>LR738711.1:462232792-462278675 GCA_902687465.1 Secale cereale
CGTTGATGACGAGGGCGCCGCTCGGGTGCACCGTTAGAGCAACGTCTCCTGGGGCCGATGATAAAAAGTAGGAAACTGCTTTTGGGTGGAAAGTTGTGAGACAATTAGAGGTAGGTGAGAAATCGCGCCCGCCACTGATCGGGGAAACGAGTGACACAAAGCATACCCGTCACTGATCGGAGAAACGAGTGACACAAATCATACCCGTCACCGATAACTTATTCCTAGCATACCCATGGGCTAAATACAGCAGTACCGACCACTGGTTATATCGTTATTAATGACGAACAAGTATTAGCACCATCCACTACTATGTTTGATCGCGGGACAAAATTTTAAAAAGTTATCAATGGCGGGTGACCTGGGCCGCTCGTCACTGGTGGCTTAGGCACTAGTGGTGGATACCTTTCGGCATACATCACTGCTGAGATCATAATAAGTGATGTGTCCACTGTAGTTTTTCTCCCACTCTTCTTCCTCACTTCTCTGCTCCTCTGAGCTCATATCCTTCTCCCTCCCACTCATGTCCCACAATTTTTCTATCTACCCATCTCCCAGCTCCACACCTTCACCTTAGGGCCTGTTTCTTCATGTAACATACTTTCTCGCTCTCTCTCCCCTCCACCACAGCTCCATTAAATAGCGCACACTCTCTCTGCCCCACATTCATCTCCATTTAAAACACACTCTTTCTCTCTCTACCACCTGTAATATAGGTAACTCTAGTCCCACCAAATTAAACAATACCTCACCCTCCATAATAATTGTATTAGGTTTCTTAAATAGAAGAGATCTCGTCGATCAATCTCCGCCTATAGAGCTTCCACTACCACATCAGTTACTTTGGTTGAGAATTATTTTCGAAAGATATGTTGGACGAGACTAGTATTTGAACATACATATTTATGTGATGACTTTGTTATACTATGGACTCACATGAAAAAAAATCACTCACTTTGAAAATCTTAGATATAGTATATGAACATATTTAGAATGATAAAGCAGTAATATATTTTAACATGGTAGTATATGAGATGTGAGGGTAACTACCAACGAGTGGTGCCGGCCATCGTGCCAAGGCAACATTTGGTTTCTCGCGATGAATTGTCTCGCACTTTGTTATCTTCTTTTTCTTGGAATAAAAGTGAGTGCCAATGTATTGATGAAATGTTGATTCATTTCCGCTTCACCAAATTTATGGCACTCAATATGTCTCATTTTAGCAAAGGCGATGTCGAGATTTCAATTTTGCATCTTTTGAGAATACACTCATTAATTTCGTTATATGTTATAAGTGTCAGTCGAAAGATGGATTGGTGTTGGATGTATAACTCCGGATCACGGGTATCAAATAATTTTGTGTAAGGTTTGAGTGAGTTCTTAGATGTTGCAGTGAAAGATATGAGACAAAGGGGTGGCTATAACACATGTTGTCCATGCGTTAAATGGAAAAAAACTTGATTATGTAAACATACGAGTTTAACACGTTGTATTGGTACTTGCTGTCGCCTGATTTAATGCCTAGTTATACAAGATGGACAAGTCATGGTGATGAGGATGATGGGTCCTAAAATGAAGAAGCAAGGCTGTCACGCCCATAGATGCGATTCTATCTCGATCACGTGGTGAACTCGTGATTGAGGCACAACCGTATTTCGGGCGCTTAGCAAGATGGATATCATTACATCATACAATTACATACATAGATGGGTATACATACAAGTCATACAATTGACACATGATACAACACATCATACACAAGGCATCTGACTACGGATGAAAACACAACGACATCCATCCTGCTATCCCAGGTTGCCGACCAGGAACCTACCCCAAGACTGACGAAGAAGAAGAAGAAGAATTCCAACACAAGTAAAACATCGCTCTCACGTCAAGTCATTGGAAACCTGTACCTGCAACTGTTGTTGTAGTATATGTGAGCCACGAGGACTCAGCAATCCCATAACCATGGGTATCAAGACTAGCAAAGCTTAATGGTTATGAAATGATAAGTGGTGAGGTTGCAGCAGCGGCTAAGCATTTGTTTGGTGGCTAACTTACTAGTACAAGAATAAGATGAGCATCTATGCAAACGGTCGCAACTAGTAATGATCAGTAAGTGATCCTGAACTACCTACTATTCAAACATAACCCCACCGTTTTCTCTTCTCAAAGTGAAAAGAGACGGTCACGGTTACTCACACGGTTGGTGTATTTTATTTCGGATCCTCTGTCAAGTTCCCTACAACCGGACATTAACAAATTCCAATCTGCCACATAACCGCGGGCATGGCTTTCGAAAGATCATAACCCTGCAGGGGTGTCCCAACTTAGCCCATCACAAGCTCTCACGATCAGCGAAGTAACAACTTTAAAACTGGGAAGGCCCGAGTGTTCTCGGAATCCCGTGCACAAGATATTTCGACAATAGTAAAACTAATCCAGCAAGACCGCCCGATGTGCCGACAAATCCCGATAGGAGTCGCACGTATCTCATTCTCGGGGCACACCGGATGGGCAAGACATCAGGTTGGCTGAGACCCTGGTTGCCCAGGGGGCGCCGGACATCGCCCAGTTTGGACCAACACTCAGAGGAGCACTGGCCCTGGGGTTGATTAGGAATTCACGGGGGTCCGGAAAGTCCCTATGCAAGTTTTTTAGTTATTAGGCAAATGGAAAACCAAGTTTGGGCCTTGCTGGAAAAGCTTTAAACAAAGCGAATTATTAAGGGGGCCCATAAACCCCAACCGTGTTAGGAACGCAAAATCAAGGAACATAACACCGGTTTATCGGTTCCTAAGGCGGCATGAGTGGAACAAAACCCCGAGCAGAAGGCCAAGCCTTCCACCCATTTCCAAGTATATAGGTGCATTAATTAAGGATAAGAGATATTGTGATATTCCAAAACATCCAAGTTCCAACATGGAGCAATCTTCATCTTCAGCTGCAACTAACATCGCTATAAGAGGGGCTGAGCAAGCGGTAACATAGCCATTCAACGGTTTGCTGGGATGGTGTCAAAGGTTAGAGGTTGTTTCACGGCAACAATGAGAGGCTGACAAACGAATAGATAGGTAGCTCGACATATAGCAATAGCATCGAGACAACTAGCATAGCAATGATAGTAATGAGATCCAAGGTGACAGTCATCTTGCCTGAGATCCCGCGATGAAGAAGAACGAGTCCATGAAGAAGACGAAGCCACGAAGACGAACCAAGCGTAGTCGAATGAATCCTCACGATTACAACGAAACAAGAACTACCGAGAAGAAGCAAACGACATGGTAAACACACCACACATAATGCTCAACCAAGTATGATGCATGACAAGGCTACATGATGCAAAACATGGCAAGAGATGAAGCACACAAGATCAACACACAAAGCAAGTTTAAATGAGACCGGAAACAACAAATACCAATTCCGGTAAGTCCTCATATGCAAATTTCGAAATTGGTCCAGATCTGAACAAACCTTAAGTTAAAGTTGTTGAACAGCAAGTTAACATGCACCATGATGATCTGCACAAAATTCTAGTCAAGTTACATATAAAGTTCATTTAATTCGGAGCTACGACCTAGAAGATATGAACAAAACAAGTTAAGCATGTCAAAGATGCAAGAAGCATTCAAACATCAAGTAAACACACTCCAAACATGTATACAACATGATATGATGCATCTACATGCAAAAACAAGCAAGTTTCATATAGAGCACGCTCAAAACGGAGCAACGGTTCAACACATACACATGAAACAAGATATAACAACAATATGTCCCAAAACAGCAACTAGGCACTTTGGAATAATCAAAACAACATGCTATAGGAACATTTCATGGCATCAAAGGGCATGGAAAGCATGTACATGTCAAGCACCACAAACATGATCACTGAGCTACTGCCAAATACCACTAGAACATGCTCAAAACATCATGGCAAGATTGCAAATAATAACAGTTTCACAGACTTTGTGAAATAAACTGAACATGGCAGCAACAACGACAAGTAGGCATGTTTGCAAGCTTTTGCAACTCATCTAAAAGCATATCATGACATGTGAATATAACCAAGAGCAATAATACATGTTTGTGAAGCTACGCATGTCAAGAATATGGTCATAGGATGCAAATAACACTAGCTATTCACATGGCAAAACTGAACTTACTGATAACAGGCTGACAGAAACATTATTTAGCAATTTGAGTGCAAGAAAGAGACACGGTACAACAACTTATAATTGCAAACAAAGACATGGATGGATAGAGCATAACATGGACTTTAAGACATCATCACTGGACATTCCAAAACATGCATGGATATGACTGTAGCATCAAGCAAACATGCATGGCATGACAATGTATCAGTTCCAGACTTAGCAGTTTTCAACAAGTCTCAGAAATCAACAAACAACAAGTACGTCATTTTGTAAGCTTGTTGCACTCACCAGAAGGCATATCATGAAAAGTGAATTGCACCACAGCAAAGATGACATGATTGTGCTCCTACAACATGTTGATATGATGCTCAAACAAAAATCACACAAAAAGATATGAAAATGACAAATCAACAAGTTATACTAGTTTTCAGCACTTAACAACAACATACACTTTTGTAACAGGGATAATGGCATCAAGATGAACCCTAACATGCATGAAAATGCAACCATCATATAGAGCACAGAGAGACGAACATTTTGACATATAATAAGCTCATTTTGGACAATCAAGCAAAAAGTTATCAGCAGTCAAACATGCCATGATGATAAGACTTTTACAGGGACTTAGAGGACATTCGACCTTAGAAGGGATGGACATGTCCGGGCCCAACCGGACATGTCCGGCCGGGCTGGTGCGGGACCCAGCTGGCAGGGACACGGGGCGAGGGGCGCGGTGCTCCGGCGAGCCTCCGACGGCGCGGGGAGGCGGGACAGCCAGATCCCGCCGGGGACGGGCGGATCCAAGTGCGGGGGTGGTCCTCTGGCAGGATCTCTCCGGATCCGGCGCGGGACGGCGAGGAGCGGTGGCGGGGCTAGCTCGGGCTCGACACTGTGGGCTGAGGCGGCGGAGCCGAGGCGGAGCAGAGCAGCGGCCGCGGGGCGATGGACGGGCGGCGACACGGTGGCGAGGGAGCCAGGCGGCGGCGGGAGCAGGGCGACGCGGGCACGGAATGGGCTTCAGGGTCCAGATCGGGCCCTTCGCGGCCCGGGGCGGGTCGGCTACGGGCCGAGTGGCTGGGAGGTACGGGGAGCCCCACGTGGCGCGCTTTGGTGGGCCAGAGCGACGGCGCTGGCGGCGGTGAGTGGCTGGGGTGCGGCCAAGTGGCGAAGGAGAGGTGTCCGGGCACAAAAATCAATGGAGGTGGCGACTAGAGGTTAGGGGAGGGGTAGGCTAGGTTAGGGGTGCCATTTTTGAACGAGGGAAGGGGTTTAAATAGGCAGGGGGTCTAGGTTAGGGGGATTTGCTCTGTTTTTGGGCCGTTTGATCTCGATCGGATGGACCGAAGTGGAGGGAGGGTAGGTTGGGCCTAGGAGGTGTAGGTGGGCTGTGTGGAGAGGCCAAGGGCTGAGAGGAGAGAAGAGAGGGAGGCCCGACGACAGTTTCGGAGACCGAGACGCCCGACGCTTTTATCCGGCGATAGTGTCGCTATAGTTTAATGGTTCGGCTATCAAACGAGCTCCGAATGCGATGAAATTTGACAGGTGGTCTACCTACACAATAATAAGACCGCGTGCGAGTGGGTCTGGGCTCAAAACGGACAACAGAACGGACGAGGGGGCTCGGCAACTACGGGCAGATGCAAGTTTTAAAAAACATGCAGATGAAATGCACATGATGACATGGCAAAGTGCAACATGCAAGCAGATGACATGGAAATGACAACGAATAACTGGAAGACAGCTGGCGCACCGGTCTCAGGACGTCACAACACTCCCCTACTAACAAGAGATCTCGTCCCGAGATATTAGGAATGAGACGGAAGAGTAAAAGGAAGAAGGTGAAATCAAAGAACCTTGAGAGATTGAACAACTTGAAAGGAAGAATACAACGGAGATGATCGAGATTGAGAACACTCCGGTAAAACGAGGAAACAAGGCATAGGACAAGAACCAAGAGCTTAAGTGACAAGAAAGACATTGAAACCACTCCAATTAAGTGAGGTAGACACGGAATAAGAACAAGAAAATTTAGATAGCACTCCGGTTGAATATGAATGGAATAGAAGAAGAACTTGACAAGATGAACACACAATGCCTTCGGAAGAATTGAAAGAGTGAAATGAAAAGAACGGAGAAGAAGGTGGCAACTTCTACCACAAATGAATTTGAAAATGAATCTTCAAAAGAAAGGCTGGAACGGAGTTGTTGAAGAGTCAACAACAAAAGATTTGATTTGCGTGGGCTTATATAAACATCTCGAAACTTGAGGTGAATTTCCGCCACTACCAAATGTTTGAATAGCTGAGAATAAAGAATGCCAAACTCCACTTCAAAAGAATACGGAGAATTATTTGCATCACAAGACGCAAGAAGAATAATGCTTGGACTGCTCCACAAGAATTTGATGAAAACTTGAAGAATGAATTAAATCATGATGAACCACCATGAAGAACTCCGGTAACAAAAGGATGATGAGATAGAAGTGAAGGATACAAGAATAAGATTAAAGCCTTGCGTTGATTTAGATGTGGGATTTCGATGAGATAGGCGCGAAAACTTTGGACTCCGGAAAATAAAAGATGAAAGGGTTTGGGATTAGAATTTATTCATCATGAATAAATTCTGAAGGAAGGAATTAATTAACTTGATGACAGAATAATAATAATTATGTTATGCTTATCATCCACCAATTAAATTGATGAGAAGCAATGGATTGCATACTACCTATTCGCGTTGAAAAAGATTAAAGAGGGATACAACTTGAACTTGACAAAGTCTTCATGAACCACCGGTAGGATTGGAAAGAACAAATGAATTTATATGAAGACAATGAAAAATGAATCTTGAACGAACCACAGTAAGAATTGAAATTGGACAAAGAAAAGAGAATGAATCACTGGGAAGAATTAGAAAACAATTAAAGAGCTTGAGGAAGTTAGATAGAAGAGAGCGAAGAGATCATGAACGGATTAAACAATGCTTGAATGAAGCACCGGAAGAATATGGAGATGAACGAAGAGACATCAATTTAGAATTGTTGAAGGACGAAGTTAAAAAAAACTGAGAACGAAGAAATCTTCTGAAATGATGGCCTTTGGAGGACCGAAATGGAAAACAATTCCTGAAAATACTCTGGATGGGTAAGGAAAAGAATTTCTGACAAACGAAATAATTCTAAAGGATAACATGAAGCTAGAACCACGAGTCTTCAAGAGAACGGACACAGATTTGGAGTGAAACTCTCCTTCGGTCTTCAAATGACGACGAGGAACACCACCAAGAATTTTTGAGATGCTCCGGAAGGATGAAAGAGGATATGTTGAACCAAACATGAAAATACTTTGAAAGCGATCTTGGAGAAGGCATATGACTGATGGAATCCATACTTATGTCACACTTGAAAAGAATTTGGGAATAACTCCAGAAATATTAGAAGAGTAAGGTAAGATCCTGGGAAAGACCTGTGAGTTATGAGCCCACCGAAAGAAAACACCATTGGGAAGGATGTTTGAAAGAGAAAAGATGCACCTGAACGATTGAAAGACTCGAATGAGGTGACAAACTCAGATAAATTGGAACACAAACGAATCTCGTGAGATTTCTTCGAAACTTCGGAACAATTAAATGGTGAGAGGCGAATGAGCAAGGGGAAACAATTGAGCCGAGGGAAAGAATAAGATCAAAACCGAAAACTTGAATTGAATCCACCGGAAAAGAAAAGAAATGAAAGATGAGGAACTAGACGAGAATTCACAAGTTGAATAACTGAGGAAAGAAGGCAAAGGATTCACACGAGTAGGATGGATACTCGATTCGAAACTCCGGCTCCGAGAAGAAAAGGGTGGGCGGGTGGGAAAAAGAAAGACCACTTCAGATGGGGAAAACGACTACGGTTGGAAAGAACTAAGGATTGATCATGCAAAAGACCAAGAGGGTCGAATCAACTCGAAGATAACTGCGCCGGATGAAAAGAGCTGACATCGCAACGAACGAAAACTAACTGCGTGATCTTAAAATTTTTTAATGTGGAAGAGGAGTAATGCAAAACATCTACATCAAGATTCCTCACCAGAGCGGCGAAGGGGCTCAGGAGTAAAAAGAATTCCTACTCTCTAATATAACTAGACTCCGAAAACGTTTTCTTCTAGACTCGACAAAGGTCATTCTATGATCAATCAAGGGGGCAACTATGGTCTGTCGAGGCTCTGATACCAACTTGTCACGCCCATAGATGTGATTCTATCTCGATCACGTGGTGAACTCGTGATTGGGGCACAACCGCATTTCGGGCGCGTAGCAAGATGGATATCATTACATCATACCAATACATACATATATGGGTATACATACAAGTATACAATTGCCACATGAATACAACACATCATACACAAGGCATCCGACTACGGATGAAAACACATGAAGAACACAACGACATCCATCCTGCTATCCCAGGCTGCCGACCAGGAACCTATCCCAAGACCAAAGAAGAAGAATAAGAAGAACTCCAACACAAGTAAAACATCGCTCTCACGTCAAGTCCTCGAAAACCTGTACCTGCAACTGTTGTTGTAGTATCTATGAGCCATGAGGACTCAACAATCCCATAACCATGGGTATCAAGACTAGCAAAGCTTAATGGTTATGGAAGGATAAGTGGTGAGGTTCCAGCAACGGCTAAGCATTTGTATGGTGGCTACCTTACGAGTACAAGAATAAGATGAGCATCTATGCAAACGGTTGTAACTAGTAACGACAAATAAGTGATCCTGAACTACCTACGATTCAAAGAATAACCCCACCGTGTTCTCTTCTCAAAGTGAAAAGAGACGGTCATGGTTACTCACGCGGTTGGAGTATTTTATTTTGGATCCTCTGTCAAGTTCCCTACAACCGGACGTTAACAAATTCCAATCTTCCACACAACCACGGGCACGGCTTTCGAAAGATCATAACCCTATAGGGGTGTCCCAACTTAGCCCATCACAAGCTCTCACGATCAGCGGAGTAACAACTCCAAAATTGGGAAGGCCTGAGTGTTATTGGAATCTCGTGCACAAGATATTTTGACAATAGTAAAACTAATCCAGCAATACCGCCCGATGTGCTGACAAATCCCAATAGGAGTCGCACATATCTCGTTCCCGAGGCACACCGGATGGGCAAGACGTCGGGTTGGCTGAGACCCTGGTTGCCCAGGGGGCGTCGGACATCACCCAGTTTGGACCAACACTCAGAGGAGCACTGGCCCGGGGGTTGATTAAGAATCCACGGGGTTCGGAAAGTCCCTATGCAAGTTTTTTAGTTATTAGGCAAATGGAAAACCAAGGTTGGGCCTTGCTGGAAAAGCTTTAAACAAAGCGAATTATCAAGGGGGGCCTAGAAACCCCAACCGTGTTAGGAACGCAAAATCAAGGAACATAACACCGGTTTATCGGTTCCTAAGGCGGCATGAGTGGAACAAAACACCGAGCAAAAGGCCAAGCCTTCCACCCATTGCCAAGTATATAGGTGCATTAATTAAGCATAAGAGATATTGTGATATTCCAAAACATCCAAGTTCCAACGTGGAGCAATCTTCATCTTCACCTGCAACTAACAACGCTATAAGAGGGGCTGAGCTAGCGGTAACATAGCCATTCAACGGTTTGCTGGGATGGTGTCAAAGGTTAGAGGTTGTTTCACGGCAACAATGAGAGGCTGACAAACGAATAGATAGGTAGCTCGACATATAGCCATAGCATCGAGTCAACTAGCATAGCAATGATAGTAATGAGATCCAAGGTGACGGTCATCTTGCCTGAGATCCCACTAGGAAGAAGAACGAGTCCATGAAGAAGATGAAGCCACGAAGACGAACCAAGCGTAGTCGAACGAATCCTCACGATCGCAACGAAACAGGAACTACCAAGAATAAGCAAACGACATGGTAAACACACCACACATAAACAAGACAAGATGCTCAACCAAGTATGATGCATGACAAGACTACATGATGCAAAATATGGCAAGAGATGAAGCACACAAGATCAACACACAAAGCAAGTTTAAATGAGGCCGGAAACAAGAAATAACTATTTCGGTAAGTCCTCATATGCAAATTTCGAAATTAGTCCAGATCTGAACTAACCTTAAGCTAAAGTTGTTAAACGTCAAGTTAACATGCACCATGATGATCTACACGAAATTCTAGTCAAGTTATATATAAAGTTCATTTAATTCGGAGCTACGGCCGAGAAGATATGAACAAAACAAGTTAAGCATGGCAAAGATGCAAAAAGCATTCAAACATCAAGCAAACACACTCCAAACATGTATACGACATGATATGATGCATATACATGCAAAAACTAGCAAGTTTCATATAGAGCACGCTCAAAATGGAGTAACGGTTCAACACATACACATGAAACAAGATATAACAACAATATGTCCCAAAACAACAACTAGGCACTTTGCAATCATCAAACCAACATGCTACAGGAACATTTCATGGCATCAAAGGGCATGGCAAGCATGTACATGTCAAGCAGAACAAAGGTGACTACTGAGCTACTGCCAAATACCACTAAAACATGCTCAAGACATCATGGCAAGAATGCAAATGATAACAATTTCACAGAGTTAGTGAAATAAACTGAACACGGCAGCAACAATGACAAGTAGGCATGTTTGCAAGCTTGTGAAACTCATCTCAAAGCATATCATGGCATGTGAATATAACCAACAACAAGAATACATGTTTATGCAGCTACTCATGGCAAGAACATTGTCATAGGGTGTATAGAACACTAGCTATTCACATGGCAAAACTGAACTTACTGATAACAGGCTGACAGAAACATTATTTAGCAAATTGAGAGCAACAAAGAGACATGCTAAATCAACTTATAATTGTAAACAAGGACATGTATGGATAGAGCATAACATGGAATTCAAGACATGGTCATTGGATATTTCAAAACATGCATGTATATGATTGTAGCATCAAGCAAACATGGTATCACAATGTAACAGTTCCAAACTTAGCAGTTTTCAACAAGTCTCAGAAATCAGCAAACAACATGTAGGTCACTTTGCAAGCTTGTTGCACTCACCACAAGGCATATCATGAAAAGTGGATTGCACCACATCAAATATGACATGACTTTGCTCCTAAAACATGTTGACATGATGCTCAAACAAAAATCACAGAAAAAGATATGAAAATGACAAATCAGTAAGTTATACTAGTTTTCAGCACTTAACAACAACATACACTTTTGTAACAGAGATAATGGCATTAAGATGAACCCTAAAATGCACGAAAATGCAACCATCATGTAGAGCACACAGAGACGAACAGTTTGCATATAATAAGCTCATTTTGGACAGTCATGCAAAAAGTTATCAGCAGTCAAACATGCCATGATGATAAGACTTTTATAGGGACTTAGAGGAAATTCAACCTTAGAAGGGGTGGACATGTCCGGGCCCAACCGGACACGTCCGGACCGGCCGGCGCGGGACCCAGCTCGCAGGGACACGGGACGAGGGCAGAGGAGACCGACAGTGGCGCGGTGCTCCGGCGAGCCTCCGGCGGCCCGGGGCGGCGGAACAGCCGGATCCCGCCGAGGACGGGCGGATTCGGGCGCGGGGGTGGTCCTCCGGCCGGATCTCGCCGGATCCGGCGCGGGACAGTGGAGAGAGGTGGCGGGGCAAGCTCGGGTTCGGCACTGCGGGCGGCGGCAGCTCGGGTCAGGCGGCGGCGCGCGCGAGCGAGTGGGAGGCGCGGGGCGTGGCTGGCGGCGGCGGAGCCGATGCGGAACGGAGCAGCGGCGACGCGGTGGTGAGGGAGCCAGGCGGCGGCGGGAGCTGGGTGACGCGGGCAAGATGCGGGTGTGGAGCGGGCTTCGGGGCCCAGATCGGGCCCTTCGCGGCCCGTGGCGGGCCGGCTATGGGCCGAGTGGCTGGGAGGCGTGGGGAGCCCCGCGTGGCGCGCTCTGGTTGGCCAGAGCGACGGCGCTGGCGGCGGTGATTGGCTGGGGCACGGCCAAGTGGCGAAGGATAGGTGGTCGGGCACGGAAATCAATGGAGTTGGTGGCTAGAGGTTAGGGGGGGGGTAGGCTAGGTTAGGGGTGCCATTTTTGGACAAGGGAAGGGGTTTAAATAGGCAGGGGGTCTAGGTTAGGGGGATTTGCTCCGTTTTCGGGCCATTTGATCTCGATCGGATGGTCCAAAGCGGAGGGAGGGTAGGTTGCGCCTAGGAGGTGTAGGTGGGCTGTGTGGACATGCCAAGGGCTGAGAGGAGAGAAGAGAGGGAGGCCCGGCGACAGTCTCGGAGACCGAAACGTCCGACGGTTTTATCTGGCGATAGTGCCGCTATAGTTTAACGGCTGGGCTATCAAACGAGCTCTGAATGTGACGAAATTTGACAGACGGTCTACCTACACTATAATAAGACAGCACGCCAACTTTCATCCCATTTCGAGAACATTTTTTGGCCACTTATAAAATAAATATTTGGAGTTGCCGCAGGCACATGCGAGTGTGTCTGGACTCAGAACGGACAACAGAAAGGACGAGGGGGCTCGTCAACTACGAGAAGATGCAAGTTTTAAAAAACATGCAGATGAAATGCACATGATGACATGGCAAAGTGCAACACGCAAGCAAATGACATGGCAATGGCAACGAATAACTGGAAGACACCTGACGCATCAGTCTCGGGGCGTCACGAAGGCATGGAGAGCCGGAAGAAGAAGGGATGGAGCACGAAGATGCGGTACATGATGAAAACTCCAACGAACACAAAGAGGCCAAAGTGGACACGAGAAGCACGTGGGTCATGTTGGGCGGAGTGGTCCAGGACCCTCATATGCAAGTGTTTATTGTGGAAGAGACTACTAATGAAACTGGCTCATAGAGAGCTTCCAAACTGGCGGTACTCAATTGATAATCGAAAACACCATTGTATGTGGGTTGTAATTGAAAATAAACCCGTCTCCATGTCATGTGGAATCCTGTTGGTATTGTGGCACCCCAGGATCGACACTATGCATATCAAGAATGTTCACCAGCCTCTACATAATATCGATCCAAGGACTGCACTTTCACACAACGAACACGTGAAAACATGCCCGTCATGTGGTGTAGCGTCGAAAGCACAACATATGCTACAAATATTCTGCATACTATACCATATGCAAACTTCCAACTCAATTTAGAACATTTATTTTTCATCTACAAAATTATTTTAAATGGCATCGTGTGATCATGTGCAAGTGTTCGAGTGGTCTCCGAGCAGAAGGTCAAAAGGAACGGTGAAATTAAATAGGGCTAGAGGTTTAATAAAACATTTGGATAGCCTGTCATAGGCTAAAATAAATAATAATCAATTTTCTAGTTCGGGGGGAAACCCTTGGCTGTTATAGGCATCAAGGTAAAAAAATCAATAGCACGTATACATCCCTTGATACGAATTTCAAGTATATACATGGTGTTTTTGCAAGGGGAACATGCTGCAAGTATCGATGAGGCTGAGAAGGTGGTGCATCCTCTTGATATGGAGCCGATAAAATACCATGCGTGCAAATATGACTGCATCATTTATAGAAAAGAGCACGCTAATCTAAAAAGGTGTCCAAAGTGCAACACACCCCAATTTAGACGCGGAAAGAACACTTAGGCAAATGATGGCGAGAGTGGACTAGATGGCGGTACTCCACATAAGGTTGTTTGGTACTTCCCACTCATTCCCCACTTCAAGCGTTTATACGCAAACAAGAAGCACACAAAGTTACACATTGACATGCTGAAAGAACATGAAGTGCCGCCATGTTTGGTTTTGGTAATTGATGACAATCTCTATGGACTAATGGTTGCCTTGAGTTATATTTGAAGGATTTGTCCACATTCTTTTCTTGAAGTCCATGTGTTGGTTTCAAGGAGTTTACGAGATGACCAATGTGTTATTCAAGGAATTATCCAAAGTTTGATCATGTAGAAGACATGCTGCAAGGATGATCAAGACTAAGTCAAATAGTGAATTAAGTTGATCAACATGCAAAGCATAGTAGGTGTACCGAAAGGGATCAAGTGATCCCGGTATGGTAAGAATTGTCCATTACGCTTTGTGTACTAACCCATTGTCTACGTGAGAGTTCCTTGTGGGGCTAGGTATGTTTCCATGGGCATGCATCAAAAGGAAGATATCATATAACCCATGAAGAATGACATCAAGTGGTGATCATCATCAAGGTAGCATCACGAAGAGATTATGCTTGAAGCTTGTCTCTAGTGTGGTGATAATGGATTTGTGAAGATGTGTCGAAGAGTGGCTCACCCATAGTAGAGTATGGGGGAGCAATCAACTAGTCTTCATCAAGCCAACAAAATCAAGAAAGGTGGTCCAACTTGAGGAAGTCAAGATCGTCATCATCTAGCTCAAGTGGACTGTGTGCAAGGGAAAGGTTTGCCCTTGATATTTTTTTTAATTTTACCGGTCTCATGGTGGTTGTTCGGAGACCGGGTTATAGGCTCGATTGCCGTTCTATCAAGGGGGGCTCTCAAGTTAGTAGCTTCATCATATCGTTCGTAGAGAGATCAAATAATTGCATCCTTGCATCATCTTTCTTGGTTCTTGTTTGGTGTTTCTCTTTGTGAGTTTTAGAGCTTATGGTCATCTTCATGACAAGTTCGGGTTCATCGAAAACGGAGTTCATATATGCATGTTCTAGGTTGTTTTTAGGAGTTCATATATGCATCTTCTATGACATTTTTTATGTTGGAGTTTTTGTCGGTTCTTCACGACGAGGACATGACTACCTTGGATACGACCAAAAATATTGCATACATGCATATTTGTGAGGTGATTTCTAATGCAAACTATGCAATAATTTATTTATGTTATCTAGGACATCAATACTTCACAAACTTTTGTGCCATGTCTAATTGCAGGTGTATGGGACATTTGTACAATCCACATATGAAGATAAGGGAAAAAGAGGTGCTGATAAAAAAGTCCTCTCACGTCACTTTTGGCCCAAGAGAAGATAGAGTCCAAGTCTCTCATGTTCTGGAGTCAGAATCGGACTGCACAAACATACCCGACTCAAAACGCCAAGATCTATTTCATCCGGACTCTAAATTGGGTGATTCTTTTTTTGTTGGAAAGTAGATTTCGTGCACTTTCCAACCCAATCGGATTCACCTTCTAATTCTTCCGGAGCATTCAGTTATGGATGAAACAATCTGACATTGAAGCAGAATCTGAGTCAAACTACAAGTCCAAAGGTGTTGCATCGCCTCCACTTGGGCCCATGAGCCTTATACGACCTAGGGTTAGTTTTAGGCTGCCTTGGGACATCCTCCCACCTCCTTATCCGCCACCCTTTGCTCCTATATAAGTAGATCCATCTAGTAGCATTTTTGCTTGGGATTTGTTTAGTTAAAAATTAGCCAACACAACTTTGTGTACTTTGTTTGTGTCCAACGACCAGACCAAGACCGCTTTCGGATCCCCACCTTTATCAATACTTCATTTATATTTGCAATATTCAGATTGTTTTATCGTATTCTTGCTTGTTCTTCGATTGCATGCAGGATTAGACCTTTGTGGTCAGGTTGATTGTGCTCCGGCGTGGCAATAACCTTTCGAAGTTGGTTTACCGATTGTTAAGGCGCAACGTCGTGCACGTTTGTAGTCGGGTCGTCAAAGTCGTCTCCACCAAATCAATAGTTATCATCTCATCGAAAGATCGGGCCCCTCGCCTCCATCACTTCATTCATAGAGGTTTCACATATCTATATCCTTCGCCGTTGGATAGTACTCGTCGTCATCTGTCCAACAAGCCTGATTTTTCTCAATTTAGGGCTCATTTGCAGAAGTTATGGCAGTTATGTTTTTTTGTTGCATCTATTTTACTTGGGGCTTGCTTGATGCACCACTGCAGTAGTGCCTCTTAGGGCAGAGGTAGTACCACCTGTAAGTGGTAGTGCCGTCCCTGTCGGGCAGTAGTACCGCTTGTGAGTGTTATTTCCACTGTTCCAGTTCCGCGCGTACTTCCGCTTATTCCGGGGGTTCTGTTTTTCGTGTCGGGTTCAGCGGTAGTAGGACAGCAGTGATGCGCGACAGTACCACCCTGGGCGGGCTGTAGTACCGTTGCTACAGTACTACTGTCACGCTCTACTCTGCCCTACCTCCTCTGCTCCTGTGTTCTGCTTCTCCCGCGGTAGTACTATATCCCTAGGTTCCTCGCCTTTGCTCCATTTTCCTGGATCTACTGCCCGAGCGGTAGTATCGCTTAATGGAGCGGTAGTACTGTTTGTGTGCGGACTGAGCACGTAACGGTTGTATTCGGGAGGTCCTATAAAAGGGAGTCTTCTACCCCAATGGATCTCAATCCTTTTAGCTCGTGTTCTTCCCCCATGGTTGACCTTCTTCGAGCTTTCTCTCTCTCAATCCCTCCAGGGATTCTTGCTAGTTTTTTTGGCGGAAAGAGAGATAATATCTAGATCCACATTTCCACCAATCACTTTCTCCTCTATGTGAGGGGAACCCCCTGGATCTAGATCTTGGAGTTCTTTGTGTTCTCCTTCTTGTTCTTCCTCTCACATTCCTCCATAGATATGGTTGCTTTGGCGGGATTTGGAAATGAGGGACTTGGGCACTCTGTGTGCCCTTGCAGTTGCATTAGTTGCATTAGTTTGAGTTCTCCGCAGTGATACGTGGAAGTGGAAAGTTGAGAAGCTTATTACTCTTGGGTGCTTGGTATCCGAGAGCTTGTTCCTCTTGGGTGCTTGGGTGCTCTAGACGGTTGGTGGTGCTATGGAGCTCAATCATTGTGGTGTAAAGCTCCGGGCTTGTGTCGAGGGTCTCCAATTAGGTTGTGAAAATTGCCCCGAGCAATTTGTACGGGTTCCTATGACATCCCCCAAGGGTTGCCAAGGTGTATGGGTTCGGTGACCACCCCAAGGGTTGCCAATGTGTATGGGTTCGGTGACCGCCCCCAAGGGTTGCCATTTGTACAGGTTCGGTGACCGCCCTCAAGGGTCCCTTAGTGGAATCACGGCATCTTGCATTGTGCAAGGGCATGAGGAGATTATGGTGTCCCTAGTGGCTTCTTGGGGAGCATTATTGTGACAACCCGAGACTGGTGCGCCAGGTGTCAGCCAGTTATTCGTTGCTGTTGCCATGTCATCTACTTGCGTGTTGCATTTTGCCATGTCATCGTGTGCATTGCATCATCATGCTTTCAAAATTTGCATCTGTCCGAGTCCGCCCGTCCTCTCCGTTGTCCGTTCTGAGCCCAGACACACTTGCACGTGCCCGTGGCACCTCCGAATATTTATTTTATGAGTGGCCGGAAAACATTCTCGGAATGGGTTAAAACTTGGCGTGTGGTCTTTTTATAGCATAGGCAGAGCGCCTGTCAAGTTTCGTTGCGTTCGGAGTTCATTTGATAGCCCAACGGTTAACCGTGTTAACCGCCGGAAGCCTTTTCTCTTTTGGCCCAGCATCCCTCTCCAACAGCCCCTAGCCCATTCTAACCCCCTCCATGCTCTTGACCGTTCGATCACGATCGCGTGGCCGTGAACTGCTCCTCATTTGGACACTCCTAACTCCCTCTACCTATAAATATGTGTCCACCCCCGAAATTCGCGGCGCAACCCTAGCCATCTTCCTCCTCGCCCAGCCGGACACGTCCGTCCCGCGCCGGACATGTCCAGCCGCCGCGTGTTCCAGCCAATCACCTTCCGCCACGTCACCCCGCCACCCTTCTCTCTCCTCCCGCGCCGCCGCGGGCCCGCACCGCCCGGATCTGGCCCGGTCGGCCCGGATCCCGCCGCCTCGCTCCTCCGCCCAGCCGTCTGCCTCGCGACTCGGAGCTCGCCTCGCCCGGCTCCCTCCGGCGAGCTCGAGCCGCCGCCTGGCCACGTCGCCGGCACGCTTGCCGGCGCAGGCGCTCGACCCCGCCGGCCACCAGGCCCCTCGCCGCCTCGCCGTGTTAGCGCCGCCGCCGCCCCTGTGCCCGTAGCGCCACCGCGCCTCCCATCGCCGCTGACCGACCAGATCCACCGGATCCGGTCTCCACGCCCCTCGCCGGCCTCCTCCCGTCGCCGTCGCTGAAGCTCCTCGTGCCGCCGCTCGGGATCGGAGGATCCCTCACCGCTGCCGTTGACCGAGGCTCGGGCTGCCTCGCCTCGTGCCAGGCCGGCCCAGCTCCCCGTGCGAGCCGCGGCCCAGCCAGCCTCGTCCGCGTGGCCCATGCCGGCCCGTCCCCTCTGGCCCAGCTCCAGCCTACACCAGCCACCTCGTCCTCTCCAACTGGGCCAAGCCCAATGGGTGAGCGCGCCTATCCCTCGCCCGTGCGTGGTTTACCAATCTTGCGCCCGTTGTTTTTTTCCCCTTCAAAAAAAACTGCTAAGTCCTTTGTCTGTCATATTTATGTTGCATGTTTGCGGTGCTGTAACTTTGTGTGTGGTGATCCAAATTGAGTGAATAATATGTCAAAATGATCGTTGTGATATGCTCTACCCTTTGTTCCATTGTCACATGCTTGTTTGAGTTCATCTTGATGCCCTAATCATCATTGCAAGAGTGCTACTTGTTTAAAACTGCTGCTAACTATAATTTTGTTGCATACTTGTGATGCTTGTAACTTTGTGCATGTTTATCCAAATGATGCATATGATATGTCAAAATGTTCATTGTGAAGTGCTCTACATGATGGTTGCTGTAGCATTCATGTTATGTGCCATATTGACATGTTAATCGCTGTTGCAAAAGTGCATGTGGCTGTTAAGTGCTGAAACTTGTTATGAGGTGCTGATTTCACTTGCTCCTTGCTATTGATGTGTTTGTCTTCATGCCACATGTCTAGATGTTTTAGAAGCACAATCATATGGTCTTTGCTGTGGTGCAATCATCTTTCCATGTTATGCCTTGAGGTGACTTAAACAAGCTTGTAAACATGCGATGTTGATGTTGCTGTTTTATACTTAGTGAAAAAACTGCTAAGTCTGGAATCTGTTAAACCCGATGCTATGTTTGCTTGATGCCCCACTCAAATCCATGCTTGTTTTTGAGTGGCCAATGATCATGTCTTGTTGTGCATGTTATGCTCTATCCGTCCATGCCTTACTTGCTCATATGGCCCGCTGTAGCTTATTTATTTCTTGCTCCCAAGTTGCTATAAATTTTACCTGTCAGGTTTTTATCAGCATGTTCAATATGGTGAAGCTTGTTGTTATTGATCCATGCCTCCTATGGAGTTGCGCCAATGGAGTTGTTTGATGTATGTTATGTCTACTACATGTCCATGATCTTTATATACCTAGTAGAGTTGATATGCTTGTTGTTTTGTGCCTCCGAAGGAAGCATCGTGATGATGTTTTTGCCTTCCCAGATTTTGGCTAAGTCTGGATAATTTTATTGCAACTTGCCATGCTTAGTTAAGTGTGTTCCAGCAAGCTTTTGGGTGTGTTCTAAGTTCATGCTTGTTAAGTATCATGTCTATTTCACATACATGCTTCTTGTTATCATGTTTGGGTGCTGTAGCTTATATTTACCTTGTTCCAAAGTTGCTATGTGACTGTTAACTTCAGCTCGTTGTTATATCTTGTTTCATGTGTATGTGTTGAACCGTTGCTCCATTTTGAGCGTGCCCTATATGAAACTTGTGTGATTTTGCATGTAGAAGCATAATATCATGTTGTGTTCATGTTTGGAGTGTGTTTGCTTGATGTTTTTGGGTGCTGTAACGCCCCAGACACACCCGCCGGTGGTCGTTACTCCCGGCGGGATCTAGACTGGCCTCACATATCAATACTAGTCTTTTCTGCGCACTTTGTCTCCACTCATGCGCACCCGGGAGCAACTTCCCGGTCGGTCACCCATCCTGAAACTACTCCAAGCTGAGCACGCTTAACTTTGGAGTTCTATCCGAATGGGCTCCCGGAAAAGAAGGAATTCCTTATTGATATGAGTAGTCTATCATCCCTAATAAGCCAGGCTATCACATACACCCACAATCAGAGGAACCGACATCCTCGTCGGGCCACATGAACGTTCCCTCTTGGCACAACCGTCTGTGCTTCCAGGACAGCACATGTGCCATGCCGTGTGCCACGACGGGTCACAAACGTCATGCACAACATGACTGCAAACTGTCTGCAAACATCAGTGTAACCGCGAGGGTCGGCTCTGATACCAACTTGTAACGCCCCGGACACACCCACCGGTGGTCGTTACTTCCGGCGGGATCTAGACTGGCCTCACATATCAATACTAGTCTTTTCTGCGCACTTTGTCCTCACTCATGCGCACTCGGGAGCAACTTCCCGGTCGGTCACCCATCCTGAAACTACTCCAAGCTGAGCACGCTTAACTTTGGAGTTCTATCCGAATGGGCTCCCGGAAAAGAAGGAATTCCTTATTGATATGAGTAGTCTATCATCCCTAATAAGCCAGGCTATCACATACACCCACAATCAGAGGAACCGACATCCTCGTCGGGCCACATGAACATTCCCTCTTGGCACAACCGTCTGTGCTTCCAGGACAGCACATGTGCCATGCCGTGTGCCACGACGGGTCACAAACGTCATGCACAACATGACTGCAAACTGTCTGCAAACATCAGTGTAACCGCGAGGGTCGGCTCTGATACCAACTTGTAACGCCCCGGACACACCCACCGGTGGTCGTTACTTCCGGCGGGATCTAGACTGGCCTCACATATCAATACTAGTCTTTTCTGCGCACTTTGTCCTCACTCATGCGCACTCGGGAGCAACTTCCCGGTCGGTCACCCATCCTGAAACTACTCCAAGCTGAGCACGCTTAACTTTGGAGTTCTATCCGAATGGGCTCCCGGAAAAGAAGGAATTCCTTATTGATATGAGTAGTCTATCATCCCTAATAAGCCAGGCTATCACAGGTGCATCTTGCACCGTTGACATGCTTGACTTGTTCTGCTCATATCTTCTAGGCCGTAGCTCCGAATTAAACAAACTTTATATGAAACTTGACTAGAATTTCGAGTAGATCATCTTGGTGCATGTTAACTTGCTGTTTAACCACTTTAACTTAAAGTTTGATCAGATCTGGACTAATTTCAAATGATGCATATGAGGACTTACCGGTTTTATTATATGTTGATTCCAACCTCATTTAAACTTGTTGGTTTGTGTTGTTCTTGTGTGCTTCATCCCTTGCCAGGAAGTGCATCATATAGACTTGTCTTGCATCATACTTGGTTGAGCATCTTGCCATGTTCTTGAGTGGCGTGTTTACCTTGTTGTGTGCTTTCTTCTCGCTAGTTCTTTTCCGTTGCGATCATGAGGATTCGTTCGTCTACATGTGGTTCGTCTTCAAGGCTTCTTCTTCGTCTTCTTCATGGATCCGTTCTTCTTCCTTGCGGGATCTCAGGCAAGATGACCAACGCCTTGGATACCTTTACTATCATTGCCATGCTAGCTGTCTCGATGCTATCGTTATATGTCGCGCTACCCATCTTTATTGTCAGCCCCTCTCCTTGTTGCCATGAAACCTCTAACCTTTTGACACCTTCCCAGCAAACCGTTGTTTGGCTATGTTACCCGCTTGCTCAGCCCCTCTTATAGCGTTGTTAGTTGCAGGTGAAGATGAAGATCGTTCCATGTTGGAACTTGTTGTTGGAATATCACAATATCTATTATTATTATTAACACACCTATATACTGGGCATGGGTGGAAGGCTTGGCCTTTTGCTCGGTGTTTTGTTCCACTCATGCCACCTTAGGAGCCGATAAACCGGCATCATGTTCCTTGATTTTGCGTTCCTTACACGGTTGGGTATATGGGGACCCCTTGACAGTTCGTCTTTGAATAAAACTCCTCCAGCAAGGCCCAACATTGGTTTTAATTTGCCTCATAATAACAACTTAATTAATTAATTAAATTTGCATAGGGGGTCGAGCCCTCGAGGATTCTTTCTACATAGCAGGGGGGCCAGTGCTGATGGTGTTGGTCCCAAATGGGGGTCCTGCAGGGCCACCTTGGGGAAACCCGAGGGCTGGTTTTACCTGTAGCATCGCCCATTCGGCCGTGGCCTGAGATGAGATACGCGCGGCTACTATCAGGGTGTCGACACACCGGGAGGTCTTGCTAGACTTGTTTTACCATTGTCGAAACGTCTTGTGCACCGGGAATCCGAGTCTGATCGGGCCTTCCCTAAGATAAGGGGTGATATTATTATTACTTTTGCTGATTGTTAGAGCTTGTGATGGGCTAAGTTGGGACACCCCTGCAGGGTTATGATCTTTCGAAAGTCGTGCCCGCGGTTATGTGGCAGATTGGAATTTGTTAATGTTCGGTTGTAGAAAACTTGACAGAGGATCCGAAGTAAAACACACAACTGCGTGAGTAACCGTGACTGTCTCTTTTCACTTTGAGAAGAGAACACGGTGGGGTTATGTTTGACTCGTAGGTAGTTC
This sequence comes from Secale cereale, assembly GCA_902687465.1. Lineage (NCBI taxonomy): Eukaryota > Viridiplantae > Streptophyta > Magnoliopsida > Poales > Poaceae > Secale > Secale cereale. Next base: position 462,255,406 of record LR738711.1, read on the forward strand.
AGGATCTTTAGCGATCATTACTAGTTTGCGACCGTTTGCGTAGATGCTCATCTTATTATGGTACTCGTAAGTTAGCCACCATATATTGCTTAACCGCTGCTGCAACCTCACCACTTTACCTCTTCCTTCCCATTAAGCTTTGCTAGTCTTGTTACCCATGGTTATGGGATTTCTGAGTCCTCGTGGCTCACAAATACTACAACAACAGTTGCAGGTGCAGGTTTCCGATGACTTGACATGAGAGCAATGTTCTTTTGTTGGAGTTCTTTCTTCTTCTTCTTCTTCGGTCTTGGGTTAGGTTCCTGGTCGGCAGCCTGGGATAGCAGATGGATGTCGTTGTGCTTTTCATGTTTGCATCCGTAGTCGGATGCCTTGTATTGATGATGTTGTATTCATGTGAATTGTATGTATTGTTGTATCCCCTATGTATGTATGTAATGGTACGATGTAATGATATCCATCTTGCTAAGCGCCCAAAATGCGGCTGTGCCCCAATCACGTAAGTGTCACGTGATTGGGATAGAATCGCATCTTGGGCCTGACAATTGTGCCTCCACACTGCTCCAAACGGAGATTAGCTTCCGCAAGGGTGTGAACTTTGGGATACATCATCGTCTCCGCGTGCCTCGGTTATCTCTTACTCGAGCCCTTTACTTATGCACTTTACTTTGTGATAGCCATAATGTTTCATGCTATATATCTTGCTATCACTTAGTTGTTTATCTTGCTTAGCATAAGTTTTCATTGCGCATATGTGAGCCTAGTTGTTTTAGGTTTTATGCTTGACAAATTAAACGCTAGTTTTATTCCGCATTTGTTCAAGCCTAAACCATAATTATTTTAAAGCGCCTATTCACCCCCTCTAGGCGACATCCATGATCTTTTACACGCTGAGAGGATGAACAAAGATGATGAAGTGATGAGACACCATGCATATAGTCACTAATGGAAAGGACTTGACAATGAATACCCACATTTCAAAGGAGATGATAGGAATCTCAGGTTAGGTTATAGCATGTATGTTTTCAACACCTTGGAGGTGTTGTAATCTTCATCACTAAATTGGGCAGATCTTCACGAGGAGAAGCTCTCGTGACTAGGATCTATAATCTAGCTGCAAGAGTGAAGAAGATTCGCCAAGACCCCATCTTCTTCCTACCGCGCTGAGTTGATAATTGATTACTTCCTTTGATTATCCAGTAACGAAGAAGAAAGGATTCTCGTCTTTTCCCCCAGAGGTGACCCTGATTTATCGTACCCACAGGAGGACAGTAAGCTAGGGTCCCAAACAAGCTTTTGCTAAAGAATTAATTCCAGCTTTGTACCGGATCGTAAATAAAACTCATATAGAAGAACACTTATAATAAAAATAGGCATGTGTATGAGCTCTTATGCTTACAACCATATTTTTGTGACTGGACCAAATAGGATCTTAATTTGTGCTCTAGAGGTCACCCATCAAGATGTGCTTGCTACGTATCGAAGTGTGGGATGTGTGAAAGCACATTTGCTCCATTGGTGGTTTTGGTAATTAATGTCAACATATCTTGATACATGGCTAACCTGATCTAGGCCGATCTTTCACGATTGCAGGGATCCCCGAGGATGAACACGAAGAACACGAGGGGAAAACGCGAGGGAAACGGGAGGAAAACACTCAAATCAACAAGAGATGGTCACACATATGCTAGATCCAGGAACAGAAAGAGTGATACAAGATCCAAAGTGATGTAGGGTGGAACCCTATGGTAAGATCTTTCACTAATTGGAGGGGAAACCCTCAAGAACAAGAAGAACACAAGGGGGAAAACAAGAGGAACACTCAAGAACAAGTCCAATCACACATCCACTAGACTCACAAACACATAGATCCACAAGGTACAAGAACAACAAAGGGAAAGATATAAGGTAGAGTTCATCTCAAATACAAAGGAGATGATGTCTTGGTGATTCACTTGGGGAATCCTTCTCCCTTAGGAGATCTTGATGATCCTAGGGATCCTTCTCCAATGGAGGCCTTGAACTCCAAAGGAATGTCCTCTATCTCTCAAGAAGAGGAATCCCACAAGGGGAGGTACATGAGCTAGGCTCTAGTGTTTATATCTATCCTTAGCTAAGTCTAAATGGATGAGGGAGAGGAGTATATATAGGTCCAAGGCATGAAGGGGTAAGGAGGGACAAAATGGGGATACAAGGGCAAAGCCCAACAGCCACACACATGTGGCTCTGTGCGCACATGGTAAGTGGAGCCCGTGCGCACGGGGTCTCCAGAGACATGACGCATGAGCCCGTGCGCACGGGGTCCGTGAGACCCGTGGGCATGGTACACGCCCGTGCGCATGGGGTCTTCAGGACCGCCAGCCTGGGAGGCCCGTGGGCACTGGGTCGGAGGGGCCCGTGGGCACGGGGTCGCCTGGGAGCTGCTGCCTTCTTCTTGGCGCTTCCTTCTCCGCTTCTAGGCTTCCCTCTTGGATGGTGTAGATGTTCTCTTCAGCTTGGACTCCTCCTCGATGAATGTGTAGCTCCGCTCACATCTGTGTATGCATTCGAGAGAGGGGTCAAGTAGTATACCATCCTCAAAGAGACTAAGGAGACATGCATTAAGGATAGTATACTTGAAGTAGAGGTTGGGCATTTCTCTTAGCAATGGAACTCTTGACATGGTGATGTCCGTAGGATACTCCGTATCACCCCCCCTTGGGAAAGATCCGACCTCAAATCGAAATCCAAATCACCATGGGAAAGAGATGTCGTCGCCGTGTATAAGTTGACGATCACCAAGCGTTCATCATCTTGAAGTTTGAAATGTGCACTCTCCAATGTCGCACCGTCTTGTAATTCCTTCAAAAGGAGCAAAGATAACAAGCACTTGGAAAAACAAATGTGGTTGGCATTAGTGCAAAACCAAGCATTCAATAGGTGATTCACCCAACAAGTGTTGTCATCAAGCATAGCATATGGTGTGACAAAGAAGTGTGGCATGGCAATTAAGCATATAGGTTGAGCCCAATCAAGTACATTATGGAGACTAACATGCAAGTGTGAGATAGAGATGCTAATATGTTTCACAAGTGAACATGCATCTACCTCTTGGTCATAGCAAACATGCATAAAGCTCTCAATGAAAGGTCTATGGTAGGCATAAGAATCATTCACAACACCAAATAAAATGAAGTGTCTAAACACACGAGGCAAGTGCAAGACAATCCAAGCATAATGTGCATAGGGTGTAGTGAAAATAGTGTGGCACTCAACACAATATAAAGAGCAATTGTTCAACATGTGTGCGGCAAATAAGTCAAGCATGTGACAAGCAAAGGGACATTGCATATGCGAAGCGATGACATTGGTGCAACTAAGCATGTGATATGAGCAAGTACGCAACAAGTTGGATGCAACACAGAAGGCATGTATATCAAGAGGCATGGAAATTTGAAAATGGAAAGTACAAGCAAGATCTCTAAAATGTGCGCTATCAAGTGGTCCAAGATGGCCAATAAGTCTCATGGTGCAAGCAACACAAGTAGTATGATACGCAATATCCATGTTCAAGAAAGATGTCACCTCGAAGGCGTGTCCTTGGGTATCCTTCACAATGCCGAAGTGCAAGAAAAATTATTGTAGAAGCGAGTCGTGGTAGAAATTATGAGGCTCGCTCTCAAGAGCTCGAATTGTCAACTCACGTGAAGTAGAGGTTGACATGTAGTCGAAGCATCCTACACATGCACACAAGAAAACAAAGAACGTATGTGCATGGTAGATAAACACATCGTCCATCATGATGGTTCTCTTCTCTTGCACATAACCATTAGTAGCAAAAGTGCATGAATAATATGATGCAACAATGGCTATATTCATGGCACTAGGAATATGGTGCAAAGAAGGAATGCAAACATGCTTCACAAGAAATATGTCAAAATCTCCGAATATGTGTGAGAAAGCTATGGGGGCAATCTCATTCGCAAGACGAAAAGCATTGTTGCACTCAATACATGGTAAATCATCTATCATGAGAGATGCAACATATGGAGACATATGACAACATGGACTAGCAATCATGTGCAAAGCATGAGAATATGTGCCATCAACCGCATGAAATGAACAAGTATGAGTCATCGGTGATGCAACAATCAAGGCAGCATATCAAATATGTCATGCAAACTAGTGACGCGAAGATGCAACACACTAGAGGAAATCATGGCAATCATGTCATGTGGGAAAACAATAGGCATAGGCAATGCACATGACATATAGCAATCAAGACAAGTAATGGGGCAAGCATCAATATCATCATAAGCATGGGACACAAAGCAAACATGGCAATAACAAGCAATATCTCCACCAAGTTTGCAAATACACATATAAGTACTAGAATCATGGATCATGTGTAATGCAAAGCATGTGCCACAAATGCATGGCAAAGGCATCATAATGAGCATATCATGCAAAGTGAACATGGAAATATGGGCAAATGATATATAATGGACAAGAAGCCATAACCATGTGAGGGCCATGTAGAATAATTGCGCGAAGTCTTTGTGCGGAGGAAACGGTTAGAAAGACAATCCACGGAATCCCAAGTCATCATTGCTCTCTAGAGCTCTTTTCATCAACTCGTGCTCTTGCGAGGTTGACGAGTATGCATGGGTACCTACACAAAATAGACACAAGGCAAAGAAAGTGTGTGCGTGGTAAATGTACACATCATCCATCATGATGTGTATGTGCACGTGTGAGTTAGCCCAGGACACGAAATGCTCAAAGAATTTTGATGCATGGTACAAGAACATGTCATTCATCATGAAAGAATAGTCATTATGTATAACACGATGGGGACACAAATTATAGCAAGTGCGCGGCACAACAATAGAATTTCTATTCATGGGGAGCATATTGTGCACACAAATATTAGGATCATGCAAAGGATGGGATGGATCGAAATGTCCTAAAATGTATGAGGAAACTATGGGGGCCTCCTCATGAACAATAGTGGAAGCATAATATGAAGAAGTGGAATAACATCCAAAATAGTGCATATCCGAAGCTAGGTGTTCATGGCATGACATATGAGAGAAATGATGCAAAGGGAGCATACCAATATCGTCACAAGAAAAACAAATGCTAATAACCATGGGTTTGTCATCTATGCCATATGTACAAATTGGATTGATTTTAATGGCACATGCATAGTTACTACGATGGGATTGCAAATATGACATATTGTTGATCTCATGCATAGCATATGATAAGTCAAGCGGATTATCAAACATGATGTGACCGAGAGAATTATCACAAGAAATCCTATGCAACATGGCATCACAACTAATAGACTCCACATGACAATCATCAAACTCATCATAAATGGGTAAATCATCGCATGAGGAAATCATACTAGCACGAAGCATGGCAATAGGTGGATCAACATCATGCAAGCAATCAATGTCGACATAGTCCACTAGTGGGATGAGAGCATCACCTTCACCTATGTTACCTTTCTCATTCCACTCATGTGGTGTAGGTGAGGTGGCAAAGACCAATTCGGGGTCATCATCTACATCTTGATGGAACCATGTGGGGGGGGGGGGGTGCATCATATTCCACCATGGCCATCGTCTTGTCCAAAGGAAGGACGAAATCGTTGAGGATCGGGGCGTCATCGTATATTGGACCTAGCACCAAATGAGAGGACACAATAGAGGTAGAGGTCAAGTTGTTAGAGTTTAAATTGTCCTCACAAGACCAATCAACTATCTCACTCTCTCTATGTGGTGATGGCTCACTCACTCCCTCAAGGTAGGTGCACTCAATGTCACATATGGTGGAGTCACTCATCTCACTCAAGTGGTGGTGGTGGCTCTTCTCACATGAGAAATGGGGCAAATCATCATATATGGGTCTAGTGGTGATCTCACTCTCACTCTCATTATGGTGGCATAAGTCTCTCAACTCATCACCATGCGCCTCCTTGGTCAAAGGGAAAATCTCATGCTCAACCGTCTCGTAGTCCTCGTCGTGGATGAAGGTTGAAGATGGCACATCATCACTCTCGTCCATGACCGAAGGAAAATCCCATGCTCGATCATCTTGATGGTACTAGCCTCATGCTCGTCGTCTTGGAGCGTGGTCGTCGTGAAGGATGCTTGGGGTCGAGTAGACTTGGCCTTCATGAGTTCTTGTTGCGCCTTGAGAGCACCAATGTACATGTCATCGAGGGACTTGTAGTTGTTGTTGATGATAGTCACGGCGATGTCGTTGTTCAACCCCATCGAGAAGTAGAACTTCATCAAAATGGGGTTTTCCATGCCGGCTCATCGCAAGGCTTTCTTCATGTCCTTGAAGTACTCGTTGAGGGACTTGGATCCTTGCATGGTGTTCTCCAAGTGGTGTTGTAGATGTTCCGTGTAGGTGGAAGACACAAATTCTCGCCTCATCGATTTCTTCATCGTGGGCCACGTGTAAGGGCATATTTATCCCTATGGTGTTTTGGTGATTGATGACAATGCTTTTGCGGACTAATCGTGTACACTAAGTTTTCCAGAGATTCATTCTTTGGCACGAGGTGATTATATCCCCTCGGTGTTCGATTCAAGACGGTGTGGCTCCTTTCGTTTCTTTGTTGGTGGACTAGTTTCGTAGGGGTCACCGTACTATCAAGAGGGGATCCGCTTTGGTAAGGTTAGGGTGGAATCAACACGTACACTTCCTTGTCGCACCCACCATACCTTTCCGCCTCAATGGAGTTCTACTTTCCCCCTTCTCTGCCTTTTCCTGGTCCCAGCGGAAGTACCGCGGGCCACAGTGGTAGTTCCGCCGAAATGCATCAAGCGGCAGTACCGCTCCACAGAGCGGTAGTACCGCTTGGAGCACTCTGCCGCAGTACCGCTGCGGCTCTATATTACTACCGTCTCGACTCGAGTGCGCTCTTTCTCGTGTCGAGTTTTGCGGCACTAGAAGCGGTAGTAGTGGCGGTACTACAGCTTCCCAGCGGTAGTACCGCCGTGCCTCCACGGTAGTACCGCTCTGGGTCCCAGCTGCCTTGCGCGGCAGTACCGCTAGGGTGGGACGACAGTACCGCTTGCTAAGTAGTAGTACCACCCACCCATGCGGTAGTACCACTCTCTGCGGGGCTGAGTGAGGGGGTAACGGTTGGATTGTTCCCCTCTCTATATAAAGGCATCTTCTTCTTCATTGTTGACCTACCTCTTCCCCCAAATACTCCATTGTTGCTCCAAGCTCCATTTTCGCCCGATCTCTCTCCCTAGCCTATCAAACTTGTTGATTTGCTCGGGATTGCTTGAGAAGGCATCGATCTACACTTCCACCAAGAGATATTTGATTTCCCCCACTAATCCCTAGCGGATCTTGTTACTCTTGGGTGTTTGAGCACCCTAGACGGTTGAGGCCACCTCGAAGCCATATTCCATTGTGGTGAAGCTTCGTGGTGTCGTTGGGAGCCTCCAATTCAGTTGTGGAGATAGCCCCAACCTTGTTTGTAAAGGTTCGGTTGCTGCCTTCAAGGGCACCACTAGTGGAATCACGACACCTTGCATTGTGGGAGGGTGTGAGGAGAATACGGTGGCCCTAGTGGCTTCTTGGGGAGCATTGTGCCTCCACACCGCTCCAACGGAGACGTACTTCCCTTCAAAGGGAAGGAACTTCGGTAACACATCCTCGTCTTCACCGGTTCCACTCGTGGTTATTTCTTCCCTTTACTTGTGCAAGCTTTCCTTGTTTATCTTATATAGCTTGCTTGTGAGGTTGTTATCTTTGCTTCCTATAAGTTGTCATCATAGTAGCATATCTAGACAATTGCTTAATTTAAATTGGTTAAGAAAAGCTAAAAATTGTTAGTTGCCTATTCACCCCCATCTAGTCAACCATATCGATCCTTTCAATTGGTATCAGAGCCTCGTCTCTTTTTAAGGACTTTACCATCCAAAGAGTATGGGTGACAACGTAGTCGAGACGCAGGAACATTCCGGTGGAACTCTGTCCTTGCCTACGTCCGATGGGTGCGCCTCGGTCTCTCGTGAGGAGTTCAATGTGGCGATGACCACATTGAAAGAATCACTAGCGACCGAGGTCAAAGGCATGTTTAAAGATTTGCTAGAGGGACTCAAATTATCCACCTCACCGTTAGAAGTGGGTCGTCCCACTACCAACGTGTTGGAGGCTATTCCCGATAAGGGAGAAGCTAGTAGTGAGCAAGTCCCGGTTACTAAGAATGGGAGTGGGATTTTTGCCCACTCCGCTCCTCCTATCCACTATGGAGGACCCGTTCCTACTCCGCATTTAAATTCCGTTGGTCCTCCTCCTAAGTTTCTAAAAAATTCTGATTTTGCTACTTGGATGGTTCGCTTTAAAAGTCATTTAAATCATAGCTCTAATAATATTTGGAGAATCATTGAGCAAGGTTTTTATCCACGTGATCCCGACAACTTAACTCCAAGAGAAGCTGCGGATCATCAATTCAACGAGTCCGTTCTTTGCATACTTCAAGATGCTATCCCTCCCTAAGACATTGCACATCTTCGACCCTTCACCATGGCCAAGGAAGCTTGGGAGCATGTTGGCACCATGTACAAGGGGAGCGCAAGCATTCCACGCTCTAACTATGAAGTTGTGCAACATGAAGCCGACGAGTTTGCTATGATCGAAGATGAAGATCCTCGTGAACTTTATCAGAGATTAACCACTCTCGCGGTTTCTCTTCGAGATCATGGGAGCAAGGACACAGATGGCAATTGAATCAAGTGCAAGTTTCTCAAGGCCATGATGCCCTACCATAAGGCCATGTCCTTCGTCATTCGCCAAAGACCGGACTTCCACAATTTGTCATCAAATGAAGTGTTGGATGAGTTCGTTGCTATGAGGATCTTGGACAAGACCGCCTACAATGCGATTTTAAGGGCTCAACGATCAAAGAAGCCTAACCTTGCCTTAAAGGCCAATGCTTGTGTGGAAGAAGATGAGGAGGAGGATGACGATGAGTGTTGCCCCGAGGACACCAAATATGCCTATCATGAGCACATGGCTCTTGCTTTGCGGTAATTTTGGGGCAACAAGAATAACTCAAGGCCCAACTTCAACAAGAACAACTCAAGTGGCAACAAGGGCAAGCAACGAGTGAGGACATGCTTCAACTGTGGAAATGTAAGCCACTTCGTTGCAGATGGCCCATATGAGAAAAGAGAAGACTTTGGAGGCAAGCTTATCCGGAAGGACAAGGCCAAGTCTTATCCCAACAAGAACAACTTCAACAAGAAGTCTCCTCCCAAAGGGTTGGTGGCCCAAGAAGAATATGTTGAGGATGATGATAATGATGAAGATGATGAGATGGTCACCATGGCCACAATTGCTATTGCTACTACTCCACGCACATCCCTCTTCGACTCTCCAAATGAGAACATCACCGCCAAGTGTCTCATGGCTAAGGCCACCAACAAGGTAACTCCAAACATCAACACTACCATCATCTCTAATCCTTCATTAACGGGTTGTATTGATGAGAGTGAGGGAGCTAAGGAGGAAGAGAATGAGTTTGAGTTGTTTATGAGCAAACTCAAGGGCAAACCCAATAAGCATTTTGTTGCTCTCTTGGAACAACCCGGCGAGGCCAATGACATGATCGAGGCTCACGAGGAGACCATTGCTAAAATGGAAGGACATAGTCGAGACTATGCCGATGAAATATCGAATCTTTCTAATGCTCTAGAGGAAGAGCGTGGTCTTCGTTTGGCTCTTGAGGAGTCACACAACGATGATCATGCTAAATTAAAGAAAGATCTCAATCATGCGTTAGTTGTCTCTATTATGCTTAACTCCGAGAAGGCAAAACTTGGGGTTGACCATGCTAGACTCAAGGAGGAGTTTGTTACACTTGACAAGGCTCACAAGGCCTTGAAAGGTATGCATGCTTCTCTCAAGGAGTCTCATGATCAACTCCAAGTTTTGCTAACCAAGGAAAAGGCTATCTTTCCTCGCATGGTGTTGATTGATAATGCAAATGCTACTAACCCATGTTGCGAGCATGTGCATCTTGTTAAAGAAAATGCCAAGTTGAAGAAGCAACTTGAGAAAGGCCTTGTGACATGTACACAAGGTGAGAAGAACCTCAAAAATCTTTTGAGTAATCAAAAGGAGGTTGTGGCAAAGGAAGGAATTGGGTTTGTTCCCAAGCCCAAGAAGAAGAAGAATGACAAGACCAAGCTACCTCCCCCTCTCCGACAAACCTTTGTGAAAGAGGGAGAGGGCGCCTCTAAGAAGAAGAACAATGTGAAGGGTGGTGGAGTCAAGAAAAACCCCACCATACCATCGAACATGGCCGGCAACTTTAATCTTTCCTATGTTTTATGTCATGCTAGTGATGGTCATGTCTTTGCTCAATTTGTTGGTTCTTCTTATGAGTACATTGAATGGTCTATTTGGGTTCCTAAGACCCTAGTTACTAACCTCAAAGGACCCATTACCAAATGGGTACCTAAATCCAAGCATTGATCTCTTGTAGGAGTTTGCTTCTGGTGGGGGATCATGGTTGCTCTATAGTGGAGCCACAAATCATATGACCGGAAGCAAAGACTTGGTGGTGGACGTGCGTCTAGGTTCATCTATGGCCACCAACGTCGAATGGGGTGATGCTTCATCTTCTAAGGTATTGGGGCTTGGCAAGGTTGTTGTCTCTCATGATCTCACGATCGAGAAAGTCCTGCTTGTTGAGTCCCTTGCATATAATTTACTTTCGGTTCACCAACTTGCACTCATGGGCTTTGCTACATTCTTTGATATTGATACTGTGGCCCTCTTGTGGAGTAAGACTCTTAAAGTAGCCTATGTTGGACATGTCGAGAACGGTCTTTATGTGGTTAACTTATCGAAGCAACCCACTAAGACCGCGACATGCCTAATGGCTAAAGTTGATGTGGGATGGCTTTGGCATCGCCGGTTAGCCCGTGTCAATATGAGATCTTTGCAAAGTCTTCTCAATGGGGACCATGTCCGTGGACTAACAAATGTTAGCTTTGCCAAAGATCGTGCTTGCAGGGCTTGCATTGAAGGAAAGTTACATGAGACGGCTCACCCTCCCACTACTATCATCTACTCAAAAAGACCCCTAGAACTCCTTCACATGGATCTCTTTGGGCCTCCGTCTTTTGATAGTCTTGGGGGTAGAAAGTATTGCTTGGTGATTGTGGATGATTATTCAAGATACACCTGGGTATACTTCTTCAAGAAGAAGAGTGAGACCCAACAAACCATCATCAAATTTGCAAATGAAGCTCAACGACAACATGAAGCAAAGATTTTGATGATCCGAAGTGACAATGGCACCGAGTTCAAGAACTACACCTTGGATGAGTTTCTTTGTGATGAGGGGATCAAACACCAATATGCAGCTCCTTATACCCCTCAACAAAACGGTGTAGCAGAGAGAAAGAACCGGACGCTTATGGATGCGGCAAGGACCATGATGGTGGAATTCAAATATCCATACAACTTTTGGGCCGAAGCCATCAACACCGCATGTCAGGCATCCAATTGGCTCTATCTCCGCAAAGGCTTGAACAAAACTCCATATGAGATTATTACCGATAACAAGCCCAATCTCAAGTACTTCCAGGTGTTCGGGTGTAAGTGTTTCATCCTCAAGAAAGGTGTTCGTTTGTCTAAATTTGAATCTAGAGCTCATGAGGGCATATTTGTTGGTTATGCTACAAACTCTCATGCTTACCGTGTCCTCAACAAGTCCAATGGACTCATTGAGGAGACGAGTAACGTAGAGTTTGATGAGAATAATGGCTCCCAAGTGGAGCAAAGTGGTACTTGTGATGTAGGTGATGAAATTCCTCCTCAAGCCATAAGAAGAATGGGTGTTGGATATATCCTACCCATTGAGGAACCCCTTGTGGCCGAAGGAGAAGGACAATGTTCCACACAAGTGGAACCATCACCAACCTAAGACCCACACGCTTTCGAAGAACAACGTGAAGGCCCTCAACCGAACGAACAAGGCCAAGTGCAAGATCAATCACAAGATGGTGGGGAGCCACCAAATGATGCACAAGGCCAAGTTCTATCCTCTGAGCAAGATCAAGATCAAGAGGAAGCTCAAGATCAAGATCAAGCTCCTGACGTCGCTCAAGATGATCAACTGAGTGCTCCTCAATTATCTCTTGAAGAGCAATTGGAGCGCCGTGCTGCAAAAATTGCCTCCAGGCTTGCTTCCAGAGAACATCACATGGAGAATATTCTTGGAAGCATCAAAAGGGGGGTAAGCACTCGCAGACAATTAACAAACTATTGTGCTCATCAAGCTTTTGTCTCCTGTGTTGAACCTCAGAAGGTCTATGAGGCGCTCGAAGACCCTGATTGGCTTAATGCCATGCATGAAGAACTCCACAACTTCGAGCGCAACAAAGTGTGGCGTCTGGTGCCGAGGCCAAAGGAGAACCATAATGTCATTGGAACCAAGTGGATCTTTAAGAACAAGCAAGATGCTCACGGCATTGTCATCCGCAACAAGGCGCGTCTGGTGGCATAAGGCTACTCCCAAGTCGAGGGTATCGACTATGGTGAAACCTTTGCCCCCGTTGCTCGCCTTGAATCTATTCGTTTGTTGCTTGCCTATGCTTCTCATCATAATTTTAAGTTACAACAAATGGATGTGAAAAGTGCATTTCTTAATGGTCCTATTAACGAGTTGGTGTATGTCAAACAACCCCCGGGGTTTGAGGATCCCAAGTTCCCCAATCATGTGTATCAACTCGATAAGGCACTCTATGGCCTTAAGCAAGCTCCCACGTGCGTGGTATGAGCATCTTACCGAGTTGTTACAAGATCGTGGGTTTGAAATTGGGAAAATCGACCCCACTCTTTTTACTAAGAAGGTCAAAGGGGAGTTGTTTGTTTGCCAACTATATGTTGATGATATTACCTTTGGTTCTCCTAATAAATCTTTCAATGATGAGTTCGCCGCACTCATGACCACACATTTTGAGATGTCTATGATGGGAGAATTGAAGTACTTCCTTGGGTTTGAGATCAAGCAAAGAAGAGAAGGAATCTTCATCAAACAATCCAAGTATACGCAAGACATGCTCAAGAGGTTCAATCTAAGTGATGTCAAGCCGGCTACTACTCCAATGCCAACCATGTGCCAACTTGACATTGATCCCAATGGTAAAGCGGTGGATCAAAAGGTATATCGTTCTATGATTGGATCCTTGCTTTACCTTTGTGCATCTAGACCGGATATTATGTTGAGTGTGTGAATCTGTGCACGGTTTCAAGCCTCACCTAAGGAAAGTCACTTTGTGGCAGTCAAGCGAATCTTTCGATATTTGGCTCATACCCCAAACTTTGGCTTATGGTACCCAAGAGGAGCAAACTTCAACCTTGTAGGTTTCTCTGATTCGGACTGCGCGGGAGACAAAGTGGATATGAATTCCACTTATGGAGGGTGCCAATTCCTTGGTTTCTCTCTGGTTAGTTGGTCTTCCAAAAAGCAAAGTTGTGTGTGTCTCTCGTCCACCGAAGCTGAGTATGTGGCAGCTGGCAGTTGTTGTGCTCAACTCCTATGGATGAGGCAAACTTTAAAGGATTACGGTGTCACTTGTGACAAAGTGCCTCTTTGGTGTGACAATGAAAGTGCCATCAAGATTTCTCTCAACCCTGTGCAACACTTCAAGACTAAGCATATAGAGATTCGGTATCACTTCATCCGGGATCATATACGGCAAGGAGAGATCGAGCTTCACTATGTCAACACTCATGATAACCTTGCAGATATCTTCACGAAGCCTTTGGATGAAGCAAGATTTCGCGAGTTAAGGCATGAGCTAAATATCATCGATTTGAGCAATGTGGCTTGAGACCTTGCACACACTCCTCCCACTCAATAATAGTTATCTTGTCTAGATGTAGGCATGGACATAGGGGGAGTATTGTTCTCTCAATGAACTATTCCTCCCCCCATTATGCATAAATTGATCAAGTCTTTCACATTAACCATCTTTGATGGTACTTATGCTTCAAGGACGAGTTGTGGTCATGGGCCCAAGGTTAAAATCTTCGCGGCGCCATACCTCTTGACTCAAACATAGGTGGCTTCGGCCACCGCCCTCTCTTGAAGAGGGGTTTCTTGGCTCTTGCCAGTGTGTGTTCGTTTTGTCTTTGTTTTCCTTGCCTTTGTGTCTTCCTTTTTTAGCTAAGCCATGTGGTATAGTTGCCGTGGCGTGCTGGGCGGTACGCGGTACTACCGCCTATAAGCGGTACTACCGCCCCCCAGCGCGGTACTACCGCTGCGGGGCAGGACCAGGGGGTTATATCGGGGCAGGGGGTGGTTTCTCTCCCCCATACCCATTCGCTCAGCCCTTCGTTCCTCGTCCTCTCTCCAGCAGCGCATTGCCGTGGGAGGGCTCCGGCGGATCTCCTCCTCCGGGGCGTTCCTCTCCATTTCCCTCGGTGGAGTCGATCCCCACCTCGTTCTCTTGCCATGGATGCCGGTATTGCCCCCGTTTCTTCTCTTCTTTTGTCTCGTTTTCAGATCTCGTGTTTTAGGGGCAATAGTGGTTGCATCTCTAGATTTTTGGCTAAATCTAGGCTTGAGTAGGTTGGAGAAGGCAACTAGACTGTCTAGATTAGAGTATGGTAGGAATATTTTTGAATTTGACAGGCCGGTAGTGCTGGATCTGACCACGGTAGTAGGGAATTGCTGTTCCCCCGCCTCGAGCGGTACTACCGCTCTCTTGGAGCGGTACTACCGCTTGGGCGGTACTACCGCTTGCAGGTCACGGTACTGCCGCTGCCTGCCAAGTTCACTCATTTTTCTTCCATTCTTTGATCCTTTTTGTTGTGCGTGTTGGCTTATGCTCATTCTTTCTGGTTGTTTTGCATGTTTTTGTGTTTGGTTCCAGGTGATGAACATCCTGAGCCTCAAGCTCTCCGTATCAACCCCAATCGTGCCACCTCGAAGCGCTACCGCACATCTGAGTCTGAAGGTGGTTCATCTAGTGCTCCACCTCCACCTCAACTCAAGAAGAAGTCCACGTCAAAGCCAAAGGGCAAAACTGTGCCCCAAATGAGTGCCAAGGAATTCTGGGCAAGGCATCGCCGCAATCCCTATGAAGAAGATCAAGAACCCAATTTGGTCAACCGTCCGTTCTGGAACCGCTTTCAGTTTGCCATCTACTTTGATGTACTCAAGGCCAGAATAATCTTTATGTTAGTGTGCGCTCCATCGATAAGTATTACATGGAGAAGGATCCTGTGTACTTTGGCGAGGCTCTTCAGATGTGCTCTCAGCTCAACATTCTCTAGATCATCCAGTTCAACAAGGACTTTGATGCAGATCTTGTGGCTCAATTCTATGCCACTGTCCATCTAGGGACTGATGAGGACATGACTTTGACATGGATGACCAATGGCAAGTTTCTTTCTGTCAAGTGGAAGGCTTTCATGGAGTTACTTGGGGTGGAAGATCATGGGCTTGAGACTCCTGTTGGCTTTCGTCCTCATCGCAACACTACCTCCACCCACAAGCAAGCTCTCTGGCCCTACTGCTCCGTGAAGGTCAACCCTGAAACTAAGAAGAAAACATATGAGCTGTCTGCCTATCTGGATATCCTTCACCGCATCTTTCGTGAGACCCTCTTCCCTCGAGTTGGGAATCTGGATATGGTTCACTCCTATCTTGTGGACATGCTTCTCTTCTGCCAGCATGAGCATGAAAAGAACACTGGTGAGTCCCTGGATATTTCTCATGTGATGTGGCCTGAACTCTTATCTGCTATCTCTGAGCGCAAGTGCCTGATCTATGGACCATTCATCATGCTGCGAACTGAGAAGGCTTGGGATCATGTCTATCCCAACGTTATGCTTGAGACTGGAGAGTTGGTGTCTCATGAGATCAAGCGTCTGAGGAGGAAGGACAACTGGGGCACTCAGGCACCCAAATCTGGGGGTTCATCATCTGCTGCTGCTATGGAGACTGAGGAGGCTGAGGCTGAGGCTGATGATGACTATGACTATGAGCCATCTGGTGCAGAGCCCTCGTGGTCAAGGAAGCTCAAGCTGAAGATGAAGAGGCTGTTTTGCATGGAGTCTCACGGTCAGTACATGACTCATGTGGCAGAGAAGAAGGCCAGGGGATGTCACAAGGAGCTCATGCGTCAGTTGGGTGCGAATGTGGCCAGTGGCTCAGAGGAACAGATCACCGAGGAGGAGGAGTGGATTCAGCAGCACTGCCCTTGGACAGATTCCGACGCCGAGCAGTTTCCGATCGACGTCGACGGTGCAGATGAACCCGCTGGGGTTTGATGGTCGAGACCCTCACTTGCTCTCACCTGGAGCCGTAGCTTAGCTCTCTGCACTTTTGGTGTCTCGATGCCAAAGGGGGAGAGAGTTTAGGGATTTGTGTCGTTGCCTTTGTATTTTCGTCGATGTGCTTTCTCGTCTTCTGCTTTGTTTGGTTTTGTGAGACCTAAGTTCCCGACATGTGGTGTGAGACATATGCTACCTTCCTTTATCTTATCTATGTACCATGGTACCCTATAGCGTGCATGATTATCCTGTTATATACTTTGCTATCATATATCTTGCTTAGGTTGTTGGTCTCTAAAATATAGGGGGAACGTTGATCCTAGTATGTGTGCCGTGCAGTCCAAAGCACTTATCTAGATAGCACACATCTAGGGGGAGCCCGTCTATATTTTAGGGGTGTGGGTTTTGCGCTTATTCTATGTCATTACTCGTTTTGTGCAAATCCCGTATTGTCATCAATCCACCAAAAAGGGGGAGATTGTAAGGGCATATTTATCCCTATGGTGTTTTGGTGATTGATGACAATGCTTTTGCGGACTAATCGTGTACACGAAGTTTTTCAGAGATTCATTCTTTGGCACGAGACGATTATATCCCCTCGGTGTTCGATTCAAGATGGTGTAGCTCCTTTCGTTTCTTTGTTGGTGGACTAGTTTCGTAGGGGTCACCGTACTATCAAGAGGGGATCCGCTTTGGTAAGGTTAGGGTGGAATCAACACGTACACTTCCTTGTCGCACCCACCATACCTTTCCGCCTCAATGGAGTTCTACTTTCCCCCTTCTCTGCCTTTTCCTGGTCCCAGCGGAAGTACCGCGGGCCATAGCGGTAGTACCGTCGAAATGCATCAAGTGGTAGTACCGCTCAACAGAGCGGTAGTACCGCTTGGAGCACTCTGCCGCAGTACCGTTGCGGCTCCGTATTACTACCGTCTCGACTCGAGTGCGCTCTTTCTCGTGTCGAGTTTTGTGGCACTAGAAGCGGTAGTAGCGGCGGTAGTACCGCTTCCCAGCGGTAGTACCGCCCTGCCTCCACGGTAGTACCGCTCTGAGTCCCAGCCCCCTTGCACGGCAGTACCGCTAGGGTGGAATGGCAGTACCGCTTGCTAAGTGGTAGTACCACCCACCCAAGCGGTAGTACCGCTCTCTGCGGGGCTGAGTGAGGGGGTAACGGTTGGATTGTTCCCCTCACTATATAAAGGCATCTTCTTCTTCATTGTTGACCTACCTCTTCCCCCAAATACTACATTGTTGCTCCAAGCTCCATTTTCGCCCGATCTCTCTCCCTAGCCTATCAAACTTGTTGATTTGCTCGGGATTGCTTGAGAAGGCATCGATCTACACTTCCACCAAGAGATATTTGATTCCCCCCACTAATCCCTAGCGGATCTTGTTACTCTTGGGTGTTTGAGCACCCTAGACGGTTGAGGTCACCTCGAAGCCATATTCCATTGTGGTGAAGCTTCGTGGTGTCGTTGGGAGCCTCCAATTCGGTTGTGGAGATAGCCCCAACCTTGTTTGTAAAGGTTCGGTTGTCGCCTTCAAGGGCACCACTAGTGGAATCACGGCACCTTGCATTGTGTGAGGGTGTGAGGAGAATACGGTGGCCCTAGTGGCTTCTTGGGGAGCATTGTTCCTCCATACCGCTCCAACGGAGACGTACTTCCCTTCAAAGGGAAGGAACTTCGGTAACACATCCTCGTCTTCACCGGTTCCACTCGTGGTTATTTCTTCCCGTTACTTGTGCAAGCCTTCCTTGTTTATCTTATATAGCTTGCTTGTGAGGTTGTTATCTTTGCTTCCTATAAGTTTTCATCATAGTAGCATATCTAGACAACTTACTTTGTTGCTTAATTTAAATTGGTTAAGAAAAGCTAAAAATTGTTAGTTGCCTATTCACCCCCCTCTAGTCAACCATATCGATCCTTTCACCACGTCATGGTGAAGCTTGTCGAAGGTCTATGAAGCCACCATGTCGATGTGTAGTCATGGAAAGTACTTGTGGCACACTTCACTTGATCTTCGGAGGGAATTTGGTGTCGCTTGAGGTAGTCATCCATCTTGCGCTCCCACTCGAGGTACTCTTCGGGGTCATGAGTCCCAAAATTTGGAATCTCATCGGTGTTGGCGAAGTCGTAGTAGCTCGTGGAAGTCGTGGACTTGAGCTCATGGAGTAGGCGAAGATGCCCTACATCCAAAGGCGAAGATGCCTTGAAGTCACTTGGCGAAGATGACAACGTAGTCGAAGAAGTCGTAGCCTTGTCGTTGATGTCGCGGCTCTGTATAGCCCATGTGCACGGGGTCGCAGAAGGCTGTGTGCACGGGGTCCCGTGTGCACGAGGGTCGAAGGCCCGTGTGCACGGGGTTGGCAGAGAAGCCAACTCTCGTCCGGAAGGTCGCTCTTCCATTCTTGTGGTACGCCCTTGATGAACTTGAGCATCTTGGTCTTGTCGGTGTCGATGCCGGGGTGTACTTGCCGGAGATGGTAGCTCGGGAGTCTTTGCACTTGAGCGTCTTCTCGAAGATGAGGAAGACCACTTGCGGTTGTTGATGAGGAACTTGAGATCCTCCATGTGCTTGTCCATCTTGGCGTCGATGAGCTTCTTCATGGCATCGAACTTGTCATCGGGGTTGTAGACCAGAGATGATGTGCTTTGCCTATCCATCACAAGACTCAAGCAAAGGTGAGTAGGAAATGAGATAAACAATAGCAAGCTACCATTTCCCAAAGTTGAGAATGTATCTCGTTTCACTCAATGTGAAATGAAAGAATAGTGGAATTGGTACTGGACTTGTTCACTCACACCTACAAAGTAAAGTTTATCGAGTGGCTTGGTTAGGACAAGTGGCACAAATTTCATGCAAATTGAAGTCCAAGATTTTGTAAATGTTGAAATCAAGCCAAAGGACTCAAAATGCAAAGCAAGTGATAAAAAATATAGAGGAGGGCAATAAGGAAACACACGCGGTAGGATAATGGGGCTTGTGCAACTATAGGGATGAGCAATACAAAATTGCCTAATGAAGACTAAGCTCGTGTTGTACAAACACTAGGAGAGACACTAGCTTGATTGCACACTTGGGCACGATTCACCACTTGGCACCAACCGATATGTATGCAAGCTAAATGTTTCCTATTCCATGTATCCTCATGCACAAGTATCTCTTTTCATGCTCAACTCTCTTTTTCTTATAAGCTTATGATCTTTTTCTTCTTGCTTAGAAGCTTTTTTTTTCTTTTTTTTCTTTTCCACTTTTCATATTGAGTCTCAACCAAACATATGGGACAAGTATCACAAGATATGCACGGGAGCAAGCAATTTCACTATATGATATATCTAATGATGCAACAATATGACACCAAGATGATGGAGCAAATGATGCAACAATATGATATCGTATCACTATGGTGCACAAGTTTTTGCGAAGCCCGACAATACTCGGATAGCTAGTCTCAATAGGTATGAAGGTATTCACAAAGATGGTGGGGCTATCAAGATGGAATGGCAAGGAAGGAGAAGTATATGACGGAATGGATACCTTCGTCACACTTAACCTTTCACGAAGTCGGGGGTAACCGGCCTTGTTTCCGGTTGAAGATGGTCTCAAAGGATGGATGGTCGTCGTCGATGTCGAAGCTCATGGTGGATGTAGTCGATGGAACGATACAACTCGCCGGTGGTGAATGATTATGTAACTGTCCCTAAGTAGCTGAAACACCTTAGGAGACTCAAATCACAACTCAAACAACCACAAATGCAATAAGAACCAAAATGGGTTAGTTTTGCGGAATTCTATGGTGGTATGCGAAAGATATGGTGTATGGGCTATGGTAAAGATGCAAAAATGCACCAAAATTTTGTGGAGTCAAATGGTGGTAAAACCAAGATGAGCAGCTCGGGCACGTCGCTAGCTTTTCAACGAGCCAAATAACACCCAAATCGGAGTTCGGAGGTGGGAGTTGTGGGCAAAAACGTGAAACACACGCGACTGATTCTGGGAGGGCCGTGTGCACGGGGTCTAGGGGCTGTGGACACGGGGCTCCGTGCGCATGGTACACGTACCGAGGGCACGGGGTCACGTGGGACTACGTGGAGGCCGCGGGCACGGGGTGGGGAGCCCATGGGCACGGGGTAGGCGGAAAATACACGATTTTTGGTCAAATTAGATGGATTTGATGGTGGGGATTGTGTGGGGGATGGGGGAAAGCTAGATCCACTTGCTAAACATCAGATCCACGGATCAAAATCAACAAAACTCACAAAAACTTCAAATCACTAAAAAAATGGAATGGCTCTTTTTGTGGGAAATTTTCGAAATTGGGCAAGAACAAGCAAAAGTAGGCTACAAAATGATACGTCTCCAACGTATCTATAATTTATGAAGTATTCATGCTATTATATTATCCATCATAGATGTTTTATATACATTTATATGCTATTTTATATGATTTTTGGGATTAACCTATTAACCTAGAGCCCAGTGCTAGTTTATGTTTTTTCCTTGTTTTTGAGTTTTACAGAAAAAGAATACCAAACGGAGTCCAATTTACGTGCCAATTTTTGGTGATTTTTTATGGACCAAAAGAAACCCCAGGAGTAAAAGAGTCGGGCCAGAAGAGTCCCGGGTTGTCCACGAGGGTGGGGGGCGCGCCCACCCCCCTGGGCATGGCCCCTATCTCGTCGATGACTCGGAGACCCCCTGGACGTGAGACCGACGCCAAAAATTCCTATAAATACAGAAACCTACAGAAAATAATCTAGATCGGAAGTTCCGCCGCCGCAAGCCTCTGTAACCACGAGAAATCAATCTTGGCCCTCTCTCGCACCCTGCCGGAGGGGGCCATCATCACCGGAGGCCATGAAGGTGGATTCCGGAGGGGCCATCATCGCCATGAAGGCCAAGGACCAGAGGGAGAACCTCTCCCCATCTAGGGGGAGTTCATGGAGGAGGAAGCACAAGGGGGAGAACCTCTCCTCCTCTCTCTCTCGGTGGTGCCGGAGCGTCGGAGTGCCATCTGGGGTGCAAGCGTGAGGGATTCCCGCTGTAGGGTGTTGCAATACGTTCATGATTCGCTTATAGTGGGTTGCTTGAGTGGCAGAAGCATAAACCCGAGTAAGGGGATTGTTGCGTATGGGATAAAGGGGACTTTATGCTTTAATGCTATGGTTGGGTTTTACCTTAATGATCATTAGTAGCTGTGGATGCTTGCTAGAGTTCCAATCATAAGTGCATAAGATCCAAGAAGAGAAAGTATGTTAGATTATGCCTCTCCCTCATATGAAATTGCAATGACGACTATCGGTCTTGTTAACAATTGCCTAGGACAATTCCGCACACCGATCCATCATTATTCCAAACTCGCTATTTATAATATTTAGTAATATATTCTAACTTTATGATAACAGCACCTACTTTTATATTTTAGCTCTCCGATATCATGCAAAGTTATCCTCTTCATACCCACAACATAGTTTTATTTCTCGTTTCTAGTTGGAAGCAAACGTTCGGTGTACGTAGAGTCGTATCAGTGGCAGATAGGACTTGAGAGAGTATTGATCTTACCTTTAGCTCCTTGTGGGTTCGACACTCCATACTTATCACTTCCACCATTAGGAATTGCTACGATGATTCCCTGCGCTTGGGGACCATCACAAAACAAGGAGAGGGTCTCTAATTTCGTGAGAAACCATGGCTCTAGATACCAACATGATGTAGGGTGGAACCCTATGGGAATATCTTTCATGAATTGGAGGGTAAACCCTCAAGAACAAGAAGAACACAAGGGGGAAAACAAGAGTAACACTCAAGAACAAGCCCAATCACACATCCACTAGACTCACAAACACATAGATCCACAAGGTACAAGAACAACAAAGGGAAAGATACAAGGTAGAGTTCATCTCAAATCCAAAGGAGATGAGGTCTTGGTCATTCACTTGGGGAATCCTTCTACCTTAGGAGGTCTTGATGATCCTAGGGGTCCTTCTCCAATGGAGGCCTTGAACTCCAATGGAGTGTCCTCTCTCTCTCTCAAGAAGAGGAATCCTACAAGGGGAGGTACATGAGCTAGGCTCTAGTGTTTAGATCTATCCTTAGCTAAGTCTAAATGGATGAGGGAGAGGAGTATATATAGGTCCAAGGTATGAAGGGGTAAAGAGGGGCGAAATAGGGATATAAGGGCAAATCCCAACAGCCACACGCAGGTGGCCCCATGTGCACGGGGTAAGTGGGGCCCGTGCGCACGGGGTCTCCAGAGACCTGACGCATGAGCCCCTGCGCACGGGGTCCGCGAGTCCCGTGGGCACGGTACACGCCCGTGCGCACGGGGTCTTCAGGACCGCCAACCTGGGAGGCCCGTGGGCACGGGGTCGCCGGGGAGCTCCTGGCTTGTTCTTGGCGCTTCCTTCTCCGCTTCCAGGCTTCCCTCTTGGATGGTGTGGAAGTTCCCTTCAGCTTGGACTCCTGCTCGATGAATGTGTAGCTCCGCTCACATCTATGTATGCATTCGAGAGAGGGGTCAAATAGTATACCATCCTCAAAGAGACTAAGGAGACACGCATTAAGGATGGAGTTCACCTTAGTATGCTTGAAGTAGAGGTTGGGCATGTCTCGTAGCAATGGAACTCTTTACATGGCGATGTCCGTAGGATACTCCGTATCACAAAGTCAACAAAGGACGATACACGGTAATGAGTTCTTCTCCGTGAGGAGGTCATGATGTCTTCTCCATGAGGAGGTATTGAATCCACTTGGGGGATCTTCCTCGTAGAGGCCGCAGTCTCTTGAACAAGAAGAACCAAGAGGATGAGCAAAGCTCTATCTCACAAATAAGCTACCACAATGCTAACCCTAGCTAGGATGAGGTAGAGGTCTATTTATAATCTAGAGGAGCGAAGGGATACATGGTCTTGGCCCAAAGGTATTGCAGGTAGGAAACAGGGGCCGGATGGCCG
>LR738711.1:462278736-462307406 GCA_902687465.1 Secale cereale
TGAGGGCCGGATGTCCGGGGCGTCTAGGTCAAGTTATGGGTGTGTTCTGTGATGAACGATGGATTTTAGGGCTAGGGCTGGATGTCCGGGGCCTGGCATCGGGCCAGATATCCGGGGCCCGGTCAGATGTCCGGCCTCTATAGCTTCGGTCGATGGGCGCTGCTGCTATTGATGCTCCAGTGGCCAGATGTCCGGGGCTGGGGGGCCGGATGTCCGAGTCCTGGGGACTTCTCCGGTTCCGCTCGTTGTTCCTCTTCCTCCATTAGCTTGGGTACTCGCCCACCTTCATGAGCCTCTCCGAGGAGGTCTTCTTGGCACCTAAGTACACATAACATTTCTGTTTGAGGTAGTAGACATGTCTCACATGATTCATATGGAAGTTTGTTAAGGAGAGATGTCACCTCGGTCTCGGGAGCTCTTGCACGGGCTTGTGTCATCGGTCCACTTGGTGTTTTAGGAGACGTAGGAAGGTCCATGAGGATGACCAAAGGATGCTTCACATCATCTCCCCCCTTGGGAAAGATCTGACCTCGGATCAAAAGCCTCATCACCATGGTAGGGAGGGTCCGTCGGCTTGAGGTAGTAACTTGGACTTGCGCTCATTAGGGAAGCGTTCCTTGCAAATATGTAGCCACACAAGATCTCCAATGTCGAATATCATGGGTCTCTTGTTAACGTTGATCTTGGAAGCAAGTCGTTGAACTTGACGCTCGATGGTGTGCCTTGTATCTTCGTGCATCTCCTTGAGATAGCTTGCTCGTGCACTTGCATCCATATTGATGCACTCTTGTAGAGGTAGAGGGAGGATGTCCAATGGGGACAACAAGTTGAAACCATAGACGACCTCGAAGGGGGACTTGTCGATTGTGGAGTGTCTTGCGCGGTTGTAGGCGTACTCGGCGATGGGCAAACATTGCTCCCATTCCTTGAGGTTGTTCTTGATCAACACGCGAAGAAGTGTCGATAGCTTGCAGTTCATCACCTCCGTTTGGCCGCCGGTTTGAGGGTGGTATGCTGAAGAGAAAAGTAGCTTGATCCCGAGCTTGGCACAAAGAGTCTTCCAAAATTAGCTAAGAAACTTGACGTTGCAGTCCGAGGCGATCATCTTGGGCACTCCATGTAAGCGCAATATTTCCCTACAAAAGAGATTTGCAACATGCGAAGCATTGCCTATCTTGTTGCATGAAATGAAATGAGCCATCTTGGAAAAACGGTCCAGAACAACAAAGACAAAATACTTTCCATTTTGAGTTCTAGGAAAACCGAGGACAAAGTCCATACTAATATCTTCCCATGGTTGATATGGAATAGGAAGTGGCATGTAAAGACCATGGGATTGAGCTTTAGACTTAGCTTTGCGACATGTTGAGCATTGGTTGGTGAAGCGTGAGACATAGCGGAACATCTTGGGCCAAAAGTAGTTCTTGGAGAGCGTCGCAAATGTCTTGTCATGTCCAAAGTGTCCCATAAGTCCTCCTCCATGAGCTTCTTGCAAAAGTAACAAACGAAGAGAACACTCGGGAATGCAAAGTTTGTTAGCTCTCATAAGATAACCATCCTTTATATAATATCATTCCCAAGATGTATGCGTCAAACACTTAGCATGAGGATTTGCAAAGAAAACATCATGCGCATACACGTATTTTATGTGCTCAAAGCCAACAACATTCAACTCAAGTTGAGTAACAAGCATGCATTTGCGGGATAAAGCGTCGGCAACTATGTTCTCCTTGCCCTTGATATACTTGATGACATAAGGAAATGACTCAATGAATTCACTCCACTTAGCATGACGCTTTCTCAACTTAGTTTGACCCTTAAGATCCTTAAGTGTTTCATGGTCCGTGTGAAGAATGAACTCATGAGGGCAAAGATAATGCTCCCACACATGCAAGACTCTAACTAAAGCATATAAATCTTTATCATAGATGTGATAGTTAAGTTGCTCTCCGGAAAGTTTTTCACTAAAGTAAGCGATCGAGCGCTTCTCTTGCATTAACACGCCTCCTATGCCAGTACCACTAGCATTGCAATGTACCTTAAAAGGTTTACCAAAATTGGGTAAAGCAAGCAAAGGTGCATGTGTAAGCAAGTTCTTAAGCTCATTGAACGTGATATTTTGTGATGGACCCCAAATAAAGGGTGCATTCTTCTTGCTCAAAGCATGTAAAGGCATACCAATCATGCTAAAATCCTTCACAAATCATCGATAGAATCCAGAAAGACCTAGGAAGCTACGCACTTGTTGTAGGTTCATTGGTTTGGGCCAAGTTTTGATCGCTTCAATCTTGGTTTCGTCAACATGCACACTCTTGGAAGAAACAACAAATCCTAGAAAAGAAGTTTGTCGACACAAAATTTGCATTTCTCCATGTTAGCATAGAGTTCTCTTAGTGAAGGGTTTGCAAAATGGCTCTAAGGTGAGTCACATGATCTTTGAGCGATTTTCTAAACACGAGGATATCATCAAAGTATACCACGACAAATATGCCAATGTAAGGTCTAAGGACGTAATGCATGACTCTCATAAAAGTACCGGGTGCTTCGAATAAGCCCATTGAAATAACAAGCCATTCATATAAGCCAAATTTGGTCTTAAATGCGGTTTTCCACTCATCACCCTCTTGTATGCAGATTTGGTAGTAGCCACTCTTAAGATCAATCTTAGAGAAGATTGTGGCTCCGCTAAACTCATTTAGCATATTATCTAAGCGCGGTATGGGGTGACGGTATCTAACGGTGATAGCATTAATAGGACAGCAATCAGAACACATTCGATAAGTACCATCTTTCTTGGGGACAAGGATTACCGGAACGACACAAGGGCTCAAGCTTTCTCATACGTGACCGTTGTCAATGAGTTGTTGAACTTGCCATTGGATCTCCTTGGTTTCTTCGGGGTTCACACGATAAGGTGCCTTGTTAGGAAGAGGTGCTCCGGGGATGAGCTCGATGCGGTGATCGATGCCGCGAAGTGGAGGTAGACCCGGAGGTAGCTCATTGGGAAAGACATCTTGGAATTCCTGCAACAATTGAGACAACACTAAAGGTATAGGTGGTGAAGTTTTAGGTTGTTCCGCTTCACCTTTGCATAAGAGCACAAAGCAAATGACACTTGATGGGTTCTCACACACTTCTCTTATCTCACTTTTGCTGTCGAATAGCACTAGTTATTTCTTGTCGCTCATCGTGGAGGCACTCGATTAGGCTTTGTGGCTCTCACTCTCCTTTTGGTGGATCACTCTCTCACCATTCTCTCCATGATGGTTGGTTGATACTTGCTTGTCGGCGACCACTTGACTTGGTGACATGGGTCGTAGCACAAAATCCTCGCCCTTCATTTTGAAGCTATAATGGTTGGTACGTCCATTGTGGATGACTCCGCGGTGGAATTGCCATGGCCATCCAAGGAGGAGGTGGCAAACGGACATAGGGACCACATCACACTCCAATGTGTCGTCATAGGCGCCTATCTTGAAGGATACTTTGCGCGGTGTGCTCGATCCAAATAGTTCCAGCGTCACTAAGCCATTGGAACTTGTAGGGGTGAGGGTGCTTCATCTTGCTCAAAAGCTTGTCGCATAGCTCTTCACTTGCCAAATTGTGACAACTTCTTACATCGATGATAACCTTGACGGAATTTCCATTGATGACGACCTTGGTGTGGAAGATGTGGCAACGTTGGTCTTCGTCTTGTTGGTGTTGAAGTGTCAAGACCTTGGAGACAACGAGAACGGGGCTCGTATCATTGTCACAAAAGACTTAATTGTCTTCATTCTCATTCACTCGACGATGCATGGCACATGCTCAAGGGATTCTATTTCGTTCTCGCTTGATAGAGGCAAAGGTGTCCCATCTTTCGATGTGATGGTGATTATCGTTTTAGAAGTATTAGACTTTGACGATCCGACTATGAACGTGCAAAGACGTCGTGCCTTAGCAATCGCTAAACCAACTCCGAGAGGTTATTGACCACGCCAGAGCATGATTAACCTGACCACGAGGGTCTATTTCCTGCAAGCAAACGGAGAACAAGCGAGAAACTAAGATTGCAATCTGGATATTGAGAATATAAGAGGAAAGCTTTTTTATCAAGGTGGGGTTATGTGACGCCTTTGTCTGGTCGTTGAACACAAACGAAGTACGCATGCAGCTATGGCGAACTTTAATCTAAACAAAACCCAAAGTCTAAATGATGCCCTAAGGGCTGTATATATGGAGGAAGAGGGAGGGAATTTCATGGCCCCTTGGAGGAGGGGTCCGAAACCAACCCTAACTCTATTTTCCCCACACATACGGACTCTAAAAACAACCTATACTTTAGTATTTAGAGATTACATCGGCCTGGCCCAAAAATAATTTGACGCAGCACCTAAAATAAGGTATGGATAAAATTTGTGAAGGGGCATCTTGTATATTTCATCCATGTCCTGGTAGGTCATCACTGAGGCTTCAAAGTGCTCGAATATGCACTAGAAACTCCATTCTGGATCCCTTCGCGCACGCCTTTGTCTTCATGCTTGATCCTACTCCAGTGTTCATCCCTCTTGTCCATGCTAGGCCCATCATTTATAATCAACACAAATGTATCCAATTTAGGCAGCATCATATTCTCATGAACATTAGAATCGTTACCAAGAAAGGAAAGTACATGGAAATTCAATTGGCGTGTGCAAGCCCTAGTAATTGGTCCAATATGTATAATAGTAGGGCCAGTGGCCGTAACAATGGTATTTATGTCCTCATCATTACTCACAGAGTCATAAGAACCATCGTCATTGATGATCATGGTGCAGACGTTTTTGCACTCAAATGACTTGTGGCCTCGTCCTTGACATTTGAAGCATTTGATGGAACTCATCTTGGAGGTATCCTCTGTAGGAGTTGTAGACGATGAAGCTCTCGGCTTGAAGTTGGTCGTAGTAGGAGGACGACTTGATGTTATTGAAGGCTTGTAGCTTGACTTGTCGCCTATGCTTGGAGAAGGTTTGGTTGAAGTAGGAGGCTCCAAAGTCATTAAATCTTGGTTGTAGGAGCCGTAGTTCTTGGAAGTGAACTTGGAGTACTTGTAGTACTGTTGTACTTGTCGCTCCGCTTTGGTTGCTTGGTGAACTAGCTCGAGGAGGTTCGTGTACGGTTGGAAATCCGCAATTTTCTTGATAGGATAGTTGAGTCCATTCGAGAATCTTGCCATCGTTTTCTCTTCATCTTCCGTGATGTTGGCTCTTATCATGGCAATCCCCATTTCCTTGTAATACTGTTCGATGGACTTGGTGCCTTGCTTTAGGAGTTTCAACTTTTTGAACAAGTCTTGGTTGTAGTGTGTTGGCACAAAACACGCTCTTATGACATCCTTCATTTGGTTCCAAGTGGTGATGGGTGGTTCACCTTTTGCTTCATGCCTTTTAATAAATTGCTCCCACCAAATAAGAACATAGTCTTGGAACTCAAGGGATGCCATTGCAATCTTCTTCTCTTCATCATAGTTGTGGAGACGAAAGATCTTGTCAACTTTCAATGCCCATGATAGATAGTCTTCAGGATCGATGCTTACGGAGAACTTTGGCATTGTGAACTTGAGCTTGCCATTGCGATGCTCTTGATTGTTGGCTTGCCTATTGGGAGGGTGTTCTTGACGTGGAGGATTGTCGACCTCAAGTTGCACTTGGTGTTGTGGAATCTCATTCTTTGGATGCTCTTGCCGAACTTGTGGCTCTTGTCGAGGTTGTTGATCTTGCGCGCTTGAGGAGGAGCTTGGCTTGCATTCTTGCTTGATATCGCATTTCTTGAACTTTATCTCGAAGTGCTTCTTCCTCTTGACGAGTCTGTCGGGTGCGTGCGGCGACAACGCGATGTGAGTCACGTAGTGGACGTTGCGCCTCGAGAGCTTGATCTTCTCGCCTTTGTTGTTCTTGATGTTGTGCCTCGACATCTAGCTTGTCTTGGTGTTGGCGCGCTCGCTCTTCCTCTTGTTGGCATTAGCGTTGCCTTTCTTACGCTTGCTCGAATGTAGCTTTGTTTCGATGATGTCGACGTTTTTGCTCTTCAAGTTGCTCTTGTGAACTCTTGCCGTGAAGTGGGTTCCGGCTTATTTGTTAGTCTTGGCACGTGGCTCGATGAAGAGTGTTCGATGTAGGTGTACTTGAGTCGGAGATGGAGTTAGAATGATGACTTGAGCGGCCCCGTCTTTGAGATGAAGAAGTGGAACAAGGTAAATTGATCATCAAAGTCCGTAGCTTGTCCATTTGAGTAGACATGTTGGTATTGATGTGTTTGAAGTATTCCTTTGTTCGCGCTTCGGAATGCCTCAATTCGGTGGCGAGTAGTTCAATGCGCTCTTACATAGCTTCATTCTCTTGATGTAGAGCTTGTTGAACACCAAATAGATGAACCTTCGTGACGTAGTTGTTCGATTCTTGAGTATCATCAAATAGTGGGTTCATTGATGTACTTGGCCTATCCATCAGCGCAAGCAAATGTGTGAGTGGAAGAAAAGGAAGAACCATACCAAATGTACCTTGAACGATGGTGTAACATCCCAATTTTACTAAATTAGGATGTTATTAGATCATTCATATGCATCTCATATTTTTATTGCATCATTTGCTATTTTTGAATTTTTGGATCATTATGCAACTAAAGGCAAGTATTGGAGTGCAGATAACATGACTTCTCCCCTATCTTTAAAAATGTTCATAATTTCGAAAATAATATTTCCAGTTGATTTGATATGTTCTGGCATTTTTCATTTTCCCAAAAGTATTTTATTTGTGGATTTTATTGCTGTTTGAGTAGCATATTGCATCAAAATGATTTTTCAAATTTGCATTAGTATTGGAACTAGTGTTCCTGTAGTTTATAGTTGTAGGGCTATTTTTACTGTCTATCTAGGTATTTTTATTTAGAATTTATATTGTGTATTTTATTTTATTTATTTTTACTTCTGCTGTTGTGTTTGTTTTAAAAAAAGAGAGAAAAGGCAGCAGCCAGTCGGCCGACCAACTAGCCAGCCAGCCCATAGCCGCCACCCACCAGCCCGAGTCGTCGTAGCCCGCTCGCTCGGAGTCGCTACCGAAGTGGTACGCCCGCACTTGACCCGCATCGCTCGCCCGCACCCGATCCACCTCGCCCCAGCCACTGACCAGCGGGCCCCACACCCATCTTCCACCCCGAGCCGGACGGAGCCGCACCGAGCGTGCCGCCATTGCCGAGCCAGACTCAAACACGCGCTCCGGGTCCACCTAAAGCTTGCCCGAGTCGCCTGGCACGAGCAAATACCCTAGAGCAGCCCCGCAGCCCCTTCTTCCCTTCTCGCTGCGCCGCACAAACACGCCCTCGCGTTTTGGATCTTGCCACCTACCGCTGTCTTCGCCGGAGGTTTTCGTCGTCGTAAGAGCTCGAGCAGCCGGACCCCTTGCACCTCTAGAACCCCCTCTGCACACCTCGTCCATTTGACACATTTTTGTGGACAGAGAACCGCCAGAGCGAGAGCAACGAGCAAGTACGCCGCCACCGGAGTTCACTTCGTCACCGTCGCCGCTACAGACCGCCTCGCTGCCGTCCGACTTCACCACTACCTCCGCCACTCATCGCCGCACCCGCCCGTACCATCACCTTCGTTCGGGAGCCACCGTAGAAGCCCCGCCGCCGACGCCCGACCGCCGCCGCCCTTGCTTTTCTCGCGTGGTGATCCACACACCTCCGACCAGTCGCGTGCCGACACGTGGCATCCCCACTACAGGAGTTCGCACAGTAGTAGCTACATGAACCATATGTTTTCTGTTGCTTTTGTCCTTTTCTTAGTTTTGTCTTAGAAATTCAATTAGCCATATCTTTTATTCTGTAAATCCTTTTTAGGTGATTATTTTCCCTATGCACTCACAAAAATCAGCTATTTAGCTCAGTACCAAATTTTGCACATGTTTGCACTGTTCAAAATAAATTCATTTGAATTTGAATAAAACCTTCCGGAGGCCGTATCTTTTGAACCGTGCGTTGGAATCGAGTGATTCTTTTTGCATTGTGATCGTAGTGCTATGTAGGTGATCCGTGCACGTTGTTTTGCTGCTGTTTTTGAATTTTAAAAAAGATTTTCTTGTTGTTGCATTTATTTTTGGTTTCGTTTGAGTTTCGGTGATTGATTTGTTATATTGTGTGAAACGTGTAGATTGTCCAGAGTGCGACGCGAGCTATTGTTAGGAGTGTGACGTTTTGAACCAGAAGCAAGGCAAGTTACATGTTGATCATCATTTACCTATTGTTTTCCTATGCATTGTAGTTCATATCACACTATGAAATTTATGCATTATAGGATTGTTATACATTGAGCTATATTATTGAGCTATCTCTCGTTTTTGCAAATCGTGGTAGTATAGTTTTGCTATGCTTGTAGAGGGGGTTGGTTCCTGTATACATTGAGCTCATGTGAGGATTATATTTATTTAACAAATTGAGTAGTAACTAAGGACTTAATTCACCTCTGGGCGGAAGTGGTATTGCTTGGTGGTGAGGGAAGGCATCATGGGGTCTTGCACCTTTTCTAAGGCCATGCACCCATGAGAGTGCACCCTAAGTGGAATGCCACCCAGGTTCAAAAAGATCAGACAAACTTAGTGACTAGTAGCTTCCATGTGCGACCACTGGCTAAATGGGCTCTGGCTTAGTTGATCAGTTGTTGGAACCCTTGGCCTAGACAGTGTCGATAGATGTAGCATATATAGGTGGGATGTGGGCGTCAGGTGGTTAAGGGAATCTCTTCTAAAAGACTTCGTCTCAATCTTCGGATTGGGTCCAGTGGGTAAAGCATACAAAACTCTACAGAGTATTAAAACTAATCATGATTAGTTGTGTCTCCAGTTACGGACATTTTTGAGCCACTATGCCATTATAGTTGTTGGATGATCTTGACAGATGTGACACTTAATATTATTTGTGGGCAACTTAATAAATGGGTAGGTTGGAGTTGATTTTTCCAACTCAACCTTGTGCATTTAACTCCAGTAATAAAAGAACTATATGAAAAATTACTATTAGGTAGTTATGAGGCCAAAATCAGCTTTCTGCAAAATAAACTGCCAAGCCTTCATTTGTTGTTCTATGCATACATGTAGGTCTGCTTTATTACTTCTCCTGTGTAACTTGCCAATACATTCAATGTATTGACCTATACGGCTACAACGTCTCATGTTGCAGGATTTTCAGACGAGGAGTAAGGTACCGCTACGGTCGCGAGTCTGCACTCAGCATTGCTAGTTGGGCTATGATAGGACTCATCGTTATTTTCTGCTACTTTCCGCCGTGTGATTGAATAAGAGCTAGCCATGAGCTATGCAGGTTGTTTTATTTTATATACTCTGGATCATACATTGTAATAAATGATGCACTTGTATTCTGGTATTCGTCTATACTGTATGTGCTAGCGAGTTCGATCCAGGGGCTAGCACGGTAAGCACAAAGACTCAAATCCTTCGAGGTTTGGTTGTTACAGATGGTATTAGAGCAGTGTGTTGACTGTAGGACGTGACCCTAGAAAAGGATTAGAAAAGCCATAGGAGTGAAGATTATTTTATAAGCTAGTTATACTTTTTACTGTTTATTAGTTAACCCAAGTATCTTGAACAGTTAAGTAGGAACTAGTGCTGAGACCACCATTTATGCTTGTTTTATATTGCAACATTATCGTGTTAGCGTATCTGATTATGTCCACTTTCGTGGTATGATGATACTAGATTGTTTGCTTGATTGGAAGCTTGTTTATTAAAATTTTCCTTGTCAAAATCATTCGACTATATATATATATATATATATATATATATATATATATATATATATATATATATATATATATATATATATATATATATATACAGCCGGTCTATTCTCATAACATTATGAGAATAATATTCTCATAACACTTCTGAACTGCATTGAAAAACTGCATTGGAAAGCTATGCGCACTGCTTCCTTCTTCTGTTGCGAACCACATAGAGGGGTAGCAGGAAACCTTCATGAGGCAGCGTTTCTGGCTAGTTTGATCGATTTCTATTGGTTTATTTGTGTGTGCGCTGATTTAATATGTGGTTAAACACTGAATTCAGCGAGAAAACGACAGAAATCCTTTGAATTGGCGGATTTGCGTCCGTTCTTCCGCTTGTGGAGGAGTTTCGCATCCTGCTGCTGGGTGTTCGTATTCGATTTTATAGCGTGGTCCTAGTGTGTTACCAATATCGCGTTGATGTTTGTGTTATTCCGCGACAGATCAATTTGCTAATAGGATTGAAATTTCAGTATAATTGGTCGAGTATCTCTCTGTTCTAGCGAAAAAACATCAGTTCTCTGTCCTTCCCCATCCGGATCGAAATTGTTGCGTTTTGTATGTAATATTCTGTTGTTTTCGGCAATTATGTGCTGCCTTTGATCTATCCGTATGAATTGGAGCAGATTAAGTTGTTAATTTTGAAGAATTTAACTTTTTTGTCCATGTTTTTTGCGGGCGCCACTGGCTTTGGTCGTTTCTCAAAGATGTTTTTTAAGATTTTTTTGCATTATACAGTTGTTAGAACTGCATTGCAGGCTGTGTTTTTCGTCTGTGAATCGTGGTCAAGAGCGGTGGACTGCAGTAATATGCAATGCGCGGTGAATTTTTGTAGCACGGCGAACTACATTAATATGCAATGCGAGCCTGTATGAACTGCATTACAGCCACGAGGGTGTGGGGGACTAGTTTGATAAGTTTTTTTGCTTGGTCAAGCGCGGTGGACTGCAGTAATATGCAATGCGAAATGCACATTGTTATGTAACCGCACTACTTTATTTGTCGTTTTTTTGTGTTGTGTCTTTACATATATATATATATATTGGTGGGCCAATTGGCTCCCCTCCCACCTTATCCCTGGCGGCTCCCATCTCACCTTATCCCTGGCGGCGCCACTCTTCCTCGATCTGTTTTTGTCCCAACCAGATCTGTTTTTCGCCTGGCAATGGATTGCGCGTGCGGCTGCCTGGCAAGGTTGGAGCCCATGCTAGGTTTGGTTCTGAACCAGAGGCAGCGGCACAGCGTGCTCTGTTCCCTTCTATATTCTTCAGGTATTGGATTTCGGGCTCCATTCGTCCATTAGATGACTGACGATGATGTCAGTGTTTCATGGGTATGTATTTCTCGCATATTCTTTTTCATGTGTTGTTTGTAGTTAACACTATCTGAATTTTTGTAGTAGTATTAGTTTCTGAAGAAATATTTTTCACTAAGTATAAGTGAACTGCTTTTCACATAGTAGTTTTATTATGAACATTGTAGGAGCAGCAGCAATTTTGTCTAGTCAATATTATTATGTGTTGACATCAATATTTTTTTATGAAGATTGTAGCAGCAATTTAGTTTCTGAAAGATTGTAATCTTTTTCTTATTTGTTCTTATTTTTTCTGTTCTTGTTGTTTTGCTTGCAGAAATTCCCTTCTGGTCTAGTCAGGGTAACAGAAAGCTGTGTTAATTTGGTCTTGGTCAGCAAGAATGGATATCATGATGTTGATGTTATGTATTCTGTTGGCTCTGATGATTGTGTGGTTCTCAAAGATGGCTGGAAGGAATTTGTGGAGGAAGCTGGTCTTCAGGCTGGGGATGTTGTCATGGCTATGTTTTATAGGCATGCAAAGTGTTTGGAAATCAAGTTAAATTTGCTTTAGATCAGTCTTGCTTGAGCAGCAGCAGCATGAGACATTTTTGTTGTAATAATTTGACATTTTTGTGTGGCTTCTAGTGTATTTTCTTATAAGAATTCTGAGTATAAGTGAACTGCTTTTGACATATAGTTTTTCATGTGCATCTTATCAGCAGCAGCAGTTGAAGAACATACATATTGGAAACCCCCACCGAGCTTTTTTTTAATCCACATACGGAACTAGAGTTTTTTTAATAAAAGAGGACTGCATCAACCTTCTTAATAGCAGCAGTTTTGTGAAAGAATACTCTATGTGAACTTCTTTGATAGTTTGTTTTTTATGTGTATCCTAGCTACAGCAGCAGTTTGAAGCAATATACATACTGAAAACAGACTACTGAGAACTGCATATTGTTGATAGAGAGAAACCAAGGTTCTGCGCTCATAATTAACAAAGTACATCATCCAGCAAACTAACGCAACATAAGCAAACATTGTCCCAAAGCAAACTACAACAAAAGCAAACTAATCTACATACGCAGAGGGAAACTAATCGAGCACTTGCGACAGGAATCCTTGGCTTTCAGCATCTGGCCTGCTTCACTAGTTCCACCCGTTGGAGTTGGAGGTGGAAGTTGATCCCCCCTTGCCCCACCCCCTCCAGGATGACCTCGGGCGCTTCCTGGTCTTCTCTGTTTCAGCGCGCGCGAGGCCTTTCTTCATTGTGGTGATTCGGTTCCATACCTCGAACGCAGTGTAGGCATCCTTGGCAGCATACTCGATGTGCCTCGTGCTGAGAATCGAAGTCCACTTGCTGTGGTCGTGGTCTGACATCTTCATCTTCATGTCTGCGTACTCGTCGTCGATGATGGCAGCAGCTACATCACCAAGCGAGTCCAGTGGCTTCGTTCCATCAGGCACCCTCCAGTTCGTCTGGATGTCGACGAAGTTGGGGATGTGGAGGTTGCAGCGTGAGAGCTTCTCGTTGTCCTGCTCGATGGCGAAGCCAGCGAACTCGAACCTAAGGAAAGTGAACCGCAAGTTATACCTTTCGGAACTGCATACATAGGCATATAGAACTGCAACACGTACTCGGCAGAGAGAATTGCTTACCTTGGGTCGCCGAGGAACCTATCGAAGGGGATGCATCTCTCGCCCAATGTACCACATACCTGGAAAAGAAGCACTGGGTGGTACTTGCCGATGGATAGTTGAACCAGGGCCGCTCTGCTCTTGTTGGGTGTGTACTCCATGTCGATGCCGGCGATCTTCTGGCGGCGCCGCTGGAGAACTGTCTTGAACTCTTCGACGTACGTCGCCATGGCGTCGACGTCGGTGGTGTAGATCACCTTCTGCTTCGTCTTCCCGTGCGCAAGCACGTCGTCGTAGGTCCTGGTGAACCCCATTGCTGCAAAGAGGAGGAAGAGGAGGAGGAAGGGGCAGCGTCATGTGTTTGTGCAGACGGTCTGGTTGATGGAGCGCGGGATTTAAATGGGAGCGGCAGCAACTTCTGCCGAGGCCACGATCTCGTCCCCCAACCATGTTAGCGATCGTGGGTTCGTGATGATCGTGGCGTTTGTGCGGCTTGCAACCGGCGGCATAGAGGAGCGGGGGCGCGACGCTTCGGGCGATAGTGGGCGCATTTATTTTAGGGCAGGCGAACCGAATCGTCCCCCGTAAGCGAACTGCATCGGTTCAGAAGCGGAATCGTTTTCCCTAAGCGAACTGCAACGCTTCAGAAGCAGAGTCGTTTTTCCGTAAGCGAACTGCATTGTGTTACAACACCGAGACATTTTTTTCTTTTTTGTCTATGACCTGTGGGCCTGTCGGTCGGCCTTTTATTCATTAAGTCTCTCTTGCAGCCCCCCTTGCCCCCTTCCGCTTCCTTCTCCCCCGTGCCCGCACATAAATCCCCCCGCCCTCGTGCTCTCGTGGTGGAGAGCGACGACGCCCGCAGCCGCCGCCGTCCGTAGGGGCTCTCTCGTGGTGGACAGCATCGACGCCCGCAGGCGCCGTCCGTAGGGCGCTTCCTCCGCCGTGGCCGTCCGCACCCGCCTCGTCCGGCCGTCACTTCGTCCCACGGTGAGCCCCAAATCGCCCCAATCCGTTCCAGATCTTGTGCTAGGGTTATTTTTCGAGCCAACATTCTCTTCTTAAGGTTGTTTTGTATGCTTGAAATTGCAACGCCCTATGGATTGAAAGTTTTTCTCTGCCTGCTTTTGGGGTTTGCTGTCTAGGGTTTAATTATTATCCCTTGCTGATTGGAGGCACAACATGGCTTCTTCCTCCCCAATTGATACGTCACCAGTTAGAACGGCTTCTCCATCTGGTAACTACATGAAAGTGAACTACATTTTTCATTCAGGGTTAATTTACTTCTTTTGTTGAACGAAATAGTGCACTGCATCTTAGATTCCTTTTTAGCAAGGCCCATTTTTTTTCAGACGTGTGGCAAACTGATATGAACTGCCTCAAGTTAATTGTTTTTACTTTTTTGGAAGGACATTAAGTTAGTTGTTATGTTTTATTTGTTAAACATAAATTGCTAAAAGAGCACTGCATTTTGGATATTGCTTTGTATTTTTTTGTCTATCCACTATGCGGTTGCGAAATTGATATGAGCTGCATTAAGTTTTAGTTTTTGCCTCTCACAGAACTGCATGAATTTGTTTTGTTTTGTATATCTAAGCGCACTTCTTTTTATATGCGGTCAATTGGTCACTGAACGAATTAGTGCACTGCATCATATATCCCTTTACCAATGTCCACTTTCAGACACTCGTCAATATGATATTCAAGCGACATGAACTGCATTTTTAGGTTTACTGTTACGTTTTTAATTGTTAAACATAAACTGCTGGAAAAGAGCACTGCATTTCTACATTTTTGTGTTTCCAAGTTGATATGAGCTGCATTAAGTTTAGGTTTTCCTCTCACACACATATCTTTTCTTATGTTTTTTCACCCACAGTTTTATCTCCTGGTGGGTCTGGGGGTGGTGGTGTTAACTATTTGATTACACGTTATTTCACAGCTGATGTTGTCGGTCGCGGCACATCTGATCAGGGCAGCATTCCACCTGAATTGAGTGAAACCCAGTCGCAATCTGTTGATGGCACAGAGCCAGTTACACATGATTGGATGGTCCCTGATCAGATTGCAGCCGATGTTGAGAGGAGAAGGCAGAAAGCGATTGCGATCGGTAATACTTTCGTGAAGGCTCATAGGGCGAATCAAGTAAAGTTTGAGGAGGGTAAGGAGATAGGAAGGAGGATTGCAGATTCAAAGAAGTCTGCTAAGTTTGCCTCCGGAAAGAATCCTGTGAAGAGGAAACTCAACACTGTTGCAGAGCAAGGTTTAAGTTCTCCACGCCGGAGCCCGCGTGTTGACTACTCAAAGAGACCTGATTACGCCGAGGTTGATGTGGGTGGGATTCAAGGAAAGAGGAGACGCGCGGACAATCACTCTGGTGTTGATTCTGAGCATCGATCTAAGCTTGCGCGGGAAAATGCAGCTGAAGAAGCTCTGGACAGTGATTCTGATGAGGAGGATGTTGATGTTAGTAAGGTATACGCTGTTTATTTACTTTTTCTTCTGTTTTTTTAAGTTGTTTTGGCATGAGTTTGCTGATGTGAACTGCATTTTTTATTCTTTTTTTGTAGACTGCTAAGAGTGCGAAGAGGAAGAGGTCTGAAGATGATGTTGCGCATGAATGGCGTTTCAACAAGACTGTTCGGCTATCCATTCCAAACATAATCAAAGCTGTCGCTTTGCTGGGTGAGGCGCACAGAGCTTTGGTGCGGCAAGCAGGTTTTGGCATTGTCTTTGACCTGAAATTAGAGAAGAATGTTTCTCGTGTTTTGATGTGCAAGCTGATGTGAAAGATCGACCCCGACACGATGAGATTGGACTGCAGGCCAAACAAGGTTCTGGAAATCAATCGCGAGGCTGTCCATCACATTTTTGACTTCCCTATGGGTTCTCACACTGATCCCAGGCCTGCTGCCAGCGGCCATGATGATTTGCTTACTAATCTGAAGGATGAACTCGGTTTCAACCGTTCTCGTAGCATAGATGCGAAGGACCTGCTTATCTTACTTCGCATGCTGGCTGCGGACCCCGCGAAGGTTGATAAGACGGTGAAGGTTTTTTTTCTCAATGTCTTCCAGTGCTTGCTGTGTCCCAGCCCCGCAACTCGGTTGTCCAGGGTAGATGCTATGGTTGAAAACTTGGATATTGCATCTATGGCTAGCATGGACTTTTGTCAGCTTGTTGTCGACAAGCTGCAGGCCGCTGTGTACGAGTGGAATTCTAAAGGGAGCAAGCAGAACTGCACTGAGGGTTGCACCATCGTTCCCCTGTTCATGTACCTAGATTCGTTGAATCTTCGAAAAGTATCGGTGATGGATAAACGCACTCCACGTGCCGCAATACTATCCCATGTGCAGTTGAAGAAGATTCACAACGCCGACATCATTGTCAGGGGAAAGATACACCTGGACTCTTACAAGTTTGGCAAGCTGCCGGTGAGTGCATAGCCATCCTTTGTTTTTGTTTTTATTCCTTTTTTTTTCACGCATGCTAAATGTGAACCTCTTATGTACCTTTTTTTGTGAACTGCATCTCTTTTTTTTTGTTAATTTTTTTAGTGGAAGGCGGAAGCGGACATTGTGTACAAGCGGACTGCAGTTGCCGAAGCGCCTGAAATGTTTTGTGAGCCTCTTGCTAGGGCGGCTCCACTTCGACGGGGTCGTGGTTTTGCTAGGGCGGCTGCTGGAGGTTTTTCTGGCCATGCTTCTGCTGATCGCAATAAATTTGTTCAGGTCGATGAGCTTCTCGATAGGGTCACCAATATAACTAGTGCTTTCCCAACATCCGGTTCCAGGATGAGGAATATTGCCGGGTTGTTTCCTGAAGGCAAAGGCCCTTCTGAAGCAGAAATTGAGGCCGCTCATAACTTTGACCGTGGGCAGCTTGAATTCCTTAAGCAGACTGTAACGAATATCAGATCTTCATTCGTTCAGTTTAAGCAATCTCAGGATGACAGGTGTGCTACGTATGAGCAGGAAGCGGATGCAATTGTGAAGGAAATGAACAGGCATGAAGATGTAGTCCGGCCTTCTTTGGCCGACCCCGCAGATGCGGATGTATGTTTTTTTTCCATATGTGAACAGTTTTTTTACCCATATTTGTTATCTATTTTTTCTTTGTGTTTGTGGCATTGACTATTTGTTTTTGGCATCCTTTTGTTCTTTTCGCAGTGTGTTGGAGAATCTTCTAAGGCTAACGCTTGTCATGATGATGACCACCAGGACCACGACGGTGTTGATTCTGATTAT
The DNA here is from genome assembly GCA_902687465.1 of Secale cereale. Taxonomy (NCBI): domain Eukaryota; kingdom Viridiplantae; phylum Streptophyta; class Magnoliopsida; order Poales; family Poaceae; genus Secale; species Secale cereale. The sequence continues at coordinate 462,295,733 of LR738711.1, forward strand.
TTGTTTGACAGGCCATTATCCCCTGTTGACGAAGCTGCCAAAGACAATCCTATTGACGAAGTCGTTATCAACAAGGTTTGATTTCTTCCTATTTTTTTGTTACAGTGAACTTCATTGTTTGATTTTTTGTAGTGTCCAAAACAAACAATCATTTTTTTTGCACCAGCAGTGTCAGCGAACTGCAGTTTTTAACTTTTTTTGTATTTCGTGCACCAGTAGTGGTAGTGCACTGCAGTTGTTGTTTAGAGAAGAAGCATCATCTTTTTTTAGCAGTGGACTGCATGATCTGGTGTTGGTTTTTTAGTTGTAGAACTGCAGATTTGGATAATAGTTTTATTTATGTTTTAATGTTTTTTAGGTTGCCGAATCAAACGTGGAGATACATGGGAAGGAGGCAGATGGTGACGCTGGCAAGGACGAGGAGGCTGTCAAGTGTAAAGAGATGGAAGGCGACGACGCTTCCCTGGTGAGTATAGAGAATTTTTGCATTTTTGTGTTTTATTTTTTATTTTTCGTGGGAGCTTGATGGTCCGTTTTATTAGCGAACTGCATTCTAGCTTTTTTGTGTAATGTGTTTTATTTTCTAACTCATCAGAACTGCGGATTAAATGTTGAAATCCAAGCGGAGCGCAACATTGGGGATGATAATGTGGAAGGGAGAGGAGGGGAGGAGCCTGATGCGGAGGTTGATACGGCAGAAGGTAGAGAAGGAGGGGAGTGTCCTGTTGAGGCTGATAAGGCACAAGAGAGAGAAGGAAGGGAGGATATCCTGGATTGTGATAAGCATGAAGAGAAAGAAGGAGCTCCTGGTGTTACAGTTGAAGTTGCAGAAGAGACAGAAGGAACTCCTAGAGTCGGATTTGACGATGCCGGGACATCCGCTGGCATGGATGGTGTTGTTGGGCCTACTGTTTTGTTGGTTGGCGATGAGGTGCCTGAGAAATTTTGTGTCGTCCCTCGCGCCCCCGAGCAATCTGTCGGCAATCTGGCTTTCCCAGCCGATACAACCAAAGTCCCAGCTGAGACATTTTCAATTGATTCTGAAGAGGAACAACCAAGACTCTCTCAGGACATGAGCAATCAAGCGCCGCTTGACGATGATATTACCGGGCTGGAGCACTTGACGCTCAGCGAAGATGTATATGAGCAGCCGCAGGAGTTTTATTCTGAAACCGAAGGTAAGCGATCTGCATTATTTTTGTTCTTTTCCCGGGGGCGAAATGGACAGTGTGTGTTTTATTATCTGATATCGTCCCCACTCTGTATGCAGATGAGGAATTACCTGTTGTTACTCCTTCAAGGGTTGATCCAGCTCTTATGAGAAGATACAATGAGTTACATGACGCTGTTACGAGGGCTAGGAGGGACAAGAAGAAGTATGACATTTTTTGTCTTACGCCCCGGTTATTTAATATGTTTTTTTTTGGGACACCCATCTTATCACTTTTTGCTAGGCTTTTTTCTTCTTGTCCGAAGGCATCTAGTTGCGTTCAAGGACGAGTTTGGTGATATTACTATCGGTCAGGTTGGCGAGTCTTTTTGGTCATATGGAACGCTGAGCACGCGCCTCGCAAACATTGGCGTCTCTATGCTAGCTGAGAGGTTCAAAGGATCTCAAACGATGATTGTCCCGTACAACCAATGTGTAAGCATTTTTCATTAATTTATATTTTATCCCCTCGTCCAATTTTTATTTGTGCTATAAGCATTTTCATTAACTCTCTGGTTTTGTCTTTTTTGCAGAATTCCATTTGGAACGGCGGTGCCACAAATAGGGCTTTGAAAAAGATGTTTTCTTCAAGCGCAGAGGAACGTGTGGACAAGAAAAACTTGGTAACGCATCTTGACCATTTTTCGTCATCTTGAAAATAAGTTTTCTGTTTTTTCTATTTTTTCTCATCTGGTTTGTTTTTTTTTATTTCAGATTATGTTTGCAACATTTGACCCTCCTCCCGCAACAATGAAGGACGCGATAGGCCACTACTGCTTGGTCACTTTGAACCTACGAGAGAAGCGTTTTGAGCTTCTCGACTCATTGAACGAAGGAGACAGCGCTGCTGCAAATCTTGTCTTCAGGAAAATGGTCAGGAACATCAAAAAAGTCTGGAAAGATGGCAGCGCAAGCTGCGACGAGCCGTTGAACCCTCCCACCCTGGACGGCTTTGCGCTGACTCATATTAATGTCCCGCAACAGGGAAACGGGTTTGTACCTGTTCTCCTTTTTTCTTTTTCCTCCTTCAGTTTTTTTGTGTGTAAGTGAGCTGCATTGTTTTTACTAAATTAGAAGCACATTTTTCCTTGAGCGAACTGAATTACTAATGTGTTATTGGTTGTTCTCCCTCGGTCTCTTTGTGTGTATGGAGCTGCATTGTTTTACTAACATCAGTAGCACTTTCATTACTGAGTGAACTGCATTATTAATGCGTTTTGTGTTGGTTTTCTTTGCAGGAATGATTGTGGATTTTACATGTTCCAATTCATGCAGACCTGGGATGGTGAAACGATTGCCAAGTTTGGGAAGGAGCACATTGGCTACATCAGGAAGGCCATGCTCTATAGTTGGCTGACCTCGTCGCATTGCTGTCTGGACCTGACATCACTTTTAATTTTTAAAGAAGGTTATTACATTTTTTTTCAGTCACACACCTTTTTTATTAAGTGAACTTCATTGGTACAGAGAGGGGAGGTCCACTACTTTTGTTAAGCTTTTTAGTAGAACCCCATTCGCGTGTTTAAAATCACTTTTCCTTAGGGAACTTGATTATTCTTTTTCATTTTGCTCATTATCCATTTTTTTGTGCAGGCTTTGATGAAGGCGCACACCAAGGTGGTATTTCCTTGTTTGAAACTCAGGTTCATACTCCAACTATTCAGAAAGTTGTCCTTGATGAACCCCCCGTTAAGGTTGTGAAAGAACCTGTGTGTAAGATGTTGAGGAGTGGCGCCGGCACTTCGAATGAAAAAGCTCTTGAGAAATCTCCTGTCAATGTCAAGCATGGGAAGAAAGCTACGAGCCTTCCCAATGCTGAAGATAGCGATGATGATTTTGAGAGGCCACCACCAGTGCCTAGGAGGACCAGGAGCGCAACTGTGGAACGCCCGACGGACAGCGAGGCACTAATTCTATCAAATAGGAGGCCTGTGCAGAAGCCATCAAAGTTTCGATCTCCTGTACAGAAGTTGAATCCTGCGAGATTCAGCTATCTTGTGGAGATGAGGAAAGTCTTGCAACTCATCACGAGCACACAATTCAGGCAGAAATATAGCGAGTCAGTTCTTTTTTTGTTATTTTTTTATATTTTTTTTTGATTTTTAATGTGTGTAATGTTCTTTCTGTGTTTTTGCTTTTGTGCTACTAACCCCCCCACCTTCGCCGTTTCTTTTGTGCAGGTGCGCGCTTTTCATGCACAGGAATCCTATCGAAGTCTACACCGTGACCGTGGACTACATGTTCTTAACTTTCACCAAAGGTGGTTTTATGGACTCGGAATTGATGGATCATATCATCAGGTACTGGAAGAATGACGAGCGTATGAATGTGGTTTATCGATCTGGCGAACGCGTTCTGCTGTCCCCTTTGTTTATCACGGTATTTCTCTTTTTTCTTATTTTTTTTCTTTTTTTTTCTGCTCGAGTGAACTGCAGTAAATAGTGTATAATAATTTGTTTTTAGAATGTACTGAACTGCGTACATTTTTTTTGTGTTTTAACCCATGCATCTCAAACGAAACAAATTTATGGCGAGAATTTGTGAACTGCATACTGTTTTTAGAGAAGCGTGATCCGTTTTTTTATTAAGCGTTGGAGCGAACATCTTAAGGGGAACTGCATTAACGTTCTTTTTGTGAATTACCCACACGCAGTATGTGCTTCAATTGAATGATCACGCGGATAGAGACGAAGATGGAAATGTTGTTTTGCCTTTTGTCCACAGCAAGTTTAACGTTGAAGATGCAGCACAGCAGTTCAAACTTTATGTTCATGATGACGAGAACCTTCTTGATTGCAAATTACTAAGTTATCAGATTTTCTTTTTGTTCAGCCTTATGTATTTATTTTCTCTCACAATTTTTTCCAGTAATCCTTTTTCACTCATCAAACCCATAACAAATTTGATGAAACAAAATCAGATTCTGTTACCACGGATGAAAGACCAGCATTATTCGCTATACAAGATGAATAGGCACCGCGAGACCCTTGACATTCATGACACTAGGAGGTACAGCGGACCGGTTGATCAAACGACGAGGTGGCATAAGTCTGAATACCACAGCGACCGCACTGAAATGGTAAATTTTTTCCTTTTTTCACCTTTTTTTTTCATGCGTGCGCGTGTTGAACAATATTTGTTGTGATGTGTATTTTTATTTTTTTTATTTTCCACCAGATGATCAGGATGACTGCATTGTTGAAGAAGGTTTATGGAGAAAAGGAGTACAAGAGAAAGGAGTCAGTAGACTGGGTCGATGTTTCAAAGAAAGCTAGCTATTTGGGCACCCCTGAGCAGGGCCCCAACGAGTGCGGCTTTTATGTTCTGAAGATGGCTCAGTATTACGACGGCAAAACCTTTGTTGTGAAATTCGCAAAGCGTAGTGTAAGTATCTTCTTTTTAACCCAATAATAACTCCTCATTCCTTGATATTTTTTTTGTCAGTTTCTTTTTTTGTAGATGATGTTGTATATTTGTTTATTTTATTTTTTTCTTCATCGCAGGAAGCTGTTATTCAGGATTGGAAGGATGAGTTTTTGTTCCAGATTCTGTTCCACCCAGAAAACATGGTCGTTGTCACCGAGTTCCCGGAGGATCTAAGAAATCTTTGCATTTCTCTTGGCTTTTCTCCAAGACTGGATTCGCAGGAGCAGGATGAGGCATAAATGATAGCAGATCTTTTTCTATGTGTGTTGATGTCTTTTTCGTGTTTGCTCTAGAACTTTCTGTAAACAGTAATGTATGGTTCGCTGTGCGTAGTTCTCGATGTGCAAAACTGTTACCACCATGTTGTGTGCTTTTGTTTACCGGTCTAGTTAGTTTTTGTGTTTTTTTTTGGTGGCAGACAGTGACATTGTCAAATATGTACATAATGGAGCTTTCAGCCAACTCCTCCTTGTGAGTTGTAACATGTTCGCAGCGCACTGCATTCTCTCATATGAGTAGCAGCCAAGTTTTTTTTAAATATACACATCCGCACTGCATCTCACCTTATCACATGGGACTGCAAAGACGAATTCAACGTGTTTTGTCGTCGAGTTTTAAAATTCTGGAAAGATTGTATTAGAAGACAGAAAATCAACCGTATCTGCTAAGGGAGAGGTCAATTTTTTTCATTTTTTTTGCACTAAGCGCACTGCACTGTGTACTCGAAGCGTACTGCAATGCAAGCTTTAAACGCACCACGCACGCACTGCAGTGTACGTGAATCCTAGTCTGACTCTACATTTTTTTCTTTTCTAACTGCATTCTGTATTGATTCACGGTCATGTCAGATTCTATACGACGAAGAGAACTGCATTCTCAAAATGACATTCCGATCTCAGGGTTTTCATACAGAAGAGAACCGCATTCTGAGAATGACATTCTCATCTTATTTTCTTTTCATATAGAAGAGAACTGCATTTTATCAAGCATACCCCCCCGCAGCACATTGGTCACAAAGTATGTATGACATATGTTGTATCTATTCATTTTTGAACTTCAGTATTACATGTTGAATTCTTTTTTTTGCAGTCCACTGAACACAAGCTATATATATTATATACGATACGATATATATAAAGGATGAAGTTAATATATTTTTTAAAATGTAAAACTGCATATGTGTTGATCTACGTCCTTTTCCTGCTGCTTCTTCTCAGATTGTGCACTGCATTTGTTTCAATGGTTGTTGCTGCTTCTGTCTTGCTCTTGTTGTTCGCATTACCCCTCGTAACGCGACCGTGCGACCGCGATGCTTGCCTACGCGCTGGATTGTGCGTTCTGTCTCTCCCCCTCGTTTTTGATGATGGTTCTTTGATTTCTTCATCTGCTTCTTCTTCTTCCTCATCTTCCTCCTCGGTTTCATCAGCTTCGCTCGCTTCCTTGCTCTCTTCTCTGTCAGCATCTTCTTCGTCATCTTCTTCATCTTTTTCATCTGTTCTATTTGGACAAGTTCTCGCGTTATGCTTCTCTCTCTTGTTGCAGACGCTACATAGTCTTCTCTTTGTCGTATCATCTTGTTGGTGAGCTCGGTGATTTGTGGTGGCATTTTCAGCCTAGTTTTGTTTCAGCCTCTCCTTACATGTTCTTGAGTTGTGTCCCGCAATCTTATTGCATGATTTACACATCCTTACCCCCAGTGGTCTTCCTCCGCTGTCCAGTTCTGGCTCAGGTCTGCTATTTTTTTCAGGGCTTTTTTCATTTGCTGCAGCTTTTTTATTGGATGATTTGCTCTCTTTCTTTCTCCCTTTTGTGTTTGAAACAGGCGGGGGAAGAATTGTGTCATCCATATTATGAACTGCACCATCAGCAGCATGTTCGCGCTCCTTTCCTTGTTCTTCACCCTGCGGATCCATGATCTTCTCTGCCTCTTCTTCTTCGTTTATTACGTTCACTTCTTGTATGATTTCTCTCATCCCAGCTAAAGCTCTGTTGTACCCTCTATCCGATTTGACACCCCTGCTCGCCAGGTCCATGGCAGTTTCTGCAAGTAATATCCTACGGCAGAACATCGAACTCCCATCTGGAGCAGTTTGCTCATAGTCTCTGCGGTCAAAAGTTGGATTTTGGCGTGCGTTCCGTGTGTATCTCTTCAATATGTACTCTTCAGGTAGCTTGTCCACCCACAGCTGATCCAACATGCAAATGATGTGCACGCAGAACAGGCCTGCCGCAAAAGAAATTTTTTGGGTTATTCGTGCCAGCAAACTTCACATAAATAGGCAACATTTTTTCATTTTTTGGTTTTGTGAACTGCATTATAAATAGGTCCTGGGTCTGCTGCTATAGTGAACTTCACTAAGTATTTTTTTGTTTTCATCTCTTTTTTGCTACCAGCAATAAGTGAACTTCATTATGTTTTATGTGTGCTTATTTTTTTGTTTTCCTGTCTCACTTACCTGTGTGTGTCCACAGCTTGCATTCGCATTCGTAGATACCGTTTGTCACATCAGCAACCACCTGGAACTCGTGTCTTGCCCAATCAAAATCATCAGACCGGTTGTAGTGGCGCACCAAATATTTCGTCGGGTTGTCAGGGGACTGCTCTGATCTGAATGCAGTGCTGCGGTAGTGTGTTTGCTTGAAGTCAGCAAAGACCGCCCTGGTGTAAATCTTGGAGAGCTGAACCTCGAAACCAAACTGAGTAGTAGTCTTTATTTCCGTCTGTGAAACAAAGAAAACCAGTTAAGTAGTTGTCTTTTCGTAGGAAAAATCAAGAAAGCGAGTAGTGTTTTTATTAATTGCTCATCCAGCTTAAAAACTTTGCTCTGTTTATATACCTCGTTAGCTATGGTCTCCGCGTGCTCGACGCCCTTCCTTGTCTGGATGCACCTGTCCACCTGCGATGCAAAGATGTGTAGGTCGTGTCTTTCCTTGACAAAGTTCCTCTTCAAGATCCGGTTCATGCTTTCACTTCTCTGTGTCGACGTCATCCGTGCACAAAACACCTCCTTGTAGTAAGCCGATATCCATTCTTTTCGGTCTGTCCAGAGCGCCTTCATAATCTCATCATTTTGCAGGTTATACTTTTCCATGAGCTCATGCCAAGCGCGTTCAAACTCTGATGGCATCAGCGGGTGGTTGAGAACGGAGGTCAGCTCATCCTTGAATTTCTCATACGCTTTGTACAACAAGGACAGGTGATCCTTGTATTTTTTCTGTATATGCCAACGACATAACTTGTGCAGCGTGCCTATTAGCGTACTTTTTATCGCGGCATCCATGGAGGGGCATTGATCTGCATGTTTTTGAAAAAAACCAAGCAGTGAGTTATTGAGAGAACTGCATATCCTTTTTCTGCTTTTTTTCTTTTTTTTTCATTGGATGTAAGAAATGGACTACAAAACTTGGCAGTGAACTGCATTGTTATTTAAAGTCATTCTTTTTTTTCAGCATACCTGTGAGTATGCAGATTGGCCGCTTGTTGTTCATGCAACGCAAGAATGTCCGGAACACCCACTCGAAAGTCGGTATTGTTTCGTCTCTGATGAGAGCCACAGCGAATATTGTACTTTGGAGGTGGTGGTTGACTCCAACGATGACGGCCAGAGGCATGTGGAACTTGTTGGTCTTGTAGGTCGTGTCAAATGTGACACAATCTCCAAAATCTTCGTACGATCCCCTATAGCTCGCGTTCGCCCAGAATATGTTCCGCACACGGTTATCGACATCTTTGTCGTAATCATAGAAGAACTCCGGGTTTATTTGCTGCATCTTCTCAAAGAAAGCCAGGAGTTTCTTCACATCGTCCTCTGTTTCCTCCCTCGCGAATTGGTGCTTCCTGCAGTTCGAAATAATAATATACTTGCAGCATTAGGGACATACAGAAAATGCACAAAGCGGACTGCATGAAATAGACGAGATATCGTTTTTTGTTTTAGTGAACGTACCTGTTCACCTAGTCACGGCTGGTGCGCCCCATAAAGTGCAGCCCTCCTGACATCCTTGACAGGGTCGACATCATCTGCGTGTGCGTGAGGTTGTCGCTCTGCATGTCCTTCACTAGTTTATCGAGCAACGGATCATCTGTCTTATGCGAGTGCATGTGCAGAAGCATAGCCGGGCTGTCAATCATCCTGTGGTTGTGATTGAGCTCAATCTCTGCTATCACAAACACATCCTTGATTTTTTTCAATCTCATTCCCGCCTTGCAGCCAGTCCTCTTTGATGTTTTTTCTCGCTTTCTGTCATAATCTGTGATAGTTTCTTTGCTTCTGCCTTCCTTTGAGCACACGATGTGTCTGTTTGTTCTGTATCCGCCGTTTTTGCGTGTGCCGAAGCCTGCATGCCTCGCATACGTGTTGTAGAATTCTCGCGCCACATCTTGTGATGTGAACTGCATACCTTTCACAGGCACAAGGTCTGGGAGCATGTTCTCATCCTGCACACACACAATATGGAATGTTTTTTTTGTTAATGAGAATGCACAAGCTGAAAGAATGCGTAAGTGAACTGCAGTAGTTAGGCAAGGATGCTTACATGCGTGTACTGTTTTTCTTCTAACGGTGTTTGCAGCTCACCGATGTTTATTGGGCATGGAGGGGTGACAACAGATCTGTGTAATTCAGGATCGCGAGGAGTCAGGAGTGTTGAGAACTTTACTTTTTTGGTTGCTTGCGGCTCTCCTTGCTTCTGGTTCTGATTCTTTTGTTGGGCAGTTGTCGGTGTACTAAGATAGGGGTACCTTAGTACCCCAACTTGTGCACGGGCAGTAGCAGCTTCCCGTGGCAGGGCTTACCACGTGCTCGCCAAGAACCGTTCTGGTCCCTATGAAGCCATTCAAGAATAAAGTATACAAGTCAGAAGATCAAGGCCCCGGCAAGAGGAGCTTGTCGGGAAGGCCGCACCAGGCTCAAGGTTATCACTTTAGCACAAGACCCTGGCAAGAGGAGCTTGCCAGGAAGGCCAAGGAACACATACCTCAAGAGATGTCTCGGCGCATCATGCGCCCCGGCAGGACCCGGAGATCGACAAGCTTCCGGGCCCGGCAAGATCACGACCCCGGCAAGGTGCTTGCCGGGGAAACCTACGCTGTGTGCCCGCGCTCCAGCTCGTCTGCCCATGCGTCGCCCTGGGGCCCTTCCAGGGGCACGTGGCAGACGGCTGTGCAGCCTGGGGCACACGGTGGCAAGCCACGGTGACGAGGCTACCGCCGTGGCGAACGGAGACGCATGGACAGACGCTTTTGGGGTCGACGGCGACGGGCATTAAATGCCCTTGTCCCCCACCGTCAAAGTTAGGTGAAGACCACTGTTCATACACTGTTCATGCACTGTTACAACTACCACCAAAATTACACTTTTACCCTCCTCTACGTCGACACCTGTCGGTGACCCCTTTGAGCTATAAAAGGAGCCCATGCACAACGTAGAGGGGGTTCGATCCCAGAAACTCGCTCACTCTCTCGCTCGGTGCAGCGGATACTGTAGATCTTCAAGCTCCCGAGCCCAAAAACTTAATACAACCAAGGCACGAGTAGGGTTTTACGCGTCCGCGCGTCCCGAACCTGGGTAAACTGCCCGCGTGTGCTCCTCGATCTGCTCTCCGTGCTCCCTCCGCTCCCTTACCGCAATGTAGAAAGGGGCTCCGGTCCCATAGGTGCTCGTGGGAGGACAGTTTCCCCCGACAGCAGTGGGCGGCCTTGGTGGAATTCCACTATCTCTTTGTCGACGAATCGTTTGCTCATGAACTTGACGTACTTGCTGGGTTTTAACATCGGCTTGTGGAGGTGCTATATCATCCGTTCTGATCTGCTGGCCAAATGTTTCAAAGACACGCGTGTACCTTGGCTGCATAACTGTTATGATTTGCTCTTCGTCATCATCCTCCTCCTCATCATCTTTCTGCGCGTGCTCCCCCATGAAGACCAGATCGTCGTCGTCCTCCTCCTCATCCTGCGGATTTTTTGGTTCACTGCCTTCTCCATCTCGAATGATGTTTGGTTCACTGTTTTCATCTTTATCCTCTACATCTTCCTCCACGGAGTACGCAGTTCTGTTTGTTGTGTTAAAGAAACCCCTAGGTATTTCAGGTGTTATCCATCCAGGCATCTCCCACTCTTCTCTTCCAATGCAGTTCAGGGGCTTTGGATCGTAAATGATTCGAGGCATCTTCTGTTTTTGAGGCATAGTAATTTCCTGCAGAGTATTAAGCCAAAGCTTTTTTTATGCACGTCAACAGTGAAATGAGCTGCATCTTTCGTACTATATATCATTATATTTTTTGCAACTGTAAGAAATTGCACTTCAGTTTTTAATTCTACAGCAGGGGCACTGTTAGTTAACATGAAGAAATAATGGACTTCAGTTTTAGGCACAGCGCTCTACATATGTAAGTCATGGTGGACTGCAATTTTGAGCCATGTAGCATTTTTTATTTTTCGAAGTATCCTATTTCTGTTTTTCTATTTTGGAGATACATGTGACTGCAGTCGACGCAAGAGGGGGGCACTGCATGGGGATAAAAACAGCACTGCAAAATTGGATGTGGGGGTTGGGTATGTGATTTTCTTACATTATATGCAGTTCGCTCCTCCTGCAGATGCAGCTGTGGCTGCTGTTGGCGTGAAGTCCACCTCCGCTGCAGGAACTCATGCGCTTTTTCCACCTTCGCCATTGTTGCGGGAGAAGGCTGGATGTGCACCATTGCAGTTCGCATCCACGACGAATGCGATGGAGTAGTCATCCTTGCAGTTCGCTTTCCCTTGTCATGCATGAATGAGGCTGGATGCTTCAGCGGCGGATCCCCCAGGTGGTGTTGGGGCGAAGGTGAGGTGCGATGTCGCTTCCTAAACGCCATCGCGGAAATATCATCGCCGACGGACTGCATCGCCGGCCGCTTGGCGCGCGCTCCGTGGTGCTGGGCACGGAAGAAGGCGGGGAGGGGTGGGGGTCGCCGCCGGCCGCCGGGGCGCTGGCGCGGAAGAAGGCGGGGAGGGGTGGGGGTCGCCGCCGGCCGTCGGGGCGCTGGCGCGCTAGGAGG
>LR738711.1:462307512-462382230 GCA_902687465.1 Secale cereale
GGAGGACTCCGGCCGCCGGGGCGCTGGCGCGCTAGGAGGCGGGGATGGGAGGGGGAGGACGCTGGGCGCCGGCCGCCGGGGCGCTCCCGCGCTAGGAGGCGGGGAGGGGTGGGGGAGGACGCCGGTGTTGGGGCGCTGGCGCTAGGAGGCGGGGAGTGGAGGGGGAGGGGTGTTAGGAGAATAAGGTTTTTGTTAGGAGAATAAGGTCTTAAGGGGTGTTATGAGAATAGACCCACCCTATATATATATATAATGCTATATTATTGTGCTTGTTTGTCTGTTTGTTTGTTGGTGATATACATTGTTGAGTTTTGCTGCTTTATATTGCCTTGATCATATATGCATATGGGTAGAATATATTTATATCTATAGCTTCTGGCCCTATTATATCTATAACTCTTCTATGCTTGCGCACCAAATGCCGTCGAGGCGTGATAATAGGCGCAATGCTGCAGGAGGAGACACCTATGTCAATGACATACCGCCATACATGCAGCAGTTGCTTCAGGGGCAGACGCAGTTGATCCCGTTGCTTGTGCAGAACCAGAACAATCAGAACAACAACAACAACAACAACAACCCGCCACCCGTGGATATGCTTACCAGGTTCTTGAGGTTGAATCCTCAGAGGTTCTCCAGTTCCCCTGAACCTATTGTGGCCGATGATTGGCTCCGTGCAGTCACTAGGAACCTGGAGACAGTTGGATGCACAGATGCAGAGAGGGTGAGGTTTGCCTCACATTTGTTGGAGGGTCCTGCCACATCTTGGTGGGAAAACTACTTGGTCTCTTATCCCATAGCTACTATCACTTGGCCACAGTTTCAGACTGCTTTTCGTGCTACACATGTGTCTGCTGGTGCTATGAGTGTGAAAAAGGAGTTTCACTGTTTGCGCCAAGGAGGTCGCACGGTTAATGCCTATGTGGATGAATTTAATAATCTTGCACGCTATGCTCCTAATGATGTTAACACTGATGCAACTAGGCAGGAGAAATTCTTGGAGGGCCTACATGATGAGTTGAGCCTTCAGTTGATAGTGGCCACTTTCGAAAATTGTCAGGAGGTGATTGATAAGGCTATTATGCTAGAGGGGAAGCATCAGGCCATAGAGAATGGCAAGAGGAAGTACAACAATAATAACAGGTATAATTCAGGACCACAACAGAAGCCGCACACTTCATATCAGGGTAATGGAGGTAATGGGCATCATCATCATCATGGAAGTAATGGACATAATCATCATGGAGGGAATGGCCACAACCATAATGGCCACCATCATCACAATGGGCACAAGAGTAACAATGGCAATGACGCATGTAATGGTAATGGTAATGGCAATGGAGGGAACAACAACCAGAACCACCAGGTTACACGTGCGCCAAGGGACTTGAGTCAGGTGTAGTGCTTTAGGTGTAAGGCTATGGGGCACTATGCCACAGATTGCCCGGGGGCGAAGAACTTAGGGTCGAGCAAGTCGAACCCCTTCCAGAAGGGTCATGTCAACCATGTTAATGTGGAGGAGGTCTACAATGAACCTGATGGAGTGATAGGTAAGTTTTTGATCAATTCGATACATGCGCTTGTTCTTTTTGATTCTGGTGCATCACATTCATTTATTTCGAGGCTATTTGTTGATAAACATGGATTGCCAACGAAAATCCTTAGTATGCCTATTCGAGTGAGTTCTCCAGGAGCTGAGAGGATGGCAGGTGTTGGTTGTCACCAGTTGAACCTGTCTATTGGGAAACATGAATTTCCTACATATTTGATTATATTGAAGTCGCAAGGTCTGGATATTATTTTGGGTATGGAGTTGACTAAATATAAAGGTCTTATTGATTGTGCCAGTCGACCTATTACTCTCAGTGCACCAGGAGGTAAGAGGATCATATATATATGTAAGTATAAGCATAATCAGTTGCAGGTGAACTCTCTTAAGGGGGGTAGTCTAGAAGATGTGCCAGTTGTGAGGGCTACCCAGATGTGTTTCCATAGGAGTCGCCAGGTATGACACCAGATAGAGATATTGAGTTTCTTATTGATTTAATACCAGGCACTGGGCCTATTGCAAAGAGACCGTATAGAATGCCTCCTCGGGAGTTAGAGGAATTGAAGAAGCAGATAAGGGAATTGCAGGAACAAGGATTTATTTGCCCAAGTTCATCACCTTGGGGAGCTCCAGTTTTGTTTGTGGAGAAGAAGGATGGTACCTTGAGGATGTGTGTTGATTATCATTCTCTGAATGAGGTAACCATTAAGAATAAGTATCCCTTACCTATGATACATGATCTGTTTGACCAGTTGGAGGGAGCTACTGTGTTTTCTAAGATTGATCTTCGTTCTCGTTATCATCAATTAAAGATTTGTGAGCAAGATATTCCAAAGACTGCTTTTAGTACGAGGTATGGGTTGTATGAATATACTGTTATGTCATTTGGATTGACTAACGCTCCTGCATACTTTATGAATATGATGAACAAGGTGTTTATGGAGTTATTGGATAAATTTGTTGTTGTTTTCATTGATGATATATTGGTGTTCTCCAAGAATAAGCAAGAGCATGAGGTTCATCTGCGTTTGGTGATGGAGAAGCTGAGGGAACATCAGTTGTATGCCAAGTTCACCAAATGTGATTTTTGGCTTGATGAGGTAGCATTCCTTGGACATGTTGTGCCAGGAGTTGAAGTTGATCCATCTAAGGTTGCTACAGTTACAGAGTGGGAGACACCCACAACAGTTGGGGAGATTCGCAAATTTTTGGGCCTTGCAGGTTATTACAGGAAGTTTATTGAGAACTTTTCTAAAATTGCAAAGCCTATGACTGAATTGTTGAAGAAGGAGAGAAAGTTTGTTTGGACTGATGAATGTGAAGCCAGTTTTCAGGAATTGAAGCAGCGTTTGGTTACAACACTAGTCTTAATTCTGCCTGATATACATAAGGACTTCCAGGTATATTGTGATGCTTATCGTCACGGCCTTGGAAGTGTTTTGATGTAGGAAGGTAAAGTTGTTTCATATGGTTCACGTCAGCTTAAGAATCATGAGCATAATTATCCTACACATGATTTGGAGTTAGCCTCAGTTGTGCATGCATTGAAAACTTGGAGGCAGTATCTTATAGGTAATCATTGTGATATATTTACTGATCATAAGAGCTTGAAGTATATTTTTACTCAGAAGGATTTGAACCTCAGGCAGAGGAGATGGTTGGAGCTTATCAAGGATTATGATTTGAATGTGTAGTATCATCCTGGTAAGGCTAATGTAGTTGCTGATGCATTGAGTCGTAGGAGCCATGATAATGCAGTTGATATTAATGATATGCCACAAGAGTTATGTGGTCAGTTTAGGGATCTCAGGTTGGAGATGGTTCCTAAGGGATATTTGGCAACACTTGAGGTAAAGCCTACTTTGCTTGACAGGAGCAGGGAAGCTGAAAAGGGTGATAAAGAAATTGCTGCAATAAAAGAGAATATGACTAAAGGTAAGACATAAGGTTTCCATGAGGATGAACATGGGACCATATGGTTTGAGAAGCATATTTGTGTACCACAAGATGCAGACATCAGGAAGTTGATACTTCAGGAGGTGCATTATTCACCTTATTCTATTCACCCAGGTAATACTAAGATGTATTTGGATTTGAGGGAAAGATTTTGGTGGCCTAGCCCGAAGATGGAAATTTCCGGATATATTGCAACATGTGATGTGTGCCAGAGAGTTAAAGCAGAACATCAGAGACCAGCAGGTTTGTTACAGCCATTGCCTATACCTGAGTGGAAGTGGGATCATATTGGTATGGATTTCATTACAAGTTTACCCAGGACTCGGTCAGGTTATGATTCTATTTGGGTAATTGTTGATCGCTTGACTAAAGTTGCCCACTTTATTCCGGTAAAGACTACTTATACCAATGCTCAGCTAGCTAAAGTTTATATGTCTAAAATTGTTTGTCTGCATGGAGTTCCAAGGAAGGCAGTGTTTGATAGAGGTACTCAGTTCACATCTAAATTTTGGCATCAGTTGCATGAATCCTTGGGCACCAGGCTGGAGTTCAGTACAACTATCCATCCAAAGACTGATGGGCAGACATAGAGGGGAAATCAGATTTTGGAGGATATGTTGAGAGCTTGCATTTTGGACTATGGTTCCAGTTGGGATGATAATTTACCTTATGCATACTTCTCATATAATATCAGTTACCATGCTAGTCTGATAATGGCACCATTTGAGGTATTGTATGGCAGAAAGTGCAGGACACCGTTGATGTGGGATGATATTGGAGAGCGTCAGTTCTTTGGACCAAAGTTGATCAGAGATGCCGAGGAGAAGGTCAAGCTGATTCGTGACAGACTAAAGATAGCACAATCCAGACAGAAGAGTTATGCAGATGCAAAGCGCAAAGAGGTGACATATGAGGTAGGAGACCGTGCATATCTTCGAGTTTCACCACTTCGTGGAATTAAGAGGTTTGGAATTAAGGGTAAGTTAGCACCACGTTTTGTGGGGCCTTACAAGATCTTGGAGCATAAAGGAGAGGTAGCTTATCAGCTAGAGTTGCCAGAATCTTTGTTTGGAGTTCATAATGTGTTTCACGTATCTCAGTTGAAGAAGTGCCACGCAGAGATGATGGGTGTTCCACTGAGGGACACAGTGCCGCTTGATGCAATTCAGTTGGAGAGTGATTTTACATATGAGGATAAACCTATTAAGATTCTGGAGACAACAGAGAGAGTTACTCACATCAAGACTATTAAGTTATGCAAGGTTCAGTGGGATCATCATACTGAGGAAGAAGCTACCTGGGAACGAGAGGAAGATCTCAGGCAGGAGCACCCACACCTATTTCCTAGCCAGCCCGAATCTCAAGGGCAAGATTCATCTTAAGGGGGGGGGGTAGGTTTGTAACATCCCAATTTTACTAAATTAGGATGTTATTAGATCATTCATATGCATCTCATATTTTTATTGCATCATTTGCTTATTTTGAATTTTTGGATATGCAACTATAGAAAAATATTGGAGTGGAGATAACATGACCTCTCCCCTATCTTTAAAAATGTTCATAACGTCCAGAATAATATTTCCAATTGATTTGGTATGTTCTGGCATTCTTCATTTTCCCAAAAGTATTTTATTTGTGGATTTTATTGCTGTTTGAGTGGCATATTGCATCAAAATGATTTTCAAATTTGCATTAGTATTGGAACTAGTGTTCCTGCAGTTTATAGTTGTAGGGCTATTTTTACTGTATGTCTAGGTATTTTTATTTAGACCTTATATTGTGCATTTTATTTTATTTATTTTTACTTTTGCTGTTGTGTTTGTTTTAAAAAAAGAGAAAGGCAGCAGCCAACCGGCCGACCAGCTAGCCAGCCAGCCCACAGCCGCGGCCCACCAGCCCGAGTCGACGTAGCCCGCTCGCTCGCAGTCGCTGCTGAAGCGGTACGCCCGTACCTGACCCGCATCGCTCGCCCGCGCCCGATCCACCTTGCCCCAGCTGCTGACCAGCGGGCCCCACACCCATCTTCCACCCCGAGCCGGACGGAGCCGCACTGAGCGCGCCGCCGAGGCCGAGGCCAACTCAAACACGCGCTCCGGGTCCACCTCGAGCTCGTCCGACTCGCTAGGCGCGAGCAAATACCCTAGGGCAACCCCGCATCCCCTTCTCCCCTTCTCATTGCACCGCACAAATGCGCCATTGCGTTTTGGATCTCACCACCGACTGCCATCTTCGCCGGAGGTTTTCTCCACCGTAAGAGATCAAGCAGTCGGACCCCTTGCACCCCTAGAACCCCCTCTGCACACCTCGTTCGTTTGACACGTTTTTGTTGACAGAGAACCGCCGGAGCGAGAGCAACGAGAAAGTCCACCGCTGCCGGAGTTCACTTCAACACCGTCGCCGTTACAGACCGCCTCTCTGCTGTTCGACTTCACCACCACCTCCGCCACTCACCACCGGACCCACCCTTACCATCACCTTCGCCGGGGAGCCACCGGAGAAGCCCCGCCGCCGCCGCTATTGCTTTTGTCGCATGGTGAGCCACACACCTCCGACCAGTCGCGTGCCGACATGTGGCGTCCCCGCTACAGGAGTCCGCATAGTAGTAGCTACAGGAACCAGATGTTTTCTGTTGCTTTTGTCCTTTTCTTAGTTTTGTCTTAGAAATTCAATTAGCCATATCTTTTATTCTTTAAATCCTTTTTAGGTGATTCTTTTTCCTATATCGTACCCCGCATTTGCATTGATAACCCCATAGCCTTACTTTTGTGTTCCATACCTATTGAGACTAGCCGTTGAGTATTGCCGGCAACGTTACTTGTGCACATTAGTGATCATTGATCCGCACTTCCATTGCATCGCATACAAAATCTTGGTATCTTGACATCATCTATTGTGTCACGAGGTTGTCATAGCATATACACAATTGCTATCTTGGTTCAAGAAGTTTTGCATAAGTACCCTAACAAAAGAGCTCAACAAGAAAGGGCCAACCAAGCTTTTAAGCAAAAGAGAAATATAAGAAAAGGGCTTTTAAGAAAGAACCGTAGCAATATTGAGGTTTTCATACTCGATCATCTTGGATGATATCATAGAAACATCAAGCATATAGCATACTTGGGATAGAAATCGTTGCATTTTTGCCTAGTACGTTGCGCACAAGTCTCGTATCCGCCTATTGTGTAATCGTGCTAGCGTCTCTCCAGTGGTGTGTAACAAGAGCATTTTCCATGGATTCCACATTTTTCCGCTCATCCCTTGGTTTGCACATCCCCATTTATCTATTTGCGTGTGCGTTTCCGTGTACCACTTATAGCTATTGGTCTTCTTGTCGCATTGGCAAATTTGCGAATCTTTTTGAACATCATTGAGTCTTGCTAACAATTGCATACTTTGGTCCACCATCCTAACCAAGCTCCACCAAAGGCTTTTATTGTGTAGGTGTGAGATATCGACGAGATACGGTACCAATTGTGCTATTTCTTTGTTACATCATTGAGTGATCTTTGATCCACTCTCAACTTCGGTCAAGGTACATTTGGTATAGTTCTTTCCTTCTTCCACTCACATTCTTGCTTGCAATGATGGATAGGCCAAGTACATCTATGAACTCGCTATTTGATGATCCTCAAGAATTGAACAACTACGTCATGAATGTTCACTTATTTGGTGTTCAACGAGCTCTACATCAAGAGAATGAAGCTCTGCAAAAGCGCATTTAGCTACCCGCCACCGACTTGAGGCATTCTGAAGCACGAACAAAAGAACACTTTGACAACATCAATGCCAAAATGTCTTCTCAAATGAACGAGTTAAGGACTTTGATGATCAATTGATGCTCTTCCACTATGTCATCTCAAAGACGGAATCGCTCAAGTCGTCATTCTTCTGACTCCATCTCCGGCTCAAGTACACCTACATCAAACACTCTTCGTCAAGCCGCGCACCAAGACCGACATGCAAGCCGAAACTCACTTCACGGCAAGATTTTACAAGAGAAACTTGAAGATCAAGAACATCGACACTGTCAAAACCAAGCCACATTTGAGCAAGCGCAAGAACGACAATGTCTACGCCAACAACAAGAAGAGCGAGCGCACCAACACCAAGACGAGCAAGATGCCGAGGCAGAACGTCAAGAACAATTACGGCGAGAAGAGCAAGCTCTTGAGGCGCAACGTGCACTACGTAACTCACATCATGCCGTCGCCGCACGCAACCAACATACTTGCCAAGAGGAAGAAGCACTTCAAAATGAAGTTCAATAATGGCGCTATCAAGCGATAATGCAACGCCAAGCTCCTCCTCAAGCGCGATAAGAGCAACAAGCTCGACAAGAACTACAAAAAGCTCGACAAGAACCACAAGTTAGACAAGAGCAACAAGACACTGAGCATCAACCACGCCAAGAGCAACTTGAGGTGGAGAATCCCCCACGTCAAGAACGCCCTAACAATAGGCAAGCAACCAATGAAGAGCACCACTATGGCAAGCTCAAGTTCACAATGCCAAAGATCTCCATAAGCATCGATCCCGAAGACTATCTCACATGGGCATTGAAAGTTGACAATATCTTTCGACTCCAGAACTATGATGAAGAAAAGAAGACCGCGATGGCATCCCTTGAGTTCCAAGACTATGTTCTTATTTGGAGGGAGCAAGTCATTGAGAGGCGAGAGGCCAAAGGTGAACCACCCATCACCACTTGGAACCAAATGAAGGATGTCATGAGAGCGCGTTTTGTGCCAACACACTACAACCGCGACTTGTTCAAGAAGTTGCAACTCCTCAAGCAAGGCACTAAGTTTGTTGAAGAGTACTACAAGGATATGGAGATTGCCACGATAAGAGCCAACATCACGGAAGGTGAAGAGCAAACAATGGCAAGATTCTTGAATGGACTCAACTATCCTATCAATCACATTGCGGACTTCTAACCGTACACGAACCTCCTAGAGCTAGTACACCAAGCAACCAAAGCGGAGGGACAAGTGCAAGAAGATTACAAGTACTCCAAGTTAACCTCCAAGAACTAAGGCCCCTACAACCAAGCTTCAACGACTTCAGCACCTCCTACTTCAACGAAACCTTCACCAAGCATAGACAACAAGTCAAGCTACAAGACTTCGACAACATCAAGTCGTCCTCCTACTACGACCAACTTCAAGCTAAGAGCTTCATCATCTACAACTCCTACAGAGGATACCTCCAAGACGAGTTCCATCAAATGTTTCAAATGTCAAGGACGAGGCCACGAGTCATTTGAGTGCAAAATTGTACGGACCATGATCATCAAGGACGATGGCTCCTATGACTCTATGACCGATGACGAAACGGAAGCCCTTGAGCACGTGGCCATGCATCGTCGAGTGAATAAGGATGAAGATAATCAAGTCTTTTGTGACAATGATCCGAGTCCCAATTTTGTCGTCTCCAAAGTATTGACACTTCAACACCAACAAGATGAAGACCAATGTTGCCACATCTTCCACACCAAGGCCGACATCACTGGACGTTCCGTCAAGGTTATTATCGGTGGAGGAAGTCGTGACAACTTGGCAAGTGAACAACTATGCGACTAGCTTCAATTGATCAAGATGAAGCACCCTCATCCCTAGAAGGTCCAATGGCTTAGCAATGCCGGAACTATTCGAGTCGAGCACACCGTGCAAGTATCCTTCAAGATAGGCGCCTACGAAGATACATTGGAGTGTGATGTAGTACCTATGTCTGTTTGCCAGCTCCTCCTTGGACGGCTATGGCAATTCGATCGCGGAGTTATCCATAATGGACGTACCAACCATTATAGCTTAAAAATGAAGGGCAAGGAGTTTGTGCTATGACCTATGTCGCCAAGTCAAGTGGTCGCCGACAAGCAAGTGCCTACCAACCATCATGGAGAGAATGGTGAGAGAGTGATCCACCAAAAGGAGAGTGAGAGCCACAAGCCCAAATCGAGTGCCTCCACGATGAGCGACAAGAAGCAACTAGTGTTATTCGCCACCAAAAGTGAGATGAGAGAAGTGTATGAGAACCCAACAAGCGTCCTTCACTTTGTGCTCTTATGCAAAGAATAAGTGAAAGAACCTAACACTTCACCCCCTCTACCTTTAGTGTTATCTCATTTGTTGCAGGAATTACAAGATGTCTTTCCCGATGAGCTACCTCCGGGTCTACCTCCTCTTCGCGGCATCGAGCACCGCATCGACCTCATCCCCGGAGCGCCTCTTTCTAACAAGGTGATGCGGAGCATCCCACGAGCATCCCCATGGACATATCTACATCTCCCACGACACCACTTGGTCATATGACAAGAGCCCGAGCCAAGGCTATCGAAGATAAGGTGAACTCGCTCCTCTCCGAACTACCTGTTTCCTCATATGAGACATGGCTACTACCTAAGGCGGAAACCCTATGCATGATCTGGTACCTAGAGGATAGCCATGGATCAACTACATCCAACGGACAAGATGGCGAGGACGACAAGTACAAGGACCAAGAGAAGGAGCTGCCTGAAGATCACAACCCTCAGACGACCGACAAGGACCGTACGTCCGACGCCTGGAGGTTCCAGCCAGCCATAGCGCCTACCCGGGACGTCTACAACGGCCGTACGTCTAACGCCGACCGGACGTCCAACAAACCCCAGTGCCCGGACGACCGATGCCCACCGGATGACCGACGCCACCACTATAGAACTAAAACATTGTAAGAACGTGCTCGACTAGACGACCAACGCACTAGACGTCCGACCCCGACCGGACGTCCGATACTCCAACACCAGAGCCAAAACATCGGACGCCCGACGCTTCTCAGACGTCCTGTCCCCCACGAGCCATCGGACGTCCGGTAACCGTCAGACGTTCGATGCCTATCTGCGCAAAGTGAATCAGGCTGAGGCCCATATACCCTCCGATGCTTCTAGCTGCTTCATGGTCTCTCTCTTGGTTCCTGGTCAAGCATATCACATATGTTTGAGGTAGTAGCCATGTCTCACATGTGGAAAGTGATGATTTAGAGAGGAGCGAGTTAACCTTGTGTCTAATGGCGTATACTTGAGGTCTCGTCTTATGTCTCCTTGGGTCATGGGGAGTGGTCGAAGTGTACATGGAGATGATCGTAGGATGCTCCGCATCACTTTGTGTGCGCTAAGCATTGTATTTCCGAGTGTCGTTTGTGTTTGCTATTCTTGCATGTATACCACTCCGGCGACACCTTGGCCTACTTGGATTGCGCCATGTCTTCTACTCCGTCCAACTACAAGTCCGTCCACGACAATCATTTTCATTGTGATGAGGTTTTCGATCCGAGGTCGGATCTTTCCCAAGGAGGGAGATGACGCGGGGCACCCTGTGATCATCCCCATGTTCACTTAGACCGCTCCCCATGACCCAAGGAGACATAAGATGAGACCTCAAGTATACATCATTGGATAAAAGATGCTTCTGGATGAAGGCAGGAACATGAACACCATATGCGTTGAACCCGACCCACCGGACGACCGACATTTTACCGGACGTCCGGACCCTCCCGAAGCATGGGACGTCCGTCATCCACCGGACGACTGGAACACCTTTACAGAACAAAATTAGCGGATTTCCGACGATTTCTGGACGTCCGGTCACCGGACTTCCGACCATTTCCGGACGTCCGCTACCTGTAGATTTCCACTTCGGCTGATTTTTGTTTTGGTCGTAACTAATTCATCCGAACTCCGATTTTGATGTCCTTTAGCTCGTTTTGAAGCTCTTGAAATCCCCCATACCGCAAAATACTACCATCATCATTTGACTCCATGAAAGTTTGTGAAAGTTGGCAAGTTTGCCTAGGCCTTCCACCATATCATCCGCATAGCCACCATAGCCTTCCGCAACCTAACCCATTTTGTTCCACATAGCATTTGTTGTTGCTTGAGTAGCGATTCAAGTCTCCTAAAGTGTTTCGGCTACTTAGGGACGATTGCTGCTTCATCAACCACGACCACCACTTCTGCATACCCTTGCCCACTATACATTACCACATCCACTTAACCCAATTTTGTTTGAGCATGTTTGAGTTGTGGGTTGTGTCTCCTAAGGTGTTTCGGCTACTTAGGGACCGTGCCTTTAACTCCGACACCGTGTATAGCCCATCATACCCTGCCACCACCATAACCCATTTTAACCGGGTTTCCACCAATAATTCCGCAACCACTACCGCATTTCCGCAACCACCATTTGACATTTGTCCTTGAGATTTTGAGTTGTGGTTTTTCCGTTTCCTAAGATGTTTCGGCTATTTAGGAATGGTTCTACATCAAGAACACCTCTTATCATCATCATCATCGAACGGTAACTTCGACGACATCATTGTATATCCCCTTTGCCATTGCATTGTTAACCCCTAGCCCATTTTGCGTCACTTGCCTATCGAAACTAGCCTTTGAGTATTGCCAGCAACGTTACTTTTGCACATTAGTGATCATCGATCCACGTTTCCATTGCCTACATACCATATCCTATTGGTATCATCATATCATCCCTTGTGTCACAAGATTGTTCCCGCATATACACAATTGATATCTTGGTTTGTGTTTTTCGCATTGTGGCCATACAAAAAAAGAGAAAAAGAATAAGATTTTAAGTAAAAAGAGAAAGTCAAAGAAGCTTGTAAGCAATAGCCATAGCATCATACCACATTGCATATAAGGTTGTCATATCCGATCATCTTGGATCAACACCGGGAATCATACATAGATAGCATACTTGGGATAGAAAGTTGATACATTTTGCATATAATAGGTTGTGCACAAGTGTCGTATCCGCCTATAGAGCAATCGTGCTAGCATCTCTCTTGAGTTGTGCAACACAAGCATTTTCCGTGGATTCCACATTTTGTGCTCATTCCTTGGTAGCACGACCCCATTTATCTATACGTGTGTGTGTGTGTGTGTGTGTTTCCGTGTGCCACTCATATTGCTATTGGTCTACCAGTTTCATTTGCAAATTTGTGAAACTCTTTCAACATTATTGACTATTGCTAACATTTTGCATCAAATTTTCTGCCACTTATCCTAACCAAGCTACTTGAAAAGCTTTACTTGATAGGTGTGAGTGAACAAGTCCGGTACCAATTCCACTATTCTTTCATTTCACATTGAGTGAAACGGGATACATCCTCAACATTCGGAAAAGGTAACTTGATATTGTTTACCTCATTTCCTACTCACCTTTGCTCAAGTCTTGTGATGGATAGGCAAAGCATTTCATCTCTGGTCTACACCAACAACGACGAGTTCGATGCCACTAACCCCTTCTTCACCGCCAAGATGTGTACTCCAATGGAGGATCTCAAAGCCCTCATCAAGAATAGCACGAGGTCTCCTTCATCTTCGAGAAGACGCTCAAGTGCACATGCTTCCGAGCTACCATCTCCTGCAAGATCACATCAGCATTGACAACATCAACGACAAGAATGTGAAAGTCAAGAGCTCAACACCAACAACCGCTCTATGACTTCACCATCTACCTTGGCATATTCGCCAAGCGACTTCAAGGCATCTTCGCCTTGGGATGTGCGCCATCTTTTCCCACACCTCAAGCTTATGCTCAAGAGAAGCCCCCTAAGCTCAAGTCCGCGACTTCCACGAGCTACTACGACCTCGACAACGACCACGGGATTCCTGTCTATGGGACTCAAGAACCCGAGGAGTATCTCGAGTGGGAGTGCTTGATAGACGACTACCTCACGCTACTTCAAGTTCCCTACAAAGATAAAGTGAAGTGCGCCACAAGGAACTTCCATGACTATGCGTCGACATGGAGGCTTCACACACCTTCGGAGGACTATGCCATGAGTTGGCCCAAGATGAAGAGAGCTTTGCGGCAAGAGTTCGTGCCTCCCACCTACACGGAACATCTTCTACGCCAATTGGAGAACACCATACAAGGATCCAAGTCCATCGACGAGTACTTCAAGGAGTTGAAGAATGCCTTGTGACGAGCCGGCGTGGACGACCCATTTCAATGAAGTTCCACTTCATGATGGGATTGAACAACGACATCTCCAAGACTATCTTCCTTGGGAACTACAAGTCCCTAGACGACAACTACATTGGTGCTCTCAAGGCTGAACAAGAACTCATGAAGGCCAAGGCTTCTCCACCGCGAGCACACTTCTCGAATACCAAGCTCCAAGACGGCGAGCATGAAGCTAGTACCACCACAATGTCCAAGCCCGACGAGCTCCAAGACGATGCTCCCAAGTTTGACTCCACCGTCATCCCTCTTTGTGGCATTGATGATGCTGAGTCTACTTCGACTCTTTTTCAAGATGGTGCGACGACTATGACCACGGAGCCATTCGAGGACCAAGCTTTGGAGGCGAATGACATGGTGGCGAGTAAGGATGATGCTCCATCTTTTGAGGCGAGATTGATGATGTGCCATCTTCGGCCTTCATCCACGGCGACGATTACGAGATGGTTGAGCATGTGATTTTCCCATAGACCATGGCGACATATAATGGCTTGAGTGAGTTGTGATACCATATTGAGAGTGAGAGCGAGTTCACCACTAGCCCCATATATGATGAGCTACCCCAATTCCCATGTGAGGAGAGCCAGAATCCCCACCACTTGAGTGAGATGAGTGACTCCACCATATGCAACATTGAGTGCACCTACCTTGAGGGAGTGAGTGATTTACCACATAGAGAGAGTGTGATAGTTGATAGGTCATATGAGGCCACTTTCAACACTAACGACTTGACCTCTACCTCTATTGTGTCTTCTCATTTTGCGTCACTTGCCTATCGAGACTAGCCTTTTAGTATTGCCGGCAAAGTTACTTGTGCACATTAGTGATCATCGATCCGCGCATCTATTGCCTACATACCATACCATATTGGTATCATCAAATCATCCCTTCTGTCACAAGATTGTTCCCGCATATACACAATTGCTATCTTGGTTTGTGCATTCCGCATCGTGTCCATAAAAAAAGGACAATAAGCTTTTAAGCAAAAAGAGAAAGACAAAGAAGCTTGTAAGAAATAGGCATAGCATCATACCACATTACATATAAAATTGTCATATCCGGTCATCTTGCATCATCTTGAGAAGAACACCGGGAACCATACATACATAGCATACTTGGGATAGAAAGTTGATACATTTTGCATCTGATAGGTTGTGCACAAGTGTTGTATCCGCCTATAGAGAAATCGTGCTAGTGTCTCTCTAGAATTGTGCAACACGAGCGTTTTCCGTGGATTCCACATTTTGTGCCCATTCCTTGGTTGCACAGCCACATTTATCTATCCGTGCGTGTGTTTCCGTGTGCCATTATTTGCTATTGGTCTATTTGTTACATTTGTTACATTTGCGAATTTGTGAATCTCTTTCAACATTATTGACTCTTGCTAACATTTTGCATCAAATTTTTGTGCCACTTATCCTAACCATTGACTCTTGCTAACATTTTGCATCAAATTTTTGTGCCATTTATCCTAACCAAGCCACTCGATAAGCTTTACTTGATAGGGGTGAGTGAACAAGTCTAGTACCAATTCCACTATTCTTTCATTTCACATTGAGTGAAACGGGATACATCCTCAACTTTGAGAAAAGGTAACTTGGTATTTTTTATCTCATCTCCTACTCACCTTTGCTCGAGTCTTGTGATGGATAGGCAAAGCATTTCATCTACTTCGGTGTAACGCCCCGGACACACCCGCCGGTGGTCGTTACTCCTGGCAGAATCTAGACTGGCCCCACACATCAATACTAGTCTTTTCTGCGCACTTTGTCCTCACTCATGCGCACCCGGGAGCAACTTCCCGGTCGGTCACCCATCCTGAGACTACTCCAAGCTGAGCACGCTTAACTTTGGAGTTCTATCCGAATGGGCTCCCGGAAAAGAAGGAATTCCTTATTGATATGAGTAGTCTATCATCCCTATTAAGCCAGGCCATCACATACACCCTCACTCAGAGGAACCGACGTCCTCGTCGGGCCACAGGAATGTTCCCTCTTGGCACAACCGTCTGTGCTTCCAGGATAGCACATGTGCCACGACGGGTCACAAATGTCATGCACGACATGACTGCAAACTGTCCGCAAACATCCGTGTAACCGCGAGGGTCGGCTCTGATACCAACTTGTAACGCCCCGGACACACCCGCCGGTGGTCGTTACTCCTGGCAGAATCTAGACTGGCCCCACACATCAATACTAGTCTTTTCTGCGCACTTTGTCCTCACTCATGCACACCCGGGAGCAACTTCCCGGTCGGTCACCCATCCTGAAACTACTCCAAGCTGAGCACGCTTAACTTTGGAGTTCTATCCGAATGGGCTCCCCGAAAAGAAGGAATTCCTTATTGATATGAGTAGTCTATCATCCCTATTAAGCCAGGCCATCACATTCGGTCTACACCAACAACGACAAGTTCGATGCCATGATGAACAACTTGTGGGCCAACATGGATGCTCAAATGGAGGAGCGCAAAGCCCTCATCAAGACCGCCAAGAGGTCTCCCTCATCTTCGAGAAGACGCTCAAGTGCACATCCTTCCGAGCTACCATCTCCGGCAAGATCACATCAGCATCGACACCATCAACGACAAGAACGTGAAGTTCACGAGCTCAACACCAACAACCGCTCAACGACTTCACCATGTACCTTGGCATCTTAGCCAAGCGACTTCAAGGCATCTTCCACTTTTGACATACGACATCTTCGCCAACAAGCACCTCAAGCTTATGTTCAAGAGAAGCTCCCCAAGCTCATGTCCGCGACTTCCACGAGCTACAACGACCACGAGATTCCTTTATATGCGACTCAAGAACCCGAGGAGTATCTCGAGTGGGAACGCTTGATGGACGACTACCTCATGCTACATCAAATTCCTCCCGGAGATCAAGTGAAGTGCACCACAAGAAACTTCCACGACTTCGCGTCGACATGGTGGTTTTACACACCTTCGCAGGACTATGACATGAGTTGGCCCAAGACGAAGAAAGCTTTGCGACGAGAGTTCGTGCCTCCCACTTACATAGAGCATCTTCTACGCTAATTGGAGAACACCATACGAGGATCCAAGTCCATCGACAAGTACTTCAAGAAGATAAATAATGCCTTGCGATGAGCCGGCATGGATGACCCCATTTTGATGAAGTTCCACTTCATGATGGGATTGAACAACGACATCTCCAAGACTATCTTCCACGAGAACTACAAGTCCCTCGACGAAAACTACATTGGTGCTCTCAAGGCGGAATAAGAACTCATGAAGGCCAAGGCTTCTCCACCGAAAGCACACTTCTCGAAGACCAAGCTCCAAGACGGAGTGCATGAGGCTAGTACCACCATGATGTCCAAGCCCAACGAGCTGCAAGTCGACGCTCCCAAGTTCGACTCCACCGCCACCCCTCTCTGTGGCATTGATGATGCCGAGTCTACTTCAACTCTTTTTCAAGACGGTGCGACGACGAGTACGACTACGGAGCCATTCAAGGACCATGCTTTGGAGGCGAACGACATGGTGACGATCACGGATGATGCTTCCATCTTTGGAGGCGAGAGTGATGATGTGCCATCTTCGGCCTTCATCCACGGCGATGATGACGAGATGGTTGAGCATGCGGTTTTTTCCTTCGACCACGACGACGTATGATGACTTGAGTGACTTTAGCCACCATACTGAGAGTGAGAGAGACTTCATCACTAGCCCCATATGTGAGGAGCTGCCCAAATTCCCATGTTAGGAGAGACACAACCACCACCATTTGAGTGAGATGAGTGACTCCACCATATGTGAGTTTGAGTGCACCTTTCTTGAGGGAGTGAGTGAGCCACCACATAGAGAGAGTGAGATAGTTGATAGGTCATGTGAGGCCACTTTCATCACTAACGACTTGACCTCTCCCTCTATTGTGTCTTCTCATTTGGTGCTAGGTCCCACTTTTGATGACACGCCAATCCTCGATGACTTCATCCTTCCTCTGGATAAGATGATGGCCATGGTGGAATATGATGCACCCCCCACAAGGTTCCATCAAGATGAAGATGATGACCACCTTTTGGTCTTTCCCACCTCACCTACACCACATGAGTGGAATGATAAAGGTAACATAGGTGAAGGTGCTGCTTTCGTCCCACTAGTGGACTATCTCGACATTGATTGCTTGCATGATGTTGATCCACCTATTGCCATGCTTCGTGCTAGTATGATTTACCCATGCGATGATTTACCCATTTATGATGAGTTTGATGATTGTCACATGGAGTCTATTAGTTGTGATGCCATGTTGCATAGGATTTCTTGTGATAATTCTCTCGGTCAAATCATGTTTGACAACCCGCCTGACTTGTCATATGTTATGCATGAGATAATTCACACGTCATATTTGCAATCTCTCCATAGTGACTATGCATATGCCATTAAAATGAACCCAATTTGCACTTATGGCATAGATGATAAGCCCATGGTTATTGGCATTTGTTTTTCTTGTGATGATATTGACATGCTTCCTTTGCATCATATCCATCATATTCCATGCCATGATTACCTAGCTTCAGATATGCATCGTTTTGGATGTTGTTCCACTTCTCTAGATTATGCTTCCACTATTGCTCATGAGGAGACCCCCATAGTTTCCTCATACATTTTAGGAGATTTTGATCCATCCTATCCTTTGCATGATCCCAATACTTGTGTGCACAATATGCTACCCATGAATGAAAATGTTATTGATGTGCCATATAATTGTATTTTGAATTTGAATCCCCATCATGCTATACATAATAACTATTCTTTCATGATGGATGACATGTTCTTATACGATGCATCAAATTTCTTTGAGCGATGCTTATCTTGTGCTAACTCACACGTGCACATACATATCATGATAGATGATGTGTACATTTACCACGTACACAATTTCTTTGGTTTGTGTCTCTTTTGTGTAGGTACCCATGCATACTCGTCAACCTTGCAAGACCACGAGTTGACGAAATGAGCTCTAGAGAGCAATGATGACTTGGGATTCTGTGGATTATCCTTCCCACCGCTCCCTTCGCGCAAAGACTTCGCACATTTCTTTTACATGGCCCTCACATGGTTATGGTTATTGTACATTATATCTCTTATGCCACTCTTGCCATGTTCACTTTGCATGATATGCTCATTTATATGCCTTTGCCATGCATTTGTGACCCATGCTTTGCATTACACATGATGATCGATTGTACTACTTGCATGTGTGTTTGCAAGCTTGGTGGAGATATTGCTTGTTATTGCCATGATTGCTTTGTGCCAAATGCTTATGATGATATATTGGCCATGATTTGCTTTCGTGCTTATGATATGTCATGTGCATTACCTATATCCAACATTTGCTCACATGACATGATTGCCATTAGTTCTCTAGTATGTTGCATCTTCGCGCCACTAGTTTTCACGACATGATTACCATGTTTCCTTGGTGTAGTGCATCACTCATGATTCATACATGCTCTTTTCATGCGGTTGATAGCCACTATTGCCATGATTTACACATGATTGCTATTACTTGTTGTCATATGTCTCCACATGTTGCTTTTCTCATGCTAGATGATTTTCCATGTATTGAGTGCAACAATGATTTTATTCTTGCTAATGAGATTGCCCCAATAGCATTCTCACATATATTTGGAGATTTTGACATATTTCTTGTGAAGCATGCTTGTCATACCTCTTTGCACCATATGCCTAGTGCCATGAATATAGCCATTGTTGCATCATATTATTCATGCACTTTTGCTCCTAATGGTTATGTGCAAGAGAAGAGAACCATCATGATGGATGATGTGTTTATCTATCATGCACATACGTTCTTTGTTTTGTTGTGTGCATGTGTAGGAAACTTGGACTTCGTGTCGACTTCCACTTCACGTGAGTTGACCATTCAAGATCTTGAGAGTGAACCACCTTCTACCACGACGATTCTACATCGCACTTGCTTGTGCTTCGGCATTGTGAAGGACACACATGGACACACTTTCAAGGTGATATCCTTCTCTTTCGAGAACCCACAAATCATGAGCATAAATATTGTGGATCATACTACATGTGTTGCTTGCACCATGATACTTCTTGGTCATCTTGGACCACTTGATTGCACACATGTTAGAGATCTTTCTTTGACTTGCCATTGCCACATCGCCATGCTTCATGATATATATGCCTTGTGTGTTGCATCCGACTTGTGGATTACTTGTACCTATCATATGCTTGGTTGCGACAATGTCATCTATTCACATATGCCATGTCCCATTGCTTATCACATGCTTAACTTGATTTCCTCACACATGTTGCACAATTGCTCTTTCTGTTGTGTTGAGTGACACTCGATGTTCACTTCACCCTATGCACATTATGCTTGGGTTGTCTTGCACTTGACCCATGTGTTTAGACACTTAATTTTATTTGGTGTTGTGAATTACTCATATGCCTACCATAGACCTTTCATTGAGTTCTTTATGCATGATTGCTATGACCATGAGGTAGATGCTTCTTCTCTTGTCACACATATGCGCATCTCTACCTCACATTTACATGCTTGTTTCCATGATGACCTTGATTGTGCTCAATTTATGTGCTTACAAGCCATGTCACAATCCTTTGTCACACCATATGCTATGCTTGATGATGACACTTGTTGAATGAATCACCTCTTGAATGCTTGGTTTTGCACTAATGCTAACCACATTTGTTTTTCCAAGTGTTTGTTGTTCTTGCTACTTTTGAAGGAATCCCCGAGGATGAACACATGATATATATGTTCATGCCACTCACATGATATATCTTGATCATTGTCACTTGTCTCCATTAGTTGCATCTCTCATCACTTGTATTGAGTGCAACAATGCTATCTTTGTTGATCTTGGAGACTTGGACACCTTACTTGTGATGCATGCTTGCTTGTTTGAGCCTATTGTATTTGGTTGTTCTCGCATCATATGCCTACATACTATGCAATACTCCCTTGTCCTTTCTTATGATGAGCATGATGCAAATACTTGTTGGGTATCTTACCACATGAATGATAGGTTTTGCACTTCCGCTAACCTCACTTGTTTTTCCTTTCGTTTTGAAGGATTCACAAGGCGGTACCTTCACGAGACATATTGGTCATGCAAAGGCCTACATGATGCACGTCACCAACATTTTCGACATCATCATAAAGGTGAACTCCTTACCTTTGAGCCACCCTCAATTAGGCATATTGGATGGGTCATTCTTTCATTGTTGTCTCCTTCTTCTTGTCCACATGATACATCTATTGGAGGGAGGACCGGTATTGGAGATGGACCCTCTTGACCTTCAAGTTGAGGAGCGCTCGGACTTATTGGATGCACCTTCGGAACTCCGCTCATTCCATGACATTGAGCATTGGTATATCGATCCCCCTTTGACACATTGCACGAAAACCTTCATATTTGTTGATTGTGTGCTCACATGCCATGCTCCATGGACATATCATTCCCATAAAAAATTTGCATCTTGCGCATGGATTGAATCACATTATGATTGCCTTATTGCATCTTGTATTCCCATGTCATCCATGATATATGAGCTTGCGCATTTCCTTAGCAAATTTATTGCGATCTTTCTTGATGGCCTATTCATACATCATGATGATATTATCGACCATCGATTGCATGATAACATACACATATTAAGCATCACTTTCCATGTTCATGCTTTTGATACACCGTCACATTATGACATCATTTTGCATAATGGTAGAATTTGTAGCTTTGTGCGCCAACACAAGTACCATTGCTTTGTGTGCACAACAAATGAATATGCTCCAATGAATGCTTTAGATGTCATTGTACATCTTTTGGATAAGCATCTTGTGCCTTGCCACACAAAACCTTTTTGGTCGGACTCATTCTTACATGAAGGACCATTTGTGTGCGCTAATCATTGTCTTTCAGAGTGTCGTTTGTGTTTGCTCTCTTTGCATGTATACCACTCCGACGACAACTTGGAGTACTTGGATTGCGCAATGTCCTCAACTCCGTCCAACTACAAGTCCGTCCACGACAACCTTTTCCATGGTGATGAGCTTTTTGATCCGAGGTCGAATCTTTCCCAAGGGGGGGGGGGAGATGATGCGGAGCATCCCACGACCATCGCCATGTTCACTTCGAGACATAATACGAGACCTCAAGTACCCGCCATTGGACACAAGGTTGACTCGCTCCTCTCCGAACCTTCACTTTCTACATGTGATACATGGCTACTACCTCAAACATATGTGTTATGCATGATCAGGAACCAAGAGGAAAGCCATGGAACAACTAGTAGCATTGGACAAAACGGCGAGGACACCAAGTGCGAGGAACAAGATCAGGAACCAAGAGGAAAGCCATGGAACAACTAGTAGCATTGGACAAGACAGTGAGGACACCAAGTGCGAGGAACAAGAGAAAGAGCTGCACGGAAGCATCAACCCTCGGATGTCCGACGACATCATTGTATATTCCCCTTGCAATTGCATTGTTAACCCCTAGCCCATTTTGTGTCACTTGCCTATAGAGACTAGCCTTTGAGTATTGTCGGCAACGTTACTTGTGCACATTAGTGATCGAAGCGTTTCCATTTCATACATACCATATCACCTTGGTATCATCATATCATCACGTGTGTCACAAGATTGTTCCCGCATATACACAATTGCTATATTGGTTTGTGAATTTCGCATCGTGGCCATGCAAAAAAAGAAAGAAAAAGAAGAAGCTTTTAAGCAGAAGAGCCACAAAGAAGCTTGTAAGCAAGAGCCATAGCATCACAAAATATAATATCATACTCGATCATCTTGGATCATCTCGTGCTAAAAGCACCAAAACATCATACATACATAGCATACTTGTGATAGGAAATCGCTACATTTTGTCTCATATAGGAGTGCATAAGTTCGTATCCGCCTATTGAGCAATCGGCTAGCGTCTCTCTAGTGTTGTGCGACAAGAGCATTTTCCGTGGATTTCACATTTTCCGCTCAATCCTTGGTTGCACAACCACATTTATCTATTCGTGCGTGTGTTTCCGTGTGCACACATTTCTATTGGTCTACTTGTTTCACTTGCGAATTTGTGAATCTCTTTCAACATTATTGACTCTTGCTAACATTTTGCATCAAATTATTGTGCCACTATCCTCACCAAGTTACTCCATAAGCCTTATGTGTAGGTGTGAGAATTAATGAGAATCGGTACCAATTGTGCTATTTTCTTGACACATATTGAGTGATCATTGATTCATTCTCAACATCGGGTAAGGTACATTGGTCTAGTTCTTCTCTTTCTCCCACTCACCACTACTTGAGTCTTGTGATGGATAGGAAAAACATTTCATCTCTGGTCTTCGACATCGATGGCACGAACAACTACATCCATGCGCAAACCATCAGACTACACAAGCAATGCAAGAGCGCATCGACAACATCACCATCGACATACGACACTCCAAGACAAGGAGAAGGGCTTACCTCGATGACATGTGCGACTTCTTCGACAAACACATGGCGGAGCTCCGACACATGGTGGTCGACTACAAGTCTTCTTCCCCTTCGCCATTTTCTCGGCGGTGACGTTGAAATCACAAGTCTATGGAACGCAAAAATGATGCAAGCGCAAGTCGTCCACGTCTACACCGCCATGGCGACCATCAACATCGTCATGATGGGGAAGTCACCTCCAAGCATCATGTGCACGATGACGACAAACGACATTGATGTAGGGTGGAACCCTAATCGGCAGATCTTTCACGAAAGGAGGTTATCCCACCATGAACACGAAGAACACAAGGAAGATACGGAGGAAAACACGAGGGGAAACACTCAAATCAACATAAATACGGTCACACAGGTGCTAGATCCATGATACATATCAAGAAACATGATCCATAGTCAACAACGGTGGTACAAAGGTAGTCTTCTCCCGGAGGAGGTCTTGAATTATCCCTTGGGATCTTCTCCACGAAGGAGGTCTTGAATCCGAGGTGGATCTTCTCCGAAGAGGCCGCAGTCTTGTAGGAGAGGAACCACTAAGTTCTATGATGATCTATCCAAAAGCTACCTCGAAAGGATGGAAGTCAATGAGTATATATTACACGGGGTGTCACCGTCGGGTCGGACGTTCGAGGGTTACCGGACGTCCGGTCACTCGGGATGGGCCGGACGTCCGGTAAGTCCCGGATTTCCGGTATTTTCTCCGATTTCGGTTCTGTGAAGGGTGTCACGGACGTCCGGGGGCTTCCGGTCATCCGGTCTTCTGGGAGTTGCCGGTCGTCCAGTGAACGCTGGTCGTCCGGTGCCTGGGAGTGACCAGTCGTCCTGTGGGGACCAGACGTCCGGTGCCTGTAGCTTCTTCAGCCGTACTTCTTCTTGTTCCCAGTACTCGTCGATCCCGCCGTCTTGTCCGCTGTGCAGAGCTGTCCCGTGGCCTTCATCCAAGCACCTGAGTAGGCATAGAGTTTATGATGAGGGTAGAAGCCATGTCTCATGCGAATCGGGAGGATGTAGAGAAAGGAGTGAAGTCACCTCGATCTCGAGAGCTCTTGCACGGGTTCGAGTCATTAGTCCTTTGGGCACTTGGTGAGGCGATGTAGGGTCCATGGGGATGACCTTGGGATGCTCCACATCATCTCCCCTCCCTTGGGAAAGATCCGACCTCGGATCGAAATCTTCATCACCATGGTAAGGGGATAGATCCATGATGTTGAAGGCATCGCTCACGTTGTACTTGTCTCGTGGGATGTCGATCTTGTAGGCGTTGTCGTTGTAGCGTGCTGGCACCTTGAAGGGTCCGTCGACACGAGGTAGTAGTTTGGACTTGCGCTCGTGTGGGAAACGGTCCTTGCGAAGATGAAGCCAAACAAGATCTCCCGGTTGGAACACCATTGGTGCCTTGTTGACGTTGAGCTTGGTGGTGAGACGATGGACTTGTCGCTCGATCATTGTCCTTGTATCTTCATGCACCTTCTTGAGATAGCTCGCTCGTGCACTTGCGTCCATGTTCGTGCGCTCTCGTAGAGGTAGAGGTAGGATGTCCAATGGGGACAATGGGTTGAAGCCGTAGACGACCTCGAAAGGGGACTTGCCGCTAGCCGAATGTATTGCACGATTGTAGGCGTACTCGGCGATGGGCAAACATTGCTCCCATTCCTTGATGTTCTTCTTGATCAACACGCGAAGAAGCATTGAAAGCGTGCGGTTCGTCACCTCCGTTTGGCCGTCGGTTTGTGGATGATATTCCGAAGAAAAGAGGAGCTTGATGATGAGTTTGGCTCATAGAGTCTTACAAAAGTAGCTCAAGAACTTGACGCCCCGATCCGACACGATTGTCTTGGGTACTCCATGTAGATGAATGATCTCCCTACAAATGAGATTTGCGACATGTGAAGCATCGTCAATCTTGTTACAAGGAATGAAATGAGCCATTTTAGAGAATCTATCCACGACAACAAACACGGAATCTTTGCCATTTTGAGTCCGAGGCAATCCAAGTACAAAGTCCATGCTTATGTCTTCCCATGGATGGTATGGAATAGGAAGTGGCATGTAAAGACCATGAGATTGAGCTTTTGACTTAGCTTTGCGGCATGTAGAACATCGGTTGTTGAGGCGTGAGACATCACGTAGCATCCTGGGCCAAAAGTAGTTCTTTGAGAGCGTAGCAAATGTCTTGTCGCGTCCAAAGTGTCCCATGAGTCCTCCTCCATGAGATTCCTGCAAAAGGAGCAAACGAAGCGAAGACTCGGGAATGGAAAGTTTGTTAGCTCTCATAAGATATTCATCCCTTATGTAGTAACGTTCCCAAGACGTGTGAGTCAAACACTTAGCATAAGGAGTTGCAAAGCAAGGATCATGCTCATATAAATCTTTTATGTACTCAAAGCCAATAACATTCAACTCAAGTTTTGTAACAAGCATGCATTTGCGGGAAAGCGCATCCACTACAACATTCTCTTTGCCTTTGATGTACTTGATGACATAGGGAAAAGACTCAATGATCTCACTCCATTTAGCATGACGCTTGTTCAACTTAATTTAACCTTTGAGATACTTGAGAGTCTCATGGTCCGTATGAAGAATGAATTCATGAGGTCTAAGATAATGTTCCCAAACACGTAAAACTCTCACCAAGGCATAAAGTTCTTTGTCATAAATGGGGTAGTTAAGTTGCGCTCTGGATAGCTTCTCGCTAAAGTACGCAATTGGGCGCTTTTCTTGCATGAGCACGCCACCTATGCCGGTACCACTAGCGTCACAATGAATCTCAAACAGTTTATCAAAGTTTGGTAGGGCTAGAAGTGGTGCGTGTGTAAGCAAGCTTTTTAGCTCATTGAACGCGGTGTCTTGCG
Source organism: Secale cereale (assembly GCA_902687465.1). Classification (NCBI taxonomy): domain Eukaryota; kingdom Viridiplantae; phylum Streptophyta; class Magnoliopsida; order Poales; family Poaceae; genus Secale; species Secale cereale. The sequence continues at coordinate 462,333,412 of LR738711.1, forward strand.
AAGGACCCCAAATGAAGGGTGCGTTCTTCTTGCTCAAGGCGTGTAGAGGCATAGCAATACTGCTAAAGTCCTTCACAAAGCGTCGGTAGAAACCGGCTAGACCAAGGAAACTACGCACTTGCATGAGATTTGTTGGTTGACACCAAGTTTTAATTGCTTCAATTTTAGTTTCATCAACGTGAACACCTTGTGAAGAAACGACAAATCCTAGGAAGACGACCTTGTCAACGCCAAAAGTGCATTTCTCCATATTAACATATAAGTGCTCTTTCCGAAGGGTTTGTAAAACCATACGGATGTGTGTCACATGGTCCTCTAGAGACTTGCTAAAAACGAGGATGTCATTAAAGTAAACCACTACAAAGACGCCTATGTAGGGTCGAAGACAAAAATGCATAAGACGCATAAATGAACTGGGTGCTTCCGATTAACCCATTGGCATGACAAGACACTCATATAACCCAAATTCGGTTTTGAAAGCCGTTTTCCACTCATCACCCTCTTGAATGCGAAGTTGGTAGTAACCAGTTTTAAGATCAATTTTCGAAAAGATGGCGGCACCACATAATTCATCAAGCATGTCGTCTAAGCGTGGGATAGGATAACGGTATCTAACGGTGATAGCATTTATCGGGCGACAATCGGAGCACATGTGAAAACTTCCATCTTTCTTAGGCACGAGAATAACCCGAACGGCACAAGGGCTCAAGCTTTCATGTACATGACCTTTGTCGATGAGTTGTTGCACTTGCCGTTGTATCTCCTTTGTTTCCTCGGGGTTGACGCGGTAAGGAGCCTTGTTTGGAAGTGGTGTGCCGGGTATGAGGTCGATGCGGTGTTCGATTCCGCGAAGTGGAGGTAGACCCGGAGGTAGCTCATCGGGAAAGACGTCCGAGAATTCCTGCAACAATTGAGACAACACTAAAGGTAGAGGTGGTGAAGTGTTAGTAGGTTTGGCTTCCCCTTTGCATAAAAGCACAAGGTGAAAGACACTCGATGGGTTCTCACACACTTCTCTCATCTCACTTTTCGTGGCAAAAAGCACTAGTTGCTTCTTGTCGCTCATCGTGGAGTTGCTCATATTTGGCTTGTGGCTCTCACTCTCCTTTTGGTGGCTCATTCTCTCACCATTCTCTCCATGATGGTTGGTAGGTAAATGTTTGTCGGTGGCTACTTGACTTGGAGACATTGGTCGTAGCACGAATTCCTTGCCCTTCATCTTGAAGCTATAGTGATTGGTCCGTCCATTGTGTGTGACTCCACGATCATATTGCCATGGTCGTCCAAGAATAAGGTGGCACACGGACATGGGGATCACATCACACTCAAGTGTGTCCTCGTAGGCGCCTATCTTGAAGGAGACTTGCACGGTGTGCTCGACTCGAAGAATTCCGGCGTCGTTAAGCCATTGGACCTTGTAGGGGTGAGGATGCTTCGTCTTGACCAAATGTAGCTTATCGCATAGCTCTTCGCTTGCCAAGTTGTGACAACTTCCTCCATCGATGATAACCTTGACAGAGCGTCCATTGATGCCGGCCTTGGTGTGGAAGATATGACATCATTGGTCGTCATCTTGTTGGTGTTGGAGTGTCAAGACCTTGGAGACAACAAGGTTGGGACTTGAGTCATTGTCGCAAAACACTTGATGGTCTTCTTCTTCGTTCACTTGGTGATGCATAGCTACATGCTCAAGGGCTTCGATCTCATCGTCACTAATTGAGTCATAAGATCCTTCATCGTTGATGATCATGGTACGAACGTTCTTGCACTCAAATGACTTGTGGCCTCGCCCTTGGCACTTGAAGCATTTGATGGAACTCGTCTTGGAGTTGTCTTCGGTTTGAGTTGTAGTTGATGAAGCTCTTCGCTTGAAGTTGTTGGTAGAAGGTGGCCGACTTGATGTAGTCGCATTCTTGTAGGTTGACTTGTCGCCGAAGTTTGTAGATGGCTTGGTAGAGGTAGGAGGAGTAGACGAAGTCGTTGAAGCTTGATTGTAGGAGCCGAAGTTCTTGGAGGTAAGCTTGGAGTACTTGTAGTCCTCTTGAACTTGTCTTTCCGCTTTGGTTGCTTGATGTACTAGCTCGAGGAGATTGGTGTATGGTTGAAAGTCCGCAATCTTCTTGATAGGACAGTTGAGTCCATTCAAGAATCTCGCCATTGTTTGCTCTTCATCTTCCGTGATGTTGGCTCTTATCATGGCAATCTCCATCTCCTTGTAGTACACTTCAACGGACTTGGTACCTTGCTTGAGGAGTTGTAGCTTCTTGAACAAGTCACGGTTGTAGTGTGTTGGCACAAAACATGCTCTCATGACTTCCTTCATTTGAGCCCAAGTGGTGATAGGAGGTTCGCCTTTTGCTTCTCTTCTCTCTATGATTTTCTCCCACCATATGAGAACATAGTCTTGGAACTCAAGGGAGGCCATTGCAATCTTCTTCTCTTCATCGAAGTTGTGAAGGCGAAAGATCTTGTCAACCTTCAATGCCCATGAGAGGTAGTCCTCGGGATCAATGCTTCCGGAAAACTTTGGCATGGTGAATTTAAGCTTGCCATAGCGATGCTCGTCATTGTTTCCTTGCCTATTGGGAGGGCGTTCTTGATTTTGACGATTAGCAATATCATATTGCTCTTGTTGAAGTGGATGTCCATTGTCATGGTGTACTTGCCAAGTTTGTTGTTCTTGTTCAGGTTGATGCTCTTGTCGCGCTTGAAGAGGAACTTCGTCTTGCATTCTTGCTTGGTGGCGCCTCTCTTGCATCTCATCACAGAGGAAATCCTCTTCTTGACGAGTGTGTCGAGTGCGAGCTGCCACATTGCGATGTGAATCACGTAATGCTCGTTGCGCCTCAATAGCTTGAGCTTCTCGGTGATGTTGTGCTTGACGATGAGCGTCGACATCTTGTTCTTCTTGATGTTGACGCGCTCGCTCTTGTTGTTGTTGGCGTAGCCGTTGCCGTTCTTGCGCTTGGTCAAGTGTAGCTTGGTTTTGACGATGTCGACTCTCTTGCTCTTCCAATAGCTCTTGTGAACTCTTGTCATGAAGTGGATTCCGGTTGTCATGTCGAGCTTGACGTGCGTCTTGACGAAGAGTGTTTGATGTAGGTGTACTTGAGCCTTCCGTGGAGTCGGTATGTCGACTTGAGCGGCTTCGTCTTTGAGAAGATGTGGAAGAGGAACATCGGTTGACTATCAAAGTCCGGAGCTCGTCAAATTGTGTAGACATGTTGGTGTTGATGATGTCGAATTGCTCTCTTGTTCTTGCTTCAAATTGTCGTGCGTCGGCAGCGACTTGACCAATGTACTCGCGCATAGCTTCACTTTCTTGATGGAGAGCTCGTTGGACACCGAAGAGATGTAGTTTGGTGACGTAGTTATTCGCTTCTTGAGGATCGTCGAAGATCGGGTTCGAAGATGTACTTGGCCTATCCATCATCACAAGCAAGTATGTGAGTGGGAGAAAGGAGAAGACAATACCAAATGTACCTTAACCGAAGTTGAAAATGGATCAATGATCACTCAATAATGTAACCCGGAAATAGCACTATTGGTACCACTTCGTGTCGATTCTCACACCTACACAAGTAGAGCTTTGAGAGGAGCTTGGTTAGGATTGTGGCACAAATTCAATGTAATTGTCAAAGTGACTCAATGATGTTGAAAATGGTTCACAAATTGCTCATGCAACAAGTAGATCACTAGCAAAGTGGCATACAGAACACACGCACGGATAGATAAATGTGGTTGTGCAACCATGGGTGAGCGAAAATGTGGAATCCACGGAAAATGCTCGTGTTTCACAACACTAGAGAGACGCTAACCGATTGCTTAATAGGCGGATACACACTTTTGCACGACCTAAAAAAGGCAAACGTAACGACTTCCTATCACAAGTATGCTATGTCATATGATCTCTTTTGATGCAAGGCGTATGATGCTATTTTCCTTTTGCTTATAAGCTTTGGTTGGCTCTTTTGCTTAAAAGCATGTGAGCTCTTTCTTTGGGCACTTATGCATGCTTCTCGGATCAAGGTAGCTATTGTTTATGCGGAAATGGTGGTGGAATGAAAGGGGTAGATGGTAGCGGAAGGTAGAACAAAACTGAAAAAATTCAGTGTTGTCAGGGTTCGTCAGACGTCCGGTAGATCGTCGGTCGTCTAGTCGCCGGACGTTCGGTAAGGGTCGGAAATCCGGTAAAAGTTTCTGTAGATGAGGTGCCGGTCGTCCGGTGGTTAACGGACGTCCGGTGCTTTGCGGGGTGCCGGACGTCCGGTGCTTTGCGGGGTGCCGGACGTCCGGTAAGTCGTCGGTCGTCCGGTAGGTCTGGGCTAGGGTTTGAGGATCCATGGACAAATTGGTCAAACTTGGCCGAATTTGCGGAAGAAAATCGGTGAAAAGGTGGGGAAAAGCTAGTTCCGCTCGTGGCACAGCTAATCCATGGAACAAAGTCAACAAAATCTTGCCAAATCAACAGATAAAAAAATTTGGGGCTATTTTTGTGGGGAATTTTCGAAATTGGGAAGAAGACAACAAAAACAAGCTAGAAAACAGGGTGTGGGGATCCAAATTTGTGATCAACCTATGCTCATGATACCATAATATGATGTAGGGTGGAACCCTAATCGGCAGATCTTTCACGAAAGGAGGTTATCCCACGTTGAACACGGAGAACACAAGGAAGATATGGAGGAAAACACGAGGGGAAACACTCAAATCAACACAAATACGGTCACACAGGGGCTAGATCCACGATACATATCAAGATACATGATCCATATTCAACAACGGTGGTACAAAGGTAGTCTTCTCCCGGAGGAGGTCTTGAATTATCCCTTGGGATCTTCTCCACGAAGGAGGTCTTGAATCCGAGGTGGATCTTCTCTGAAGAGGCCGCGGTCTCGTAGGAGAGGAACCACTAAGGTCTATGATGAGCTATCCAAAAGCTACCTCGAAAGGATGGAAGTCAGCGAGTATATATTACACGGGGTGTCGCCGTCGGGTCGGACGTCCGAGGGTTACCGGACGTCCGGTCGCTCGGGAAGGGCCGGACGTCCGGTAAGTCCCGGATTTCCGGTATTTTCTCCGATTTCGGTTCTGTGAAGGGTGTCACGGATGTCCGGGGGCTTCCGGTCGTCCGGTCTTCTGGGAGTCGCCGGTCGTTCGGTGAACGCCGGTCGTCCGGTGCCTCGGAGTGACCGGTCGTCCGGTGTGGACCGGACGTCCGGTGCCTGTAGCTTCTTCAGCCGTACTTCTTCTTGTTCCCAGCACTTGTCGATCCCGCCGTCTTGTCCGCTATGCAGAGCTGTCCCATGGCCTTCATCCAAGCACCTGAGTAGGCATAGAGTTTCTGATGAGGGTAGAAGCCATGTCTCATGCGAATCGGGAGGATGTAGAGAAAGGAGTGAAGTCACCTTGGTCTCGAGAGCTCTTGCACGGGCTCGAGTCATTGGTCCTTTGGGCACTTGGTGAGGCGATGGAGGGTCCATGGGGATGACCTTGGGATGCTCCGCATCAGACACCTTCTACAAGCTCAAGCACGATAACAAAACCATCATCATGAAGATGCTCGACACGTGCACACCTACAAGTCCGAACAAGCTCTACTTCACGCCATGGCCAAGCTTCAAGAGCAAAAGAGAAGAACACGAGACAAGCACCACCAAGAAGTAGCTACGACTATAACCACCAATTCGGCATCTTCGCCAAGTGTTGTCAAGGCTTCTTCTCCTTTGGACGCACGACATCTTCGCCTACTTCCCATGAGTTTTCCTACATTGACATCTTCAACATCAAGGCGATCAACTACAAGCGAGCGCGACACTTCAATATTTGGAAGCTCCCCACATCAAGACGGCGACAAGATGATTGAGCAAGGGCCATCCCCTTCGACTAAGGCAACGAGCATGAACCTCTTCAACACCATGAAGACGGCGCCCTAATATGACTACTACTCCGAGTCAAGCTACACGAGCGCACATGAGTCCTTCTCACTACTAGGGAAAATCTTATACACACAGGTATAGCAGTAGCGCTGGTCATATAAGGGCGCTACTGATATTTAGAAGTAGCGCGTGTAAAAAAAACACGCTACAGAAATGGACTTAGCAGTAGCGCGCCTCCAGGAAAACGCGCTACTACTAGAATTCCCAACTGTTCCCGGTAGGCTAGGAATAGTAGTAGCGAGTCTATGGGAAGCACGCTACTGCTAAATGCCTTGTAGCAGCGCTTTTCTGGTGTAGCGTGCTACTGCTAAGAAAAATATAATAAATAGAAAAATAAGTAGAAAAGTAAATGAAAATGAAAGAAATAGAAAAAGGAGAAATGAAAAAAATAAAATGTAAAGAAAAAAAAGAAAAAGAAAAATAAAACAGAAAGGCATATTGGTAGCGTGTTTGTCTGGAAAACGCTATAGCTAACTTAGCTATAGCGCGTTTTGCCAAACGCGCTATAGCTATTTTGACTTAACCTCCTGCGGGCTCAAAATTTCGCTAAGTCCATTCCCCCCTCTCCTCCATGTCCCCCAACTCCTTCATCCCCGCCGTTGATCGCCCTGCTGCCTTCGACCACACCGCCACCGCCCGAGGCCGCTCACCGCCGCCGCCCGAGGCCGTCGTCGGCCTCTCCGCCGCCGCTCGAGGCCATCATCGACCTCACCGTCGCCTCCCTCAAGCTCACCAGCGCCACCCTCGACCTCACCGCCACCACCCGAGCCTGCCCAGGACCTCTGCCGCCCGAGCCCGAGCCTGTCCTCGCCGCCGACCGTAAGGCTCTGCCTTTGCTCTCCCCTACCCTCCTCACTCTCTCTGCTAGGGTAATTCGTATGTTGCTACTGTGTTGATGTTCATATGAACCCTAGATTTGTTTAGGGTAGTAGGCATTCTTTTAGCATTTAGGAAAAATGATTAGCATTTTTTTAGGAAATTAGCTATGGCAATTTTTTATGAAAATGCCTAAACAGTAATTACATTTTGTTTTAAATTAATAGAGGGTATATAAATAATAGTAGCATTTAGCTTTAAATTAATAGATGCTATAAACAAAAAAACAGTTAGCTATAAAAAAATAGTTGGACTATGGACCTGAATCTGGTCCAAATATCATTCAAACGAAATTTGAATTATTTGGACTATGGACCTGGATATTTTTGAAGAAATTGGGTGTAGGTACTAAGGTCTTGCGGTGGAAATTTTGGTGAGGTCAGAAGGGTTAGAGAAAATGGAGTTCCTAGACTTTAGCTAAAAACAAAAGTATTTAGGTATAAATAAAAAACAGTAGCAATGGCATTTAGCTATAAAAAACAGAATTGTTTTTCTTTCAAAAACTTGGTTAAAGTAATTGTTGTTATGTAAACAAAAAACAAGATTGCTGTTATATGATATATGTCATTGATGTTCATTTGCATATTCCATTATTGTTGATTATATCTTTTCATTAAAGTGGTCATGTTATATATGAAAATTCCTCAATAGTGTTTCCTCATGTTATATGAAACATTGAAGTGGTTCGCTTATGCCCAAGTGGCCTTTTGTTGTTTCCAGGGAATGACGCCGAGTGGCCTATGTTTTGCCGGAATGTTGATTCATTTCCGTTCCGGCACATTTCAGGTGCTCGATTTGTCCAATTTTTAGCAAAGGTCATGCCGAAATTTCCCGTGAATTTCGGCATGACTTGTGCTACAAACTAGGACATATCGAGTGCCCGGGATTTGCCACACCGGGAAGGAGTCAACGTTCCTGCAAAACATAGGCCTTTTTTATGTCATTACTCATTTTATTAGGTCCAGAATTAATTGACTAGATTTAATCATAGGAAACATAGCTAGCAATGATGAAGAACATGGTTTGGTGATTCCGACAACGTCTAGCTGCCGGAAGATTTTTTTGAGGGAAGCCGACGATCAACGATTGATGTTGCTGGGCCCACCTATCACATCAAAGATTGAGACCGACATCGAGACCGGCGCTGAGATTGAGACCAGAATCGAGATCGGCGGTGAGACTGAGACCGACGTTGAGACTGAGACCGGCATCGAGACCGGCGCTGAGACTGAGACCGGCACCGAGACTAGCGGAGCCGGTATAGAACCGAAAGCAAAGAGGCAATTGGGGCATAAACGAGCTTAGGACTACTAGATTGGTGGTCACGGAGGTGGACGACGACAATTTTAAGCCAAAAGCACCCAAGGAAGCGCGCGCGTGCTACGTCAATCAAATAGGCTGCATCGTACGGAGAACCGCCACCATCAACGATGAGAAACTAAAGAAGATAGATAATATGAGGCCCTCCCTCCTAAACAAGATGCACCAGATATTCTTGTTACCGGGTCGGAATGAAAAGTATTATAAAAGTCCAGATAAAGACCCGGCAATGAAGAAGGTAAACAAATATGCCATGACCAAGTTTAGCGACGCGTTGGCCGCCTGGAAAGCAAGGGTGAAACACCGGATCATCAAGAAAAAGGAACCCTACTCCGAGATTGTAAAGGATAATCCGACATTCACGGAAAAGCAGTTTCAAATATTCAAGGCAGCTTGCGAGGCCGAATATTCTAGGTACATGAAGGGGCTTCAAGAGAGGAACATGGGGTCCCACCACCTCGGAAGTCGTGGTTACAGTGGGAAGATGTCCATATGGGCCAAGGAGGACGCGTGACGTGAAAGTCTGGGCATCCTAGACCCCTTGGCGGACTTCACCGACCCGCAGGAGCGTGACGTCCCCAAGGACCGGCACCATTGGGACCCAGTCAAGAAGGTTTTCGAGACGGACCTGGTCACGACGGAGTTCATGAGACTGCTGGTAATTTTAGTTTCTGATCAATTCGACTGCACGTTTAGTCATATTTGTAAACGATCCTTGTTCCTTTTGTAGAGAGAGTAGCACGGGATTGCGACCGAAAGCGACTCGCCGTCTGAGGCGTTGGCGCGGCCCAAGTGGGACACCCCATTCAACCGGGCGTTGAACTTATTGAAAGGACTCATGGTGGAGACTCGGCCGTTGTATGGACGTGTGCACGATGTCGGAGACGGTGCCACGTGGAAGAAGTACTACCGTGAGACCACGAAGGAGAGAATGGAAAGACGGAGGTTAATCGAAGAAAACATCGACAAAAAGGTTGAGATTGTGGTTGAGAAGAAATCAGCTGAGACAGTCGCAACAGCGATAGCTGCCACAAAACAGGGGATTGCAGATTTGTCTGGTGGTTTGGTTCCAGCCATTGTCAATTGGAGCAGGCAAAGTCCAGAAAAAATGCAGCGGACTTTCCCCTTGCCGGCTTCTTCGGGAGCATCTCGTCTAGCATGGCACCAGCACCTGCACCTGCTCCTGCACCAGATCCCGCACCTGCTCCCGCACCTGCTCATAGCATCCCGTCCTTTGTCTCGGACGTGCTCGGCAGTGCTTCATCTTTGGCTGAGCTCGACGCCCTCATGGTATCTGTCACACCGGCCCTTTTCAATAAATGTATAATCTCCCGTTTCCGTTGCCTTTTTGGATATCTCATGTCGCAGACATGTCTTTGCAGGCCGACGTAACCCCGTGCACCATATTGTACACCATCGGTGACCAGAAGGTGGACGTGGGGAAGGCGATGATAATGAAGCCGAAGGAACCATTGTTCCACAGCAGGCTGATCCCCCCGGAAGTCTTCAAGGTTTCCGTGGCTAGTGTCAAACCAGGCCACGAGAATTTGGCTCCTCCGGTACCAGGGGGGATGATGACGAGACCCTGCGGTGGCTTGGTGGTTGCAATTGGTGGGTCCTGTTGTGTCCAAAGAGTCTGCTTCGTCTAGAGGCGGCCGTGTCAGCGTTCTGGGAATGGGGGTACCTAGACTTTCCTGCCTGCGGCCCAGGGCGTGGCTCATCAGGCGGCCTGATACGGCCCAACCTCTTCAGCAACCACTCAAGACCCTCATGAAGGGCCGAGCCTCGCGAGGCGGATGATGCAAGACATCCCCTGGGGCGGCCTCACTAGGCTAGCTCATGAGGATCGGAGATATCAAGACAAGGGGCACCTCGTGACGTGAGCAGTGGCGACCAAGGCCAGGCGGGCGCCAGCGGGCGCAGAGTGCCAGTTTCCTTTTTCGTGCTAAAGAAGCAGGTGCAGGCGAGGTGTCCCGAGGCGTTAGGCAAAGGTTTCCATATTTGTACAACGAGACAAAGACCATCAGGACGACAGAGCGGAGGTCATCGCGGAGCCCACGACAGCGTCACCACCAGAGCCTTTGGCACGCAAAGACCACCTTTTGTCAGGATAGCTTGTACTAGCTACCCCCTTCAAATTTGGCCGTTGTGGGATCCCTTCCCGCTCAATATTTGGGAAGAGGACCTGGGCCACTATAAATAGGACTAGCCACCACAATTAATCTCATCTTGAGTTGATGAGATAGAAGGCCACACACCCACAAGCTCACACGAGCACTAGAGCACCTCTCCTCAGGAGGCTGTTCCCCCATGTACTAGTTCTTCCTCAGCCTACAAGGCAATCAACCACACCATACTGGATTAGGGTATTACACCACAACGCTGGACCGAACCAGTATAAACCTGGTGTCCCTTGTTCTTTGGATCTGATGAGCTAGGCCTAGGGATCAACGAGTAGACGAGCTAGGGGGGAAGGAGAGATCTTCGTGCGCACCCCAGAGTTTGAACCTCAAGGGTTTTGCCGAAAACCAAGATCCGACATTTGGCGCGCTAGGTAGGGGTGTGCCGAAATTTCCTCTTCGTCTGTCCCGCTCTCCGTCCGCCAAGTTCCATGGCAAGCGCCTCTCCTCCGACCGGCTTGGTGGGCGCTGGCGGGGGCGCTCCGGGCCACCGGGCCTTCACCCCCACCTTACGACGGGTGCAGTGGCCACCCAGGTTTAGGCAGATCTACCGCCCCGTTACAACGGGGTGGCGGACCCGGCCGTCTTCCTCCAGGCTTACGAAGAGGCCATCTCGGCGGCCGGTGGCGACAACAAGTTCATGGCTAGCTGGCTCCCCATGGCGCTCACCGGCGTAATGCACGCCTGGTTTTTTAGCCTGCCAGAGTCGTCCGTGGCGTCTTGGGAGGAGCTGCGTGACCTCTTCGTCACGCGCTTCGGGGCGCCGACGCCCCACATCGTCGCGACCCTCCTTGGCGGCTCCCAAGCACCACCCTCTGACCGCCACATCAAGCAGTTCTTTCGTTAGGCAGGCGTCGCCTCCGTACGCCAGGGGGCTCCTCCTGGATGGGCGGCGCCCAAGACCAACCTCACATTCGACTCAGGGGACCACCCCGCTTCCAGTGCGGGCTCAAGCGCTCTCCTGAAGCTCTGCACCCCCACCATCTGCAACGTGGCAGTCACCAAGACCCTCATTGACGATGGGGCTAGCCTCAACATGCTCTCAGTAGAGGCCTTCAGCTTGCTTCACGTGCCGCTCGAGCGGCTGCGCCCCACCAAGCCCTTCTTCGGAGTTAGCAGCGGTTCCACCAGCCCTCTGGGGCTGATTCGCCTCCCGGTCACCTTCGGCACCCGGGATAACTACCGCACCAAGCTAATCGACTTCGACATCGCCCGTATCGGCCTCCCGTACAATGCCATCCTCGGGTACCCCGCGCTGGCATGGTTCATGGCTGCAACCCATCCGGCCTATAACCTCATGAAGATGCCGGGGAGCAGCGGTGTCCGCACCGTGGTAGGAGACACCAAGGAAGCTCTGGCGGCCCTGAAGCGCGCCTTCCGGACTGCTGCGGCAGCACATCCATCCGGTGAAGCCGCCCTGGAACCGAGGGGGCTGCACCGGCAAAGAAGAAGCAACTTTTCTCCCAAGACCGAGCGGAGACGAAGCAGGTGCCGGTGGATGAAGACGGGCCGTCAGGCGGTGGGTGTCATCCACGAGGTCCGGTACCCGGAGTGGCTGGCAAACCCCGTCGTCGTACCCAAGAAAGGTGGAAAAGAGCGCATGTGTGTTGACTTCACCAACCTCAACAAAGCTTGCCCGCAAGACCTGTTTCCTCTGCCCCGCATCAACCTCAACAAAGCCGAGTGCGACTTATTGTGCTTTCTGGATGGCTTCTCAGGCTACCACTAGATCAAGATGGCGTTGCAAGATGTCGAGAAGACTGCCTTCCTCACTCCATGCGGAATATATTGCTACATCTGCATGCCGTTCGGATTGCGGAATGCAGGAGCAACCTTTCAGCGATTGATGCATATCGCACTGGGAAAATAGCTCGGGAGGAATGCCGAGGTGTATGTTGATGACATCGTGGTCAAGTCTCAGGAGGCCACGACCTAGAAGAAACCTGCGCCAACCTGCGCAAGGTAGACCTACGGCTCAACCCGGAAAAGTGCGTGTTTGGTTTCCCGTCAGGCAAGCTTTTGGGCTTCCTGGTGTTGCACCGAGGGATCAAGGCAAACCCCAAGAAGGTCAAGGCCATAGAAAAGATGAGCCCGCCCAAGAACTTCACGGAGATGCAGAAGCTGGCCGATTGTGTAACATCGCTTGGGCGTTTCATCTCCAAGCTAGGGGAGAGAGCCCTCCCTTTCTTCAAGCTGATGAAGAGGAAGGGGCCGTTCGAGTGGACCCCTGAAGCTAATGCGGCGTTCGAAGAACTCAAGTGATACCTCACTAGCCCACCTATAATGGTGGCGCCCAAACCTCAAGAACCATTGGTGCTCTACCTGGCTGCTACACCACATTCAGCCACTGCAGCGTTGGTGGCTATCCGAGAGGAGCACCAAGACAAGACCTTATAGCCCAGGGGCGGTACTCCCGAGGCCCTCGCAGAGCCGGCGTGCGACCACGTCCTGCAAGACGACTCTCTTGAGGCCACAGCCACCCCATGTGGCGACCAAGCCCCTAGAGCCCTTTTACCCAGTTAGACTACACAGCCACATGCGAGCCAAGACTTCACTCCTATTTAGCACCAAGTATACTTCGTCAGCACGGTGCTCCATGATGCACGGGCGTGCTATCCCATGCCGCAGAAGCTTCTGCTTGCGCTCCTCGTCGCTTCGCGTAAGTTGTGCCACTACTTCCAAGGCCACCCCATCAAGGTCATCTCAGCCTACCCTCTGGAGAGGGTACTCCGGAGCCCAAACGTGGTAGGAAGGGTCGCGGAATGGAATATAGAGCTGCAAGCGTTCCAGCTAGAATTCAGCACAACCAGAGTCATCAAAGGAGCCGCGCTTGCTAACTTTGTGGCAGAATGGACTGATGCCCCAGAGCCCGAAGCAAGCCAAAGCTGGTCCCTCTCGCTGGGGAGCGAAGCGCCGGATGGCTGGGTCATGTACTTCGACGGCGAATTCGCCCGCCAGGGCGCAGGGGCTGGAGCTGTGCTCGTCACGCCTACTCAAGACAAGTTCTACTACGTCGTGCAGCTCTGCTTTCTGCCAGGCGATAAGGTCTCCAACAACATCGCGGGGTACGAGGGCCTCATTGCTGGTCTCAAGGGGGCGATGGCCCTTGGGGTTAGACGCCTTGTCATCAGGGGCGACTCCCAGCTCCTCGTCAACTTCTCCAACAAGGTGTACGAGCCGAAGGACGAGCATATGGAGGCATACCTCGCGGAGGTACGCAAAATGGAGAAGCAATTCTTTGGCCTAGAGCTGGATCATGTGCCCCATGACACCAATAAGGAAGCCGGCGACATCACCAAGAGAGCGTCGAGGCGCCTGCCCCAAGAGCCGGGCGTCTTCGAGGAGAGGCTCCTTAGGCCCTCGGCGTCGCCCCCGCGAGAAGGGCCAGCGAAGCCTCATGAGGAACTCCCCCAACCACCGACCTCGGGAGCCCCCGCCTGTGGCCCGGCCTCAGGAGCCCGCTTGCTCCTGGTGGTCGAGCCTCAGGACGGATGCTGGACCAAGGAACTCATGGCATACCTGGTGCAAGGAGCACTGCCAGAAAAGGAGGAGGATGCCGAACACATGGACCGACAGGCAACGACATACTGCATCCAAGACGGTGAGCTTTACATGAAGCGACCGAATGATGTTTCTTTGCAATGCATCTCCAAGAAGCAGGGAGGCGAGTTGCTAGCTGAAATCCACGCCGGGGACTGCGGGCATCACTCATCATCCCGCACCTTGGTCGGCAAGGCGTTCTGAAGTGGGTTTTACTGGCCCACAACGCTCAACGATGCCGCCGAGCTAGTGAAATCTTGCGAGCCTTGCTAGTTCCATGCCAAGCAGATCCACCAACCGTCTTAGGGCCTCCAAACCATCTTGCTCTCCTAGCCGTTCGCGGTCTGGGGCTAGACATCCTGGGCCCTTTCCCACGAGCGCTTGGGGGCTACCAATACCTCTACGTCGCCGTCGACAAATTTACCAAATGGGCGGAGGTGGAAGCTGTCCGAACCATCCCAGCCGGCTCCGCAGTCAAGTTCATCACGGGCCTCGTAAACTGGTTCGGGGTGCCCAACCTCATCATCACCGACAACGGCTCACAGTTCACTAGCAGCCTTTTCAAGACATATTGTGCTAACCTTGGAACGCAGATTTGCTACACTTCTGTAGCACACCCCAGAAGCAATGGCCAGGCCAAGCACGCCAACGCGGAGGTTCTGAGAGGCCTCGAGACCAGGACCTTCAAGAATAAGCTTGAAGCTTACAGAAGGGGTTGGCATGACGAGCTCCCGTCCGTGCTATGGTCAATCCGCACAACTGCCACCAAGCCTACAAGCGAGACCCCATTCTTCCTCGTCTATCGAGCTGAAGCGGTCCTCCCTCACGAGGTCAGGCACCGCTCCCTGCGAGTTCAAGTGTTCGACGAGGCGCGGCGGGGCGCCGTGCAGGGAACGAACCTCGTGCTGGGGGAGGAGCGCCGACGTGACACTTCACTCCGAGCAGCAAGATACCAGCAGGCGTTGCGGCGGTACCATTGCCGCAGCACCCCCCCTTGGACACTCGAGGTAGGTGATCTCGTCTTGAGGCGAGTCCTCTCCAGAGAAGGGTAGCACAAGCTCTCACCCATGTGGGAGGTCCCGTTCAAGATCACCCATGTCTCCAGGCCTGGCGCCGTGCGCCTAGAAATTGGGGACGGCATTGTAACATCCCAAATTTTCAATTTGGAATGTTATACATAGATCATAATTGCATTTGCATATTTTTGCATTTTGTTCGTGAAGTTCCTCGAAATTCTAAGCAACTCAAGGACCTACGGAGAGAGTTGGGGATTTTTCCGTTTTCGTATTTGAGTTCGCTCGAATACCGGTACGAGGACAGTGTGATTCTAATTATTTTTCTCTCCTAAAAATATTTCTAAATAAAATAAATGAGCGGAGATAATATGACTTCTCCAAAATAATAGAAATATTGGAGGAAAAATATTAAAATCACTTTTGGTATTTTTCTGGATTTATTTTCGGATTTATTTGCATAGGAAAAATATGCGTTTTTCAAAATTGCATTAAGGACCAGGAAAAATGTTCACTTTGTCCTAAATATTATTAGAGGACGGTGAAAATTTATTTCGGGAATTTTGCAGTCCGTTTGATATTTATTTCGTTAGTTTTACTACGCCGGGACTCTATTTAAAAAAAACGGGAACCGACTTATTCTCGTACCGGACCGGGACTCCGGGCTTTATATAGCGCCCAGGCCGGCCCGACATCGCCCAGCCCGCCCCCGCGCAAAAACCCTAGCCCTAGCCGGATCCCGCCGCCGCCGTCGCCGCCGCCACCCGCGCCCGCCGCCGCCCGCCGCCGCCGACCCCGCCGTCCGCCGCCCCGCCGCCGACGCCGCCTACGCCGCCGCCTACGCCGCTGTCCGCCGCCCGCCGCCCCTCGCCGATGCCGCCGCCCGCCGCGACCTCACCGGAGCCGCCGCCCGCCGGAGTCGAGGTAGACGCCCGTTGTTTTTTTTGAGAGATCAGACCGGTTTTATAAAAAAAACCCTAGATCTGGTTTTTTTTCGGTTTAGATCGGTTTTTCGTCGGTTTAGTTAAATAGAGGACGTTCGTCCGTACGTTCGTTTCAACGAACGGTTTTCGTTAGTTAGTCGCAGACAGCGAACGTTCGTTCGGTAGCCAGTTCGTCGTTTTTTCTTTTCGGGGTATTTTATCCGCGATTTTTCTGATCGCGATTTCTGCCCTGATCTTGTTTTTCGTTTTTCTTTTCGCCCGAGAGTCGGAATCAGGTGATTCAAAATCCCAGATCTTCGTCTCGAAGCCCTCTTTACGTTTAACCAACTTGAACAAAGTTTTGGCTACAGTAAAATTTGACTTTAGGCCAACTAGCAATTCGGAGCTCGTTTCTTTTGCAGTTTGAGTTTCGTTGCTTCTTTCGAGTTGATTCTTTTTGACAACCGAAGTTATTAAGTTGAACTTTCTGGTTAGATCACTTATTTGAGTTTTACCCGTGCATTAGTTAAGTACTTATTGTATGCTTGTTGTTTGATTGCGATAGAGTACCTGGAGTGCGCCGCGTGCTACTTTGAGTCTCTAGGTTTTGCGGATCATCAGCAAGGCAAGTAACACTTTGATCATGCTTTCCAATTACCCAGTTTTCATTGCATTAGTCAAACCCCTCACACATTGCATGAGTAGGATCAATTAACTTGTGGGATTGGGAAGTAGATTGAGGTAGTACCTATGACCTGCATTACATTCAAACCCTTGGGAGTTACTCTATGTTTGTTGTTAGGACATGCTATGCTCATAGACGTGGTTTGGGTTTGAGTGAAATCCATGACAGATGTGAGTTGTTAATTAATGGTTCAACTTAAGGTGGCAACTTTAATACACATCTGGGTGGATTGAGGCATCTGGATATTCCAGGATTGCCTGTTTTTCTTTTGGACCGCCACCCGGGCTCAAAGGGATCATGATATTTTTCATACTAGAAACTTCCGTGTGCAGCAACATGCCAATATGGGCTCTGGCATAGTTGAGTAAGTTGTGGGAAACCTTTCCATGATGGGCTAGCAGATGTAGTTGGGTTTTGTAGGTGTACCGGCCTATCTATTTGGTTAAGGGGACCTCTTCGGAAAGATTGTGTCTCGATCATCCGTTTCTCAAACACCATGCAGTGCAAGAAACCAAATGGAGGCGAACGAGTCTTGTGGGGAAAGTGCACAAACCTCTGTAGAGTGTACAAACTGATCATGATTAGCCGTGTCCCCGGTTATGGACATCTTGAGTATCTGGTATTTGGATTATCATGTGCATCTCAACATGTTACTCTAATTTAATTTTGTTGGGTTTAATGATTACTTTTAATTGGAGTTGAGAGGATGTCTATATTCTCAACGATGTTTCAACTACCATGATAGTTAATTAAAATACATTCCTTTGAAGTAGGGAAAAATTGGCTTTACGCAAAAACTTAACCATAGAGCTTTCCACCAGCCATATTGCATATAGTATAGCTTTACTTTCATTGCATCTCTTGTGTTACCTTGCCAGCATATTCCATGTGCTGACCCGTTTTTCGGGCTGCAACGTTTCATGTTGCAGACTTTTCAGACCTCGAGTAAGATGCCCTTTTTAGGTCGTGGTTCTATACTCAGTGATGCCGCTGGAGTTGATGGACTCACTTATCTTCCAAGCCTTCCGCTGTTATCGTATTAGATGGCCTCCAGCCATGATTTTTGTAATAAATTTATCGTTGGACTATCGATGTAATAAGTGTGTCATTGCTACTCTGTTATAAATCCTTCGAGTACCATGCGTGTCAGCATTCCTGATCCAGGGATGACACTGATGCATGGAGATCAGACTGTTTGAGGTCTGGTCACTACAAAGATGGTATCAGAGCACACGCTGACTGTAGGACACGACCACTAAGACAAGCCCTAGAACACATTCCACTCTTTCTCTTCTGACTCCTCATCTTTTCTATTCTGTAGGATGGTGGAAGTAAATCACAAGTTCATGCCACCGGATGATGATAAACCTTTTGGACGACACCTGAAGGAGGTCACCAGATATCTATACATTGGATTACCAAGTTTCACTGGAACCTACAATACCACTCTACCTGAGGAGGAGCGCTGGTTGATTCAAGCTCAAGTTCCAGGAAGGACGTATGCACCCATCACCCCACTCATAGCATTTTCCTTTAATGCACCTATAAGGAGCCTAGGAAGGAGTATGGCAGCCCACATTGCTATGGGAAGGATTGGAGAAGTCTACAAACAGGAGCTAAAGGACACTATCTACCAGATTTGTGGACGCCGAGATGAGAACTGGGATATGATCAGCACTAGGAAGGGTATATCCATAGCAGCATTCATCCAGGAGTTGAACCACCACATTCGTCGCCAGGAGCACCAGATGTGTGCTGGGATGATAGATTTGAAGAAGGCCCTAAATAGGAATTTGTAGTTAGAGGAAGAACTCAAGTCTACACGCGATGGATATGAGGAGATGAAGATACTTGTGGAGAAGAATGATGATTTGACCCGGAAGTTAGGGATACTCATCGGAGAAGAAGACGAGGAAGAAGAACCCAAGGAGATTCCACCGGAAGATTATATCATCATAGATGACACGGATTCGGAAGCTGAAGATAGCAAGGATGAAGTTTATGAAGATGAGGCTGGGGCAGATATTATGGAATCCTCTGCCGACCAATATTTTTAGATGACCACCCTATGACTAGTAGTTTACCACCAAGTATTAGATTTAGATCACTTTTGTAAACGATGGTTAGATTTGTAAGACCTTGTTTGAAATTGATTGGTGTGATATGATTGTGTGTTTGACTCATGTGCATATGGGTAGTGATTTCCCCTTAGACCTCTATTCTATTCTAATCTCTTCCATCTACACCCATCAGATGCCTCCAAGACGTGAATTCGAGTTTCCCCCTGAGCTCACCCAGTTGATCCAGCAGCAGAACACCCTGATGCAACTTCTTGT
Source organism: Secale cereale (assembly GCA_902687465.1). NCBI lineage: Eukaryota > Viridiplantae > Streptophyta > Magnoliopsida > Poales > Poaceae > Secale > Secale cereale. The sequence continues at coordinate 462,352,224 of LR738711.1, forward strand.
CCAGAACACCCAGAACAACCAGAACAACAACAACAACAACCCTCCACCACCACCACCTGTGGACAACCTGACACGTTTCTTAAGGTTGCAACCACCTGTGTTTGCTAGCAGCATCGAACCAATTGTGGCTGATGACTGGCTACACAAGATTGGAAGGGATTTGACCACCGCCAATTGCTCGGATGCGGAGAAGGTGCGATTTGCCGCACACTAGTTGTCTGGACCAGCCGCAGCATGGTGGAAGAATTACACAGCCACTTACCCCGTAGCCAATGTGACTTGGGATCAGTTTCAGCAAGCTTTTCGTACCGCCCATGTCTCAACTGGAGCCATGAGTATGAAGAAGCAGGAGTTTCGCAAGTAGCGCCAAGGGAATCGTACAGTAGCCCAGTACGTGGATGAGTTTAGTACCCTATCTCGTTATGCCCCAGATGATGTGGCTACTGATGCCAAGAAGTAGGAGAGATTTATGGAAGGGCTGAATGATGAGATGAGTGTACAGCTGATGGTGGCAACTTTCAATAACTATCAGGAATTGGTTGACCGAGCCCTGATGATTGAAAGGAAGCATCAACAGATTGAGAGTCGCAAGAGGAAGTATGGGCAAGGGAAGTATAATTCTGGAGCTCAGCAGAAGCCTCGCTTTACCCCTAAAGCAGTAGGACAGTTTCAGCATACCCATGGAGGAAGTAGCTCACACAACCACAATGGCACCAAGAATGGCAATGGTAATGGGAGTGGGAATGGAGCCAATGGAAACCAGAACCGCCCTGCACCATCCACACCCACCAAGAGGGATTTTATCCATGTCACTTGTTACAAGTGCGGGAATACTGGACATTATGCTAATGAATGCCCAGAAGTTAAGAATGGGAACGGCAATGGAAGCGCCGGGAAGAAGCCCAACCCGTTCAACAAAGGACAAGTGAACCACGTGACCGTGGAGGAAGTAGAAGAGCAACCAGATGCTGTTGTCGGTAAGTTTTTGGTTAAAACATTTACCGCAATAGTCCATTTCGATACTGGTGCATCGCATTCATATATTTCAAGGGGATTCGTGAATAAACATAGGATGTCCACCCGAGTTCTAAAGACCCCCATGTTAGTAAGTTCACCTGGAGCAGATTATATGGCACACCAAGGATGTTTTCAGACGCCATTGACCATAGGACACCATACTTTCCCCTCTGACCTAATAGTTCTGGAGTCACAAGGATTGGATGTGATATTAGGTATGGATTGGCTATCGCAGTATGGAGGTAACATTGACTGTGCCAGTAAGTCTATTTTGCTCACCACCCCGGAGGGAAAAAGGATTAAGTATGTATCTAGGCATTCGCCTATAAGGACTCAAGTATATTCTCTCACGGGAGTTGTTCAGGAGGAAGTGCCAGTAGTGAAGGATTATCCGGATGTGTTCCCAGAGGAGTTACCTGGCATGCCACCGGATAGAGATATAGAGTTTTTGATTGAGCTTTTGCCAGGCACCGGGCCAATTTCTAAGAGACCATATAGGATGCCCGCAAAGGATTTGGAGGAAATTAAGAAGCAGATTAAGGAGTTACTGGATAAAGGATTCATACGCCCAAGTTCTTCGCCTTGGGGTTCGCCAGTACTTCTAGTGGAGAAGAAGGATGGATCGTTAAGAATGGTTGTTGATTACCGGGGATTGAATGAAGTAACGATCAAGAATAAGTACCCACTGCCAATGATCAATGATCTGTTCGATAGATTGCAAGGAGCTAAGGTATTTTCGAAGATCGATCTACGATCAGGGTACCATCAATTGAAGATTCGAGAGCAAGATATCCCTAAGAAGGCCTTTACCACTAGGTATGGGTTGTATGAGTACACACACCGTTATGTCGTTTGGTCTGACAAACGCACCGGCATACTTTATGAACCTGATGAACAAAGTGTTTATGGAGTATTTGGATAAGTTTGTTGTAGTGTTCATAGATGATATTTTGATCTTCTCGAAGGATGAAGAGGAGCATGAAGAGCATTTGCGTTTGGTATTGGAGAAGCTCAGAGAGCACCAGTTGTATGCCAACTTTAGCAAATGTGAGTTTTGGTTGAAGGAAGTCGGATTCCTCGGACATGTTATATCCGAAGAAGGAATAGCAGTAGATCCCGCCAAGGTGGAGACTATGACCAATTGGGAAGCACCAATGACCGTTGGAGAGATCCGGAGTTTTCTTGGACTCGCAGGATACTACCGGAGATTTATCGAGAATTTCTCGAAGATTGCCAAGCCAATGACGGAGTTGTCGAAGAAGGAAACCAAGTTCCGTTAGACTGAAGAATGTGAGACTAGTTTCCAGGAGTTGAAGAAAAGGTTGGTATCATCCCCTATGTTGATTCTGCCAGATCAACATAAGGATTATGAGGTGTACTGCGATGCTTCACGTCGAGGACTTGGAGCAGTTCTTATGCAGGAAGGAAGAGTTGTTTCGTACGCTTCACGACAACTTAAACCTCATGAGATGAACTATGCCACCCACGATTTGGAGTTAGCAGCCGTAGTGCATGGGTTGAAGACATGGAGACATTTTCTCATAGGAAACCATTGTGAAGTATATACGGATCATAAGAGTCTGAAGTATATATTCACTCAGAAGGAGTTGAATCTTAGGAAAAGGAGATGGCTGGAACTCATTAAGGATTATGACATGAGATTGCATTACCATCCCGGAAAAGCTAACGTAGTAGCGGATGTTCTAAGCCGTAAGAGCCATGTCAATACCCTAATGATGGAAGAGTTTCCAAAGGAGCTAGCCGAGGACCTACGAGAACTACGTTTGGAGATAGTTCCGAGAGGCTATGTAGCAACACTAGAAATCCAGTCTACCTTGATGGATAAAATCAGAGAAGCTCAGAAAGCTGACAAGGAGATTGTCGCTATAAAGGAGAGGATGAGCGAAGGAAAAGCTAAAGGTTTTCGTGAGGATGAGCACGACACCTTGTTGTTTGAGGATCGAATCTATGTGCCCAATGACCCGGAGATTAGGAAGTTGATTTTACAGGAGGCCCATGATTCGCCATACTCGATTCACCCAGGAAATACTAAGATGTATTTGGATTTAAAGGATACTTTCTGGTGGACCGGTATGAAGAAGGATATTGCGGAGTATGTAGCAGTTTGCGATGTATGCCAAAGAATAAAGGCAGAACATCAGAAGCCAGCAGGATTGCTACAACCTATGCCAATTCCCGAATGGAAGTGGGAGAAGCTTGGTATGGATTTTATCACCGGATTGCCCAGGACCAAAGCAGGGTATGATTCAATCTGGGTAGTAGTAGACCGATTAACTAAGGTAGCCCACTTTATCCCGGTGAAAACCACATATACCAGTGCGAAGTTGGCTAAGATATACATGACCAGAATTGTATGTCTGCATGGAGTTCCGAGGAGTATTGTATCTGATAGAGGAACCCAATTTACCTAAAAGTTCTGGAATCAGTTACATGAAACCTTGGGTACCAGGCTAGAGTTTAGCACAGCGTTTCATCCTCAGACCGATGGACAGACAGAGAGAGTCAATCAGATTCTGGAGGATATGTTGAGAGCCTGTGCATTAGATTATGGATCTAGTTGGGATGACAACTTGCCTTACGCGGAGTTCTCATACAACAACAGTTACCAGGCCAGTTTGAAGATGGCGCCGTTCGAGGCATTATATGGAAGGAGATGCCAAACACCGTTGTCGTGGGATGAAGTTGGAGACCGACAGTTGTTTGGACCAGACTTAATCAAAGAGTCTGAGGAGAAAGTGAAGTTAATCCGAGATAGACTGAAGGTAGCTCAGTCCAGGCAGAAGAGTTACGCCGACTCGAAGCGCAAGGAGATAGACTATGAGATCGGAGACAGAGCGTACTTGAGGGTATCGCCTCTGCAAGGAGTTAAACGTTTCGGAGTTAAAGGGAAGTTATCCCCGAGATTTGTTGGACCTTACCGTGTTTTGGAACGCATGGGAGAGGTTGCCTATAAGTTGGAGTTGCCCGAAGGATTGTCAGGAGTGCACGACGTGTTTCACGTTTCGCAACTGAAGAAGTGCCACGCGGAGATGGCCGATATACCACTTAGAGACACAGTACCCCTGGAAGCAATTCAGTTGGACAGTGACCTGACCTACGAGGAGAAGCCCGTTAAGATTCTCGAATTTTCGAGCAGAGTTACCCGTAGCAAGGTTATCAAGTTTTGCAAAGTTCAGTGGAGTCACCACACCAAGGAAGAAGCCACCTGGGAACGAGAAGATGATCGACGCAAACACCACCCACACCTGTTCTCTAGCCAAGCCGAATCTCGAGGGCGAGATTCATTCTAAGGGGGTAGGTTTGTAACATTCCAAATTTTCAATTTGGAATGTTATACATAGATCATAATTGCATTTGCATATTTTTGCATTTTGTTCGTGAAGTTCCTCGAAATTCTAAGCAACTCAAGGTCCTACGGAGAGAATTGGGGATTTTACCGTTTTCGTATTTGAGTTTGCTCGAATACCGGTACGAGGACAGTGTGATTCTAATTATTTTTCTCTCCTAAAAATATTTCTAAATAAAATAAATGAGCGGAGATAATATGACTTCTCCAAAATAATAGAAATATTGGAGGAAAAATATTAAAATCACTTTTGGTATTTTTCTGGATTTATTTGCATAGGAAAAATATGCGTTTTTCAAAGTTGCATTCAGGACCGGGAAAAATGTTCACTTTGTCCTAAATATTATTAGAGGACAGTGAAAATTTATTTCGGGAATTTTGGAGTCCGTTTGATATTTATTTCGTTAGTTTTACTGCGCCGAGACTCTATTTAAAAAAAAAACGGGAACCGACTTAGTCTCGTACCGGACCGGGATTCCGGGCTTTATATAGCGCCCAGGCCGGCCCGACATCGCCCAGCCCGCCCCCGCGCAAAAACCCTAGCCCTAGCCGGATCCCGCCGCCGCCGCCGCCGCCGCCACCCGCGCCTGCCGCCGCCCGCCGCCGCCGTCCGCCGCCCCGCCGCCGACGCCGCCGCCCGCTGCCGCCGACGCCGCCGTCCGCCGCCCGCCGCCCCTCGCCGACGCCGCTGCCCGCCGCGACCTCACCGGAGCCGCCGCCCGCCGGAGTCGAGGTAGACGCCCGTTGTTTTTTTTTGAGAGATCAGATCGGTTTTACATAAAAAAAACCCTAGATCTGGTTTTTCTCAGTTTAGATCGGTTTTTCGTCGGTTTAGTTAAATAGAGGACGTTCGTCCCTACGTTCGTTTTAGCGAACGGTTTTCTTTAGTTAATCGAAGACAGCGAACGTTCGTTCGTTAGCCAGTTCGTCGTTTTTCTTTTCGGGGTATTTTATCCGCGATTTTTCCGATCGTGATTTCTGCCCTGATCTTGTTTTTCGTTTTTCTTTTCGCTCGAGAGTCGGAATCAGGTGATTCAAAATCCCAGATCTTCGTCTTGAAGCCCTCTTTACGTTTAACCAACTTGAACAAAGTTTTGGCTATAGTAAAATTTGACTTTAGGCCAACTAGTAATTCGGAGCTCGTTTTTTTTGCAGTTTGAGTTTCGTTGCTTCTTTCGAGTTGATTCTTGTTGCCAACCGGAGTTCTTAAGTTGAACTTTCTGGTTAGATCTCTTATTTGAGTTTTACCCGTGCATTAGTTAAGTACTTATTGTATGCTTGTTGTTTGATTGCGATAGAGTACCCGGAGTGCGCCGCTTGCTACTTTGAGTCTCTAGGTTTTGCGGATCATCAGCAAGGCAAGTAACACTTTGATCATGCTTTCCAATTACCCAGTTTTCATTGCATTAGTCAAACCCCTCACATATTGCATGAGTAGGATCAATTAATTTGTGGGATTGGGAAGTAGATTGAGGTAGTACCTATTACCTGCATTACATTCAAACCCTTGGGAGTTACTCTACGTTTGCTGTTAGGACATGCTATGCTCGTAGACGTGGTTTGGGTTTGAGTGAAATCCATGACAGATGTGAGTTGTTAATTAATGGTTCAACTTAAGGTGGCAACTTTAATACTCATCTGGGTGGATTGAGGCATCTGGGTATTCCAGGATTGCCTGTTTTTCTTTTGGACCGCCACCCGGGCTCAAAGGGATCATGAGATTTTTCATACTAGAAACTTCCGTGTGCAGCCACATGCCAATATGGGCTCTGGCATAGTTGAGTAAGTTGTGGGAAACCTTTCCATGATGGGCTAGCAGATGTAGTTGGGTTTTGTAGGTGTGTACCGGCCTATCTATCTGGTTAAGGGGACCTCTTCGGAAAGACTGTGTCTCGGTCATCCGTTTCTCAAACACCATGCAGTGCGAGAAACCAAACGGAGGCGATCGAGTCTTGTGGGGAACGTGCACAAACCTCTGCAGAGTGTACAAACTGATCATGATTAGCCGTGTCCTCGGTTATGGACATCTTGAGTATCTGGTATTTGGATTATCATTTGCATCTCAACATGTTAGTCTAATTTAATTTTGTTGGGTTTAATGATTACTTTTAATTGGGGTTGAGAGGATGTCTATCTTCTCAACGATGTTTCAACTACCATGATAGTTAATTAAAATACATTCCTTTGAAGTAGGGAAAAATTGGCTTTACGCAAAAACTTAACCATAGAGCTTTCCACCAGCCATATTGCATATAGTATAGCTTTACTTTCATTGCATCTCTTGTGTTACCTTGCCAGCATATTCCATGTGCTGACCCGTTTTTCGGGCTGTAACGTTTCATGTTGCAGACTTTTCAGACGACGAGTAAGATGCCCTTTTTAGGTTGTGGTTCTATACTCAGTGATGCCGCTGGAGTTGATGGACTCACTTATCTTCCAAGCCTTCCGCTGTTATCGTATTAGATGGCTTTCAGCCATGATTTATGTAATAAATTCATCGTTGGACTATCGATGTAATAAGTGTGTGATTGCTACTCTGTTATAAATCCTTCGAGTACCATGCGTGTCAGCATTACTGATCCAGGGATGACATTGATGCATGGAGATCAGATTGTTTGAGGTCTGGTCGCTACAGGCATCCCTTTCCAGAACGCGTGGAACATCCGGCACCTCCGGAAGTTCTACCCGTGAAACAAGGCCTTGTGCCTGAGAAGAGTAGGCTCCGTGCCTGTGAGGAACAAGGCCCGGCGCCTGGGAATACTAGGCTCCGTGCATGCGAGGAACAAGGCCCTACACCTGAGAAGACTATGCTCCGTGCCTGCGAGGAATAAGGTCCTGCGCCTGAGAAGACTAGGCTCCGTGTCTGCGAGGAACAAGGCCCTGCGCCTGAGAAGACTAGGCTCCGTGCCTGCAAGGAACAAGGCCCTGCGCCTGAGAAGACTAGGCTCCGTGCCTGCAAGGAACAAGGCCCTGCGCCTGAGAAGACTAGGCTCCGTGCCTGTGAGGAACAAGGCCCCGCGCCTGAGAAGACAAGGCTCCGTGCCTGCGAGGAACAAGGCCCTGCGCCTGAGAAGACTTGGCTCCGTGCCTGCGAGGAACAAGGCCATGCGCCTGAGAAGCCAAGGCCCAGTACCTGTGAAGAAAGGCTCACGCCTGTGAAGATCTCTGCTCGTGACACTCTCACATAATAATGAGTGGGGCTGTGCATGCCCCAGAGTCTCCGGAGAGTCGCCCTCAGGCCTCGGGGCCCCCCTCCCACGTCCTAGTGGAAGCACTTAGCTCCGCGCTAGTGAGAAGACTAGGTTAGGTGCCGGACGCGACTGTTCATTTGCTTTCTGGAGTTGGATTGCCCCTTCCTTCTTTTTAATGGATTCTGAAAGTTCTGGCGTTCCTCGATTGCTCGGTTTAATTTCCCTCTGTGGTCCTTCCCTCGGTTTTTGGGCTTGCCGAGGGAGAGCGGCAGTTGCCCGGCGCTCTCCCCAGCGCGCCTAACTTAGCCTTGATGAGGCTCCCATGCTGAGGCTTGTGATTGGGACGCCCCCCTCCTCATGTCCGTGCCCCAAGGGTATCGCGACAGGGGGCGGCCGACCATGCTCAGCCCACGTCAAGGGCCTCGGGCGATAAAGGATAATAACCACCTCACGAGTTTTTGCAGCCTCACGAAGGGTTAAACGTCACGAGATGAGGGCAATTTCGAGTGCATCGAGATAAGTTTCCTCACCCTAAGAGCGCGTACCACATAGATCACGCAGTGATGGACATGGCCACTAAGCATGGTGCTAAACATCATAAAACCACGGTTCATTACATGCCCTTCCAGGGCTCCATACTTGTTTGCTTGAACGATGCAGGAAGAAAGAAAGATCAAGAACGGGCGGCGACGACCCTCGAGGCACGGCTGCTCACGAGGTCCTACCCCCCGAGCTTAGCCGAAGCCCTCCTCACGCTTCACCCGGGCGTGACGACGAGACGACCTAGCGCCACCTTCAAGGCGGGCACAGCGCCGTGGTGGCTGGTTGTAGCCACCGCTGCTGGGGCTGCCGCTGAGGAAGGAGCCGTCGTAGCTGGATGATCTGCGACCATCGCCCAGGCCAAGCACCTCGTCGCCGTCGTTGTCCTCAGGGCAGCACTCGGTGCGGCGCTCGTCTTCCCCAAAAACCCTCATGAAGAGGGGCGAGTCATCATCGTACCTGAAATGAAGAGTGCACCTCCTGCCCAAGCCGCGTGCGCGGGCGAACGTCTGCCAGCCGCAAGCCAGAGTCACAGCACTCGAGGTGGAGACCTCCACCACAACCCATGAAGCCCTGCTACAGAACCATCTACCTGCAGCCAAAAGCCGCCGGAGCTCGCGGCAAGGAGTTAGCCGGCTAGGAAGCGCGGGAGCTGGAGCCGGGTACCGACTGGGCTCTCTGACCACACGACGAACTCCAGCGTCGGTCGGGGAGGCCTGACAACCCCGGAGCGCCTCCCCTCGTTCACAGGATCCCCAACGCCACGGCGGCCCTCGCCGCTCGGGGAACCGCCGCCGCGGTTACCGAGGGCGGCTACGGGTGCTGTGGGGGTCCGCCCACGCCCGCTAGCAGCCCCAACAGGAGTAGAGGCACACTTGCGGGGACGGCCTTGTCCCCTCTTGGCTGGTGGTGAGCCGGGCCCCTCCTGCCGGGCCTTCCCCTTCTCCGCAGACGAAAACTTCCTGGTCGGCGCAATGAGCGGCTCGGCCAAACGAAGGGCAAGGAAGAAGAAGAAGCGAGAGGAACGAAGAAAGAAGATGGGCGGCGAGGACTCTGCCCGCCGCCTCATTTATAGCCAGGAGAAGGCCAACTGACGGCCTCCATAATCGTAGGTAATGATGGTCTTTTGTGCATGCAAGGACTTGTCAAGTCGCGCAGTCGCCGAGGCTCCGTGGGGAAGTGGAGACACCCACGTCCAATCAATTGCCACGCGTCAATCAAGGGCGCAGGCTTTTTGGGCCCCTTGGCACTCCCCACTTGACCCTTGGCTTCGCCGTGAAGCCAAGCCCGAGCACACCTTGGGCCCGGGAGGCTACTGTCGGTGTTCTGGGAACGGGGGTACCCAGACTTGCCTGCCTGCGGCCCAGGGCGTGGCTCATCAGGCGGCTTGGTACGGCCCAACCTCTTCAGCAACCACTCAAGACCCTCGCGAGGGGCTGAGCCTCGCGAGGCGGATGACACAAGACATCCCCTGGGGCGGCCTCACTAGGCTGGCTCATGAGGATCGGAGATATCAAGGGAAGGGGCACCTCGCGAGGTCCTCGTGACGTGAGTAGTGACGACCAAGGCGAGGCGGGCGCTAGTGGGCGCAGAGTGCCAGTTTCCTCTTTGGTGCTAAAGGAGCATGTGCAGGCGAGGAGTCCCGAGGCGTCAGGCAATGGTTTCCATATCGGTGCAACGGGACTAAGACCAGCAGGACGGCAGAGCGAAGGTCATCGCGGAGCCCACGGTGGCGTCATCACCAGAGCCTTTGGCAGGCGAAGACCACCTTTTGTCAGGATAACTTGTACTAGCTGCCCCCTTCAAATTTGGCCGTTGTGGGATCCCTTCCCCCTCAATATTTGGGAAGAGGACCCGGGCCACTATAAATAGGACTAGCCACCACCATTGATCTCATCTTGAGTTGATGAGATAGAATGCCACACACCCACAAGCTCACTCGAGCAGAAGAGCACCTCAACTCAGGAGGCTTTTCACCCCATGTACTAGTTCTTCCTCAGCCTACAAGGCAATTCACCACACCACACTGGATTAGGGTATTACACCACAATGGTGGCCCGAACACGTATAAACCTTGTGTCCCTTGTTCTTCGGATCTAACGAGCTAGTCCTAGGGATCGGCGAGTAGACAAGCTAGGGCGGAAGGAGAGATCTTCCTGCGCACCCCAGAGTTCGAACCTGAAGGGTTTTTTCGGAACCCAAGATCCGACAGACCGGGAGCAGACCCACGAGCACGCAGTTAGGTATGGACATAAACACCCCACCTACCGAATTATCGTCAGCTGTCATGCTGGGTGATAGCTAACGGGGTGAGGAAGAGGCTCCATTAGTCACTGATGATTTTGCCATAGATGAGGATGAGGATGACGATGACACTCAACAGTATCTCAATACTGGCGCCTACTCAGGGTTTGAGCGTCATGAGTCGGTGCCTGAATTGCCGCCTCCGGAGGCTGAACGTATTATAGACGACCTTCCGGTAGAAAAGAAGCTTAGGAAGAGACCGAGGAAAGGTAACAAAGCTACTTCTATGATCCAGCCGCCTCAGCAGCCTCGGGATCATGATCATATACCTATCCCCGGTGCGGCAAAATGGCATATCGCTGGTGAACCAATCCTGCCTAAAGCAGCGCTAGGGGCCAGATTCAGCGATCCAAGTAGACTTCATGATGATGTGATGTGGATAGAGAAAGGCCTCATAGCCTCAAAAAATCCAGGATACCCACTCTATGTGGTTAACGTGTCGCGGCAATTGTCCTACATTGACACATTCCCCGTGGAGAAGTTCTTCCTTCAATTCGATTACATCTTCGACATGTTTCACGTGAAGAAGCTGGATTTTACGTTTGTCCGCCTTTATGCCTTGCACATGAACTACCTCATCGGGGTTCAGCAGATACCTTATATCTGTGTCGCTGACCCATACTTCATGCACGAGGCCGTAAGACCGACTTCTGCTGCATACAGTAACCGAGTGATTCTCTTAATGATGGATTCTATGTCCTACACCACATGCTGGAGTACAGACGGGATCATCAGAACATTCGCATGTCACCTACATCCGGTGATGCCCATATTCTGCAGTGGGCAAAGAACTTAGGAGATATCGAGGATCATCGACTTCGAGCTGTGTTCTATCACATCCAACTTGAACTTGCCCAAATCATCATGAAAGAGGTCGTCGAAAAAATAGGATGCCCTACGAAGAAGGACAAATGTCACGGGAAGACGTCCGAACACGCGTAGCCGCTCAGCATCTTGACCTGAAGCCTTTCACTAAGCTCAGGGACTATCTCCGTGACTTGGATAGATGGCACGACATGTTGGAGTGATTGTCAATATATGACAATGTGTCCGTTTAGTGCATACTTTCTGTATAACAAAACTTTGAGTTATGCACGACAAAACTTTATTTGTGATGTAATTAAATCATCCTCCTCGACTAGCGTAGATTACTCTAGTAAGGGCATTTTGGGTATGATGAACTTTGTTATTTATGCTTATGATATGTTGCTTCTATTTTTTCCAAGTCTGTCTCTTTCTGTTGCTCAACTATATATGCATATCATCGACTCATGTGACGATGCAGGTGCATAGATCATCGATGGCGAAGAAGTGCTACGCCAGGAGTATACGACGAGTGGCCGGAGTGTCAGGCCAGGTGTACCGGTTTCCGGTTTTCGAGTGACAGCCAGTAGTTAGTTTAGGTTCACGCTAATGCGACAGACGGATACGAACTCATGTACTGCATAGTTCCCTCTAACTCATAGTGATAGCTCTTCTCACGTATATCATTGTTTAGATGGATGACGATGTAGTTGCAAGTAATCGAGACTTGTATTGCTATTTTTGAGATGATGACAAGAGGCCACTTTGTGTTGGATGATGATTATGATGATGACATGATTTGATGAGACTATTTGTATGTATATGCTATGATTACATTTGTATGTGTATGATATGCTAAAGATTATTGTATAAAGCCTGTTCAAATACAAAACAAATATACAGACAAAAACAGAAAGTAATAAAACTAGCAATAGCGAGGGGAATAAAGTTAGTATTAGCGCTCCCTTACGAGTAGTGCGTTCTTCTAAAAAGTGCTACAGATATTGGCAACATCACGTTTCAATAAAGCCCGCTACTGCTAGCCATGTATAGCAGTAGCGCGGGATGACACACGCTACTGCTACATGTTAGCTGTTGCGCCTTATCAGTAGCGCGGCTGCCGGCGCTACTGATAGGTAAAATACCTGCGCTACTGCTAGGCTTTTCCCTAGTAGTGTATCTTTGATCTCGGAGGAGAGTGATGATTTGCGAGCTCCTACGGCATTCATCTTTGGAGGCGTTATGGATGAGGCGGCGAAAGGAGTTGAGTTTGGAGACGTTTGCACCTACATCTCTCCGACACCCTGATATCATAAGATGCCCCAATTCCCATGTGAGGCGAGCCACCACCACATGAGTGACATGAGTGACTCCATCATATGTAACACTGAGAGCATTTCTTTTAAGAGGACGAGACTGATCACCACTAGCCCCACACATGAGAGCATGCCACACATCCTATGTGAGGTTGAGAGCCATTTGTGTGACTCCACCAACCATACGAGTGAGAGCATCCAAGAGGGAGTGAGTGAGCCACACCACTTAGTGAGTGAGGTAGTTGAGAGGGCATTTGAGGCCACTGTGATTTCTAACAACTTAACCTCTACTCCGAGTGTGTTTTCTTTGGTGCTAGGTCTCCTACGTGATGACATTGCTACCCTCAATGAGTCCATCCCTCCAATGGAAAATCCTATGGCCATGGTGGAAGAAGATGCACGACCCACATGGTTCCATCAAGATGACAATGACCGCGACTTGGTCTTCAACACCTCACCTACAACAAATGAGAGATGCTCCCAAGGTAACATATGTGATGGTGCTTCTCTTGTCCCACTAGTGGACTATCTTACCAATGATAGCTTGCATGATGTTGACACACATATTCCCATGCTTCAAGCTAGCACTACTTCATCCTGTCAAGACTTACCTATTTATGATGAATATGATGATGAGCATGTTGAGTTGCCAAGTTGTGATGTCGTGCTCCATAGGATATCATGTGAAAATTCTTTTGGTCACATCATGTTCGACAACCCTTCAAACTTGTCATATGGTAGGAGTGAGATTTCTCATATTGTTTCATATCAATCTCAACATAGTAACTATGCATGCCAAATTTAAGTAAATCCCATTTGCACTTGTGTCATAGATGACAAGGGTATGGTCATTGGAATGTGTTTATCTTGTGATGATATTGCCATGCTTCCTTTACATGTTTTGCGCAATTCATCCACTATGCCATGCCATGAACACATTTTTTCGAATATGCTTTGTTGTGGATGTTGTCAATATTATCCATGTAATATTGCCATCAATTCTCATGAGGAGACCCCCATAGTTTCCTCATACATACTAGGAGATCTTGATGCATTCCATACCTTGCATGATTACCATGATTGTGTGCACCATATACATTCCATGAATAATAATGCTCTACCTACTTGTCATGATGCATTACAAAGTTTGAGTCTCCATTATGCCATACATAACAACAAACCTCTCATGATGGATGACATGTTTCTATATCACACATCTCATTTATTTCAGCATTGGATATTTTGTGCTAACCAACACATGCATGTGCGCATCATGATGGATGATGTGTACATATACCACGCACACACAATGTTTCCTTTGTATTTGTTTTGTGAAGGTACTCACCAATACTTGTCAACCTCACAATCCCATGAGTTGACAAAATGAGCTCTTGAGAGCAATGACGATGTGGATCTCGGGGATTGCCCTTGCCACCATTCTCTTCATGCAACCACTACGGCATCTCTTCTACTTGGCCGTCACACGACTATGGGCTATCTACCTCTTGTACCCTTATGCCCATTCTATCGTGTACTTTGCATGTTATGCCTCTTGCTATGACTTTGCCATGCAATTGTGACCCTTGTTTGCATTTGCCCATGATTCACCATTCTACTACTATTATGTGTATTTGCATGCTTGGTGGAGATACTTGTAGCTATTGCCATAATTTCTTTGTGCCCAATGCTAGTGATGCTTGTTGTGTTGGGAGAGTCATGATGTCCCCATTGCTATTTAATATGACCTCTCGCCACTACATTGATCCTAGTTTCCTCATATCTTGCTTTCATGCTTGTGTCATGCCATGTGCATTATTCATGCCTACTATTTGCACACACGACATGCTTGCCATGATTACCTCTAGTACGTTGCATCTTCTCACTACTAGCTTGTTTGACTTGATCGCTATGATTGCTTGCTATCTTGCATCACCCAGGTTCCACTCTTACTTGCTTTCTTGGATTGATGACATATATGGTATCATGAGCCACGTTTATCACGAATTTGGAGTCTCCCCCCCCACAGTTTTCTAGCCCTCTTGTGCTTGATTTCGTCCTAAAATTCGAAAATCCTCATCGAAAATAGCCCCATTTTTTTGTAATTTGTTGGTTTGATAATGTTTTGTCGATTTTAATCCATGTATTTGCTTGGTTTCAAGTGCATCTAGCATTTCCCCAAGTTTCGCCATCTTTCGCCCACAAAATCTCATCAATTTCGAGCCCAAAATCTCCATTTTCCGCCTAAAATCGCGTCCCGAAACTCAAATCCCGCGTTGACCCCGACCCATCGGAAGACCGACGTCTTACCGGATGTCTGGGCCATCCTGAAGCACCGGACGTCCGTCATCCACTGGACGACTGGGACCACTTTACAAAAGAAAATAGCAGATTTCGACGAATTCCGGACGTTCGGTCACCGGACATCCGCCACTTTCCGGACGTCCGATACGTGTAGATTTTGACTTCGGTTGATTTTTGTTTTTGTCATAACTAATTCATCCGTACTCCGATTTTGATGTTCTTTAGCTCATTTTAAAGCTATTGACATCCCCTATACCACAAAAATTCTAACATCATCATTCGACTCCATAAAATTTTGTAAAATTTGACAAGTTTGCCTAGGCCTTCCACCATATCATCCGCATAGCCACCTTAGCTTTCTGCAACCTAACCTATTTTCTTCCCCATTGCATTTGTGGTTGCTCGAGTAGTATTTGAGTCTCCTAAGGTGTTTAGGCTACTTAGCGACAATTGCTTCTTCATAACCCACCACCACCACTTCCACATACCCATTATCCACTATACATTTCCAATCCAACCTAACCCAATTTTGTTTGAGTTGTGGCTTGTGTCTCCTAAGGTGTTTTGGCTACTTAGGGATCGTGACTTCAGCTCCGACACCGTGTATAGCCCCTCATATCCTTCCGCCACCATAACCCATTTTGACCGGGTTTCCACCATTAATTCCGCAACCACCACCGCTTTCCCACTACCACCATTTGACATTTGTCCTTGAGATTTTGAGTTGTGGTTTTTTCATTTCCTAAGGTGTCTCGGCTAACTAGGAACATGTATACATCAAGAACACCGCCTCTCATCATCGTCATCGTACGGTACCTGTCGTACGTATGACGCCTGCCTGTGCGCAGAGTGTTGGGTCGAGGCCCATGTATCCCCCACTTACCCCTTCGTGGCCCTAGACTATATATACTCCTCGACCTCCTCCTAGCTAGGGTTAGCTTTTGTGTTAGCTCATTTGAGACCTAGAGCATTGCTCATCCATAGTGGTTCTACTCCACGAGAGACCGCGGCCTCTACGGAGAAGATCCACACTGGATTCAGGTCCTCCTCACGGAGAAGATCCCTCGCAGATTCAAGACCTGCTCACGGAGATGAACTAGTTACCTTGTATCTTTTTTTTTGGATTTGGACCGTGTATCTCGTTGTGTTGAGGATCTAGCACATGTGTGATCGTTTGTTGTTGATTTGAGTGTTTTCTCTCGTTTCCCCTCGTGATTTCCCCTCGTGTTCTCCGTGTTCATCCTTGGGGATCCCTCCAATATGATGAACTTGGAAAACATTGTCTATGCTTCATGTTCAATGCTATGAAAACATCCTCACGGGAAGATCCATCACAGATTCAAGCCCTCCTCTTGGGTATGAATTTTACCTTGTATCTTTCCCATTGTTGTTCTTGTACCCTGTGGATCTATGTGTTTGTTAGTCAAGTGATGTGTGATTGAACTTGTTCTTGAGTGTTTCCCCTCGTTTCCCTCGTGTTTCCCCTCGTGTTCTTCGTGTTCTTTGTGGGAATCCTCTCCATTTTATGAAAGATGGGCCTTAGGGTCTCCACCCTATATCATCTTGGTATCTAGAGCCATGGTTTCTCACAAATATGGAGCCCCCTCACCGTTTTCTAGCTTGATTTTGTTGTGTTTTCCCCAATTTCGAAAATTCCCCACCAAAAATAGCCCCAAATTTATTTGTGGTCTGTTGGTTTTATAAAGTTTTGTTGATTTTTATCCATGAATTCGCTGTGTTTCGAGTGGATCTAGCATCTCCACAAGTTTCCCCACTTCCCACCCACGAAATTTCATCAATTTCGATCCCAAAATCTCCATTTTCCGCCCAAAATCACGCCCCGAAACTCAAATCCCGCGTTGACCCCGACCCACCGGACGACCGACGTTTTACCGGACGTCCGGACCCCCCGAAGCACCGGACGTCCGTCATCCACTGGACGACCGAAACACCTTTACAGAACGAAATTAGCGGATTTCCGACGATTTCCGGACGTCCGGTCACCGGACTTCCGACCATTTCTGGATGTCCGCTACCTGTAGATTTTGATTTCGGCTGATTTTTGTTTTGTCCATAACTAATTCATCCGAACTCCGATTTCGACTTTATATAGCTCGTTTTGAAGCTCTTGACATACCTCATACCACAAAAATACTATAATCATCATTTGACTCCATCAAATGTTGTGCAATTTGGCAAGTTTGCCTAGGCCTTCCACCATATCATCCGCATAGCCACCACAGCCTTCCGCAACCTAACCCATTTTCTTCCCCATAGCATTTGTGGTTGCTTGATTAGTGATTTGAGTCTCCTAAGGTGTTTAGGCTACTTAGGGACAATTTCTTCTTCACCAACCACCACGACCACTTCCGCATACCCATTGCCCACTATACATTTCCAACCCAACCTAACCCAATTTCGTTTGAGCTTGTTTGAGTTGTGGCTTGTGTCTCCTAAAGTGTTTCGGCTACTTTGGGACCGTGCATTCAACCCCGACACCGTGTAAAGCCCATCATACCCTTTCGTCACCATAACCCATTTTGACCGAGTTTCCACCAACAATTCCGCAACCACCACCGCTTATCCGTTACCACCATTTGACATTTGTCCTTGAGATTTTGAGTTGTGGTTTTGCCGTTTCCTAAGGTGTTTCGGCTAATTTGGAATGGTTCTACATCAAGATCACCGCTTCTCATCATCATCATCAGACTTTAACCTCGACTACATCATTGTATACCCCCTTTGCCTTTGCATTGTTAACCCCTAGCCCATTGTGCGTCACTTGCCTATCGAGACTTCACTTTGAGTATTTCCCGCAACGTTACTTATGCACATTAGTGATATCGATCCACACATCTATTGCCTAAATACCATATCATATTGGTATCATCAAATCATCCCTTGTGTCATAAGATTGTTCCCGCATATACACAATTGCTATCTTGGTTTGTGCATTCCGCATCATGGCCATAAAAAAAGAAGAATAAGCTTTTAAGCAAAAAGAGAAAGACAAAGAAGCTTGTAACCAATAGCCATATCATCACACCACGTTGCATATAAGATTGTCATATCCGATCATCTTGAGAAGAACACCGGGAACCATATATACATAGCATACTTGGGATAGAATGTTGATACATTTTGCATCTCATAGGTTGTGCACAAGTGTTGTATCCGCCTATGGAGCAATCATGCTAGCGTCTCTCTACAGTTATGCAACACGAGCGTTTTCCATGGATTCCACATTTTGTGCTCATTCCTTGGTTGCACGACCCCATTTATCTATCCGTGTGTGTGTTTCTGTGTGCCACTCATATTGCTATTGGTCTACTTGTTACATTTGCGAATTTGTGAATCTCTTTCAACATTATTAACTCTTGCTAACATTTTGCATCAAATTTTTGTGCCACTTATCCTAACCAAGCCAATCGATAAGCTTTATTTGATAGGTGTGAGTGAACAAGTCCGGTACCCATTCCGCTATTCTTTCATTTCACATTGAGTGAAACAGGATACATCCTCAACTTTGAGAAAAGATAACTTGGTATTGTTTGTCTCATCTCCTACTCACCTTTGCTCGAGTCTTGTGATGGATAGGCAAAGCATTTCATCTACTTCGGTCTACACCAACAACAACAAGTTCGATGCCGTGACGAACCCTCATCAAGACCGCCAAGAGGTCTCCCTCATCTTCGAGAAGACGCTCAAGTGCACATCCATCCGAGCTACCATCTCCAGCAAGATCACATCGGCATCGACACCATCAACGACAAGAACGTGAAGGTCACGAGCTCAACACCAACAACCGCTCAATGACTTCACCGTGTACCTTGGCAGCTTCGCCGAGCGACTTCAAGGCATCTTCGCCTTTCGACATACGACATCTTCTCCAACAAGCACCTCAAGCTTATGTTCAAGAGAAGCTCCCCAAGCTC
The DNA here is from genome assembly GCA_902687465.1 of Secale cereale. NCBI lineage: Eukaryota > Viridiplantae > Streptophyta > Magnoliopsida > Poales > Poaceae > Secale > Secale cereale. The sequence continues at coordinate 462,370,999 of LR738711.1, forward strand.
AAGTCCGCGACTTCCACGAGCTACTACGACCTCGACAACGACCACGAGATTATTTTCTATGGGACTCAAGAACCCAAGGAGTATCTCAAGTGGGAACACTTGATGGTCGACTACCTCACGCTACATCAAGTTCCTCCCGGAGATCAAGTGAAGTGCACCACAAGAAACTTCCACGACTTCGCGTTGACATGGTGGTTTCACACACCTTCGAAGGACTATGACAGGAGTTGGCCCAAGACGAAGAAAGCTTTGCAGCGAGAGTTCGTGCCTCCCACTTACATGGAGCATCTTCTACCCCAATTGGAGAACACCATACAAGGATCCAAGTCCATCGACAAGTACTTCAAGGATATAAAGAATGCCTTGCGATGAGCCGGCGTGGACGACCCCTTCCACTTCATGATGGGATTGAACAACGACATCTCCAAGACTATCTTCCTCGAGAACTACAAGTCCCTCGATGACAACTACATTGGTGCTCCCAAGGCGGAACAAGAACTCATGAAGGCCAAGGCTTCTCCACCACAAGCACACTTCTCGAAGACCAAGCTCCAAGACGAAAAGCATGAGGCTAGTACCACCATGATGTCCAATACCAACCAGCTCCAAGACGACGCTCCCAAGTTCAACTCCACCGCCATCCCTCTTTGTGGCATTGATGATGCCGAGTCTACTTTGACTCTTTTTCAAGACAGTGCGGCGACGACTACGACTACAGAGCCATTCAAGGACCATGCTCTAGAGGCGAACGACATGGTGACGAGCAAGGATGATGCTTCCATCTTTGGAGGCGAGACTGATGATGTGCCATCTTCGGCCTTCATCCACGACGACGATGACGAGATGGTTGAGCATGGGATTTTCCCTTCGACCACGACGACATATGATGACTTGAGTCACTTTAGCCACCATATTGAGAGTGAGAGGGACTTCATCACTAGCCCCATATATGATGAGCTGCCCAAATCCCCATGTGAGGAGAGACACAACCCCCACCATTTGAGCGAGATGAGTGACTCCACCATATGTGAGTTTGAGTGCACCTTTTTTGAGGGAGTGAGTGAGCCACCACATAGAGAGAGTGAGATAGTTGATAGGTCATGTGAGGCCACTTTCATCACTAACAACTTCACCTCTCCCTCTATTGTGTCTTCTTATTTGGTGCTAGGTCCCACATTTGATGACGCGCCAATCTCGATGACTTCGTCCTTCCTATGGACCAGACGATGGCCATGGTGGAATATGATGCACCCCCACATGGTTCCATCAACATGAAGATGATTACCACCTTTTGGTCTTTCCCACCTCACCTACACCACATGAGTGGAATGAGAAAGGTAACATAGGTGAAGGTGATGCTCCGTCCCACTAGTGGACTATGTCGACATTGATTGCCTGCATGATGTTGATCCACCTATTGCCATGCTTCATGCTAGTATGATTTCCCCATGCGATGATTTACCCATTTATGATGAGTTTGATGATTGTCATGTGGAGTCTATTAGTTGTGATGCCATGTTGCATAGGATTTCTTGTGATAATTATCTTGGTCACATCATGTTTGACAACCCGCTTGACTTGTCATATGTTATGCATGCGATCATTCACACGTCATATTTGCAATCTCTTCATAGTGACTATAAATATGCCATTAAAATGAACCCAATTTGCGCTTATGGCATAGATGATAAGCCCATGGTTATTGGCATTTGTTTTTCTTGTGATGATATTGACATGCTTCCTTTGCATCATATCCATCATATGCCATGCCATGATTACCTAGCTTCGGATATGCATCGTTTTGGATGTTGTTCCACTTCTCCACATTATGCTACCACTATTACTCATGAGGAGACCCCCATAGTTTCCTCATACATTTTAGGAGATTTTGATCCATCCCATCCTTTGCACGATCCCAATAATTGTGTGCACACTATGCTACCCATGAATGAAAATGCTCTTGATGTGCCATATAATTGTATGCTCAATTTGAATCCCCATCATGCTATACATAATAAGTATTCTTTCATGATGGATGACATGCTCTTATACCATGCATCAAATTTCTTTGAGCGATGCTTATCTTGTGCTATCTCTAACGTGCACATGCACATCATGATGGATGATGTGTACATTTACCACACACATGATTTCTTTGGTTTGTGTCTCTTTTGTGTAGGTACACATGAATAATTATCAACTTCACAATCCCATGAGTTGACAAAACGAGCTCTAGAGAGCAACGATGACTTGGGATCTCGAAGATTGTCTCTCCCACCATTCCCTTTGCGCAAAGACTTCGCGTATTTCTTCTACATGGCCCTCACATGCTTATGGATTATTGTCCACAATGTATCATTTTCCCATATTGCCATGTTCACTTTGCTTGATATGCTCATTCCTATGCCTTTGCCATGCATTTGTGACCCATGCTTTGCATTACACATGATGATCGATTCTATTACTTGTATGTGTGTTTGCAAGCTTGGTGGAGATATTGCTTGTTATTGCCATGATTGCTTTGTGCCAAATGCTTATGATGATATTTTGGCCATGATTTGCTTTTGTGCTTGTGATATGTCATGTGCATTACCTATGTCCAACATTTTCTCACATGACATGATTGCCATGAGTTTCTCTAGTGTGTTACATCTTAGCGCCACTAGTTTGCACGACATGATTACCATGTTTGCTTTGTGTAGTGCATCACCCATGATTCATACATGCTCTTTTCATGCGGTTGATAGCCACTATTGCCATGATTTACACATCATTGCTGTTACTTGTTGTCATATGTCTCCACATGTTGCCTCTCTCATGCTAGATGATTTTCCATGTATTGAGTGCAACAATGATTTTATTCTTGCTAATGAGATTGCCCCCATAGCATTCTCACATATATTTGGAGATTTTGACATATTTCTTGTGAAGCATGCTCGTCTTACCTCTTTGCACCATATGCCTAGTGTCATGAATATAGCCATTGTTGCATCATATTATTCATGCACTTTTGCTCCTAATGGTTATGTGGAAGAGAAGAGAACCATCATGATGGATGATGTGTTTATCTACCATGCGCATACGTTCTTTATTTTGTTGTGTGCATGTGTAGGATACTTGGACTTTGTGTCGACTTCTACTTCACGTGAGTTGACCATTCGAGCTCTTGAGAGCGAACTACCTTCTACCACGATGATTCTACATCGCACTTGCTTGTGCTTCAGCATTGTGAAGGCCGCACACGGACGCACTTTGTACCATCCCCAAATTCTAAATTTTGGAATGTTATATATAATAGATAGTTTTGATTGCTTGTGTGATGTGCTTGTGCGAAATTGAGTGAAATTTGAAACTTTTGAAAGTTAAATGAGAGGGAATGAAATGACTTTTCCAAACTTTCACTTTGCATTCATGATCTCCGTGAATTCAAAATTCATTTCAACACAAAACCCTCGAGTGAAGATGATATGACTTCTTCCATTTAATTAAATGAAAAAGTGTTTTGAAAAAAATTGAATTCTATTTGGAAATATTTCCAATTCACAAACTTTATGTAACTCAATGATTTTCATGAGAGAAGATAAAATGACTTCTTCAAATTTTAATAAATATGAGTTGGAAGTTCCTTCGGAAGTATTCGTTTGAAACTCATTTTCAAATTGAGTTATTTGGGTTTTTATTCAAATTATTTTTCTCCAAAAATAAAATATATGGAAAATAGGGTAAAATGATTCCCAACAGTGGAAAATTGGAGAAAAATGATTTTGAAATAATTTTGGTGTTTCAAAAATATTTTATTTTACTTTTAAATAGACCAGAAGCAGTGTTTGCTTTATATAAATTTTTGTGGATTTTATTTAACTCTAGAAAAACATTCATGTTGTAGGAAATCTTTTTCTGAAAATTTTGATGTATAATATGCCTATGTAAATTTTTCTTTTATTATTGTTATTTAGTTTGTCTTTTCTGTTTTCATATAAAAATAACTGTACGTCGGCTGCGAACTATATGCCGCCCACATACGCAACATAGTGGCAGCTGCGCCACATTTTTTTTCCTAGGCCAAGCTGAGTCAACCTTTTTTTTCATCCCATTTTTTTTCTTTAATTTTTTTTACTTTGGCCGAAATTTTTAAAAAAAGAAGGAAGAAATGTTGCGGCGGTGCGTGCGCGCGGCTGGCCGTGTTGATATTTTAGCCCATGCGGTTCTCCTCAGTTTCATTTATTTCTTCCACGTTTAGTCCCACATTGCATAGCCTTTAACTTTTAAGCCTCTTTTACACCTATAAATATAGACCCATCGAGTCTCCAAAAATCATCCGAGTCGGGTCAAATCAATATTTTGATTTTGATTTAAATTCACTAAAGAAAAATATTTTTTTCTTCTCTTCGGCGGGAATTCTGGAAGTCTTCTCCTCTCTCCAAAGTTGTCTTTTCTCTCCCTATAAAGTTATATTTCTTCGTATTTTTTATATACTCCCGTAGCTTATTATTTCTAGACTAATACGGTAGAATAATTAGATTTATCAATTAGTCTCTGTATTTATACATTAGACATAGAATTATTTTAGCCGTAATTATTTTCCTTCCGTAAAACAGCTTGGCCCTGATTTTTCAAATATCCATAACTTTTTACTCGTTCATCCAAATTAGATGAAACCAGCGCCCGCAGTCTCGTTTTGATTCCACCTATCGAGTGAATCTATCAAATAAACTTTTTGCAAGTTTCAAATTTCAAGATTTTTTCAGATTCATATTCAAACTTCTTTTCATCATATCTTCTTAACCGTAACTCTGTTTTAGTTGATTCTTTTTGCAAATCGTGTCAGGCCCAAGATGCGATTCTATCCCGATCACGTGACACTTACGTGATTGGGGCTCAACCGCATTTCAGGCGCTTAGCAAGATGGATATCATTACATCGTACCATTACATACATACATGAGGGATACAACAATACATACAAGTCACATGAATACAACAACATCAACAATACAAGGCATCCGACTACGGATGCAAACATGAAAAGCACAACGACATCCATCTGCTATCCCAGGCAGCCGACCCGGAACCTAACCCAAGACTGAAGAAGAAGAAGAAGAAAGAACTCCAACACATCGGTCATCGCTCTCACGTCAAGACATCGGAAACCTGTACCTGCAACTGTTATTGTAGTATCTGTGAGCCACGAGGACTCAGCAATCCCATAACCATGGGTATCAAACTAACAAAGCTTAATGGGTAGGAAGAGGTAAAGTGGTGAGGTTGCAGCAGCGACTAAGCAAATGTATGGTGGCTAACTTACGAGTACAAGAATAAGATGAGCATCTACGCAAAAGGTCACAACTAGTAGTGATCGCTAAGGATCCTGAACTACCTACGAGTCAAACATAACCCCACCGTGTTCTCTTCTCAAAGTGAAAAGAGACAGTCACGGTTACTCACGCGGTTGTGTGTTTTATCTTGGATCCTCTGACAAGTTTTCTACAACCGGACATCAACAAATTCCAATCTGCCACATAACCGCGGGCACGACTTTCGAAAGATCATAACCCTACAGGGGTGTCCCAACTTAGCCCACACAAGCTCCCACGATCAGCAGAAGTTATAATAATATTACCCCTTATCTTAGGGACAATCCAATCAGGCTCGGAATCCCGGCGCACAAGACATTTCGACAATGGTAAAACAAGTCCAGCAAGACCTCCCGGCGTGCCGACACCTTGATAGTAGCCGTGCGTATCTCGTCTCAGGCCACGTCCGGATAAGCTATGGTTACAGCGACCAGATACCCCAAGTTGCCAAGGGGCGGCGCCGCAAGCTGCTCTATTTGGGACCAACACCATCAGCGCTGGACCCCCCTGCTATGTAGAAGAATCCCCGGGGACGCGACCCCCTATGAAATTTAATTAATTAATTAAGTTATTAATATGTTGCAAATTAAAACCAATGTTGGGCCTTGCTGGAGGAGTTTTATTCAAAGCCGAAGTGTCAATGGGTCCCCATATACCCAACCGTGTAAGGAACGCAAAATCAAGGAACATAATGTCGGCTTATCACCTCCTAAGGTGGCATGAGTGGCACAAAACACCGAGCAAAAGGGGAGGCCTTCCACCCATGCCCAGTATATAGGTGTTTTAATAATAATAGATATTGTGATATTCCAACAACAAGATCCAACATGGAACGATCTTCATCTTCACCTGCAACTAATAACGCTATAAGAGGGGCTGAGCAAGCGGGTAACATAGCCAAACAACGGTTTGCTGGGTAGGTGTCAAAGGTTAGAGGTTTCATGGCAACAAGGAGAGGGGCTGACAATAATGATGGGTAGCGCGACATATAACGATAGCATCGAGACAACTAAGCATGGCAATGATAGTAAAGGTATCCAAGGTGATGGTCATCTTGCCTGAGATCCCGCAAGGAAGAAGAATGAGACCGTGAAGAAGACGAAGACGAAGCCTTGAAGATGAACCACATGTAGACGAACGAATCCGCACGATCGCAACGGGACAAGCACTAACGAGAAGAAGCACACAACACGGTAAACACACAACACAAGAACAAGACAAGAAGCTCAACTAAGTATGATGCAAGACAAGTCTATATACGATGCAATACATGGCAAGGTAGGAAGCACTCAAAAACAACATCGCCCAACAAGTTTAAATGAGGCCGGAATCAACATATAACAAATCCGGTAAGCCCTCATATGCATAATTTGAAATTAGTCCAGATCTAAACAAACCTTAAGTTAAAGTTGTTAAACAGCAGGTTAGCATGCACCATGATGATCTACATGAAATTCTAGACAAGTTTCATATAAAGTTTGTTTAATTCGGAGCTACGACCTAGAACATATGAGCAAAACAAGACAAGCATGGCAACGGTGCAAGATGCACCTTCTTGCACCCAAACATCAAGCAAACTCACTCCAAAAATGAAAACAACATGGTATTATGCTTCTACATGCAAAATCACACAAGTTTCATATAGGGCACACTCAAAACGGAGCAACGGTTTAAAAGATACGAGCAAAACAAGTTACAATGCAAAGCTGAAGTTAACAGCCACATAGCAACTTTGGAGTAAGATAAATATAAGCTACAACTCCCAAACATGGTAACAAGAAGCATGGATGTGAAATATACATGTTACTTAACAAGCATGAACTTACAACACACCCAAAAGCTTGCTGGAACACATTTAAACAAGCATGGCAAGTTGCAATAAAATTATCCAGACTTAGTCAAAATCTGGGAAGGCAAAAACATCATCACGATGGTGCCTTCGGAGGCACAAAACAACAAGAATATCAACACCACTGATTATATAAAGAGCATGGATATGTAGTAGACATATCATACATCAAACAACTCCATTGGAGCAACTCCATAGGAGACATGGATCAATAACAACAAGCTTCACCAAATTGAACATGCTGATAAAATCCTGAGAGGTAAAATTTATAGCAACTTGAGAGCGAGAAATAAATAAGCTACAGCAGGCCATATGATCAAGTAAGGGCATGAATGGATAGACAATAACATGGACACTAAGACATGATCATTGGCCACTCCAAAACAAGCATGGATTTGACTAGGGCATCAAGCAAACATAGCATCAGGTTATAACAGATTCCAGACTTTGCAGCTTTTTCACTAAGTATAAAATAGCAACAACAACATGGCATGTTTACAAGCTTGTTTAAGTCACCTCAAGGCATATCATGGAAAATGAATTGTACCACAGCAAAGACCATATGATGGTGCTTCTAAAACATATAGACATGTGACATGAAGACAATCACAATAATAGCAAAGAGCAAGTCAAATGTAATGCCCATGATGGGACTATACCTCCTACGTGTCGAGGCACGACTTAAAGGTATAAGCCCATTCTGGAATGATCTCAAGTTTGGTATCTTTGCACGACTCATGTAAAAATGGGGATGAAATTGCAAAAGGAGATAGTTGGCTTACACTCGCCACTTCACACAATACATTACATAAGCAAATCATCATTCAAAACATCACAACCCGACTACGGACGAAGATCCAAAAGAAAGATACCAAAACATAAAGCCACAGGTCCGAATCGCCCCTAGTAGAAACCACTACCGATCGTCGAAACACGGCACATACATACGACCACTCTCTTCATCGAGCTCCCAGGGAAGTACTTGAACCAGCTCCTGCATCATTCTCGGCTGAACCTGCATCTGGTGTTGTAGTATCTGTGAGCCACGAGGACTCAGCAATCCCATAACCATGGGTATCAAGACTAGCAAAGCTTTATGGGTAGGAAGAGGTAAAGTGGTGAGGTTGCAGCAGCGGCTAAGCATAATATGGTGGCTAACTTACGAGTACAAGAGTAAGATGAGCATCTACGCAAACGGTCACAAACTAATAGTGATCGCTAAAGATCCTAAACTACATACGAGTCAAACATAACCCCACCGTGTTCTCTTCTCAAAGTGAAAAGAGACAGTCACGGTTACTCACACAGTTATGTGTTTTACTTCGGATCCTCTGTCAAGTTTTCTACAACCGGACATTAACAAATTCCAATCTGCCACATAACCGCGGGCACGGCTTTCGAAAGATCAAAACCCTGCAGGGGTGTCCCAACATAGCCCATCACAAGCTCTCACGATTAGCTGAAGTGATAAATATAATATCATCACCCCTTATCTTAGGGAAAATCCGATCAGGCTCGGCTTCCCGGTGCACAAGACATTTCGACAATGGTAAAACAAGTCCAGCAAGACCTCCCGGTGTGTCGACACCCTGATAGTAGCCGCGCGTATCTCGTCTCAGGCCACAACCAGATGGGCGATCCTACAGGTAAAACCAAACCTCGAGTTTCCCCGTGGTGGCCCCGCATAACCCCCGTTTGGGACCAACACCATCAGCACTGGCCCCCCCTGTTATGTAGAATTAAGAACCCCCGGGTAGCGCTAACTCCCTATGCAATTTAATTAATTCATTAAGTTGTTATTATGAGAAAATTAAAACCAATGTTGGGCCTTGCTGGAGGAGTTTTATTCAAAGACGAACTGTCAAGGGGTCCCCATCCACCCATCGTGTAAGGAACGCAGAATCAAGGAACATAATGACGGTTTATCGGCGCCTAAGGTGGCATGAGTGGAACAAAACACCGAGCAAAAGGCCAAGCCTTCCACCCATGCCCAGTATATAGGTGTGTTAATAATAATATTAGATATTGTGATATTCCAACAACAAGTTCCCACCTGGAACGATCTTCATCTTCACCTGCAACTAACAACGCTATAAGAGGGGCTGAGCAAGCGGGTAACATAGCCAAACAGTGGTTTTGCTAGGAAGGTTTCAAAGGTTAGAGGTTTCATGGCAACAAGGAGAGGCTGGCATAAAAGATGGGTAGCGCGACATGTAACGATAGCATCGAGACAACTAAGCATGGCAATGGTAGTAAAGGTATCCAAGGGTATGATCATCTTGCCTGGGATTCCGCGAGGGAGAAGAACAAGTCCAGGAAGTAGTCGAATGGATCCTCACAACTCCGGAACGGAACCGAAGCTAACAAGAGAAGCAACCGGAAAGAAGCAAACAACACGGTAAACACACAAGCATAAACATGGCATACGATGCACATCCAAGTATGATGCATGTCCGGTTTAATTATGCATGGCATGGCAGAGTGCACAAACAACACTACAAGTTAAGTGGAGCTCAATATGCAACGAGTTGCATATTGACGAAACACCACATTTTATTTATTTAGTTGACTCTCGTTTATTTACAAGACAAGGTTAAATGTTTTTTTATCATGGCAAGAGGTGAAGCAAGAGCAAACTACCTATTTAGGCAAGTTTTAATGAGGCCGGAAATACCAACAACAATTCCGGGAAAAATCCCCATGTGCATGTTTAGCAATTTTAAGCAAACAACAATCACACATTTTAATGTTGTTAATATGATGCGGATGACATGATCAAGTTTTATGCAATTTTTATTAAAAGTTGACATGAAGATGATAAGGAGTATATGTCACCGTGGTGGAAGGAAAGGGTGGCACGGCAACGATCCGAAAATGATGCAACAGCAACATCTCGGTTCCGGTAACTCGTTGAGAGACCGGTGCAAAAGATGCCGGAGAGAGAGTCAAGCAAGAAGAAAGGTGGGGTGATCCCGTCACCGGCTTCCCACGGGTCGGCGACGAGGCAACCTAGGAGCACGACAAAAGATGATACGGGCACAGAGCACACAAGGGAAACATCTCATACAACACATGCATTCGTCCACGGGTCATCGTCTCGGGGTTATACCTTCGAAGCGTTCGTTCTCGAAGCGGTTCGAGGTCATAGAGGAAGTAGTCGATCACGTTTCGTAGTCGTACACGACGCGTTGTGGAAGTAGTTGTACTCGCGGTCTTCGGCGACGGTAGTGGTACACGCATGTAGACGAACTTGACGGTCCAGGGTACTTGATGGCCTTGAAGAACCGAAATGGTACAAGGCGATGATACACGCCCGCGAGCGGTAAACGTTCACATGATGGAAGTTGAACTTGATGCATCTTTGGATGTAGCCATACGTGTACTGTGGTCAAGGTCTTGTGGTCTTGCAGGCCTTGGAGATTCCGGAGGCACTCGGCTTGGACAAGCCCTCGGGCTGCTCCATGGAAACGAGCCAAAATAATGGAGGTCAAAACAGCGGCGGCAGTAGCATAGCTGCCCAGAAGAGATGGCGCAGGCAGAAGCTCCCTGGCCACGACGGAGCTCCTGCGACCACTGACTCGGTCTCAAGCAATAGCTCGGTGCCGGGGGCTGAGGATGCGTGCGCTCAAACTCGAGCAGCAGGGCCCGAGGCGCACATGGACTTGGTGCAGAGAGGACGGGAGGATCCGGTCCAGATCGGGGTCGGGCCCGACTTGAACGGCGGCTTGACAAACTGAAGGAGGTGGCGGCTGTGGCTCTCGTAGGTGACAGACGTGGCGGCGGCAGTGAGGAGGCCGATGGCGCTGACGAGGCGGCGGCGGTCGATGACGCGGGCGGCGGTCGGAGCAGAGGCCAGCCCGCGGCTGGAGGACGGGGCGCGCCGGGCTGCGGCCTTGGCGAAAGCGAGGCGGAGGACAGCGCACGCTGGCGCCATGGCGTGGCTTCTGCGTTCGGGCGAGCCAGGGCGAGGAGAGGGAAGCGAGGAACGAGGGGAGCACAGAGATCGGGCTGCGTGAGGGAGCGATGGGGG
>LR738711.1:462382293-462496541 GCA_902687465.1 Secale cereale
GGCTGCGGCGCTGAGATGGAGAAAAACGATCGAGGGAGAGGTCGCTAGCTCGGCTAGGGTTGCGATGGGGGAGAGGGAGGCTGGGCCTCGGGCCGGCCTGGAGGCTGATGGGCCTGCGGCTGGGCTGCCGGCTAAGCTGCGGCTGCTCTTCTTCTTCACTCTACTGCTATTTCCCAAAACAGAAAATAAATAGCAATGAAGAAAAAGAGAAGAAAGGAAGGGTTAGGAACAGAATTTGGACATGGGTTTAATTTTCTCGGACTCATAAAAACGAGCGTGGTCCGAGAAAAATAGAAATGGCAAGATCGAGATATAATTCAAACATATTTGAATTTAATTCAAAAGAGTTTGAACTAAGACTTGATTATTGAAGTGTCCAAAAATGTTGAGGTTTTTGGAGGAACCTCGATAAACGGGAAAAGAATTATAGACAAGGTTTGAGGCAAGGAAAGAGAAAGAGAAGGCATGGGGAAAATATGCAAGTGTGTTGGGTTAATTCCAAACAAATGGAATATTTATAATATACCTCCCTAATAATATTGAGAGGATATGTTATAAAGAGAAGTCATCCTTCCCTCGATTTAAATGGACCGAAGGTCCACACGATTTATTTAAGTAAGTTGGAAAGGTTAAAGACATGATGGCATGATGACATGATGCAATGCAAAAATAAATAACACAAGCACAAAAGAAACACACGGGAGAACCCGGAACATCTGGAATCTTCTGGGACGTCGGTCTTCGGGCATCACAACTCTCCCACACTAACAGAGGATCTCGACCCGAGATCCTAGAGATGGCACCGGGTAAAAACGGAAGAGGAAGAGGTAAAACAAAGTTGCTTCTTTGACAGACGAGTGAAACCATGGACCTGAGAGGTAGAACAATCTTGAAGGAAAGAATACAACAGAGATGAACGAAGTTAAGAGCACTCCGGTAAAAGGAGGAACAAGGAACATTACGAGAACCTTGCAGGTTGAAAGACATGAAACAAGAGCTCACGGATGACAAAAGAATTCCAAAACCACTCCGGTTAACCAAGATTGAGAAGGAATAAGAACGAAATAATTTGGACAGTACTCCGTCTGAAAATGGATGGAGTTAACATGAGTTTGAGGAGATGGAGTGATACTTGATGAAATCAACAACATATTGCCTCCGAAACAATTAAAAGAATGGCACAAGGTTAGGAAAGATTTCAGATAGCACTCCAATTGAAAAGAGAGGCAAAACTTGATAAGATGAGGGAACTAGAATGTAGGTGACAACATTCCAGTTAAATAGACAATCAAGGGAAGAATATGATCTTGATAAAAAACGAGATGATGGTCAAAGAGAGCAATATCACAAAGCCTCCGGAATGAAGAATAGCATGTAATTCAATGAAAGAATTGAACGGAGAAGAAAAAGACAACTTCTCCGACAAATGAATATGAAAAACATCCTTACGAAGAAGGGTTGAATGGGGTTGATGGAAAAATCAACACGAAATGAATAAGCTTGATGTGGGCTTAGGGAAAACATCTCAAAATTAAGAGGTGACAACCAGCCACTGACGAAAACAATTGATTGGATTGAGATCAATGACAAGATGAAAACTTGTTTCTACAGGAAGATAAATGAAGAAACTGGGTCATTTATAAGCACCATAATTAGCAACAATCCTAAGGGAAAGCTTTTAGGTGAATTATAACCCAAGATAACTCCAACGAATAATTGAAGGGTTGAAAAGATCTCCTGAATAAGGAAAATGATGGTTTTAAATATCTCATTCTTGATAACTCGTGAATCATGAAACATGAAGGAATTGTCAAGAATGACATAACACCATCTGAAAAGATAAGGTAGAAAGGATTGTAATTGGAAAGCATGATGAAGAATGCTTGAGCTCCAACAAGAATCTTGATGAAGACTTCGAGGATGAATTAAATCATGATGAACCACCATGAAGAACTCCGGTAATGAAAGCATGAGAAGTGAAAGATGAAAAGAATAAGTTTCAAGGCCCGCGATGAATTAGATGGAGCTTTGTAATGATATAATTGAAATAACTTGGAGCTCCAGAAAACAAGATGAAGAACTTAGAACCGAGAATATGATATGATGAACAATCTCCGGAAAACAGAGATTAATTACTTTGAGGAAATAAGAATAAGATTTATTGTATGCTTATCCTTCACCAAATTAAATTGATGACAAGCAACGGATCTGGCATACTACTTATTCTCGTTGCAAAGAATTAAAGAGAGATCTAGCACAACCTTGGATAAATATTCAACGAAGCACCGGTAGGATTATGAAAAGAACAAATGAATTAATACGATAACAAGGAAGAGTAATCTTGAATGAACCACCGTAAAAAAATAGGGAGACGAACGAAGAGGCATCAATGAAGAATATTTGGAGGACGAAGTTGAAAACTGAGAACGAAGAAATCTTCTTAAATGATCGCCTTCGGAGGGACACAAAGAAAGAATTCATGAAATGCTTCGGACGGGTATAAAAATAATTCCTCACAATCGAAACAATAATGAGGATGGCATGAAGCTAGAACCACGAATCTTGAGAGAACAACCAAGATTTAAGAGAAACTCTTCTCCGGTCTTCAAAATCTGAGAAGACGATGAGATACACCACCATGAATTGTATAGGCACTCCGTAATGAAGAATTAAAGGTTGAACCAATGATGAAAAAGAATTTGGAAGCGGTCCTGGAGAAGGATTGTGACTGATGGGATTCATACTTACGTCACACTTTGAAAAGAATTTGAGTATAACTCCGGAAAAATTGGAAGAGTCAGGTAAGATCCTGGAGAAAGACCTGTGGGTTAGGGCCCACTAAAGAAATCACCGTTGAAAAAAAGATTGCTTAAGAGATATTGCACCGGTTGAATTAAATGGCTTGAATAAGATGATAATCCTCAAAAATAGCTTGAAATGATTAAGAATGGAAACGCGGATCATCTGAGATATCTTCAACACTCCGGAGAAGAATTAGAGAGTTGAATAAGCAAGAGAGACTTCGGATAAGAAATTACAACATGTGAAAACATGTGAAACAAAAGGAAGATATAGGATCAACACCGAAGCTTGAATTACATCCACCAGAGAAGAAACGAGAACGAAGAATGATGAACTTGAAGCTCTTGAGCATCTTCACGATAAAGCACCAGATCAGAACATTGAAGGAAAATAATGAAGAACTATCACATGAATAAAATGGATACTTCATTAGGGACTCTAGCTCCATGAAGAAAAAGGGAGGGAGGGCGGGGAAAACAAAGACAACTTGGGATGAATGAAACAGACAAATCGTCAGATTTCTCAACGGTGTCCGTATGGAATAACTTGAAGAGAAGGCACACCGGTTGAAAAGGATTACCATGAGAATCTCGATGACCAAGAAGGATTAGCACTCCCATAGAAATATGAGAATACCGATTAGGAAAGGTATGGAATCAACATTTGACATCGAAGCAACTCGAATACCAGAATCGAAACGAAACAAAGGATAGATATGTTGCAACAGAATCTTCACAATATCATCCGAGCAAAAAAATTGAACGAATGAATTCTGTAGATACCTCCCCTTGATGAGAAGCCACTTGGGAGAACAAAAGATGAATAAAAGCAACAAGGAGCAGATAGAACAAATACAAGATAGAAGCTTCGTCCCACATATTCGTGCTGAAAGCTCATGGAACGTGTTACAAAAGGGTTTTGCAATCCCCGGATCAGCATAGCCAAGGACCCTTTAAGATGCAACTCCTGATCGGAACAAGCCCATAAAACCACTTCACTCAATGTAGAACCCCGAACTCCATATCATGCATTCGTTGGAAGAATGCCTATGAACTACTGGATGAACCCACCTATTAATTTCCGAAAGTTTCCAGTTATGCAATCAGGTGTTGGGGATACAGGGGAAGCATCGCGCACTCAACTCTAATCCTACATCCAGCTGTATCCATCCTTCAACACATAACCAGTTATTTCCGGAAACCGTTTACCTCGGACCTTCGAAACACATCTACTATACAAGCTATGGTAATACTCCCGAACTACCTCCCTAGTACTGGGTGATGTCGGGGTTATCTCGCCACTAACCGCATAGGAGAGTTTTCGATGTCGGCCGTCTTAAGTATTCCAGAACTGATGCGATATATTTGTGACGACAACACCTCGGAGCTCAACTCCCCGGGACACTGCCACAACCCCTAAATGACAGGAGGCATCGAGAGCAATGTTCTCGTCACAAAGACATCGGAACAATCCAAACAATACTCGCGTGATCCTAAAAACATTTTGGTGAAATTTTGAGAGTAGAAGAGACAAGAGTAATCGTCAGGAGTCCTCACCAGAGTGAAAAGAGATGAGGAGCAAAAGAAATCCTACTCTCCGATATATATAGGACTCAAAGCAATTTCATGTGTGTGCCTAGACTCAACCGTCAACGATTCGATCAATCAGTGGGGGCTTCTAGGTCGGAGAAGGCTCTGATACCAACTTGTAATGCCCAGGATGGGACTATACCTCCTACGTGTCGAGGCACGACTTAAAGGTATAAGCCCATTCTGGAATGATCTCAAGTTTGGTATCTTTGCACGACTCATGTAAAAATAGGGATGAAATTGCAAAAGGAGATAGTTGGCTTACACTCGCCACTTCACAAAATACATTACATAAGCAAATCATCATTCAAAACATCACAACCCGACTACGGGCGAAGATCCAAAAGAAAGATACCAAAACATAAAGCCACAGGTCCAAATCGCCCCTAGTAGAAACCACTACTGATCGTCGAAACACGACACATACATACGACCACTCTCTTCATCGAGCTCCCAGGGAAGTACTTGAACCAGCTCCTACATCATTCTCGGCTGAACCTGCATCTGGTGTTGTAGTATCTATGAGCCACGAGGACTCAACAATCCCATAACCATGGGTATCAAGACTAGCAAAGCTTTATGGGTAGGAAGAGGTAAAGTGGTGAGGTTGCAGCAGCGGCTAAGCATAATATGGTGGCTAACTTACGAGTACAAGAGTAAGATGAGCATCTACGCAAACGGTCGCAAACTAATAGTGATCGCTAAAGATCCTAAACTACATACGAGTCAAACATAACCCCACCGTGTTCTCTTCTCAAAGTGAAAAGAGACAGTCATGGTTACTCACACAGTTGTGTGTTTTACTTCGGATCCTCTGTCAAGTTTTCTACAACCAGACATTAACAAATTCCAATCTGCCACATAACCGCGGGCACGGCTTTCGAAAGATCATAACCCTGCAGGGGTGTCCCAACTTAGCCCATCACAAGCTCTCGCGATTAGCTGATGTGATAAATATAATATCATCACCCCTTATCTTAGGGAAAATCCGATCAGGCTCGGCTTCCCGGTGCACAAGACATTTCGACAATGGAAAAACAAGTCCAGCAAGACCTCCCGGTGTGTCGACACCCTGATAGTAGCCGCGCGTATCTCGTCTCAGGCCACAACCGGATGGGCAATCCTACAGGTAAAACCAAACCTCGAGTTTCCCCGTGGTGGCCCCGCATAACCCCCGTTTGGGACCAACACCATCAGCACTGGCCCCCCCTATTATGTAGAATTAAGAACCCTCGGGTAGCGCTAACTTCCTATGCAATTGAATTAATTAATTAAGTTGTTATTATGAGCAAATTAAAACCAATGTAGGGCCTTGCTGGAGGAGTTTTATTCGAAGACGAACTGTCAAGGGGTCCCCATCCACCCATCGTGTAAGGAACGCAAAATCAAGGAACATAATGCCGGTTTATCGACGCCTAAGGTGGCATGAGTGGAACAAAACACCGAGCAAAAGGCCAAGCCTTCCACCCATGCCCAGTATATAGGTGTGTTAATAATAATATTAGATATTGTGATATTCCAACAACAAGTTCCCACCTGGAACGATCTTCATCTTCACCTGCAACTAACAACGCTATAAGAGGGGCTGAGCAAGCGGGTAACATAGCCAAACAGTGGTTTTGCTAGGAAGGTTTCAAAAGTTAGAGGTTTCATGGCAACAAGGAGAGGCTGACATAAAAGATGGGTAGCGCGAAATGTAACGATAGCATCGAGACAACTAAGCATGGCAATGGTAGTAAAGGTATCCAAGGGTATGATCATCTTGCCTGGGATTCCGCGAGGGAGAAGAACAAGTCCAGGAAGTAGTCGAACGGATCCTCACAACTCCGGAACGGAACCGAGGCTAACAAGAGAAGCAACCGGAAAGAAGCAAACAACACGGTAAACACACAAGCATAAACATGGCATACGATGCACATCCAAGTATGATGCATGTCTGGTTTAATTATGCATGGCATGGCAGAGTGCACAAACAACACTACAAGTTAAGTGGAGCTCAATATGCAACGAGTTGCATATTGACGAAACACCACATTTGATTTATTTAGTTGACTCTCGTTTATTTACAAGACAGGGTTAAATGTTTTTTTTTATCATGGCAAGAGGTGAAGCAAGAGCAAACTACCTATTTAGGCAAGTTTTAATGAGGCCGGAAATACCAACAACAATTCCGGGAAAAATCCCCATGTGCATGTTTAGCAATTTTAAGCAAACAACAATCACACATTTTAATGTTGTTAATATGATGCGGATGACATGATCAAGTTTTATGCAATTTTTATTAAAAGTTGACATGAAGATGATAAGGAGTATATGTCACCGTGGTTGAAGGAAAGGGTGCCACGGCAACGATCCGAAAATGATGCAACGGCAACATCTCGGTTCCGGTAACTCGTTGAGAGACCGGTGCAAAAGATGACGGAGAGCGAGTCAAGCAAGAAGAAAGGTGGGGTGATCCCGTCACCGGGTTCCCACGGGTCGGCGACGAGGCCACCGAGGAGCACGACAAAAGATGATACGGGCACGGAGCACACAAGGGAAACATCTCATACAACACATGCATTCGTCCACGGGTCATCGTCTCGGGGTTATACCTTCGAAGCGTTCGTTCTCGAAGCGGTTCGAGGTCGTAGAGGAAGTAGTCGTTCACGTTTCATAGTCGTACACGACGCGTTGTGGAAGTAGTTGTACTCGCGGTCTTCAGCTACGGTAGTGGTACACGCATGTAGACGAACTTGACGGTCCAGGGTACTTGATGGCCTTGAAGAACCAAAATGGTACAAGGCGATGATACACGCCCGCGAGCGGTAAACGTTCACATGATGGAAGTTGAACTTGATGCATGTTCGGATGTAGCCATACGGGTACTGTCGTCAAGGTCTTGTGGTCTTGCAGGCCTTGGAGATTCCGGAGGCACTCAGCTTGGACAAGCCCTCGGGCTGCTCCATGGAAACGAGCCAAAATAATGGAGGTCAAAACAGCGGCGACAGTAGCATAGCTGCCCAGAAGAGATGGCTCAGGCAGAAGCTCCCTGGCCACGACGGAGCTCCTGCGGCCACTGACTCGGTCTCAAGCAACAACTCAGTGCTGGGGGTTGAGGATGTGTGCGCTCAAACTCGAGCAGCAGGGCCCGAGGCACAGATGGACTTGGTGCAGAGAGGACGGGAGGATCCGGTCAAGATCAGGGTCGGGCCCGACTTGAACGGCAGCTTGACAAACCGAAGGAGGTGGCGGCCGTGGCTCTCGTAGGTGACAGACGCGGCGGCGGCAGTGAGGAGGCCGATGGCGCCGACGAGGCGGCGGCGGTCGATGACGCGGGCGGCGGTCGGAGCAACCCGCGGCTGGAGGATGGGGCGCGCCGGGCTGCGGCCTTGGCGAAAGCGAGGCGGAGGACTGCGCATGCTGGTGCCATGGCGTGGCTTCTGCGTGCGGGCGAGCCAGGGCGAGGAGAGGGAAGCGAGGAACGAGGGGAGCAGAGAGATCGGGCTGCGTGAGGGAGCGATGGGGGGGCTGCGGCGCTGGGAGGGAGAAAAACGATCGAGGGAGAGGTCGCTAGCTCGGCTAGGGTTGCGATGGGGGAGAGGGAGGCTGGGCCTCGGGCCGACCTGGAGGCTGATGGGCCTGCGGCTGGGCTGCCGGCTAAGCTGCGGCTGCTCTTCTTCATCACTCTACTGCTATTTCCCAAAACAAAAAATAAATAGCAATGAAGAAAAAGAGAAGAAAGGAAGGGTTAGGAACAGAATTTGGACATGGGTTTAATTTTCTCGAACTCATAAAAACGAGCGCGGTCCGAGAAAAATAGAAATGGCAAGATCAAGATATAATTCAAACATATTTGAATTTAATTCAAAAGAGTTTGAACTAAGACTTGATTATTGAAGTGTCCAAAAATGTTGAGGTTTTTGGAGGAACCTCGATAAACGGGAAAAGAATTATAGACAAGGTTTGAGGCAAGGAAAGAGAAAGAGAAGGCATGGGGAAAATATGCAAGTGTGTTTGGTTAATTCCAAACAAATGGAATATTTATAATATACCTCCCTAATAATATTGAGAGGATATGTTATAAAGAGAAGTCATCCTTCCCTCGATTTAAATGGACCGAAGGTCCACACGATTTATTTAAGTAAGTTGGAAAGGTTAAAGACATGATGGCATGATGACATGATGCAATGCAAAAATAAATAACACAAGCACAAAAGAAACACACGGGAGAACCCGGAACATCTGGAATCTTCTGGGACGTCGGTCTTCGGGCGTGACATCAAATCAGCATCTCATAACAAGTTTCAGCACTTAACAGCCACATGCACTTTTGCAATAGAGATTAACTTGGCAATAAGGCACCTAACATGAAAGCTACATCAACCACAAAGAACATTTTGACATATCATATGCTCCATTTGGATAAACATGCGCCAAGTTATCATATCTCAAACATGGCATCAAATTAACAAGTAACAACAGTTTATAACAAGTAGCACTCTTGCAACAGAGATTAGAGCATCAAGATGAAGTCAAACAAGCATGGCGCAATGGAACTAAGTGTAGAGCACATCACCACGTTCATTTTGATATATCATACACTCAATTTGGATCACCACACAAGAAGTTACAGCCATGCAAACATGCAACATTTTAACAAAACGCCCTGGGACTTAAAAGAAATTAGACCTCGGTTCGGGTGGACATTGTCCGGACTGTTCGGACATGTCCGTCGGTGTTGACACACAGGGCCCACTTGGAAGTGACACGAGGGAGGAGGAGGTTGGACATGTCCGTTGGTGTCGGACATGTCCGGCGCGGCTGTGGTGGCTCCGGCGGCCCGACGAGCTTGGGGCGGAGGAGGAGGCCGAGAACGGCCAGATCCAATGAGGGGGGACGCGGATCCGGGGCCAGGGGCCCATTCCCGGCGTCCATGGTAGCAGTGGGAGCTCCGGCGAGCTCCGGCGGTGGCTGCCTTGCTCGTGCGAGGTACCAGAGAGAGAGATCGAAGGTGAGAGGGAGAGAGGGAGAGCAGAGCAGGAGGAGGAGAGGAGCGACGACGGGGCTCGCCTAGGATGGTCGTCGGCGGCGAGGCTGGTCACCGGCGAGGCGCAAGGAGGCGGCGGCGGGCTCCGATGACGGGGGCCGGCGTTCCTCCGACGAGCGAAGGCGGCGGTGGCGCTAGCTTGCGGGAGAGAGCGGAGCGGGTCCCCCCGTGGCCCAGATCGGGCTCGGGCGGGCCGAGCGCGGCTCAGGCGGCTGGTTTCGGGCCCTGGAGGGCTGGCGCGGGGAGGAGGCCAGGAGGGGCGACGTGGCGGGGCCAGATGGCGGCTGGAGGTTGGCTGGGCGGCGCTCAGGTGGCGGCGGAGCCAATGGCTGCACGCCACGTGGCGGTGGTGGCTGGCCGGCGGCGCTGGCTGCGGGCTCTCCGCCAAGTGGCGGCCAGGGAGCGGGCCAGCGCGGAAAACAAGGCGGCTGGAGGTTAGAGAAGACTAGTGGGGATTAGGAAATGCTAAATTTGGCATGGAGGGTGTTTTTATAGGGAAAAGGGGGCTAGGGTTAGGTGTTTTGGGGGGTTTTTGAGCCCTCCGATCTCGATCGGACGGCACCGGTCGAGGGGCGGGGGTAGGATGGGCCTAGGTTATGTAGTGGGCTGTGTAGTAGGGGTTGTGGGGAGAGTAGAGAAGAGGCCTGTGGGGTTTTCGGAGGCCGAAAACGTCCGACGAATTAACCGGCGACTAGTGCCGCTATATATATCCGTTGGCCTCACAAACGAGCTCCGAATGCGATGAAATTTGGCAGGTGGCCTATCTATGCTATAACAAGAACACACGCTAAGTTTCATCCCATTCCGAGAACATTTTTCGGCCACTTATAGAATAAATATTCGGAGGCGCCGTGGGCGCGTGCGAGTGTGTCTGAGCTTAGAACGGACAACGGAAAGGACGAGGGGACTCGGACGCATGCAAGTTTTTAGAACATGATGATGCAATGCACATGATGACAAGGCAAAGATGCACATGCAAGCAGATGACATGGCACTGACAACGAATAACTGGCTGACACCTGGCGCATCGGTCTCGGGGTGTCACAACACTCACCTACTAACAAGAGATCTCGTCCCGACATCTTAGGAACGAGACAGAAGAGAAAAAAAGGAAGAACAATGTTCTTCGAGGACAAAAGAGTGAAACCAAAGAACCTTGAGAGGTTGAATAACTTTGGAAGAAAGAACACCATGGAGATGAACGAAGCTGCAAAGACTTTGTTAGACAAGAGGAACAAGGGATCGTCGAGAACCAAAGGTTGAAAGGCACGAAACAAGAGCTGAATGAACAATAATGAATTCAAAACCACTCCGGTTAAAAGAGATAGAAAAGGAATTTCCATGAAGGAATTCGGGCAGCACTCCGGCTGAAACTGAAAGAAATAGAACACCGGTTGAACATGAATGGAATGGAACAAGAACTTGAAAAGATGAAATAAAAACATGACGAAATGAACATGTCATTTCCTCCGGAAGAATTGAAATGATGAAATTAAAGAACGGATAAGAAAAGAACAACTTCCAACACGAATGAATTAAAAGCATCCTTGCGAAGAAAGGATGAACGGAGTTGTTGAAAATCAACAACGAAAATAATAAGCTTGTCGTGGGCTTATTTAAACATCTCAAGACTTGAGATGAATTATGCCGCAACCAAAAGATTGAATAGATGAGATGGAGGAAGAAATGCAAAACTCCACTTCAAAAGAATGCGGAGAATTATTTGCACTCGAGAGGCAAAAGAATAAGAATGCTTGAGCTGCTCCAGAAGAATTGCTCAATATTTGAAGAATGGATTAAATGATGAAGAACCACCATGAAGAACTCCGGTAACGAAAGGATGATGATATAGAAATGACGGATGAAAAGAATAAGATTAAAGCCTTGAGATGATTAGTCGGGGTTCCGACGAGATAGCCGAGAAAACTATGAACTCCGGAAAGAAAAGATGAAAGCACTGGGAGTAGAATTTATTCATCAAGAATAAACTCTAAAGGAAGGAATAAATTCACTTGATGAAAAGAATAAGAATGATGTTATGCTTATCCTCCACCATTTGAATTGATGAGAAGCAATGGATTCGCATACTACTTATTCTCGTTGAAAAAGATTAGAGAGGGATATATCGCGAACTTGCAAAAATCTTCCTGAAACACCGGTAGGATTGGAATGAACGAATGAATTGATAAGATAACACCGGAAAAGAACTCTTGAGCGAACCACCGTAAGAAATGAAATCGAGTGATGAAAGAACGAATCACCGGGAAGAATTAAAATGGGTGAATACCAGGGAATGAATCATCAGGAAGAATAAAGCACTTGGGGAATTAGAATGACGAGAACAAAGAGATCGCGAACTGATTAAAGAATACTTGAACGAAGCACCAGACAATGTGAGACGAACGAAGAGGCATCATTGAAGAATATTTGGAGGACGAAGTTGAAAACTAAGAATGAAGAAAACTTCTGAAATGATGGCCTTCGGAGGAACACAAACAAAGAATTCATGAAATACTCCGGAAGAATGAAAAAATTAAGGTTGAACCAATGATGAAAAGAATTAAAAGCGATCTTGAAGAAAGCATATGACTGATGGAATCCATACTTACGTCACACTTGAAAAGAATTTCAGAACTCTCCGGGAAATAGAAGAGTCAGGTACGATCCTGGGAAAAAACCTGTGGGTTATGAGCCCACTGAAAGAAAAACCACCGTTGAAAAGGATTGTTTGGATAAGAAATGATGCACCGGAATGATTCAAACACTTGAATGAGGTGACAACCTCGAATGAATTAGAACACAGATAAATATCCTGAGATTTCTTTGGAACTCCGTAATAATTAAATGGCAAGAGGCGAACGAGCAAGAGGAAACAATTGAGCCAAGGAAAATAAGAACAACACCGAGAACAACTTGAATTGGAACCACCAGAGAAGAAAGGAGATGGAGAAGGACGAACTGGATGAGAATTCATCAGTTGAAACAATTGAGGAAAAGGCAGAGGATCACACGAGTAGGATGGATACTCGATTAAGGATTCCTGTTCCGAGAAGAAAAAAGGGTGGGCGGGTGGGAAAAGAAAAGACCACATCGGACGGGGAAACACCATTGGTTGAAAAGAAATGAGGGTTGCACTTGCAAAGAAAAAGAGGGTCGAGTCCACTTGACGAGAGATGCACCAGATGAAAGAACTGACAACGCAACGACAAAAACTAACCGCGTGATCCTAAAAAAAGATTGAAGGGGAAGAGGAGTAATTCAAAACACCTACGTCCAGATTCCTCACCAGAGCGACGAAGGGGCAGGGGAGTAAAAGAATTCCTACTCTCCGATATAACTAGACTCCGAAAAAGTTTTCTGGTAGACTCAACAACGGCCAAGCTACGATCAATCAAGGGGGCTCCTATGGTCGGTCGAGGCTCTGATACCAACTTGTCAGGCCCAAGATGAGATTCTATCCTGATCACATGACACTTACGTGATTGGAGCAAAACCACATTTCAGGCACTTAGCAAGATGGATATCATTACATCGTACCATTACATACATACATGGGGGATACAACAATACATACAAGTCACATGAATACAACAACATCAACAATACAAGGCATCCGACTACGGATGCAAACATGAAAAGCACAACGACATCCATCTGCTATCCCAGGCTGCCGACCCGGAACCTAACCCAAGACTGAAGAAGAAGAAGAAGAAGAAAGAACTCCAACCCAGCGGTCATCGCTCTTACGTCAAGACATCGGAAACCTGCACCTGCAACTGTTGTTGTAGTATCTATGAGCCACGAGGACTCAGCAATCCCATAACCATGGGTATCAAGACTAACAAAGCTTAATGGGTAGGAAGAGGTAAAGTGGTGAGGTTGCAGCATCGACTAAGCAAAAGTATGGTGGCTAACTTACGAGTACAAGAATAAGATGAGCATCTACGCAAAAGGTCGCAACTAGTAGTGATCGCTAAGGATCCTGAACTACCTACGAGTCAAACATAACCCCACCGTGTTCTCTTCTCAAAGTGAAAAGAGATAGTCACGGTTACTCACGCGGTTGTGTGTTTTATCTCGGATCCTTTGACAAGTTTTCTACAACCGGACATCAACAAATTCCAATCTGCCACATAACCGCGGGCACGGCTTTCGAAAGATCATAACCCTGTAGGGGTGTCCCAACTTAGCCCATCACAAGCTCTCAGGATCAGCAGAAGTAATAATAATATTACCCCTTATCTTAGGGACAATCCGATCAGGCTCGGAATCCCGGTGCACAAGACATTTCGACAATGGTAAAACAAGTCCAGCAAGACCTCCCGGCGTGCCGACACCCTGATAGTAGCCGCGCGTATCTCGTCTCAGGCCAAGTCCAGATGAGCTATGGTTACAGCGACCAGATACCCCAAGTCGCCAAGGGGCGGTGTTGCAAGCTGCTCTATTTGGGACCAACACCATCAGTGCTGGACCCTCCCTGCTTTGTAGAAGAATCCCCGGGAATGCGACCCGCTATGCAATTTAATAAATTAATTAAGTTATTAATAAGTTGCAAATTAAAACCAATGTTGGGCCTTGCTGGAGGAGTTTTATTCAAAGCCGAAGTGTCAAGGGGTCCCCATATACCCAACCGTGTAAGGAACGCAAAATCAAGGAACATAATGCCGGTTTATCGGCTCCTAAGGTGGCATGAGTGGAACAAAACACCGAGCAAAAGGCCAATCCTTTCACCCATTCCCAGTATATAGGTGTGTTAATAATAACAATAGATATTGTGATATTCCAACAACAAGTTCCAACATGGAACGATCTTCATCTTCACCTGCAACTAACAACACTATAAGAGGGGCTGAGCAAGCGGGTAACATAGCCAAACAACGGTTTGCTGGGTAGGTGTCAAAGGTTAGAGGTTTCATGGCAACAAGGAGAGGGGCTGACAATAATGATGGGTAGCGCGGCATATAACAATAGCATCGAGACAACTAAGCATGGCAATGATAGTAAAGGTATCCAAGGTGATGGTCATCTTGCCTGAGATCCCACAAGGAAGAAGAATGCGACCATGAAGAAGATGAAGACGAAGCCTCGAAGATGAACCACATGTAGACGAACGAATCCTCACGATCGCAACGGGACAAGCACTAACGAGAAGAAGCACACAACACGGTAAACACACATCACAAGAACAAGACAAGAAGCTCAACCAAGTATGATGCAAGACAAGTCTATATATGATGCAATACATGGCAAGGTAGGAAGCATTCAAAAACAACATCACCCAACAAGTTTAAATGAGGCTGGAATCAACATATAACCAATCCGGTAAGCCCTCATATGCATAATTTGAAATTAGTCCAGATCTGAACAAACCTTAAGTTAAAGTTGTTAAACAGCAGGTTAACATGCACCATGATGATCTACACGAAATTATAGTCAAGTTTCATATAAAGTTTGTTTAATTCGGAGCTACGGCCTAGAAGATATGAGCAAAACAAGACAAGCATGGCAACGGTGCAAGATGCACCCAAACATCAAGCAAAGTCACTCCAAACATGGAAACAACATGGTATTATGCTTTTACATGCAAAATTACACAAGTTTCATATAGGGCACACTCAAAACGGAGCAACGGTTTAAAAGATACGAGCAAAACAAGTTACAATGCAAAGCTGAAGTTAACAACCACATAGCAACTTTGGAGCAAGATAAATATAAGCTACAGCACCCAAACATGGTAACAAGAAGCATGGATGTGAAATATACATGTTATTTAACAATCATGAACTTACAACACACCCAAAAGCTTGCTGGAACACATTTAAACAAGCATGGCAAGTTGCAATAAAATTATCCAGACTTAGTCAAAATCTGGGAAGGCAAAAACATCATCACGATGCTGCCTTCGGAGGCACAAAACAACAAGCATAACAACTCCACTGAGTATATAAAGAGCATGGACATGTAGTAGACATATCATACATCAAACAACTCCATTAGAGCAACTCTATAGGAGACATGGATCAATAACAACAAGCTTCACCAAATTGAACATGCTGATAAAATCCTGAGAGGTAAAATTTATAGCAACTTGAGAGCAAGAAATAAATAAGATACAGCAGGCCATATGAGCAAGTAAGGGCATGAATGGATAGACAATATCATGGACAACATGACATGATCATTGGCCACTCCAAAACAAGCATGGATTTGACTAGGGCATCAAGCAAACATAGCATCAGGTTATAACAGATTCCAGACTTTGCAGTTTTTTCACTAAGTATAAAACAGCAACAGCAACATGGCATGTTTACAAGCTTGTTTAAGTCACCTCAAGGCATATCATGGAAAATGAATTGTACCACAACAAAGACCATATGATGGTGCTTCTAAAACATATAGACATGTGACATGAAGACAATCACGACAATAGCAAAGAGCAAGTCAAATTAGCATCTCATAACAAGTTTCAGCACTTAACAACCACATGCACTTTTGCAACAGAGATTAACATGGCAATAAGGCACCTAACATGAAAGCTACAGCAACCATCATGTAGAGCACTTCACAATGAACATTTTGACATATCATATGCTCCATTTGGATAAACGTGCACCAAGTTATCATATCTCAAACATGGCATCAAATTAACAAGTAACAGCAGTTTATAACAAGTAGCACTCTTGCAACAGAGATTAGAGCATCAAGATGAAGTCAAACAAGCATGGCGCAATGGAACAAAGTGTCGAGCACATCACCACGATCATTTTGACATATCATACACTCAATTTGGATCACCACACAAGAAGTTACAGCCATGCAAACATGCAACATTTTAACAAAACGCCCAGGGACAGAAGAAATTAGACCTCGGTTCGGGTGGACATTGTCCGTACTATTCGGACATGTCCGTCGGTGTTGACACACGGGGCCCACTTGGAAGTGACACGAGGGAGGAGGAGGTTGGACATGTCCGTTGGTGTCGGACATGTCCGTCGCGGCTGTGAGGGCTCCGGCGGCCCGACAAGCTTGGGGGCGAAGGAGGAGGCCGAGAACGGCCAGATCCGATGAGGGGGGACCTGGATCCGGGGCCAGGGGCCCATTCCCGGCGTCGGTGGCGGCAGTGGGAGCTCCGGCGAGCTCCGGCGGTGGCTGCCTTGCTCCTGCGAGGTACCAGAGAGAGAGATCGAAGGTGAGAGGGAGAGAGGGAGGGCAGAGCAGGAGGAGGAGAGGAGCGACGGCGGGGCTCGCCTGGGACGGTCGCCGGCGGCGAGGCTGGTCGCCGGTGAGGCGCAAGGAGGCGGCGGCGGGCTCCGATGACGGGGGCCGGTGTTCTTCCGACGAGCGGAGGCGGCGGCGGCGCTAGCATGCGGGAGAGAGTGGAGCGGGTCCCCCCGCGGCCCAGATCGGGCCCGGGTGGGCCAGGCGCGGCCCAGGCGGCTGGATTCGGCCCCTAGAGGGCTGGCGCCAGGAGGAGGCCAGGAGGGGCGACGTGGCGGGGCCAGATGGCGGCTGGAGGTTGGCTGGGCGGCTCTGAGGTGGCGGCGGAGCCAAGGGCTGCACGCCACGTGGCGGTGGTGGCTGGCCGGCGGCACTAGCTGCGGGCTCTCCGCCAAGTGGCGGCCAGGGAGCGGGTCGGCGCGGAAAACAAGGCGGCTGGAGGTTAGAGAAGACTAGTGGGGATTAGGAAATGCCAAATTTGGCATGGGGGTGTTTTTATAGGGAAATGGGGCTAGGGTTAGGTGTTTTGGGGGGTTTTTGAGCCCTTCGATCTCGATCGGACGGCACCGGTCAAGAGGGAGGGTAGGATGGGCCTAGGTTAGGTAGTGGGCTGTGTAGGAGGGGTTGTGGGGAGAGTAGAGAAGAGGCCCGCGGAGTTTTCGGAGACCGAAAACGTGCGACGAATTAACCGGCGACTAGTGCTGCTATATATATATCCGTTGGGCTATGAAACGAGCTCCGAATGCGATGAAATTTGGCAGGCGGCTTGTCTATGCTATAACAAGACCACACGCCAAGTTTCATCCCATTCCGAGAACATTTTTCGGCCACTTATAAAATAAATATTCGGAGGCGCCGCAGGCGCGTGCGAGTGTGTCTGGGCTCAGAATGGACAACGGAAAGGACAAGGGGACTCGGACAGATGCAAGTTTTGAAAACATGATGATGCAATGCACATGATGACAAGGCAAAGATGCACATGCAAGCAGATGACATGGCACTGACAACGAATAACTGGCTGACACCTGGCGCATCGGTCTCGGGGTGTCACAAATCGAAACTCTTGACCTAAACTTTCTGATAAGGCCAAATTCACCTAATTTTGGTACTGTTAGAAACTGTTTTCTGTTGCAAGAGTTATTTGCTTGTTTTGAAGTTTTCTTAAGTATTTTCTTCGTTCTTCCCGATCTTCTGAGTGATTGCTTATGTGCGGTTACTATTGCTTGCTTACGATAGATTGATCGGAGTGTGACGAGTAGATCGAACACAAGTTATGAGTGCAAAGAATCTACATCAACAGTATAAGGCAAGTTCACACTTTGATCATACTCTTCAATACCCAGTTTTACTTGCATTAGTTATACCCTCAAAGATTTGCATGAGTAGGACTTGATCAAATGTGGTATTGCTATGTAGTTCATGAGGTAGGAACCCAATGACTTGAGATCAACCCAAGGGAATTTACGCTTTGTTACTTATTGCTTAGACATGTGTTGACGTGTATTGGTATGTGAGATTCATGGAAGATGCGAGAGTGATATTTATCTAAGGGAAACTTAAGGTGGAAACTTTAATACACATCTGGGTGGATTGGTTGTGGCACCCTGGGGATGGACCAGTGGTTTGCCAGGGCACCCTGGGGATAGACCAGTGGTTTTCCCGGACACCTGGGGATATACCAGTGTTTTCCAAGGAATGCCACCCAGGCTAAAAGGGATCATATGATATTTTCATGCCTAGAAACTTCCATGTGCAGCCACAAGCCATTATTGGCTCTGGCATAGTTGAGTAAGTTGTGGGAAACCTTTCCATGATGGGCTAGCAGATGTAGGGGGATTGTAGGTGTACCGGCCTATCTATCGGTTAAGGGGACCTCTTCGGAAAGACCGTGTCTCGGTCATCCGGTTCTCAAACACCATGTAGTGCGAGAAACTTAACGGAGGCGATCGAGTCTTGTGGGGAAACGTGCACAAGCCTCTGCAGAGTGTACA
Source organism: Secale cereale (assembly GCA_902687465.1). Classification (NCBI taxonomy): domain Eukaryota; kingdom Viridiplantae; phylum Streptophyta; class Magnoliopsida; order Poales; family Poaceae; genus Secale; species Secale cereale. Next base: position 462,400,923 of record LR738711.1, read on the forward strand.
AACTATTCATGAGTAGCCGTGTCCATGGTTATGGACATCTTTGAGTATCTAGAAGTGGATTATTTGTTGATCTCAACACTTTATATAATTAATTTGTTGGGTTATTACTGACTATGGTAAACTTTGGGATTGAGATGGAGGACCCATTCTCAATATTGTATAACTAAACTGAGTAGTAAATAAAATTTATTCCTTTGTTGTACGGAAAAACTAGCTTTATGCAAAATTAACCTTACATCCTACACCAACCAAATATGCATGTAGTTGTAGGCATTGTTCATCCTTACTGCTACAGTGTGAATTTGCCAGTACATTCAATGTACTGACCTACATGGCTGCAACGTCTCATGTTGCAGGAAATTATCCGACGAGTAAGTGATACGTTAGGGTTGCGATGTCTACAGTCAACTTTGCCATTGGTGTTGACGGCACTCCTCAACCTTATTGTTACTTCTGCTATGTTGATTGAGGTAATATTATTTACGTTACTTTATACATGTGATTTACCTCTGTTATAAATCCTTGAGTACTGTGTGTGTCAGCATATCGATCCAGGGATGACACTTAAGCACAAAGACTTGATCCATTTGGGTCGGGTCGCTACACACTTTCAAGGTGATATCCTTCTCTTTTGAGAGCCCCCAAACCATGAGCATGAATATTGTGGATCATACTAGATGTGTTGCTTGCACTATGAGACTTCTTGGTCATCTTGGACCACGTGATTGCACACATGTTAGAGATCTTGCTTCGACTTGCCATTGCCACATTGCCATGCTTCATGATATATATGCCTTGTGTGTTGCATCCGACTTGTGGACTACTTGTCCCTATCATATGCTTGGTTGCAACAATGTCATCTCTTCACATATGCCATGTGCCATTGCTTGTCACATGCTTAACTTGATTGCCTCACACATGTTGAACAATTGCTCTTTCTATTATGTTGAGTGCCACTCGATGTTCACTTCACCCTATGCACATTATGCTTGGATTGTCTTGCCCTTGACCCATGTGTTTAGACACTTCATTTTATTTGGTGTTGTGAATTATTCATATGCCTACCATAGAACTTTCATTGAGTGCTTTATGCATGATTGATATGACCATGATGTAGATGCTTCTTCTCTTGTCACACATATGCGCATCTCTACCTCAAATTTACATGCTTGTTTCCACCTTGATTGTGCTCAATTTATGTGCTTACATGCCATGTCATAGTCCTTTGTCACACCATATGCTATGGCTTGATGACGACACTTGTTGAATGAATCACCTCTTGAATGCTTGGTTTTGCACTAATGCTAACCACATTTGTTTTTCCAAGTGTTTTTTGTTCTTGCTACTTTTGTAGGAATCCCCGAGGATGAACACATGATATATATGTTCATGCCACTCACATGATATATCTTGATCATTGTCACTTGTCTCCATTAGTTGCATCTCTCATCACTTGTATTGAGTGCAACAATGCTATGTTTGTTGATCTTGGAGACTTTGACACCTTACTTGTGATGAATGCTTGCTTGTTTGAGCCTATTGTATTTGGTTGTTCTCGCATCATATGCCTACATACTATGCAATACTCCCTTGTCCTTTCTTATGATGAGCATGATGCAAACACTTGTTGGGTATCTTACCACATGAATGATAGGTTTTGCACTTCCGCTAACCTCATTTGTTTTTTCGAGTGTTTGCCATGTTCTTTCGTTTCTAAGGATTCACAAGGCGGTACCTTCAGGAGACATATTGGTCATGCAAAGGCCTACATGATGCATGGCACCAACATTTTCGACATCCTCATAAAGGTGAACTCCTTCCCTTTGAGCCACCCTCAATTAGGCATATTGGATGGGTCATTCTTTCATTTCTGTCTCCTTCTTGTTGTCCACATGATACATCTATTGGAGGGAGGACCAGTATTGGAGATGGACCCTTTGGACCTTCAAGTGGAGGAGCGCTCGGGCTTATTGGATGCACCTTAGGAACTCCACTCATTCCATGACATTGAGCATTGGTATATTGACCCCCTTTTGACACATTGCACGAAAACCATCATATTTGTTGATTGTGTGCTCACATGCAATGCTCCATGGACATATCATTCCCATAACAAATTTGCATCTTGCGCACGGATTGACTCACATTATGATTGCCTTGTTGCATCTTGTATTCCCGTGTCATCCATGATATATGAGCTTGTGCATTTCCTTAGCAAATTTATTGTGATCTTTCTTCATGGCCAATTCATACATCATGATGATATTGTCGACCATCAATTGCATGATAACATACATATATTAAGCATCACTTGCCATGTTCATGCTTTTGATACACCGTCACATTATGACATCATTTTGCACAATGGTAGAATTTGTAGCTTTGTGCGCCAACACAAGTACCATAGCTTTGTGTGCACAAGAAATGAATATGCTCCAATGAATGCTTTACATGTCATTGTACATCTTTTGGATAAGCATCTTGTGCCTTGCCATGCAAAATCTTTTCGGTTGGACTCATTCTTACACGAGGGACCATTTGTGTGCGCTAATCATTGTCTTTCAGAGTGTTGTTTGTGTTTGCTCTTTTTGCATGTATACCACTCCGACGACAACTTGGAGTACTTGGATTGCGCCATGTCCTCAACTCCGTCCAACTACAAGTCCGTCCACGACAACCATTTCCATGGTGATTAGATTTTTGATCTGAGGTCGGATCTTTCCCAAGGGGGGGGGGGAGATGATGCGGAGCATCCCACAACCATCCCCATGTTCACTTCGAGACATAAGACGAGACCTCCAGTACCCGCCATTGGACACAAGGTTGACTCGCTCCACTCCGAACCTTCACTTTCTACATGTGAGACAAGGCTACTACCTCAAACATATGTGTTATGCATGATCAGGAACCAAGAGGAAAGCCATGGAACAACTAGTAGCATTGGACAAGACGGCGAGGACACCAAGTGCGAGGAACAAGAGAAGGAGCTGCGAGGAAGCATCAACCCTCGTACGTCCCACGACCTCCGGAAGACCGACGACATCATTGTATCTTCCCCTTGCAATTGCATTGTTAATCCCTAGCCCATTTTTTTTCACTTGCCTATAGAGACTAGTCTTTGAGTATTGTTGGCAACGTTACTTGTGCACATTAGTGATCATCGATCCGCGTTTCCATTGCATACATACCATATCACCTTGGTATCATATCATCACGTGTGTCACAAGATTGTTCCTGCATATACACAATTTCTATATTGGTTTGTGAATTTCGCATCGTGGCCATACAAAAAAAGAAAGAAAAAGAATAAGCTTTTAAGCAAAAGAGACACGAAGAAGCGTGTAAGCAAGAGCCATAGTATCACAAAATATCATATCATACTCGATCATCTTGGATCATCTCGTGCTAAAAGCACCGGAACATCATACATACATAGCATACATGTGATAGGAAGTCGCTACATTTTGTCTCATATAGGAGTGCATAAGTTCGTATCCGCCAATTGAGCAATCGGCTAGCGTCTCTCTAGTGTTGTGCGACAAGAGCATTTTCCGTGGATTTCACATTTTCCGCTGAATCCTTGGTTGCACAACCACATTTATCTATTCGCGCGTGTGTTTCCGTGTGCCCACATTGCTATTGGTCTACTTGTTTCACTTGCGAAATTGTGAATCTATTTAAACATTATTGAATCTTGCTAACATTTTGCATCAGTTTTTGTGCCACTATCCTCACCAAGCTACTCCATAAGCCTTATGTGTAGGTGTGAGAATTGACGAGAATCGATACCAATTGTGCTATTTCCTTGACCCACATTGAGTGATCATTGATCCATTCTCAACATCAGGTAAGGTACATTGGTCTGGTTCTTCTATTCCTCCCACTCACCACTACTTGAGTCTTGTGATGGATAGGCAAAGCATTTCATCTCCGGTCTTCGACATCGATGGAGCGAACAACTACATCCACGCTCAAACCATCGAACTACAACAAGCAATGCAAGAGCACATCGACAACATCACCATCGACATATGACACTCCAAGACAAGGAGAAGGGCTTACCTCGACGACATGTGTGACTTCTTCGACAAACACATGGCGGAGCTCCGACAGATGGTGGTCAGCTACAAGTCTTCTTCCCCTTCGTCATCTTCTCGGCGGCGACGTTCAAATCACAAGTCTATGGAACGCAAAAATGATGCAAGCGCAAGTCGTCCACGTCCACACCGCCATGGCGACCCTCAACATCGTCATGATGGGCAAGTCACCTCCAAGCATCGTGTGCACGACGACGACAAACGACATCTTCTACATGCTCAAGCACGACAACAAAACCATCATCATGAAGATGCTCGACACGTGCATACCTACAAGTCCGAATAAGCTCTACTTCACGCCAAGGCCAAGCTTCAAGAGCAAAAGAGAAGACCACGAGACAAGCACCACCAAGAAGTAGCTACGACTACAACCACCACTTCGGCATCTTCGCCAAGTGTTCTCAAGGCATCTTCACCTTTGGACGCACGACATCTTCGCCTACTTCCCATGAGTTTGCCTACATTGACATCTTCAATATCAAGGCGATCACCTACAAGCGAGCGCCACACTTCAATCTTTGGAAGATCCCCACATCAAGACGGCGACAAGATGGTTGAGCAAGGGCCACCCCCTTCGACTGAGGCGACGAGCATGAAACTCTTCAACACCATGAAGACGGCGCACAAATATGACTACTACTCCGAGTCAAGCTACACGAGCGCACATGAGTCCTTCTCACTACTAGGGAAAATCTTATACACATAGGTATAGCAGTTTTGCTGGTCATGGAAGGACGCTACTGATATTTAGCAGTAGCGGGTGTCAAAAAGACACGCTACCGAAATGGACTTAGTAGTAGCGCGCCTCCAGGAAAACGCGCTACTACTAGAATTCCCACACTGTTCGCGGTAGGCTAGGAATAGTAGTAGCGAGTCTATGGGAAGCACGCTACAACTAAATGCCTTGTAGCAGCGCTTTTCTGGTGTAGCACGCTACTGCTAAGAAAAAGAAAATAAATAGAAAAGTAAATGAAAATGAAAGAAATAGAAAAAGGAGAAATGAAAAAAATGTAAAGAAAACAAAATAAAAATAAAAATAAAACAGAAAGGCATAGCGGTAGCGAGTTTGTCTGGGAAACGCTATAGCTAACTTAGTTATAGCGCGTTTTGCCAAACGCGCTATAGCTATTTTGACTTAAACCCCCGTGGGCTCAAAATTTCGCTAAGTCCTTTCCCTCTCTCCCCCGTGTCCTCCAACTCCTCCATCGCCGCCGTCGATCGCCCTGCCGCCTTCGACCACACCGCCACCACCCGTGGCCGTTCACCGCCGCCGCCCGAGGCTGTCGTCGGCCTCTTTGCCGCCGCCCGAGGCCTTCGTCGACCTCACTGTCGCCTCCCTCGAGCTCACCGCCACCACCCTCGACCTCACCGCCACAACCCGAGCCCGCCCAGGGCCTCCGCCGCCCGAGCCCGAGCCTACCCTCGCCGTCGACCGTAAGGCTCTGCCTCTGCTCTCCCCTACCCTCCTCTCTCTCTTTGCTAGGGCAATTCATATGTTGCTGCTATGAACCCTAGATTTATTTAGGGCAGTAGATATTTTTTAGCATTTAGGGAAAATGATTAGCAATTTTTTAGGAAATTAGCTAGGGTAAATTTTTATGAAAATGTCTAAATAGTAATTCCATTTTGTTTTAAATTAATAGAGGGTATATAAATAATAGTACCATTTAGCTTTAAATTAATAGAGGCTATAAACAAAAAACAGTTTGCTATAAAAAATTATTTGGACTATGGACCTGAATCTGGTCCAAATTTCATTCAAACAAAATTTGAATTATTTGGACTATGGACCTGAATATTTTTGAAGAAATTGGGTGTAGGTACTAAGGTCTTACGGTGGAAATTTTGGTGAGGTCAGAAGGGTTAGAGATAATGGAGTTCCTAGACTTTTAGCTAAAAACAAAAGTATTTAGGTATAAATAAAAAATAGTAGCTATGGCATTTAGCTATAAAAAAACAGAATTGTTTTTCTTTTCAAAAACTTGGTTAAAGTAATTGTTGCTATGTAAACAAAAAACAAGATTGCTGTTATATGTTATATGTCATTGATGTTCATTTGCATATTCCATTATTGTTGACTATATCTTTTCATTAAAGTGGTCATGTTATATATGCAAATTCCTCAATAGTGTTTCCTCATGTTATATGCAACATTGAAGTGGTTCGATTATGCCCAAGTGGCCTTTTGTTGTTTCCAGGGAATGATGCTGAGTGGCCTATGTTTTGCCGGAATGTTGATTCATTTCTGTTCTGGCAAATTTCAGGTTCTCGATTTGTCCACTTTTTAGCAAAGGTCATGCCGAAATTTTCCGTGAATTTCGGCATGACTTGTGCTGCAAACTAGGACATATCGAGTGCCCGGGATTTGCCACACTCGGAAGGAGTCAACATTCCTGCAAAACATAGGCCTTTTTATGTAATTATTCATTTTATTAGGTCCATAATTAATTGACTAGATTTAATCATAGGAAACATGGCTAGCAACGATGATGGACAGTGTTCTGGTGATTCCGACAACGTCTACCTGGCGGCAAAGAAATTTTTGAGGGAAGCCATTGATCAACGATTGAAGTTGGTGGGCCCACCTATCACATCAGAGACTCAGACCGACATCGAGACCGGCGCTGAGACTGAGACTGGCATCGAGACCGGCGCTGAGACTGAGACCGACGCTGAGACCGAGACCGACATCGAGACCAGCACTGAGGCCGAGACCGGCGCCGAGACTAGTGGAGCCGATATAGAAGCGAAAGCAAAGAGGCAACAGGGCATAAACAAGCTCAGGACTACTAGACTGGTGGTCATGAAGGTGGACGACGACATTTTTGAGCCAAAAGTGCCCGCGGAAACGCGCGCGTGCTACGCCAATCAAATAGGCTACATCGTATGGAGAACCGCCACCATCAACGATGAGAAACTAAAGAAGATAGATAATATGATGCCCTCCCTCCTAAACAAGCTGCACCAGATATTCTTGTTACCAGGCCGGAATGAAAAGGATTATAAAAGTCCAGATAAAGACCGGCAATGAAGAAGATAAACAAACACGCCATGACCAAGTTTAGCAACGCGTTGGGCGCGTGGAAAGCAAGGGTGAAACATCGGATCGTCAAGAAAAAGGAACCCTACTCCGAGATTGTAAAGGATAGTCAGACAATCACGGAAAAGTAGTTTCAAATATTCAAGGCGGCTTGTGAGGCCGAAGCTGCCAAAAAGAAGTCGACGTACATGAAGGGGCTTCAAGAGAGGAATATGGGGTCCCACCACCTCGGAAGTCGTGGTTACGGCAGGAAGATGTCCATATGGGCAAAGGAGGACGCGGGACGCGAAAGTCTGGGCATCCCAGACCCCTTGGCGGACTTCACCGTCCCGTAGGAGCGTGACGTCCTCAGGGCTCGGCACCATTGGGACCCAATCAGGAAGGTTTTCGAGACGGACCCGGTCACGACGGAGTTCATGAGACTGCTGGTAATTTTAGTTTCTGATCAATTCAACTGCACGTTTAGTCATATTTGTAAACGATCCTTTTTCCTTTTGTAGAGAGAGTAGCACAGGATTGCGGCCGAAAGCGACTCGCTGTGTGAGGCGTTGGCGAGGCCCAAGTGGGACACCCCATTCAACCAGGCGTTGAACATATTGAAAGGACTCATGGTGGAGACTCGGCCATCGTATGGACATGTGCACGATGTCGGAGACGGCACCATGTGGAAGAAGTACTACCGTGAGACCACGGAGGAGAGAAAGGAAAGACGGAGGTTAACTGAAGAAAACATCGACAAGAAGGTTGAGATTGCGGTTGAGAAGAAATCAGCTGAGACAGTCGCAATAGCGGTAGCTGTCGCAGAACAGGCGATTGCAGATTTGTCTGGTGGCTTGGTTCCGGCCGTTCTCAGCTGGAGCAGGCAAAGTCCAGAAAAAATGCAACAGACTTTTCCCTTGCCGACTTCTTCGGGAGCAGCTCGTCTAGCGTTGCACCAGCACCTGCACCAGCTCCTGCACCGGCTCCCGCACCTGCTCTTAGCATCCCGTCCTCTGTCTCGGACATGCTCGACAGTGCTTCATCTTTGGCTGAGCTTGACGCCCTCATGGTATCTGTCACACTGGCCCTTTTCAATAAATGTATAATCTCCCATTTTAGTTGCCTTTTCGGATGTCTCACGTTGCAGACATGTCTTTGCAGGCCCACGTAACCCCGTGCACCATATTGTACACCATCTGCGACCAGAAGGTGGACGTAGGGAAGGCGATGATAATGAAGCCGAAGGAACCATTGTTCCATGGCCGGCCGATCCCCCCAGACGTCTTCAAGGTTTCCGTTGCCAGTGTCAAACTGGGCCACTAAAATTTGGCTCCTCTGGTACTAGGGGTGGACGACGACGAGACCCCGCGGCGGCTTGGTGGTTGCAATGGGTGGGTCCTGTTGTGGCCAAAGAGTCTGCTTGATCTAGAGGCGGCCGTGTCGGCATTCTGGGAACGGGGGTACCCAGACTTTCCTGCCTGTGGCCTAGGGCGTGGCTCATCAGCCAGCCTCGTACGACCCAACCTCTTCAACAACCACTCAAGACCCTCGCAAGGGGCCGAGCTTTGTGAGGCGGACGACGCAAGACATCCCCTGGGGCGGCCTCACTAGGCTGGCTAATGAGGATCAGAGATATCAAGGCAAGGGGCACCTCGCGAGGTCCTTGTGACGTGAGCAGTGACGACCAAGGCCAGGTGGGCGCCAGCGGGCGCAGAGTGCGAGTTTCCTCTTTGGTGCTAATGGAGTAGGTGCAGGCGAGGGGTCTCGAGGTGTCAGGCAAAGGTTTCCATATCGGTGCAATGAGACCAAGACCAGCAGGATGGCAGAGTGGAGGTCATCACGGAGACCACGGCGGCGTCACCACCAAAGCCTTTGCAAGCAAAGACCACCTTTTGTCAGGATAGCTTGTCCTAGCTGTCCCCCTTCAAATTTGGCCGTTGTGCAATCCCTTCCCACTCAATATTTGGGAAGAGGACCCGGGCCACTATAAATAGGACTAGCCACCACCATTGATCTCATCTTGAGTTGATGAGATAGAAGGCCACACACCCACAAGCTCACTCGAGCACAAGAGCACCTCTCCTCAGGAGGCTGTTCACCCCATGTACTAGTTATTCCTCAGCCTACAAGGCAATCCACCATACCACACTGGATTAGGGTATTACACCACAATGGTGGCCCGAACCAGTATAAACCTTGTGTCCCTTGTTCTTCGGATCTAACGAGCTAGGCCTAGGGATCGGCGAGTAGACGAGCTAGGCCGGAAGGAGAGATCTTCGTGTGCACCCCAGAGTTCAAACCTCAAGGGTTTTGGCAGAACCCAAGATCCGACATTTGGCACGCCAGGTAGGGGTGTGCCGAAATTTCCTCCCCGTCCGTCCCGCTCTCCATCTGCCAAGTTCCCATGGCAAGCGCCTATCCTCCGACCGGCTTGGTGGGCGTGCAGCTGCACTCCGGGCCACCGGGCCTTCACCCCTGCCTTATGGCGGGTGCAGTGGCCACCCAGGTTTAGGCCAGAGATGCCGCCCTGTTACAACGGGGTGGCGGACCCGGCCGTCTTCCTCCAGGCTTACGAAGAGGCCATCTCGGCGGCCGGTGGCGACAGCAAGGTCATGGCTAGCTGGCTCCCCATGGCGCTCACCGGCGTACCACGCGCCTGGTTTTTCATCCTGCCAGAATTGTCTGTGGCATCCTGGGAGGAGCTGTGTGACCTGTTTGTCGCGCGCTTCGGGGCGCCGGCGCCCCACGTCGTCGCGACCCTCCTCGGCGGCTCCCAAGCGCCACCCTCCGGCCGCTACATCAAGCAGTTCTTTTGCCAGGCAGGCGTCTCCTCCGTACGCCAGGGAGCTCCTCCTGGATGGGCGGCGCCCAAGACCGACCTCGCCTTCAACTCAGGGGACCACCCCACTTCCACTATGGGCTCAGGCACTCTCTCGATGCTCTGCACCCCCACCATCTGCAATGTGGAAGTCACCAAGACCCTCATTGACGGTGGGGCTAGCCGCAATGTGCTCTTAGTAGAGGCTTTCAGCTTGCTTCACGTGCCGCTCGAGCGGCTGTGCCCCACCAAGCCCTTCTCCGGAGTCAGCAGCAGTTCCACCAACCCTCTAGGGCAGATCCGCCTCACGGTCACCTTCGGCACCCGTGACAACTACCGCACCGAGCTGATTGACTTCGACATCGCCCGTATCGGCACAACGCCATCCTTGGGTACCCCGCACTGGCACAGTTCATGGCCGCGAACCATTCTGGCCTATAACCTCATGAAGATGCCGGGGAGCAGCGGTGTCCTCACCGTGGCTGGAGACACCAAGGAAGCTCTGGCGGCCCTGAAGCGCGCCTTCCGGACCACTGGGGAAGCATATCCGACTGGTGAAGCCGTCCCTGGAACCGAGGGGGGCTGCACCGACAAAGAAGAAGCAACTTTTCTCCCAAGACTGAGCGGAGACGAAGCAGGTGCCGATGGATGAAGACGAGCCGTTAGGTGTCGCCTTCACCATAGGTGTCGGCCTTCCCCCGTCTAAAGAAGAGGCGCTGGTTAGATTCCTACGTGCAAACAAGGATGTGTTCACGTGGGAACCCAAGGACCTAGCGGGAGTCCCGAGGGAGGTGATTGAGCATCACCTGAATGTATGCCCCAATATGCGCCCCATAAAGCAGAAGACCCGATGCCAATCTACGGAGAAGCAGTCCTTCATCGTGCAAGGGACTCGTAAGCTAGAAGCGGCGGGTGTCATCTGCGAGGTCCGGTACCCGGAGTGGCTGGCAAACCCCGTCGTCGTACCCAAGAAAGGCAGAAAAGAGTGCATGTGTGTCAACTTCACCAACCTCAACAAAGCTTTCCCACAAGACCTGTTTCCTCTACCCCACCTCGACCAGATCATTGACTCCACCGCCGAGTGTGACCTATTGTGCTTTCTGGATGCCTTCTCAGGCGACCACCAGATCAAGATGGTGTTGCAAGACGTCGAGAAGACTGCCTTCCTCACCCCGTGCGGAGTATACTACTACACATGCATGTCGTTCGGATTTCGGAATGCGGGAGCAACCTTTCAGCGATTGATGCATATCACACTGGGAAAACAGCTCGGGAGGAACACCCAGGCGTACGTTAATGACATCATGGTCAAATCTCAGGAGGCCACAACCCCTATCATAGATCTGGAAGAAACCTTCGCCAACCTGCGCAAGGTAGACCTGCGGCTCAACCCGGAAAAGTGCGTGTTCGGTGTCCCGTCAGGCAAGCTTTTGGGCTTCCTGGTTTCGCACCGAGGCATTGAGGCAAACCCCGAGAAGGTCAAGGCCATAGAAAAGACGAGTCCGCCCAAGAACCTCAAGGAGATGCAGAAGCTGGCCAGTTGTGTAACATCGCTCGGGCGTTTCATCTCCAAGCTAGGGGAGAGAGCCCTCCCTTTCTTCAAGCTGATGAAGAGGAAGGGGTCGTTCGAGTGGACCCCTGAAGCTGATGCGGCCCACCAGTAACGGTGGTGCCCAAACCTCAAGAACCATTGGTGCTCTACCTGGCCACTACACCACATTCAGCCAGTGCAGCGTTGCTGGATGTCCGAGATGAGCGCCAAGATAAGACCTTATAGCCCGGGGCGGTACTCCTGAGGCCCTCATAGAGCCGGCGGGCGACCACCTCCTGCAAGACGACTCTCTTCAGGCCACAGCCGCCCCATCTGCTAACCAAGCCCCTGGAGCCCCTTTACCAAGTCAGACTACACAGCCACAGGCGAGCCAGGACTTCACTCCCGTCGAGCACCCGGTATACTTCGTCAGCACGGTGCTCCGTGATGTCCGAGTGCGCTATCCCATGCCGTAGAAGCTTCTGCTTGTGCTCCTCGTCGCTTCGCGTAAGCTGCACCAATACTTCCAAGGCCACCCCATCAAGGTCGTCTCAGCCAACCCTCTGGAGAGGGTACTCCAGAGCCCAAATGCGGTAGGAAGGGTCGCGGAATGGAATATAGAGCTGCAAGCGTTCCAGCTAGAATTCAGCACAACCAGAGTCGTCAATGGAGCCATGCTTGCTGATATTGTGGCAGAATGGACTGACACCCCAGAGCTCGAAGCAAGCCAAAGCCGGTCCCTCTCGCCAGGGAGCGAAGGACCGGATGGCTGGTACATGTACTTCAATGGCGTGTTCGCCCGCCAGGGCGCGGGGGCTGGATCTGTGCTCATCTCGCCCACTCAAGACAAGCTCTAGTACACCGTGCAGCTCTGCTTTCAGCCAGGCGATAAGGTCTCCAACAATATAGCAGAGTACGAGGGCCTCATTGCTGGTCTCAAGGCAGCGATGGCCCTGGGGGTGAAATGCCTCATCATCAGGGCGACTCCCAGCTCCTCGTCAACTTCTCCAACAAGGTGTACGAGCCGTAGGACGAGCATATGGAGGCATACCTCGCGGAGGTACGCAAAATGGAGAAGCAGTTCTTGGGCCTGGAGCTGGAGCATGTGCCCCATGACACTAATAAGGAAGCCGACGATATCGCCAAGAGAGCGTCCAGGCGCCTGCCCCAAGAGCCGGGCATCTTCGAGGAGAGGCTCCTTAGGCCCTCGACGTCGCCCTCGTGAGAAGGGCCAGCGAAGCCTCAGGAGGAACTCCGCCAACCACCGACCTCGGGAGCCCCCGCCTGCGGCCCGACCTCAGGAGCCCGCTTGCTCCTGGCGCTCGAGCCTCAGGAGGGATGCTGGACCGAGGAACTCAAGGCATACCTAGTGCGAGGAGCGCTGCCAGAAAAGGAGGAGGATGCCGAACGGGTGGCCCGACAGGCTACGACATACTGCATCCAAGACGGTGAGCTTTACAGGAAGCGACCGAATGATGTTTCTTTGCGATGCATCTCCAGGAAGCAGGGATGCGAGTTGCTATCTGACATCCACGCCCGGGACTGCAGGCATCACTCATCGTCGTGCACCTTCGTCGGCAAGGCGTTCCGCAGTAGGTTTTACTGGCCCACAGTGCTCAACGATGCCGCCGAGCTGGTGAAATCTTGCGAGGCTTGCCAGTTCCATGCCAAGTAGATCCACCAACCGGCTGAGGGCCTCCAAACCATCCCGCTCTCCTGGCCGTTCGCGGTCTAGGGGCTATACATCCTTGGCCCTTTCCCATGAGCACCCGGGGGCTACCGATACCTCTACGTCGCCGTCGACAAATTTACCAAATGGGCGGAGGTGGAAGTTCTCCGAACCATCTCAGCCGGCTCCGTAGTCAAGTTCATCAAGGTCCTCGTAAACCGGTTTGGGGTCCCCAACCGCATTATCACCGACAACGGCTCACAGTTCACTAGCAACCTTTTCAAGACATATTGTGCTAACCTTGGAACGCAGATTTGCTAAGCTTCTGTAGCACACCCCAGAAGCAATGGCCAGGCCGAGCGCGCCAACGCGGAGGTTCTGAGAGGCCTCAAGACCAGGACCTTCAAGAAGAAGCTCGAAGCTTGTGGAAGGGGTTGGCACGACGAGCTCCCATCCTTGCTATGGTCAATCCGCACCACTGCCACCAAGCCTACAGGCGAGACCCCATTCTTCCTCGTCTACAGAGTTGAAGCGGTCCTCCCTCACGAGGTCAGGGATCGCTCCCCGCGAGTTCTAGCATTCGACGAGGCACAGCAGGGTGCCGTGCAGGGGACGAACCTCATGCTAGGGGAGGAGTGCCGGCGTGACGCTTCACTCCGAGCAGCAAGATATCAGCAGGCGTTGCGGCGGTACCATTGCTGCAGCATCCATCCCAGGACACTCGAGGTGGGTGATCTCGTCTTGAGGTGAGTTCTCTCCAGAGAAGGGTTCCACAAGCTCTCACCCATGTGGGAGGGCCCGTTCAAGATCACCCATGTCTCCAGGCCTGGCGCCGTGCGCCTGGAAACTGGGCACGGCGTCCCTGTCCAGAATGTGTGGAACATTTGGCACCTCCGGAAGTTCTACCAGTGAAACAAGACATTGCGCCTGAGAAGAGTACGCTTCATGCCTGCGAGGAACAAGGCACTGCGCCTGAGAAGACTAGGCTCCGTGCCTGCGAGGAACAAGGCCCTGCGTGTGAGAAGACTAGGCTCCGTGCCTGCGAGGAACAAGGCCCTGCGCTTGAGAAGACTTGGCTCCCTGCCTGCGAGGAACAAGGCCCTGCGCCTGAGAAGACTAGGCTCCATGCCTGCGAGGAACAAGGCCCTGCGCCTAAGGAGACTAGGTTCCGTCCCTGCGAGGAACAAGGCCCTGTGCCTGGGAAGACTGGGCTCCGTGCCTGCGAGGAACAAGGCCCTACGCCTGAGAAGACTAGGCTCCGTGCGTGCGAGGAACAAGGCCCTGCGCCTGAGAAGACTTGGCTCCGTGCCTGCGAGGAACAAGGCCCTGTGCCTGAGAAGACTAGGCTCCGTGCCTGCGAGGAACAAGGCCCTACGCCTGAGAAGCCAAGGCCCAGTGCCTGTGAAGTATGGCTCACGCTTGTGAAGATCTCCGCTCGTGAAACTCTCACGTAATAATGAGTGGGGCTGTACATGCCTCGGAGTCTCCGGAGAGCCGCCCTCAGGCCTCGGGGCCCCCCTCCCACGTCCTAGTGGAAGAACTTAGCTCCGCGCTAGTCAGAAGACTAGGTTAGGTGCCGGACGTGACTGTTCATTTGCTTTCTGGAGTTGGCTTGCCCCTTCCTTCTTTTTAATGGATTCTGAAAGTTCTGGCGTTCCTCGATTGCTCGGTTTAATTTCCCTATGTGGTCCTTCCCTCGGTTTTTGGGCTTGCCCAGGGAGAGCGGCAGTTGCCCGGCGCTCTCCCCAGCGCTCCTACCTTAGCCTTCACGAGGCGCCCATGCCGAGGCTTGTGATTGGCACGCCCCCCTCCTTATGTACGTGCCCCAAGGGTACCGCGACAGGGGGCGGCCGACCATGCTCATCCCACGTCAAGGGCCTCGGGCGGTAAAGGATAATAACCACCTAACGAGTTTTTGCAGCCTCACAAAGGGTCAAACATCACGAGATGAGGGCAATTACGAGTGCGTCGAGATAAGTTTCCTCACCCTAAGAACATGTAGCACACAGATCACGCAGTGATGGATAGGGACTCTAAGCATGGCGCTAAACATCATAAAACCACGGTTCATTACATGCCCTTCCAGGGCCCCATACTTGTTTGCTTGAACGATGCAGGAAGAAAGAAAGATCAAGAACGGGCGGCGATGACCCTTGAGGCATGGCTGTGCAGGAGGACCTGCCCCCCGAGCTCAGCCAGAGCCCTCCTCACGCTTCACCAGGGCATGATGACGAGATGACCCAGCACCACCTTCAAGGTAGGCGCGGCGGCGTGGAGGTTGGTCGTAGCAACCGCTGCTGGGGCTACCGCTAAGGAAAGAGCCGACGTAGCTGGATGAGCTGCGGCCATTGCCCATGCCAAGCACCTCGCCGCCGTCGTTGTCCTCGGGGCAGCACTTGGCGCGGCGTCCTTCTTCCCCAAACACCCTCACGAAGAGGGTCGAGTCGTCATCTTACCTGAAATGAAGGGTGCACCGCGTTCCCAAGCCGCATGCGTGGGCAAACGTCTGCCAGCCGCGAGCCAGAGTCACAGCACCCGAGGCGGAGACCTCCACCGCAACCCATGAAAACCTATTGCAGCAACCATCCGATTGCAGCCAAAAGCCGCCGGAGCTCACGGCAAGGAGTTTGCCTGCTAGGAAGCGCGGGAGCTGGAGTCGGGTATCGACTGGGCTCTCTGACCACACGACGAACTCTAGCGTCACCTCCGCCCAGTCAGAGCACGGCCGGGGAGGCCTGACAACCCCGGAGAGCCTCCCCTTATTCATAGGATCGCCAACGCCATGGCGGCCCCCGTCGCTCGAGGAACCGCCGCCGCGGTTACCGAGGGCGGCTACGGGTGCTGTGGGGGTTCGCCCACGCCCGCTAGCAGCCCCGACAGGAGTCGCGACAGACTTGCGGGGACGGCCTCGTCCCCTCTTGGCTGGTGGTGAGCTGGGCCCCTCCTGCTGGGCCTTGCCCTTCTCCACGGACTAAAACTTCCTGGTCGGCGCCATGAGCGGCTCGGCCAGGCGAAGGGCAAGGAAGAAGAAGAAGTGAAAGGAACGAAGGAAGCAGATGGGCAGCGAGGACTCCGCCTGTCGCCTCATTTATAGCCAGGAGAAGGCCAACTGCCGGCCTTCATAATCGTAGGTAATGATGGTCTTTTGTGCATGCAGGGACTTGTCAAGTCGTGCAGTCGCCGAGGCTGCATGGGGAAGTGGAGACGCCCACGTCCAATCAATCGCCACGCGTCAATCAAGGCCGTTGGCTTTTTGGGGCCCGTGGCGCTTCGCACTTGACCCTTGGCTTCGCCGCGAAGCCAATCCCGAGCGCACCTTGGGCCCGGGGGCTACTGTCGGCGTTCTGGGAACGGGGTACCCAGACTTGCGTAGGGAGTGGCTCACCAGGCGGCCTGGTACTGCCCAACCTCTTCATCAACCGCTCGAGACCCTCGCGAGGGGCCGAGCCTCGCGAGGCGGAGGACGCAAGACATCCCCTGGGGCGGCCCCACTAGGCTGCCTCATGTGGATCGGAGATATCAAGGCAAGGGGCACCTCGCGAGGTCCTCGTGACGTGAGCAGTGACGACCAAGGCCAGGTGGGCGCCAGCGGGCGTAGAGTGCCAGTTTCCTCTTTGGTGCTAAAGGAGCAGGTGCAGACGAGGAGTCCAGAGGCGTCAGGTAAAGGTTTCCATATCGTTGTAGCGAGACCAAGATCAGTAGGACGACAGAGCGGAGGTCATCACGGAGCCCACATCGGCGTCACCACCAGAGCCTTTGGCAGGTGAAGACCACCTTTTGTCAGGATAGCTTGTACTAGCTGTCCCCCTTCAAATTTGGCCGTTGTGGGATCCCTTCCCGCTCAATATTTGGGGAGAGGACCCAGGCCACTATAAATAGGACTAGCCACCACCATTGATCTCATCTTGAGTTGATGAGATAGAAGGCCACACACCCACAAGCTCACTCGAGCACAAGAGCACCTCTCCTAAGGAGGCTGTTCACCCCATGTACTAGTTCTTTCTCAGCCTACAAGGCAATCCACCGCACCACACTAGATTAGGGTATTACACCACAACGGTGGCCCGAACCAGTATAAACCTTGTGTCCCTTTTCTTCGGATCTAACGAGCTAGGCCTAGGGATCGGCGAGTAGACGAGCTAGGGCGGAAAGAGAGATCTTCGTGCGCATCCCAGAGTTCTAACCTCAAGGTTTTGCCAGAACCCAAGATCCGACAGGCCGGGAGCACACCCACGAGCACGCAGTTAGGTATGGACATAAACAAACCACCTACCCAATTAGCATCGGTTGTCGTGCTGGGTGATAGCGGACGGGGTGACGAAGAGGCTCCATTAGTCGCTCATGACGTCACCATAGATGAGGATGACGATGACGAAGACACTCAACAGTATCTCAATATTGGCGCCTACTCAGGGTTTGAGCGTCATGAGTCGGTGCCTGAATTGCCGCCTCAAGAGCCTGAATGTATTATAGACAACCTTCCGGTAGAAAATAAGCATAGGAAGAGACCGTTGAAAGGCAACAAAGCTGCTTCTATGATCCAGCCGCCTCAGCGGCCTCGGGTTCATGAGCGTATACCTATTCCCGGTGCGGCAAAATGGCATATCACCGGTGAACCAGTCTTGCCTAAAGCAGCGCTAGGGGCCAGATTCGGCGATCTAATAGACTACATGATGATGTGATGCAGATAGAGAAAGGCCTCATCGCCTCAAAAAATCTAGGATACCCACTCTACGTGGTTAACGTGCCGCGGCAATTGTCGTACATCGACACATTCCCCACGGAGAAGTTCTTCCTTCAATTTGATTACATCTTTGACATGTTTCACGTTAAGAAGCTGGATTTTATGTTTGTCCGCCTTTATGCCTTGCACATGAACTACCTAATCGGGGTTCAGCAGATACCTTATATCTATGTCGCTGACCCGTACTTCATGCATGAGGCCATAAGACCAACTTCTGCTGCATCCAGCAACCGAGTGATTCTCTTAATGATGGATTCTATGTCCTACGCCACATGGTGGAGTACAGACGGGATCATCAGAACATTCACATGTCACCTACATCCGGTGATGCCCATATTCTGCAATGGGCAAAGAACATAGGAGATATTGAGGATCTTCGACTTCGAGCTGAGTTCTATCACATCTAGCGTGAACTTGCCCAAATCATCATGAAAGAGGTCGGCGAAAAAACAGGGATGCTCTACGAAGAAGGACAAATGTCGTGGGAAGACGTCCGAACACGCGTAGCCACTCAGTGTCTCGACCTGAAGCCTTTCACTAAGCTCGGGGACTATCTCCGTGACTTGGATGGATGGCATGACATGTTCGAGTGATTGTTGATATATGACAATGTGTCCGTTCAGTCCATACTTTCTGTATAACGAAACTTTGAGTTATGCACGACGAAACTTTATTTGTGATGTAATTAAATTGTCCTCCTCGACTTGCGAAGATTACTCTAGTTAGGGCATTTTTGGTACGATGAACTTTGTTATTTATGGTTATGATATGCTACTTCTATTTTTGCCAAGTCTGTCTCTTTTTGTTGCTCAACTATATATGCATATCATAAACTCATGTGACGATGCAGGTGCATAGATCATCGATGACGAAGAAGTGCTAAGCTAGGAGTATACGACGAGTGGCCGGAGTGTCAGGCTAGGTGTACTGGTTTCCGGTTTCCGAGTGATAGCCAGTAGTTAGTTTAGGTTCACGCTAATGCGAGAGAGGGATATGAACTCATGTACTGCATAGTTCCGCACTAACTCATAGTGATAGCTCTTCTCGGATATATCATTGTTTAGATGGATGACCATGTAGTTGCAAGTGATCGAGACTTGTATTGCTATTTTCAAGATGATGATTAGAGACCACTTTGTGTTGGATGATGATTATGATGATGACATTATTTGATGAGACTATTTGTATGTATATGCTATGGTTACATTTGTATGTGTATGATATGCTAAAGATTACTGTATAAAGCTTATTCAAATACAAAACAAATATACAGACAAAAACAGAAACTAATAAAACTAGCAATAGCGAGGGGAATAAAGTTAGTATTAGCGCTCCCTTACGAGTAGCGCGTCCTTCTTAAAAGTGTTGCAGATATTAGCAGCAGTGCGTTTCAATAAAGCCTGATACTGCTAGCCGTATATAGCAGTAGCGCGGGATGACACGCGCTACTGCTACATGTTAGCTGTAGCGCCTTATCAGTAGCGCGGCTGCCCGCGCTACTGATAGGCAAAATACCCGTGCTACTGCTAGGCTTTTCCCTAGTAGTGTATCTTTGATCTCGGAGGAGAGTGATGATTTCCCGTCTCCTACGACATTCATCTTTAGAGGCGTTATGGATGAGGCAGCGAAAGGAGTTGAGTTTGGAGACGTTTGCACCTACATCTCTCCGAGACCCATATATCATGAGATGCCCCAATTTCCATGTGAGGAGAGCCACCACCACATGAGTGACATGAGTAACTCCATCATATGTAACATTGAGAGCATTTCTTTTGAGAGGACGAGAGTGATCACCACTAGCCCCACACATGAGAGCATGCCACACATTCTATGTGAAGTTGAGAGCCATTTGAGTGACTCCACCAACCATACGAGTGAGAACATCCAAGAGGGAGTGAGTGAGCCACACCACTTAGTCAGTGAGGTAGTTGAGAGGGCATTTGAGGCCACTGTGATTTCTAACGACTTAACCTCTACTCCGAGTGTGTTTTCTTTGGTGCTAGGTCTCCTGCATGATGACATTCCTGCCCTCAACGAGTCCATCCCTCCAATGGGAAACCCTATGGCCATGGTGGAAGAATATGCACGACCCACATGGTTCCATCAAGATGACGATGACGACGACTTGGTCTTCAACACCTCACCTACAACAAATGAGAGACGCTCCCAAGCTAACATAGGTGATGGTGCTTCTCTTGTCCCAATAGTTGACTATCTTACCAATGATAGCTTGCATGATGTCGACACACATATTCCCATGCTTCATGCTAGCACGACTTCATCATGTCAAGACTTACCTATTTATGATGAATATGATGATGAGCATGTTGAGTTGCCTAGTTGTGATGCCGTGCTCCATAGGATATCATGTGAAAGTTATTTTGGTCACATCATGTTCGACAACCCTGTAAACTTTTCATATGGTATGAGTGAGATTTCTCATATTGTTTCATATCAATCTCAACATAGTAACTATGCATGCCAAATTAAAGTAAATCCCATTTGCACTTGTGGCATAGATGACAAGGGTATGGTCATTGGAATGTGTTTCTCTTGTGATGATATTGCCATGCTTCCTTTACATGTTTTGCGCAATTCATCCACTATGCAATGCCATGAACACATTATTTCAAATATGCTTTGTTGTGGATGTTGTCAATATTATCCATGTAATATTCCCACCAATTCTCATGAGGAGACCCCCATAGTTTCCTCATACATACTAGGAGATCTTGATGCATTCCATACCTTGCATGATTACCATGATTGTGTGCACCATATGCATTCCATGAATAACAATGCTCTACCTACTTGTCATATGCATTACACAATTTGAGTCTCCATTATGCTATACATAACAACAAACCTCTCATGATGGATGACATGTTTCTATATCACACATCTCATTTATTTGAACATTGGCTATTTTGTGCTAACCAACACATGCACGTGCGCATAATGATGGACGATGTGTACATATACCACACACACACAATTTTTCCTTTGTCTTTGTTTTGTGTAGGTACTCACCAATACTTGTCAACCTCACAATCCCATGAGTTGACAAAATGAGCTCTTGAGAGCAATAAAGATGTGGATCCCGTGGATTGCCCTTGCCACCATTCTCTTCTCACAACCACTACATCATCTCTTTTACTTGGCCCTCACACGACTATGGGCTATCTACCACTTGTACCCTTATGCCCATTCTATCGCGTTCACCTTGCATGTTATGCCTCTTGCTATGACTTTGCCATGCAATTATAACCCTTGCTTTCATTTGCCCATGATTCACAATTCTACTACTATTATGTGTATTTGCATGCTTGGTGGAGATACTTGTAGCTATTGCCATGATTTCTTTGTGCCCCATGCTAGTGATGCTTGTTGTGTTGGGAGAGTCATGATGTCCCCATTGCTATTTACATATGACCTCTCGCCATTACATTGATCCTAGTTTCCTCATATCTTGCTTTCATGCTTGTGCCATGCCATGTGCATTATTCATGCCTACTATTTGCACACACGACATGCTTGCAAGATTACCTCTAGTACGTTGCATCTTCGCACTACTAGCTTGTTTGACTTGATCGCTATGATTGCTTGCTATCTTGCATCACCCAAGTTCCACTCTTACTTTATTTCTTGGGTTGATCACATATATGGTATCATGAGCCACGTTTATCATGAATTTGGAGTCTCCCCACAGTTTTCTAGCCCTCTTGTGCTTTATTTCGTCCTAAAATTCGAAAATCCTCACCAGAAATAGCCCCATTTTTTTGTGATTTGTTGGTTTGATGATGTTTTGTTGATTTTAATCCATGGATTTCCTTGGTTTCAAGTGGATCTAGCATTTCCCCAAGTTTTCCCATCTTTCACCCACAAAATCTCATCAATTTCGAGCCCAAAATCTCCATTTTCCGCCTAAAATCGCGTCCCGAAACTCAAATCCCGCGTTGATCCCGACCCACCGGACGACCAACGTTTTACCGAACGTCCGGACCCTCCCGAAGCACCGAACGTCCATCATCCACCGGATGACCGGAACCACTTTACAGAAGAAAATAGCGGATTTCCGCTGAATTCCGGACGTCCGGTCACCGGACATCCGCCACTTTCCGGACGTCCGATACATGTAGATTTTGACTTCGACTGATTTTTGTTTTGGTCATAACTAATTCATCCGAACTCCGATTTTGATGTTCTTTAGCTCGTTTTGAAGCTATTGACATCCCCTATACCACAAAAATACTACCATCATCATGCGACTCCATCAATGTTTGTAAAGTTTGACAAGTTTTCCTAGGCCTTCCACCAAATCATCTACATAGCCACCTTAGCTTTCCGCAACCTAACCTATTTTCTTCCCCATTGCATTTGTGGTTGCTTGAGTAGTGATTTGAGTCTCCTAAGGTGTTTAGGCTACTTAGCGGAAATTGCTTCTTCATAACCCACCACCACCACTTCCACATACCCACTATCCATTAATCATTTCCAACCCAACCTAACTTAATTTTGTTTGAGTTGTTGCTTGTGTCTCCTAAGGTGTTTCGGCTACTTAGGGATCATGACTTCAGCTCCGACACCGTGTATAGCCCATCATACCCTTCCGCCACCATAAGCCATTTTGACCGGGTTCCGACCATTAATTCCGCAAACGCCACCGCTTTCCGACTACCACCATTTGGCATATGTCCTTCAGATTTTGAGTTTTGGTTTTTCCGTTTCCTAAGGTGTTTCGGCTAACTAGGAATGGGTATACATCAAGAACACCGCCTCTCATCATCATCATCGGACGGCACCTATCGGACGCCTGCCTGTGCGTAGAGTGTTGGGTCGAGGCCCATGTATCCCCCACTTACCCCTTCGTGGCCCTAGACTATATATACATCTCCACATCCTCCTAGCTAGGGTTAGCTTTGTGTTAGCTCATTTGAGACCTAGATCATTGCTCATCCATAGTGGTTCTACTCCACGAGAGACCACGGCCTCTATGGAGAAGATCCACACCGGATTCAGGTCCTCCTCACGGAGAAGATCCCTCGTGGATTCAATACCTCCTCACGGAGATGAACTAGTTACCTTGTATCTTGCCTTTGTTGGATTTGGACCGTGTATCTTGTTGTGTTGAGGATCTAGCACATGTGTCATTTTTTCTTGTTGATTTGAGTGTTTTCTCTCGTTTCCCCTCGTGATTTCCCCTCGTGTTCTTCGTGTTCATCCTTGGGGATCCCTCCAATATGATGAACTAGGAAAACATTGTCTATGCTTCATGTTCAATGCTGAAAACATCCTCACGGGAAGATCCATCACAGATTCAAGCCCTCCTCTTGGAGATGAACTTTACCTTGTATCTTTCCCTTTGTTGTTCTTGTACCTTGTGGATCTATGTGTTTGTTAGTCTAGTGGATGTGTGATTGGACTTGTTCTTGAGTGTTTCCCCTCGTTTCCCTCGCGTTTCCCCTCGTGTTCTTCATGTTCTTTGTGGGAATCCTCTCCATTTCATGAAAGATGGGCCTTAGGGTCTCCACCCTACACCATCTTGGTATCTGGAGCCAAGGTTTCTCATGAATTTGGAGCCCCCTCATCGTTTTCTAGCTTGATTTTGTTGTGTTCTTCCCCAATTTCGAAAATTTCCCACCAAAAATAGCCCCAATTTTTTTGGGGTCTGTTGGTTTGATAATGTTTTGTTGATTTAGATCCATGGATTCGCTGTGTTTCGAGTGGATCTAACATCTCTACAAGTTTCCCCACTTTTCACCCACAAAATCTCATCAATTTCGAACCCAAAATCGCGCCCCGAAACTCAAATCCCGCGTTGACCCCGACCCACCGGACCTCCGGCGTTTTACCAACGTCCGGACCCTCCCGAAGCACCGGATGTCCGTCATCCACCGGATGATCTGAAAACCTTTACAGAACGAAATTAGCAGATTTCAGACGATTTCCGGATGTCCGATCACCAGACTTCCGACCATTTCCGGACGTCCTCTATCTGTAGATTTTGACTTCGGTTGATTTTTGTTTTGTCCATAACTAATTCATCCGAACTCCAATTTCGACGTTCGTTAGCTCGTTTTGAAGCTCTTGACATCCCCCATACCAAAAATACTATCATCATCATTTGACCATATCGAATATTGTGAAATTTGGCAAGTTTGCCTGGGCCTTCCAGCATATCATCCGCATAGCCACCATAGCCTTCCGCAACCTAACATATTCTCTTCCCCATAGCATTTGTGGTTGCTTGAGTAGTGATTTGAATCTCCTAAGGTGTTTAGGCTACTTAGTGACAATTGCTTCTTCATCAACCACCACCACCACTTTCGCATACCCATTACCCACTATACATTTCCAACCCGATCTAACCCAACCTTGTTTGAGCTTTCTTGAGTTGTGGCTTGTGTCTCCTAAGGTGTTTCGGCTACTTAGGGACCGTGCCTTCAACCCCGACACTGTGTATAGCCCATCATAATCTTCCGCCACCATAACCCATTTTGACTGGGTTTCCACCAACAATTCCGCAACCACCACCGCTTGTCCGTTACCACCATTTGACATTTGTCCTTGAGATTTTGAGTTGTGGTTTTGCCGTTTTCTAAGGTGTTTCGGCTAATTAGGAACGGTTCTACATCAAGAGCACCATTTCTCATCATCATCATCGGAATTTAACCTCGACAACATCATTGTATATCCCCTTTGCCTTTACACTGTTAACCCCTAGCCCATTTTGCGTCACTTTCCTATCGAGACTAGACTTTGAGTATTGCCCGCAACGTCGCTTATGCACATTAGTGATCATCGATCCGCGCATCTATTGCGTACATACCATATCATATTTGTATCATCAAATCATCCCTTGTGTCACAAGATTGTTCCCGCATATACTGTCGTGGAATTAGCACGGCAGATGTCCGGTTTAACGGACTTAATGATGGAACCATCGCACGGGTTAGCTTGAAGGGGTTAAAAGCACAAAAAGGACACAGAGGGTTTATACTAGTTCGGCCCCTTCGAGGAAGGTAAAAGCCTACGTCTATTTTGGTTTGGTATTGCTTGGGCATCGACGAATAGGGAGCGGATCGCTTGCCTGTGTCTCGACGGGTTGTTTCTTGTCCTTGAACCGTCGTCGGGTCGTCCCTTTATATAGAGGCGACGCCCGGTCCGGTTTACAGAGTCCCGAGGCCGGCTCATATTTGTGTCCGCCTCGGTCTCTGCTCTTTCTTCCTTGTCTCTCAAGTTACATGATAAGACGGTTTACAAACTGTAACTCTACGCATGGGCCCTAAGCCTTCATGGGCTGTAACCTCTACTGAACTTTACAATTATACAACTATATCATCATAATTCGGTTTACTCTAGCCGGTTTACACCTGCTAGTAATATCCCTGACATTAGGCCCCAGAATGATTTGAACATGTTCATGCCAGTCTTCTCAATCTTGTATAATCTTCTTTCTTGTATCTTCTCAGTTTTTGTAAACCGGCTGTGACGTCATCCTTGAAAATCGTTTGATTCGACCGTGACATCACTTCCACATTTATCGCACACAGCTGTTTATTATCTTTGCTTTAAAGGCCATCCCGAGAATCGAGGCGACAGGGAATCTTTATCCGATCTCTTTCTTCCTCAAATCCCGCGCTTACCGTTTCGTCTCTTCTCGGCCTATAAATACTGCTGAAGCCCATCTGTTTCTCCTTCTGCTTCTTCTTTCTCCGTCTCCGCACTCGAGCTTTCGCCGTCGTCCGTCGAGCTCGCCGTCGCTAGCAAGTTTCGGCCGCTGCATCAACCTGAGCGCGACCAGATAACTCCGCCGCCGCTTCCTTCTGCCTCAGGTACTCCCCTTCTCTCGCCATAGATCCGTAATCTAGGGTTCTTCCACGTCTCCGCCATTAGACCTCAAAAGCCTCAGTTGTTCATCCTATACATCATGCTCGTAGTAGTTTTGACCTTAGATTTAACTTTGAAACTTGCTCTTGCTCCGTAACTTTATGCTTAGATCTATACTTCTCAGTTCACCCTTAGATCCATTTGCTCTGTATAAGACTCCCGCAGTTCTTCTGTAATAGACCTGCATAAATTTCCTCTTTTCCTTATCGCTTAGATCTTTTTTACCTTAGCTTTCTGTAGAAAC
Source organism: Secale cereale (assembly GCA_902687465.1). Lineage (NCBI taxonomy): Eukaryota > Viridiplantae > Streptophyta > Magnoliopsida > Poales > Poaceae > Secale > Secale cereale. The sequence goes on from LR738711.1 coordinate 462,426,935, forward strand.
CTGTTTCTTCTTGTAGATCTGTAAGATACCCGCCGGTTTAGTCAACCATGCATTGTTTCTGCAACGCATCAACCATGAACCCGACGGTTTAGCCTCTTTCTTTTTTGTTGTCATAAACCGGTAGCAGCTCGTTTCTCGCTTGCTTCCGGATTATCAATGCCATTAGTCCCTTGTCTAAACCGTCATTGTGATTTTACATATGTGATCCGGTTTATGCCTCTGCACTTGAATAATCCGGATTTTATACTTCACCTTTTCAGCACTTTCCTTCTGCTAATATGTCTGCCAAGCAGTTTGTTTCTTGCGACTGGGTTCCTTCTGTCATTACGGAAGAAGACTTAGCTAATACTATTGCAGTCGGCATTCTGGGCCCTCAAGCAGTTCTGAAATGGCGGGCCCCAGGAAATGAATGCCCCCCTATTCCTCAAGAAGGAGAAGTTATTGTTTTCTTTGATCACATAGCCCGGGGCTTTAGTTCTCCCGGTTCAAAGTTTTTCCGGGACGTGCTTGCCGCCTTTCAACTTCATCCTCAGGACATAGGTCCAAATTCCATATCAAACATCTACGACTTCCAAGTTTTCTCCGAAGTGTATCTTCAAGAGGAGCCATCAGTTGACTTGTTCCGGGATTTTTTTCATTTGAACCAGCGAACTGAGTTTACTGGCGGACCTCATCAAGAACTGGGTGGCGTTAGCATTCAAAAGAGAAGAGATGCAGTCTTTCCTCACGCTGCTCTCCATACACACCCCAAGTAGTGGAACAAGTCTTGGTTCTATTGCCACGACACCTCACCTGAAGGTGAGAACCCACTGCTGGGTTATCGCGAACATCGTCTTCCTGAAGATCATCCACTACCGCAGCGTCTCAGCTCTTCAGAACGGGCCCGGTTCGCCTCTCAACTTGCCAAGCTCAAAGCCTTTATGGCTAACCGGTTAACTGGAGTTGATTTTATGCGTTGCTGGCTTGCCTGGAGTATCCTCCCTCTGAGCCGGTGCTCCGGTTTGATGTATCAGTATATCGGAAAGCCGGATGATCCTCAGCGGTTTTCCAAGGTAACGCTTTCTGAATCGGAAGTCATTGAATCTGCCAAGAAAATGCTCAACATCTCTTTGGAGGAATGTAGCAAAACCGGATTGGCTCCATATTATAGGAAGAACAAATTGCCAGCGGTAAACCTTTAATCTCTGCTGTTTGTTTCTAATCCGTTTATTTAAGTTATCTTCTATTTATCTCTCATCTTCTACACAGGCCAATGATCCTTTCTGGAAAAGGAAACCTCAGGATAAGTCAGGCAAACAGCCGCGCCGAAAAAGTTACGCTGTTAAGAAGAAAAAGGTGGCTGCCGGCTCCGGTTCACATGCTGAAGAAGATGATCCGGATTCTGAGGTATGAGTTAATCCGGATATGATTTGTTCGCTTTTATCCATTCTGGTGTTAACGGTGTCTTTTCACAGGATTTGGCTGAAGGGGATAAAGCGGCAGAAACTGAGGTAATCACTCTTTCTTCGGATTCAGAACCGCCTCCACCAAAAATTCGTCGGGTAGTCCGGAAATATCAGTTTTCTCATCCTTACGCTCAACTGGACCCCAATTTTCTTTTGAAGAAACAGCAACACGAAGCCCGCCGGACTACACGCCATAGTGGCCATGTAGTCGAGTCTTTCGGAATATCTCTTACTCCGGCTCGGAGGCGCCGCTCTGAGGTTTTACTTTCTCCAACTCTTCTTCATCTCAAGGCTGGACTTATACGCAAACCACTTAAACCGTCTGACCCTAATTATCAGGAGACTCCTTTATCCTCTTCTGGTGAATCCACTGCCACACAGGTCCCAACTCTGAAGACTGTCCCTGGGTAAGTCCTTTATTTCATCCGGTTTACCTTTGTATTTGCTTTTGTGACTCTGATTTCTTTTCCAATTCTTTTCAGCAAGCCTAAGCCTAGCAAAAAGGCAAAGGCCAGTAAAACGACAGCTGAAAACGCCACTGATGATCCGGTGGCTGATCCGGATACAGTCATCCCTCCGGAAAATGAGCCTACAGTTCAGCTTGAAGATCCCGCTCCCATGGATCATAATTATGCCACTGCTCCTGAGAATCCCAACACTGAAGATGTTCATGAACCGGCAAGTCCTGCCCGGGCCAACCCTCCTCGGACTAGCCCGGCCCCCGCTAGTCCGGTTCATACTTCCACTCCACAACCGGCCACTGCCTCTTCTCCAGATATTCAAATAACCGGTACAGGATATACCGCTCCTGCTGAGCCCGTTGGTTTAGCCAAGCATACCGCTAAAGCGGAGAAACTCCAGCAAGAGAAGGGCAAGTGGAGTACAGATTTGTCTAATTACGCTGAGCTGAGTGCCCAGGAGCTTTATTCCGGGTATTTGAACCGGTTGCATACCAGTCGGGACTATGAAGCGGGCTTGGTCAACATGATGAAGGACAAGTACGAGGTATCTTACTTGTCTTTTGCTTTTGCCTTTGTTGTATTTCTGTCTATATCATGGTAGCCCCCAAGTTCCGGTTTAGCTATGTTAAAAGGTGAACCGGTACTTTCAAATGTGAGCAAATAATCTTACATTAGCCCCCAAGTGCCAGGGGCATAACTCGGTTTATGTGCGTGGGTCTTGTCTGAATCTTTCTTTTGATGTTTCAACTGCCCATTAGCCCCCAAGTGTCAAGTAGACAACTTGTTTGTGTGCTTGTGACTTGTCTTTAATTGTCACTCTTTGATACTTCAATCGCCCATTAGCCCCCAAGTGTCAAGTGGATAACTTGGTTATGTGCTTGAGACTTGTCTGAACTTATGTCATTTATTCCACTTGATTTCCCTTGCAGGCTGATTTGAACCGGAGGGCTGAAGAAATAATTGAACTCCGGAATAGACTTGCTGAAACTGAATCTGCTGCTGCCAAGGCCAAAAAAGATCTGGTGCTGAGCTTAACCACTGCTGAACAGTTGAAGAAATATTTTGAATCCGAATGGGCAACCTGTGAAGTGCAGAAAAATGCTCTTGAAAAGAGAGCAAAGGACGCTGAGGAAGCTCTTAATCCGGTGACAGAAGAGTTGACCGGTTTAAAGCGGCAAATGGAACTTATGACTTCTGCCGTCTTCGGTAAATAATTAACTTGCACATGCTTTCATTTCTGCAACCTTTAATCCGTTCCGGTTTAATTGTGATAACCATATGCAGGACGGCGAGTCACCCATCTTGGGGATGATCTCCGGAAGAAACTCGAGGCCTCTTATACTCTGGTTAAGCAGCTGTATTCCGGCGCTCAGAGAATTATAAGCGCAATGTCTTTCAATAAACCGGCCCCCACCACTATCCAAGGCACTCTGGAGAAGCTTTCTATCTTGCCAGCACGCTTGGAGGAAGTGAAGAAGTCTGCTGCCCGAGCCGGTTCTCTTGTAGCGCTCACCAGAGCCAAAGCGTGGGTTCCAGACTTCGATCCGGAAGAAGCTCTGAACGGGTATCCTAGCACCAAAGAAGATGGATCGGCCATCACTGGTAAAGACCTTCATGCTTTGACGAAGGAGATGCGTCCTCTTGCCAGGAAACTTGCTGTTGAATCAGACTTGACCAGGTATCATCCGGCGTACGACTTACAAAATGAGCGGGTGGATCGATCGGTTTATGATACCGTAAATCTAATCCCACCAGTGCGCCCCCACACTTTCGCCCCAGATGTTGATCCGTCTAATCTTATTACGGAAGAGATGTACTTCCGTGCTTTAACAAAAATCGATTGGTGCATCCCTGACTTTCAGCTGCTTCAAGAAGACGAAGAAGCTCCGGAATAGGTCGATCCTCAGCCGTCACAGTAGGAGGAAGCATAAGTCACACAGTTTATCTTTGTAGCTGCAGTATTATTTTGCTGAAAAACTTTAATCCGGCCAGGCTTGCTGTGCCTTGAAATAGGATAGCTTAAAATATTGTCCGTCTTGATCCGGATGTCCCAACTTTGCTTTGTCGGTTGCCAATTTGAATCTTGTCTGATATGGTTTATCTTGCGTACTATCTGTTTCTACATAGATAACACTTAAAAGATGTCCTAGCGGTTTATCGCCGGACCGATTAAATTGCTCCCAAAATATATCAAACAAGTGTCTGTTTATACCAGAAATAACTTCATACCTGTGATTAAGTATGCTTGATATTCTTAATCCGGCGAACATTGTTATTTCCGAGTAAGCTCTTGGCTCCGCTGGGGCGTACCCAATTATTCCGGGTTTACAAGAACTACCCGTTTAAATAATGCTGGAGCTCTGTGTCCAGACTTTTGAAGATATGTGGTCAACCTTGAAGTTGTCCCACTCCGGATCAAAGAACAATAGAAATGCATGAGAACAGAATTACAAAAAACACAGGTTTGCAAATAAAATCATGTAGCCGAGGCTTTTTGCAAGCTGCTAGGCTCCAAATCGAGCTTATGATTCGAATACGATCATATAAACCGGACCACAAGGGGCTAAGCTAGGATTCAGATACGATCCGTAGCCCCCTTGGGATCATGAAATTTTAGCCAAGCAATGGATTCGAATACGATCCAAGGAGCTTATGATTTGAATACGATCATATAAACCGGACCGCAAGGGGCTAAGCTAGGATTTGGATACGATCCGTAGCCCCCTTGGGATCGTGAAATTTTAGCCAAGCAAAGGATTCGAATACGATCCAAGGAGCTTATGATTCGAACACGATCATATCAACCGGACCGCAAGGGGCTAAGATAGGATTCGAATACAATCCGTAGCCCCCTTGGGATCGTGAAATTTTAGCCAAGCCATGGATTTGAATACGATCCAAGGAGCTTATGATTCGAATACGATCATATAAACCGGACCGCAAGGGGCTAAGCTAGGATTCGAATACGATCCGTAGCCCCCTTGGGGTGTGGCTATGTTCTCTTTGGTTCGAATACGACCTATGTTTGAACAGGAAGCCCTTTAGTGAATTTGACTATGTTCTCTTTGGTTCGAATACGACCTATGTTTGAACAGGAAGCCTTTTAGTGAATGTAGAAGCAGGGTACCCATATGGGAGGTGCACTGTGCAGCAAACCTTCTTTGGTCCCTTATAAAATTGTCCTGCATAGCCAAATAGACTGATCAAAGTATCTTATTTTCTTAATGAAAATGATATAAACTGTAGATGGATATCACCATAAGACACTTATATTGGAAAAAAGAGCTGACCCCCCGGTTTACCGAGGGCGCCGGTTTATTCATTAATCATAATATATACATAGGATACAGCAGAGCTCATGGCTCAAGTATAGTAGGGCCGCAGGAGAGCGATGTTCCACGGCCTCTTTGTCTCTTCTTCTGATGTCCGTGAGTCCTTGTGCTCTCGAATGTCCACCAGGTAATATGAACCGTTGTGTAGATTCTTGCTGACCACAAAGGGCCCTTCCCAAGGCGGGGATAGTTTGTGCATGTCTGTTTGGTCTTGGATGAGCCGGTGTACCAAATCTCCCTCCTAGAACGTCCTGGTTTTAATCCGGCCGGTGTGATATCTGCGCAAGTCCTGTTGATAAATCGTGGACCGTGCTGCTGCTATGTCACGCTCTTCATCCAGCCGGTCCAAACTGTTCTGTCTTGCCTGCTCATTGGCCGCTTCAACATAAGCCGTCACCCGTGGCGAATCATGACGAATATCACTTGGAAGGACCGCTTCAGCACCATACACCATGAAGAAAGGTGTATAACCTGTGGACCGGTTCGGTGTAGTATTGATGCTCTAGAGGACAGAAGGTAACTCCTCAACCCAGCACCCTGGTGTTCTTTGCAAGGGAGTCATAAGCCGGGGCTTGATACCTCGCAAAATCTCCTGACTAGCCCTTTCAGCTTGACCATTGGATTGAGGGTGAGCTACAGAAGACACATCTAGGCGAATATGCTCCCGTTGACAAAACTCTTCCATCTCTCCTTTAGATAAATTGGTGCCGTTGTCTGTGATGATGCTGTGTGGAAAGCCAAACCGGAAAATTACCTTTTTGATGAATTTAACCGCTGTTGCCGCATCACACTTGCTCACAGGCTCTGCCTCAATCCATTTTGTAAACTTATCCACAGCCACCAGCAGATGAGTTTTTTGATCTTGGGATCGTTTGAAGGGCCCAACCATATCAAGCCCCCAAGTCGCAAATGGCCAAGTAATCGGTATCATCCGGAGCTCCTGTGCCAGAACAAGAGCACGTCGTGAAAATTTCTGACAAGCATCACACCTCGGGACTAGATCCGCTGCATCAGCATGGGCTATCAGCCAATAGAACCCATGTCGAAAAGCTTTAGCCACCAAGGATTTTGAACCGGCATGATGACCACAATCTCCTACATGGATCTCACGAAGGATATCACAACCTTCCTCAGATGACACACACCGCTGAAACGCTCCAGAAACACTGCGATGGTGAAGTTCTCCGTTTGCAATTGTCATGGACTTGGAGCGCCGGATTATTTGTCTTGCTTCGATCTCGTCGTCCGGCAACTCCCCATGGCTTAGATATGCCAAGTATGGGAGCGTCCAATCCGGAATAACATGAAGCGCTGCAACTAGCTGTGCCTCCGGATCAGGAACGGCCAGATCTTCCTCCGATGGTACCTGAACTGATGGACTGTGCAGCTCATCCAAAAAATTATTCGGTGGTACCGGTTTACGTTGAGAACCCAGCCGGCTCAGGGCATCAGCCGCTTCATTCCTTTGCCGGTCTATGTGATCCACCTGATACCCTTTGAAATATCCTGCGAGTGCTTCAACTTCTCGTCTGTAAGCTGCCATGAGAGGGTCTTTTGAATCCTACTTGCTGGATACTTGCCGTGCCACTAAATCTAAATCACCAAAACACTTGACCCGGCTCAAGTTCATCTCCTTAGCCATTCGTAGGCCATGAAGCAATGCCTCATATTCTGCTGCATTGTTAGTACAAGGAAACATTAGTCGGAGGACATAACAGGACTTGTCACCTCGCGGGGAAGTTAACACAACTCCAGCCCCCGAACCTTCTAACTGCCTTGAACCGTCAAAATGAATCGTCCAGTATGTAAGATCCGGCTTCTCCTCTGGTGCTTGCAGTTCTGTCCAATCATTGATGAAATCCACCAATGCTTGGGATTTGATAGCGGTGCGTGGCACATACTTCAATCCGTGTGGGCTAAGCTCAATTGCCCACTTCGCCACTCTGCCAGTAGCTTCCCTGTTCTGGATTATATCCCCCAATGGAGCTAAACTGACAACAGTTATTGGGTGGCCTTGGAAATAATGCTTCAACTTCCGGTTTGCCATGAACACACCATATACCAGCTTCTGCCAATGCGGGTACCTTTGTTTGGATTCAATGAGAACCTCACTGACATAATAGACTGGACATTGAACCGGATATTCCTTTCCTGCTTCCTTGCGCTCGACCACGATTGCCACGCTGACTGCCCGTGCATTGGCGGCGACGTATAATAGCAATGGCTCATTATCAACAGGGGCATCAAGGACCGGCGGCTCTGCCAGTTGCCGCTTCAAATCCTCAAACGCAGCGTTTGCCTCATCACTCCATATAAATCGGTCTGTCTTTTTCAGCATCTGATAAAGCGGAATTGCCTTCTCCCCCAGACGGCTGATGAACCGGCTCAATGCTGTGATCCGGCCAACGATACGTTGAACATCATTGATGCACGCCGGTTTAGTCAAAGATGTGATTGCCTTGATCTTCTTCGGATTGGCTTCTATTCCTCTGTTTGACACCAAGAATCCAAGGAGCTTGCCCGCCGGAACACCGAAAGCACACTTCTCCGGATTAGGCATCATTTTATAGGCCCGAAGGTTGTCAAAGGTCTCCTTGAGGTCCTCTATCAGCGTCTCCTCCTTCCTTGATTTCACCACAATATCATCCACATAAGCATGAACATTTCTCCCTATCTACCTCTTAAGACGATTCTGTACGCAACGCTGGTAAGTTGCTTGGGCACTCTTGAGCCCAAAAGGCATAGACACATAGCAAAAAACACCAAAAGGGGTTATGAAGGCCGTCTTCTCCTGATCCTTAACTGCCATCTTGATCTGGTGATACCCTGAATATGCATCCAAAAAACTTAGCCGCTCACATCCCGCCGTAGCATCAATGATCTGATCAATACGAGGGAGAGCAAAAGGATCCGTTGGACAAGCTTTGTTTAGGTCTGTGTAATCCACACACATTCTCCACTTTCCATTTTTCTTTAATACCAGCACCGGATTAGCCAACCACTCCGGGTGAAAAACTTCAACTATGAACCCTGCGGCCAAAAGCCTGGCCACTTCTTCTCCTATAGCCTTGCGCCTTTCTTCGTTGAAGCGGCGTAGATACTGCTTGACCGGTTTAAACTTCGGATCAATGTTAAGACTGTGCTCAGCGAGTTCCCTTGGTATACCTAGCATGTCAGAAGGTTTCCATGCAAAGATATCCCGGTTCTCACGGATGAACTCGATGAGCGTGCTTTCCTATTTAGGATCAAGGTTAGCGCTGATAGTGAACTGCTTGGATGAATCGCCTGGCACAAAGTCAACTTGCTTGGTCCTCCGCAGACTTGAATTCTTCAACGGGGACATATCTGCCGGATCAACATTGTCCTTGTAAAACTTCAACTCCTCCGTAGCACATACTGCCTCCGCATAAGCAGCGTCTCCTTCTTCGCACTCCAATGCAATCTTGCGACTTCCATGAACAGTGATGGTTCCTTTGTGACCCGGCATCTTGAGCTGTAGATAAACATAGCACGTCCTAGCCATAAACTTGGCGTAAACCGGTCTTCCAAACAGAGCATGATATGGGCTCCGGATCTTGACAACTTCAAAGGTTTTCATCTCCGACCTGGAATCCTGTTCATCTCCAAAGGTAACTTCTAGGTCAATTTTCCCAACTGGATAAGCTGATTTTCCCGGCACTACTCCATGAAACACCGTGTTTGACTGTCTTAGCTTCTTATCCGTCAGCCCCATGCGACGAAAAGTCTCATAATACAAGATATTGATGCTGCTGCCGCCGTCCATGAGAACTTTGGTGAATTTGTAGCCACCCACTTGTGGCGCTATCACTAAGGCCAATTGGCCCGGATTATCAACTCGCGGCGGGTGATCCTCTCTGCTCCACACAATAGGTTGCTCCGACCAGCGCAGGAATTGTGGTGTTGCCGGTTCAACCGCGTGGACCGCCCGCTTTAAGATTTTTTGATCCCGTTTACACAAACTCGTAGTGAACACATGATACTGTCCACTGCTCAGCTCCTTTGGATTACTCTGATATCCGGATTGCGGCTGTTGTTGATGCTGCTGATTGCCTTGATTGTTGCTATTACCCTGGCCTTGCTGTTGGTTGTTTTGGTTATTGTAACCGCCCTGACCATACTGATGGTTGCCTTGGTTATTATAACCGCCCTGACCATACTGATGGTTGCCTTGGTTATTGTAACCGCCCTGACCATACTGATGGTCGCCTTGGTTATTGTAACCATGGTTGTTGCCACGATATCCTGATCCGGAGCCATTCCCCTGATGACCCGGACCATAAAACCTGGGGCCTGATCCGCCGCCTGGTGGTCTGTTGTTAGATCTGGCCCGGTTCAGGGCCTCCATCATGGCCTTGCATTCTCCCCAGGTATGTTTGGCTGGATGTTCCTTTGATCCGTGTTTCGGGCAAGGCTCATTCAGTTCTTGTTCCCAAGTAACGAACCCTCCGCCGGTTTGTGGGGGCGGTTTACCCTTGTTGCGCTGAAAGCTCCCTTGAACTTGGGTATTGGCCACGAAATCAGAGCCACCCTCTGCCTTTCGTTTGCCTAAGAAGCTTGTTCCGACCGGACTAGCCTGCGCCGGTTTACCGGATTTACTTGCCTTTCCAGATTTATCTTCATCCGCTTCTGGATACTTAGTGTTGTCGGAGTCCCCATACTTCACCAGAGCGCTCATGAGAGTTCCCATGTCATTACAATCCCGTTTGAGCCGTCCCAGCTTTAACTTCAGAGACTCAAACCGGCAATTGTTTTCCAGCGTTACTATCGCCGTGCTAGGGCTGATACCGTTCGAAGAGTGCATGATTTCTGACACTCGCCGCACCCATGCACTTGTAGGCTCCTTTTCTCCTTGTATACATGCGGCTAGATCCACCACTGACATTGGCTGTTTGCACGTATCCTTGAAATTTTTGATAAATTGGCGGCGTAACTCACCCCATGATCCGATGGAATTAGGTGGTAAAGCCTTTAACCAGGTCCGGGCTGTACCGTCAAGCATCATGGTAAAGTACTTCGCGCAAGCCGCTTCATCCATGTCCAACATCTCCATAGCCATCTCATAGCTCTCAATCCAAGCTTCCGGAGCCAAATCTGCTGTGTAGTTAGGTACTTTATGCGGACCCTTGAAATCCTTGGGTAACTTTACACTTCGTAAAGCGGGGACAAGACACTGCACCCCAAAGGAACTCGTCGTGACTCCTGTCTCTGCTGTGGTTGTGTGAACCGGCGTCGTTTGGCGGATCTCCTCGCGGGCCGCAGATCTAACCCGGTTTGGCGCCTCATGAGCTTGCGCCTCTGCGCCCGCCGGATTATCCTGTCTGTGACGGTGTCGCCTCCGTTCACTACTGGACACTTCCGGTTCATCCCAATGCCTAGTATAACTCCGGCTGTGGCGGGGTGTTGAATGAAGCCTCTCCCTGCTATAGGAATACGCTTGCTGCTGTGTTAATGCCGTGTTAAGCAGATCCTTGACCCTGCGTGCCTCCATTGCCACAGGGGATGTCCCCTCAATGGGTAAAGCGGCCAGGCATGAAGCGGCAGCAACAATGTTATCCAAAGTGTTTGAGTAATGACCCGGGGGAGTGGGGATATGAGGCGCGGACATAATCCGTCGATTTTGCTCCGCAGTGGGCTGTTGAACCGGTTCACCTCTCGCTGGAGCTGTCCTCCGGTTTACCTCCGGATCATTGCTGGCTCCCGCTCCTGGCGTCCCGAAGAGATTCATCGCCTCATAGACCGGCGGTAGACGAGACTGGTACCTTCGATTCCTTACTCCCTGCGTAGAGGCCTGTTCCATCCTCAGCTGGAAAGCCTGAGAATCCAGCTCTGCCTGCCTTGTTGCTATCGTAGCTTTCTCTGCCTTCAGATCCTCCCTTGCTTGCTCGATCCGGCCTTTCAACTGAAGGAGTTCTGCATCGTGTTGCGCCTTATCTGCTGGAGCCACCTCTGCTACTGCCCGGTTTGTAAACTCCTCTACTAAGGCGGATAGAGCGTCAGAGGGCGAGAGGGCCTGGCTGCTTCCCCCCGCACCAGCTTCTGCTGTGATCGCCCCGTTCACCATGGACTGTGGCGTAGGTTGTGACCCGGCCCTAAAGACAGCCACCCGGTTTGGTAGATCAAAGGGGTCCGGAATACTGTCTTCGTCGGACACACCCTCAGATCGGCCGCCCCGCAACAGATACAAGGACTCAGTCTCTCCGGATGAGGATCCATCATTAGAATAGACAAGTGTCTCGCCACCAGAATCCGATCCGTCCTCGGCTTGGGCTCCATGTATTGCTCCAACGAAAACGCGCTTCATGGCAGGCTGAATCCGGGCCGATCTCGCACGCTGAGCCGGCTCGATGATGTCGGAGAAGATGTCCGGCTCAGGTCCCGGTTCGCCAATCTTGCCGATGAAGACGTGGATGCCGCTGAAGGGAACCCGATACCCGTATTCGATTGAATCGGCCTCCGGGCCCCAGCCAGCGTCGTCGATGTAGATCCGGCCGCGACAACTCTTGCTCATCCGGCCGACCGCGTAGCCCTTGAGTCCTTCAAAGCTGCCCTTCAAGAACTCGAAACCATTGTGCGGAGGCCCCACGGTGGGCGCCAACTTTTGTGGAATTAGCACGACAGATGTCCGGTTTAACGGACTTAATGATGGAACCATCGCACGGGTTAGCTTGAAGGGGTTAAAAGCACACAAAGGACACAGAGGGTTTATACTAGTTCGGCCCCTTCGAGGAAGGTAAAAGCCTACATCTAGTTTGGTTTGGTATTGCTTCGGCGTCAATGAACAGGGAGCGGATCGCTTGCCTGTGTCTCGACGGGCTGTTTCTTCTCCTTGAACCGTCGCCGGGTCATCCCTTTATATAGAGGCGACGCCCGGTCCGGTTTACAGAGTCCCGAGGCCGGCTCATATTTGTGTCCGCCTTGGTCTTTGATCTTTCTTCCTTGTCTCTCAAGTTACATGATAAGACGGTTTACAAACTGTAACTCTACGCATGGGCCCTAAGCCTTCATGGGTCGTAACCTCTACTGAACTTTGCAATTATACAACTATATCATCATAATCCGGTTTACTCTAGCCGGTTTACACCTCCTAGTAATATTCCTAACATATACACAATTGCCTTGTTGGTTTGTGCATTCCGCATTGTGGCCATAAAAAAGGAGAATAAGCTTTTAAGCAAAAAGAGAAGCACTACTGGAATCTGGCACTTTGCCATCTGCCATGGCAGATGGCAAAGGCATGGTCGGCGGATGGCAAAGGCTTTGCCATCAGCCAGCAGATGGCAAACAGTTTGTCTGAATTCCAGTGGGCAAAGGCTTCTTTGCCATCTACTGGTGATGGCAAAGAGCCTGTGCCTTTGCCATCAGCTGGCAGATGGCAAAGCCTCTTAACGGGGTTAGCCCCGTTAGAAGGATAACGGCATACTTTGCCATCAGCCAGCAGATGGCAAAGGCTGCAGGCTCTTTGCCATCTGCCAGCAGATGGCAAAGGATGCAGGCTCTTTGCCATCTGCTGGCTGATGGCAAAGGCTGCAGGCTCTTTGCCATCTGCCCGCAGATGGCAAAGGCTGCATACTTTGCCATCAGCCAGCTGATGGCAAAGAGCTTTGCCATCTGCTGGCAGATGGCAAAGAGCCCAAATAGGCCAGTCCAAATTTTTTCTCTGGATGACACGTGGTTTCTTTGCCATCTGCCAGCTGATGGCAAAGCTCTTTGCCATCTGCCAGCAGATGGCAAAGTGTCTATATTGCCCCCATTTAATTTTGTTTTTCTTATATCAATTCATTTTCATAGAAAATCAAACACAAATATATTTATATGACCAATATAGCATATTCAACACATATTACCAATAGTCATGAACACATATATATATCCAACACATGTTACCAATAGTAGCAAGTTTCATCCGTACATATACATAGTTTCATCAATATTACACAGTTTCATCCATAGGTAGCAAGTTTCACAAGATCAAAACAAAAACTAAATACAAGCACTCCATCAACCAAAGCTTCTGTGATCTTAAGCAAATCTGTAAAATGGGAAAGAAGAAAGTTAGAAGAAGAAGACTAGAAGAAGATTATTATGATGCAACTAAAATGTGAAGATTATTATGATGCAACTTATATCTGTAAAATAGGTCATTTTGGAGTTAAGTAAGGTCATTATGTCATTTTGGAGGTAGCTAAGCATATGAAGTCATTTAGGAGCTAAAATATGACATTTCTTAAGCATATTATGTCATTTTAGAGTCAGTTAAGCATATTAAGTGATTTTGGAGGAAAAGATGCTAAGTATAGGTCATTTTAGAGCTATCCTAGGTTAAATATGTCATTTTTAAGCTAGCTAAGCATATTAAGTCCTTTTGGAGGAAAAAAATGCTAAGTATAGGTCATTTTAAAGCTATCCTTGGTTAAATAAGTCATTTTGGAACTAATCAAGCTTATCTTGTCATTTTTTAGCTAGCTAAGCATATTGAGTTATTTAGGAGGAAAAAATGCTAAGTATAGGTCATTTTAGAGCTAGCCTAGGTTAAATAGGTCATTTTGGAGCTAAGTAAGGTTATTATGTCATTTTTAAGCTAGCTAAGCATATGAAGTCATTCAGGACCTAAAATATGTCATTTCTTAAGCATATTATGTCATTTTAGAGTTAGCTAAGCATATTAAGTCATTTTGGAGGAAAAGATACTAAGTATAGGTCATTTTAGAGCTATCCTAGGTTAAATAGGTCATTTTTAAGCTAGCTAAGCATATTAAGTCATTTTGGAGGAAAAAATGCTAAGTATAGGTCATTTTAGAGCTATCCTAAGTTAAATAGATCATTTTGGAGCTAATTAAGCTTATTATGTAATTATTATTGAGCTAGCTAAGCATATTGAGTCATTTAGGAGGACAAAATGCTAAGTATAGGTCATTTTAGAGCTAGCCTAGGTTAAATATGTCATTTTAGAGCTAAGTAAGGTTATTATGTCATTTTGAAGCTAGCTAAGCATGTGAAGTCATTTAGGAGCTAAACTATGTCATTTCTTAAGCATATTAAGTCATTTTGGAGGAAAAGATCCTAAGTATAGGTCATTTTAGAGCAATCTTAGGTTAAATAGGTCATTTTTATGCTAGCTAAGCATATTAAGTCATTTGGGAGGAAAAAATGCTAAGTATAGTTCATTTTAGAGCTATCCTAGGTTAAATAGGTCATTTTGGAGCTAATTAAGTTTATTATGTAATTATTGCTAAGCATATTAAGTCATTTTGGAGGAAAAAATGCTAAGTATAGGTCATTTTAGAGCTATCCTAGGTTAAATAGGTCATTTTGGAGCTAATTAACCTTATTATGTAATTTTTAAGCTAGCTAAGCATATTAAGTCATTTTGGAGGAAGAAATGCTAAGTATAGGTCATTTTAGAGCTATCCTAGGTTAAATATGTCATTTTGGAGCTAATTAAGCTTATTATGTCATTTTTGAGCTAGCTAAGCATAACGAGTCATTTTGGAGGAAAAAAATGCTAAGTATATGATTATGTCGCTAGTATCCTTATGGCAGAGAACCCGGGCTGACATGACTAGTCATAGAACCAAGGTGGCACAAACGTACAGGGACAGGCATAGATGACCCAGCAATGCACGTGTCGGTCATCAGCGAGTGCAACCAAGTCGTAGCAAGCTACAAGGACTTCGGTGATACACCGCGTGACATTTCCCCGTAGGGACAGACACAGGAGCAAAGAAGGACACATGCTGGTCAATCCATGTGTTCCGGAGCAGTAGCGAACTACCATGGCTCAGTGGAAGCACTAGGAGGCATTTCCCTGTATGGAAGGCTACCAAAGGCACACGACTAGATGTCGAATCCCACAAATACAATGCATTTCAAACATACACACATTATGCACGATATGTGTAGATACAACATGGCATCACAACAAAACTCTATTAAGCAAAACACTTGGGAAACTTACCGTCATCACGGAGGTGTAGGTGTAGGTGTAGGTGTAGGACCGGTCGCGCCAGTGGCAGACGGAGAAGGATCAGTCGATGCTTGTCGGGAGTTACGCTGCACCAAAGATTATTTCCAATGTATCATTAGCATGATGCAACTCAAATGTGAAGACTAGTAACTAATGACCGTTCAAATGAAACTCACCGTGCCCGCCGGAGCAATGACTCGCATCGACGGAGGGGTCTGGCCATTCTTCTCGCACATGGACTGCACATTTGGTTTTGACGAGTCAGTCATATTAGTTACTAATGAAAGGAACATTGTGTGCATGATTTAGCTAATATGCAGAAGAGACTTACCACGAAGAGATCGTACATGGCCCGGTTAGCCGAGTCGTTCCGGTTCCTCTCCTCCTCCAACAACCTAGCCGTCCTCTCCTCATTCTCCCTCTCCCTCTCCGTCGCCTGCCGGTCCCTCTCCGCCAACTGCCGGTCCCTCTCCTCAAAAGCAGCCTGGGTCTTCGCTCTCTCTGCCTGAATAGCAGCCTGCAACACCACTCGTTAGCATTGTAATCATCGACGGTCGAAAACACAATGTAATGGAGGAAAGGCTACTGAGTCCATATAACAAACCTGGAATTCGATTTCCATTGGTCGTAAACGAGACGGTATCTCAGGATCAGAGCTGGTCTGGCGCTTCTTGATCTGCGGGAGAGTGCTACTACAACGTATCAGTCCATTACCCATGGCTAACGAGCCATGGGACCTCCCGCCACCAGATATCATCACCAGCTCTGGATCAAAAGGCCGGCTCGGGTTAAAGTCCGGCCCTTTCCTCGCCTTCCCCTGCTTAACGTACTTCACCATCTTCTGGTGGGAGGCCACGTTGCTGAAGTTATTTGCATTTTCGAGGTCAGACTCAGAGAATGCCTTGGCCTTCTTGTACGGTGCAATATTGTACTCCCTTTGTAAACTAATATAAGAGCATTTAGATCACTGTTTTAGTATTCTAAATGCTCTTACATTAGTTTACGGAGGGAGTAATATTCTGAAAGAAAATAGAAGGACTAAATAAGATAGTTGCAATAACAATTATGAAATTTTCACTAAAACAGCCCAAGAATGTAGAGACTTGCAATTATTTTAGGAATCAATGCACTCTAGAAACTGAAAAGAAATCACTTAATTTTGACAAAACACTAACTGTAGAAAGTAACTTCGGACTTCCATGATACAAATGCTGTCAAAAACTGGAGCAACTCTCTCAGTCTCCATGATCTGAAATAAGTATATGATATTAAGAAGTGACAAAAAGATCAGTACCATGCAAATGGTTGAGAAAATAATTGCACTGAAAGCAGATTGTTTTTAGATCTCCAACAAATTTAGGAAGTATTCCCATCTGGACAAGTGTTACGAACAACACAGATCCCTAAAGCTTGTAAGAGTCGGTTATTTTGATCGACACATTACAATCTAGAAATATGACAACCTAGATATTGTGCTATGCATCCTTTTAAATTGGTCAATACTCAATAAGTTCATTGGTTAGATGCTTGAATGCTAAAAGTATATCCCTTGTACAGGAATAAGAATCAAGATGTCTAAAAAGAAATCTCGCCTAAGTTGGTGGCACATATTTTTTGATAAAGATCTGATATTGTACCATTATCTTCAGTTCGCGTACTGCTCAAACTCTGAATGCATACGGCGTACACCTCAGTAGTTTGGAGCCAAACTTATGGATGAAAGCACTTGAAGAGGAAATAGCAACTGTTCAATAACACATGTAATATGTACGACCAAGAAGAATTGCAATTATTCAAGAACGCATTGCACAAATGGACTAATAGCATGCTAGTCTGGAAGACATTTGAATGACTTGTAAGAATCAAAATAAACATGTTCCGAGCACAAGAAATTCATACCTACATAAATTGTATAATATATTTCACATACATTGATAAATCATAAAGATCATGGTTCTTCGGCAGAAATAATTCACTATAGACCAGAGAGCTATATATTAGTACTAATGATCCTTTCCTGTGTCTTGCCTCTTAAAGAACAATTATTTGCACTAGTCGTCAACCCGTGCATTCGCATGGGCCGGTTATCTAATATTTTATTTCAATCTATATTATAAAAATGGTTTCTTATATGAATAACTACAGTTGAGATGTTTGTGAAGCATATACATTTATAGGCACTGGTATTTAGAAAAGAAATGAATATGCTACAACCGCTACATATTAAGTTTTCTGATAACACATTATCACATTATATTGCTCAAAATTCATTATATGAAGATGCAATTATGCGTGAAATATTTCCCTAATAATATGTTTGTTGGTCTCATTTGGGAAGGATGTAGAGCCATCGAATGCATTGCTTACATTATCACGCATAGGTGTGACCTTTTATGCGGGTAACTATTTAAAATATGTTTAAACAACAAAAATTTGGTTAGTGGATCAATTTGATATCTATTTCCCTAAATATTTTTCATGTATTCTAATAAATCTTGAATGATATACGATCATGCAATTTAAAACTTGAACTAACATATTGTAGTAAATGTATGGCACATATAAAATGTGCAGGTAAACTTTTCTATCTTTGAATATTAATATAGAAAAATAGACATGATGTCGCTTTATTCTATCGCATTGAAAACGACTATCCATATCCTATGTACCTAACCCTTCTAGGGGATTCTATGTTTTTTGAAAATTCATATTCTTGATATCGAATATAAATGTAAAATATTGTTAATTGTGCCTATTTATGTTGAAAACGTCTTGAAATAATTTTCATCATGTTATAAATAATTTCATCGATGTTCTCCTAAGAATAGACTTCATAATTTTATATATGATTGTATTCCCATGCAAAAACATAGGATATACGCATCTATTTAAATCCATATTGAGTAATGTCTTAGAAATTTGATTTTTAAATAATATGAAAAAGAGTATAAGATATAGTCCTTGATAAAATGGTCAATTAAAAATGAATACCTTATGAAAACTCAATGAAAACATACCATGATGATCAAACATCCAACAACAGTGTTATCCTTTGGCAACATAGAAAAATAAGACAAATTAGTAGGCATATAAGAGCTTAACACGATTCAAGTGATGTAAGATAAAAAATGATTGATGGAACCAAGCGCTGGTTATGGAATTAGGTGTGGCCTATTTCCATGAAAACAAAACTAAGTTTCGCATGCCCGAATTCAAAAATAGATTGTGGTACTGACAAAAACATATTAAGTATGTATATGTGTTTAGAACCATCTCCTAATGATGTGATAATTAATCAGTGCACATCCCTCAAACAGTCCGGGTGAGCAATGTTGTGTTTTACGTACATAGAAGATGGAAAATAATAATTAAATTATTTACACATGATATATATGCATGCACTCTAGTCTAGAAGCAAACACAAATCAAAAGAAACATAATGTGTTTTACTTCAAATATGAAAGAGCGTTACAATAGAACAAACCTCCAGTTGGCCAAGCACTCACATGATCGAAGGTATCTATTACTCTGATCTCAAAAAATTCCCAAATTTTAAAATCTTGGCACTGCCATGCAGATTACATGCATTAGCTGAAGCATCTATAAATCTTCTGGTATAAAATGATCGTCGCTAGTAGTCTCGTAGATGATAACAATCCACTGAGAACATGCTTGCAGTCATTGAATCGGCCAAGTTCTTCCAAAAACTGATTGTGGTACTGACAAAAATATATCAAGTACGTAGATGAGTTTAGCACCATCTCCTAATCATGTGATAATTAATAATTGCACATCCCTGAGACAGTCCCAGTGAGCCATCATGTTTTTTTGCGTACATAGAAGCTTGAACAAAATAATTATATTATTTACACGTGATATATATGCATGCACTCTAGTCTAGAAGCAAGAACAAATCAAAAGAAACATAATGTGTTGTACTTCAAGTATGAAAGACTCGTGCAATAGAACAAACCTCCTGTTGGCCAAGCACTCACATGATTGAGGGTATCTATTATTCTGATGTCAATGAACTTCCAAATTTCAAAATGTAACCACTGCCATGCAGATTGCATGCATACAGCTGAAGCATGTATAAATCTTCAGTAATAAGACAACCGTCGCTCGTAGTCTCGTAGCTAGATGATCACAATCCACAGAGAACACACTTGCAGTCGTTGAATCGGCCAAGTTCCTCTCTGCGGTACTAAGAAATACATGCATGTACAGGCTAGCTTGATTCAACCAAGCATGTAACGTCAGAAGTCTCTATGGAAAAGTACTTGTGTCCTCATGTGCATGTGTTTTGCGGAACTGATCCAAGGGATTTGCATTGTATACCTGAGTCTCCCGGCAAAATAGAGGAGCAGCTTGCTAACTTCTCTACATGCATGCATGTATTTTGCATATAGTTTCATTTAACTCGCAACACCAATCGGTCGGGCCTCAATGCCTCATATGTGTGTGTCTCGGTGTAGCACTCGGCTGCGTCGTCGAGGCTGGGACTGCGCTCATATTGGGCTACTACTTTGGACTGTGCACAACAACATTGGTAATCAAAAATCAAAGTGGCAGACATTATGAAGCATGCGAGAGGCTGGAATTGAGGGCAGGCATGAATTCTAGATAGGGTTCGGTTGCATGCCTACATGCGTACTAGAGGAAAATCCTTTGGCGATGGCAGCCCTAGCCCATGCCTATAAGAATTTGTCACGTTGTAGCAGCAAGCAACAGTAATACAGTAAGCAGAGCAAATGGGAACACTGAAATAGCAAACAACAGACCATCTCACCTTAGTTTGCAGTCCAGCAGAGAAATGAGATTGCATATTTATGACGATGTTGCTAAATGCTAACCCTTAAATGCTAACAATGTGGTCCAGGTGGTCATGGCGCACGGCGAATAGTAGGCCGCAGTCATTGCCGAATGCGACTTAGAGGGACGGCATAATGACGCTTGTCCCGTGCCCGCCCACCAAGATCACCTAGATGGCGTACTCCTCCGCCTCCACACCCTTGCGCTGCACCTAGGCGCGCGCGGTGGTACTCCTCGTCGGTGAGCACCCGGTCGAGCACCGAGGGCAGCCCGCTCCGTGCGCCCCCACCGGTTCCGGAGATGGTGAAGCGCCATCTTCTTTGAGGCGAGTGTCTGGAAGTGGGAGGCCGTGCCGGGGATGGGGGAGAGCGGATGTGGGTGAGGCGAAGCGAAGCGGGGAGAGGGAGAAGAGGGAGGTGGTGGTCGCGTGGGGCGGCGGTGGCGGCGGCGGCGGGAGGGCGTGCGTGGGTGAGGTGTGCAGTTGAGGGGAGGTAGCAGATCGTGATTGTTTCCATAGCCAAGCCGACCGTGAGGTGTCCAAAAAAAGCAGATCGTGGGGTGGAGATCCGTAAATCGTGAAGAGGGAGATCCGCAGGTCGCAGCTCCTGCAAAAAAAAGTTCGCAGCGTCTGCGGCAGAACATTGAGCGTGCGCCGTTCGATCCAAAGGCAGACCATCAAATTAATATCGACGCTTAGATTTTGTTAGATGAATCAGATCGGATGATTGTGGTTATTCCGTGTGCACTTTTTGGTGTGGCTTTAGGAGAATTGAAGTTTGCTCTTTTTATAGTAGTGTAGATGTAGATGTGGATGGGTGGGGGAGAGGGAGGGGATAATTAACCCCACAGTTTTTTTTACCTAAAAAAATAACTCATCTCTTTGCCATCTGCCAGCATATGGCAAAGATTCTTTGCCATCTGCTGGCAGATGGCAAAGAGGTGGGGCTGGTACACCGTTAACCCCTTGACGGCAACAGGAGTTGGCTACCTCTTTGCCATCTGCTGGCAGATGGCAAAGAATTGGCTGATGGCAACCATGTTCTTTGCCATCTGTTTTTTATAAGCAGATGACAAAGAAGTTCTTTGCCATCAGCTAGCAGATGGCAAAGAACTGGCTGATGGCAAAAACCCAGATTCCAGTAGTGAAGGACAAAGAAGCTTGTAACCAATAGCTATATCATCATACCACATTGCATATAAGATTGTCATATCCGATCATCTTGCATCATCTTGAGAAGAACACCGGGAACCATACATACATAGCATACTTGGGGATAGAAAGTTGATACATTTAGCATCTCATAGGTTGTGCACAAGTGTTGTATCCGCCTATAGAGCATTCGTGCTAGCGTATCTCTAGAGTTGTGCAACACGAGCGTTTTCCGTGGATTCCACATTTTGTGCTCATTCCTTGGTTGCACGATCACCTTTATCTATCCGTGTGTGTGTTTCTGTGTGCCACTCATATTGCTATTGGTCTACTTGTTACATTTGCGAATTTGTGAATCTCTATCAACATTATTAACTCTTGCTAACATTTTGCATCAAATTTTTGTGCCACTTATCCTAACCAAGCCAATCGATAAGCTTTACTTGGTAGGTGTGAGTGAACAAGTCCGGTACCAATTCCACTATTCTTTCATTTCACATTGAGTGAAATGGGATACATCCTCAACTTTGAGAAAAGGTAACTTGTTATTGTTTATCTTATCTCCTACTCGCCTTTGCTCGAGTCTTGTGATGGATAAGCAAAGCATTACATCTACTTCGGTCTACACCAACAACAACAAGTTCGATGCCGTGATGAATCCTCATCAAGACCACAAAGAGGTCTCCCTCATCTTCGAGAAGACGCTCACGTGCACATCCTTCCGAGCTAGCATCTCCGGCAAGATCACATCAGCATCAACACCATCGATGACAAGAACGTGAAGGTCACGAGCTCAACACCAACAACCGATCAACGACTTCACCGTGTACCTTGGCATCTTCGCCAAGCGACTTCAAGGCATCTTCGCCTTTCGACATATGACATCTTCGCCAACAAGCACCTCAAGCTTATGTTCAAGAGAAGCTCCCCAAGCTCAAGTCCACAACTTCCACGAGCTACTATGACCTCGACAATGACCACTGGATTCTTTTCTATGGGACTCAAGAACCCGAGGAGTATCTCGAGTGGGAACGCTTGATGGACGACTACCTCACCCTACATCAAGTTCCTCCCGGAGATCAAGTGAAGTACACCACAAGAAACTTCGACGACTTCGCGTCGACATGGTGGTTTCACACACCTTCGGAGGACTATGATATGAGTTGGCCCAAGACGAAGAAAGCTTTGCGGCGAGAGTTCGTGCCTCCCACTTACACGGAGCATCTTCTACGACAATTGGAGAACACCGTACAAGGATCCAAGTCCATCGACAAGTACTTCAAGGAGATGAAGAATGCCTTGCGACGAGCCGGCGTGAACGACCCCATTTTGATGAAGTTCCACTTCATGATGGGATTTAACAACGACATCTCCAAGACTATCTTCCTCGAGAACTACAAGTCCCTCGACGACAACTACATTGGTGCTCCCAAGGCAGAACAAGAACTCATGAAGGCCAAGGCTTCTCCACCACAAGCACACTTCTCCAAGACCAAGCTCCAAGACGGAGAGCATGAGGCTAGTACCACCATGATGTCGAGCTCCATGTCAGGCCCAAGTTGCGATTCTATCCCGATCACGTGAGAACTCGTGATTGGGGCACAACCGCATTTCGGGCGCTTAGCAAGATGGATATCATTACATTGTACCATTACATAAATACATGGGGATACAACAATTCATACAGTCACATGAATGCAACAACATCAAAACAAGACATTCGACTACGGATGCAAACATGAAAAGCACAACGACATCCATCTGCTATCCCAGGCTGCCGACCAGGAACCTAGCCCAAGACTGACGAAGAAGAAGAAGAAAGAACTCCAACAAAATGTATCATCGCTCTCACGTCAAGTCATCGGAAACCTGCACCTTCAACTAGTGTTGTAGTATCTGTGAGCCACGAGGACTCAGCAATCCCATAACCATGGGTATCAAGACTAGCAAAGATTATGGGTACATAGAGGTTAAGTGGTGAGGCTGTAGCACTGGCTAAGCATAAGTATGGTGGCTAACTTATGAGTACCAGAATAAGATGAGCATCTACGCAAATAGTCGTAAACTAGTAATGATCGCTAGAGATCCTGAACTACCTACGAGTCAAACATAACCGCACCGTGTTCTCTTCTCAAGAGGAAAGAGACAGTCACAGTTACTCATGCGGTTTGTGTATTTTACTTTGAATCCTCTGTCAAGTTTTCTACAATCGGACATTAACATATTCCAATCTGCGACATAACCGCGGGCATGGCTTTCGAAAGACCAAAACCCTGCAGGGGTGTCCCAACTTAGACCATAACAAGATCTGACGATCAGCAGAGGTAAAAATAATAATACCCCTTATCTTAGGGACAACCCGATCAGACTCGGAATCCCGGTGCACAAGACATTTCGACAATGGTAAAACAAGTCCAGCAAGACCTCCCGGCGTGCCGACACCGTGTTAGTAGCCGCGCCTATCTCGTCTCAGGCCACGTCCGGATAGGTCAGCCTACGGGTAATACCAGATACCTCGAGTTTCCCCGTGGCGGCCCCGCAGTCCGCCCGTTTGTGACCAACACCATCAGCACTGGCCCCCCTATTATGTAGAAAAGAATCCTTGGGGACGTGACCCCCTATGCAAATTAATTAATTAATTAAGTTATTATTATGTTGCAAATTAAAACCAATGTTGGGCCTTGCTGGAGGAGTTTTATTCAAAGACGAACTATCAAGGGGTTCCCATATACCCAACCGCCTTAGGAGCGCAAAATCAAGGAACATAACACCGGTTTATCGGCTCCTAAGGTGGCATGAGTGGAAACAAACACCGAGCAAAAGGCCAAGCCTTCCACCCATTGCCAAGTATATAGGTGTGTTAAATTATAATAATAGATATATTGTGATATTCCAACAACAAGTTCCGACATGGAGCAATCTTCATCTTCACTTGCAACTAGCAACGCTATAAGAGGGGCTGAGCAAGCGGGTAATATAGCCAAACAATGGTTTGCTGGGAAGGTGTCAAAGGTTAGAGGTTTCATGGCAACAAGGAGAGAGGCTGGCAATAAATGATGGGTAGCGCGACATATAACGATAGCATCGAGACAACCAGGATGGCAATGATAGTAAAGGTATCCAAGGTGATGGTCATCTTGCCTGAGATCCCACAAGGAAGAAGAATGAGTCCATGAAGAATACGAAGAAGAAGCCACGCAGACGAACGAAATGTAGTTGAAGGAATCCTCACGATCGCAACGGAATATGAACTAGCGAGAAGAAGCACACAACATGGTAAACCCAACACAAGACAAGACATGATGCTCAACCAAGTATGATGCAAGACAAGTCTATATGATGGAAAACATGGCAAGGGATGATGCATACAGAACAACACAACAAGGCAATTTTAAATGAGGTCGGAAACAACATATAATAATGCCGGTAAGTCCTCATATGAACATTTCGAAATTGGTCCAGATCTGAACAATCCTTAAGTTAAAGTTGTTAAACAGCAAGTTAACGTGCACCATGATTATCTACTTGAAATTCTAGTCAAGTTACATATAAGGTTCATTTAATTCGGAGCTACGTCCTAGAAGATATGAGCAAAACAAGTCAAACATGTCATTGATGCAAAACGCATCCAAACATCAAGCAAACACACTCCAAACAGGTATTCAACATGTTAATATGCATCTACATGCAAAAACACACAAGTTTCATAAAGGGCACGCTCAAAATGGAGCAACGGTTCAACACGTACACATGAAACAAGATATAACAACAAGCTGTCCAAAATAGCAACATGGCACTTAGTTGACAACAAAAAACATGATACAAGAACATTTCATGGCAACAAAAGGCATGGCAAGCATGTACATGTCCAACACTACAAGCATGACCAAAGAGCTACTACAAAACACTACTAGATCATGCTCAAAGCATCATTGCAAGATTGCATTTTTTTTACAGATTCACAGACTTAGTGAAAATAAGTAGACATGGCAGAAACAACGACAAGTAGGCATGTTTGCAAGCTTGTGCATCTCATCTCGGAGCATATCATGGCATGTGAATATAACAACCAACAAGAAAACATGTTTATGAAGCTACTCATGGCAAGAACATGGTCATAGGATGCGTAGATCACTAGCAATTCACATGGCAAAACCGAACTTACTGATAACAGGCTGACGGAAACATTTTATAGAAAATTGAGAGCATGAAAACAACAAGCTACATCAGGCCATATATGCAAATAAGGCCATGAATGGATAGAGCATTACATGGACAACAAGACATGATCATTGATCACTCCAAAACAAGCATGTATTTCAGTGGGGCATCAAGCAAAAATGGCATCATGTTTTAACAGTTTCAGACTTAGCAGTTTTTAACAAGTCTCAGAAAATAATATCAGCGAGTAGGCCACTTTGCAAGCTTGTTGCAATCACCACAGGGTACATCATAAAAAGTGGATTGCACCACAGCAAAGATGGCATGATTGTGCTTCTAAAACATATGGACATGTAGCTCAAACAAAAATCACACATAAAGATACGAAAAAGACAAATCAGCATCTCATAACAATTTACAGCACTTAACAGCCCCATGCACTTTGGCATCAGAGATTAACATGGCAATATGGAACCTAACATGAATGCTACAACAACCATCAGGTAGAGCACATCACAATGAACATTTTGACATAGCATACAATCCATTTGGACCAACATGCAAAAAGATATCATCACTCGAACATGCACACTTAACAAAAGCTTTCAGCAGTTTAAAACATATAGCACCTTTGCAACGATGATTAGGGCATCAAGATGAACTCAAACAAGCATGCCACAGTACAACAATATGAGGAGCATCACGAGACGAACATTTTGACATATTATACTTGAGAAACGGAGCACCGAGCACAAAGTTATCACTATGCAAACATGCACACATTTTTATAACAGAACTGGGGACTTGCTAAAAAAACGACGTGAGCGCAACTTAGCTATGCGTCGCACGGGCGAGGGATAAGGCTGCTCACCCATTGGGCTCGGCCCAGGTTGCAGTGCTGGGTTGGGGCAGGCCGGCTGGTGGAGGAGTGATGTGGGTTGGCCTCGGCTGGGCCGCGCCGGGCCTAGGGCGGGGCGGAGGCCCACGCGGGGGCTCGTCCTCGTTCCCTGGCGGATGAGGCCATGGCGGCGGCGAGGTCCTCCGGCAACGAGGGGACGGCGGCGGTGGCACTCTGGCGAAGGAAAGGCAGGCGAGGGGGCCGGATCTGGCCCCGGGGTTCCATTCCCGGTGGCTGTGGCAGCAGTTGGAGCCCCGGTCGGCAGCTCGAGCATCTCCGGTGGAGGATCTGGGAGGTTGAGGACGGGATCTATCGCAAGACGAGGCGTTGAGCAGGCAGTGGACTCCGGTGGGGTCGGGGCTCCGGCAAGGCCTGGATACCGGCGTCGAGGTGGGGGACGCAGGACGAGCTGCCGGCGGCGAGCACCTGCGCCGGTGGCGACGACGCCTACGGGTGGAGGTCGGGAGATCAGGCTCCTCTCTGATCCAGACGGGATCGAGGGAGGGAGCCGAGCGATCGGGCGCCGAGCGGGCTCGGATGGGCCACAGCGGGCCTGCGCGGTGAGAGGTGGCGGCTGGGGAGCTGGGGCGATGTGGAGGCGCCAAGTGGCCTGCGGCGATTGGCTAAGGCGCATCCAGCGACTGAGGTGGCGCACTGCGGTTGGCCGGGCGCACTGGCGGCGGCACCAAGTGGTGGGAGCTGGCTGGAGCGGCGCGGATTCTGAGGAGGAAGATGGTGGTGGCTGCGGGAGGAGAAGGAAAGGCTAGGAAATGCCAAATTTGGCATGGGGTGTCTATAAATAGACAAAACTAGGGTTAGGGGGTTGTTTTGGGGCAGATCGGAGCCCTCCGATCGCGATCCAACGGCACCGGTCGGAGGGAAGTGGTAGGTGGCTAGTGGGCCATGTAGAGGCCTGGGTGGGCTGCGAGGAGAGGAGAGAGAGGCCCGGCAGCAGTTTTCGAAGACCGAAAACGTCCGACGAATTAACCAGCTACTAGTGCCGCTATAGTTATCCGTTGGGCTATCAAACGGACTCTGAATGCGATGAAATTTGGCAGGCGGCCTATCTACACTATAATAAGACCACACGCCAAGTTTCATCCCATTCTGAGAACATTTTCCGGTCACTTCTAAAATAAATATTCGGAGATGCCGCGGGCGCGTGTGAGTGTGTCTGGGCTCAGAACGGACAACGGAAAGGACGAGGGGAACCCGAACGGATGCAAGTTTTGAAAACATGCTGATACAATGCACATGGTGACATGGCAAAATGCAACACACAAGCAGATGACATGGCAATGACGATGAATAACTGGTTGACACCTGGCGCATCGGTCTCAGGGTGTCACAACACTCCCCTACTAACAAGAGATCTTGTCCCGAGATCTTAGGGACGAGACTGAAGAGGAAAAGGAAGAAGGTGAAACCAAGGAAGATTGAGGGGTTGAACAACTTGAAAGAATGAACACGACAGAGGAGAACAAAGTTGCAAACACTTCGTTAGACAAAGAAGAACAAGGGATACGACGAGAACCAAAAGGTTGAAAGGCACGAAACAATAGTTGTAGGAACAAGAATGAATTCGAAACCACTCCGGTTAATAAGAGATAGACAAGGAATTTGAACGAAGGAATTCGGGCAGCACTCCGGCTGATTATGGAAGGGATAGAACATAATCTTGACAAAATGGAACGATATATTGCGGAAACAACACAATGCCTCCGAAAGAGTTGAAAGTGTTGCATGTAAAGAACGAAGGAGAAGAACAACTTCGAGCGCGAATGAATTTGAAAGAGCATCCTTAGGATAAAGGTTTGAACGGAGTTGTTGAGAAAATCAACAATAAAAGAATAAGCTTGTTGTGGACTTATGAACAACATCGCAAAACTTGAGGTGAATTATGCCACAACAAAAAGATTTAATAGTTGAGATGAATGAAGAAAAGCAAAACTCCACGTGAAGAATACGGAGAATTGATTGCACTTCAAGATGCAAGAAGAATAAAGCTTGAGCTTCTCCTCAAGAATTTGATGAACACTTGAAGAATGATTTGAATCGTGATGAACCACCATGAAGACCTTCAGTAACAAAAGGATGATGAAGGATGAAAAGAATAAGAATAAGGCCTTGCGACGATTAGTCGGGGTTCCGACAAGATAGCCGAGAAACTATGAACTCCGGAAAGAAAAGGTGAAGACGCTTGGGACTAGAATTTATACATCAAGAACCAATTCCAATGGAAGGGATTAGTCAACTTGATGAAAAGAATACGAATTATGTTATGCTTCTCCTCCATCAATTAAATTGATGAAAGCAATGGATTTGCATACTACTTATTCCCGTTGAAATGATTAAAGAGGGATATATCGCAAACTCGAGAAAGTCTTCATGAACCATCGGTAGGATTGAAAACCAAATGAATTGATTTGTAGACCAGGGAAAAGAAATCTTGAACGAACCACTGTAAGAATTGAAACCGAGTGAAGCAAAGAACAAACCACCGGGAAGAATTATAAAATGAATGAAGAAAAGAGAATGAATCGCCGGGAAGAATAAAGCACTTGAGGCAATTTGAATGACGAGAACGAAGAGATCGTGAACTGATTAAAGAATACTTGAACGAAGCACCAGACGGATGTGAGATGAACGAAGAGGCATCAATGAAGAATATTTGGAGGACGAAGTTGAAAACTGAGAATGAAGAAATCTTCTGAAATGATGGCCTTCGAAGGAACACAAAGAAAAGAATTCATGAAATACTCTGGAAGAATGAAAAGAAGAAAGGTTGAACCAACGATGAAAATAATTTTGAAAATGATCTTCAGAAGGCATATGACTGATGGAATACATACTTACGTCACACTTGAAAAGAATTTCGGGACACTCCAGGAAAATAGAAGAGTCAGGCAAGATCCTGGGAAAAGACATGTGGGTTATGAGGCCACCAAAGAGAAAACCGACCATTGGAAAGAATTGAAAAGGAGATGATGCATCGGAACAATTAAAGACTCGAAGGAGGTGATAACCTCGAATTAATTAGAACACAGACGAATCTCCTGAGATATCTTCGGAACTCCCAAACAATTAAATGGTGATAGGCAAATGAGCAAGAGGAACATCTGAGCCGAGGGAAAGAATATGATGAACACCGAATACTTGAATTGAATCCACCGGAAAAGAAGAAGAGGTGAAGAATATCGAACGAGAGGAGAATTCACTAGTTGAAACAATTGATGAAAGAAAGCAAAGACTTCACACGAGTAGGATGGATACTAGATTAAGGACTCTGACTCCGAGAAGCAAAAGGGGTGGGCGGGTGGGAAAAAGAAAGTCCACTTCGGACGGGGAAAACACCGTCGGTTGAAAAGAACCGAGGGTTGAACTTGCAAAGAAGAAGAGGGTTGAATCCACTTGACGAGAGATGCACCAGATGAAAAGAACAGAAGACGCAACGAACGAAACTAACCGTGTGATCCTAAAAAATATTTGAAGGAGAAGAGGAGTAATTCAAAACACCCACGTCAAGATTCCTCACCAGAGCGACAAAGGGGCTGAGGAGTAAAAATAATTCCTACTCTCCGATATAACTAGACTCAGAAAATGTTTTTTCTAGACTCGACAACGGCCAAACTACGATCAATCAAGGGGGCTCCAATGGTCGGTCGAGGCTCTGATACCAACTTTACAGGCCCAAGATGCGATTCTATTCCGATCACGTGACAACTCGTGATTGGGGCACAACCGCATTTTGGGCGCTTAACAAGATGGATATCATTACATCGTACCATTACATAAATACATGGGGATACAACAATTCATACGGTCACATGAATACAACAACATCAAAACAAGACATCCGACTACGGATGCAAACATGAAAAGCACAACGACATCCATCTTCTATCCCAGGCTGCCGACGAGGAACCTAGCCCAAGACTGACGAAGAAGAAGAAGAAAGAACTCCAACAAAAGGTATCATCGCTCTCACGTCAAGTCATCGGAAACCTGCGCCGGCAACTAGTGTTGTAGTATCTGTTAGCCACGAGGACTCAGCAATCCCATAACCATGGGTATCAAGACTAGCAAAGCTTTATGGGTACGAAGAGGTTAAGTGGCGAGGTTGCAGCAGCGGCTAAGCATAAGTATGGTGGCTAACTTACGAGTACCAGAATAAGATGAGCATCTACGCAAACGGTCGTAAACTAGTAATGATCGCTAGAGATCCTGAACTACCTACGAGTCAAACATAACCCCACCGTGTTCTCTTCTCAAGATGAAAAGAGACAGTCATGGTTACTCATGCGGTTCGTGTATTTTACTTTAGATCCTCTGTCAAGTTTTCTACAACTGGACATTAACAAATTCTAATCTGCCACATAACTGCGGGCACGGCTTTCGAAAGATCAAAACCCTGCAGGGGTGTCCCAACTTAACCCATAAAAAGCTCTCACGATCACCAGAGGTAAAAATAATAATACCCCTTATCTTAGGGACAACCCGATCAGACTCGGAATCCCGGTGCACACGACATTTCAACAACGGTAAAACAAGTCCAGCAAGACCTCCTGGCATGCCGACACTCTGATAGTAGTTGCGGGTATCTCATCTCAGGCCACGTCCGGATAGGTCAGCCTACGGGTAATACCAGATACCTCGAGTTTCCCCGTGGCGGCCCCGCAGTCTGCCTGTTTGGGACCAACACCATCGGCACTGCCCCCCCTGTTATGTAGAAAAGAATCCTCGAGGATGCGACCCCCTATGCAAATTAATTAATTAATTATGTTATTATTATGTTGCAAATTAAAGCCAATGTTGGGCCATGCTGGAGGAGTTTTATTCAAAGACGAACTGTCAAGGGGTCCCCATATACCCAACCGCGTTAGGAACGCAAAATCAAGGAACATAACTCCAGTTTATCAACTCCTAAGTTGGCATGAGTGGAACAAAACACCGAGCAAAAGGCCAAGCCTTCCACCCATTGCCAAGTACATAGGTGTGTTAAATTATAATAATAGATATATTGCGATATTCCAACAACAAGTTCCGACATGGAGCAATCTTCATCTTCACCTGAAACTAGCAACGCTATAAGAGGGGCTGAGCAAGCGGGTAACATAGCCAAACAACAGTTTGCTGGGAAGGTGTCAAAGGTTAGAGGTTTCATGGCAACAAGGAGAGAGGCTGACAATAAATGATGGGTAGCGCGACATATAACGATAGCATCGAGACAACCAGGATGGCAATGATAGTAAAGGTATCCAAGGTGATGGTCATTTTGCCTGAGATCCCGCAAGGAAGAAGAACGAGTCCATGAAGAATACGAAGAAGAAGCCACGCAGACGAACGAAGTGTAGTCGAACGAATCCTCACGATCGCAACGGAATATGAACTAGCAAGAAGAAGCACACAACATGGTAAACCCAACACAAGACAAGACATGATTCTCAACCAAGTATGATGCAAGACAAGTCTATATGATGCAAAACATGGCAAGGGATGATGCATACAGAACAACACAACAAGGCAATTTTAAATGAGGTCGGAAACAACATATAACAATTCCGGTAAGTCCTTATATGAACATTTCGAAATTGGTCCAGATCTGAACAATCCTTAAGTTAAAGTTGTTAAACAGCAAGTTAGCGTGCACCATGATGATCTACTTGAAATTCTAGTCAAGTTACATATAAGGTTCATTTAATTCGGAGCTACGGCCTAGAAGATATGAGCAAAACAAGTCAAACATGTCATTGATGCAAAACGCATCCAAACGTCAAGCAAACACACTCCAAACAGATATCCAACATGTTATTATGCATCTACATGCAAAAACACACAAGTTTCACAAAGGGCACGCTCAAAATGGAGCAACGGTTCAACACATACACATGAAACAAGATATAACAACAAGCTGTCCAAAACAGCAACATGGCACTTAGTTGACAACAAAAAAACATGATACAAGAACATTTCATGGCAACAAAAGGCATGGAAAGCATGTACATGTCCATCACTACAAGCATGACCAAAGAGCTAGTACAAAACACCACTAGATCATGCTCAAAGCGTCATCGCAAGATTGCAAAAAATTACAGATTCACAGACATAGTGAAAATAACTAGACATGGCAGCAACAACGACAAGTAGGCATGTTTGAAAGCTTGTGCATGTCATCTCAGAGCATATCATGGCATGTGAAGATAACCAATAACAAGAAGACATGTTCATTAAGCTACTCATGGCAAGAACATGGTCATAGGATGCATACATCACTAGCAATTCACTTGGCAAAACTGAACTTACTGGTAACAGGCTGACGGAAAAATTTTATAGCAACTTGAGAGCATGAAAACAACAAGCTACAACATGACATATATGCAAATAAGGCCATGGATGGATAGAGCATAACATGGACACCAAGACATGATCATTGACCACTCCAAAACAAGCATGGATTTGAGTGGGGCATCAAGCAAACATGGCATCATGTTATAACAGTTTCAGACTTGGCAGTTTTTAACAAGTCTCAGAAAATAACACCAGCGAGTAGGCCACTTTGCAAGCTTGTTGCAATCACCACAAGGCATATCATGAAAAGTGAATTGCACCACAACAAAGATGGTATGATTGTGCTTCTAAAACATATTGAATGTAGGTCAAAAAAATCACACATAAAGATACGAAAAAGACAAATCAGCATCTCATAACAAGTTTCTGCACTTAACAGCCACATGCACTTCTGCATTAGACATTAACATGGCAATATGGCACCTAACATGAATGCTACATCAACCATCATGTAGAGCACATCACAGTGAACATTTTGACATATCATATACTCCATTTGGACCAACATGCAAAAAGATATCATCACTCGAACATGCACACTTAACAACAGTTTTTAGCAGTTTAAAACATATAGCACATTTGCAACGATGATTAGGGCATCAAGATGAACTCAAACAAGCATGCCACAATATAACAATATGAAGAGCAACACGAGACGAACATTTTGACATATTATACTTGCGAGACGGAGCACCGAGCACAAAGATATCACTATGCAAACATGGACACATTTTTATAACAAAACTGGGGACTTCGTAAAAAACGACGTGAGCGCAACATAGCAATGAGTCGCACGGGCAAGGGATAAGGCTGCTCACCCATTGGGCTCGGCCCAGGTTGTAGTGCTGGGTTGGGGAAGCCGGCTGGTGGAGGAGTGATCTGGGCTGGCCTCGGCTGGGCCGCGCTGGGCCTAGGGCGGGGCGGAGGCCCACGCGGGGGCTCGTCCTCGTTCCCTAGCGGACGAGGCCATGGCGGCGGCGAGGTCCTCCGGCAACGAGGGAACGGCGGCGGTGGCACTCCGGCGAAGGGAAGGTAGGTGAGGGGGCCGGATCTGGCCCCGGGGTTCCATTCCCGGTGGCTGTGGCAGCAGTTGGAGCCCCGGTCGGCAGCGTGAGCATCTCCGGCGGAGGATCTGGGAGGTCGGGGACGGGATCTCCGGCGTGGCGAGGCGCTGAGCACGCGGCGGACTCCGGTGGGATCGGGGCTCCGGCAAGGCCTGGATACCGGCGGCGAGGTGCGGGGACGCGGGACGAGCTGCCGGCAGTGAGCACCTGCGTCGGCGGCGAGGACGGGTGGAGGTCGGGAGCTCGGGCTCCTCTCCGATCCAAACGGGGTCGAGGGAGGGAGCCGAGCCATCGGGAGCCGAGCGGGCTCGGACGAGCCGCAGATGGGCCACGGAGGGCCCGCGCGGTGGGAGGTGGCGGCTGGGGAGTTGGGGCGACGTGGAGGCGCCAAGTGGCGTGTGGCGATTGGCTGAGGCGCGTCCAGCGGCTGAGGTGGCACGCTGCGCTTGGCCGGGCACGATGGCGGCGGCGCCAAGTGGCGGGAGCTGGCTGGAGCGGCGCGGATTCCAAGGAGGAAGATGGTGGTGGCTGCGGGAGGAGAAGGAAAGGCTAGGAAATGCCAAATTTGGCATGGGGTATCTATAAATAGACAAAACTAGGGTTAGGGGGTTGTTTTGGGCCAGATCAGAGCCCTCCGATCGTGACCCAATGGCACTGGTCAGAGGAAAGTGGTATGTGGCTAGTGGGCTGTGTAGAGGCCTGGGTGGGCTGTGTGGAGAGGAGAGAGAGGCCCGACGGTAGTTTCGGAGACCGAAAAGATCCGACGAATTAACCGGCTACTAGTGCCGCTATAGTTATCCGTTAAGCTATCAAACGGACTCCGAATGCGATGAAATTTGGCAGGCGGCCTGTCTACACTATAATAATACCACACACCAAGTTTCATCCCATTCCGAGAACATTTTCCGGCCAATTCTAAAATAAATATTCGGAGGTGCCGCGGGCGCGTGTGAGTGTGTCTGGGTTCAGAACGGACAACGGAGAGGACGAGGGGAACCCGAATGGATGCAAGTTTTGAAAACATGCTGATGCAATGCACATGATGACATGGCAAAATGCAACATGCAAGCAGATGACATGGCAACGATGACGAATAACTGGCTGACACCTGGCGCATCGGTCTCAGGGTGTGACACTCCCAGACGATGCTCTCAAGTTCAAATCCACCGCCATCCCTCTTTGTGGCATTGATGATGCCGAGTCTACTTCGATTCTTTTTCAAGACGGTGCGGCGACGACTACGACTACGGAGCCATTCGAGGACCAAGATTTGGAGGCGAACGACATGGTGACGAGCAAGGATGATGCTTCCATCTTTGGAGGCGAGAGTGACGACATGGTTGAACATGGGATTTTACGTTCGACCACGGCGGCATATGACGACTTGAGTGACTTTAGCCACCATATTGAGAGTGAGAGAGACTTCATCACTAGCCCCGTATATGATGAGCTGCCCAAATTCCCATGTGAGGAGAGACACGTAGTTGTTCTTGTCACATTCCTAGTCAGTGCTTTGATACGGTGTATCCTAGGGCCATCACCATGGACCCTTCATCGCCTCACCAAGTGCCCAAAGGACCCATGACGAGAGCCCGTGCAAGAGCTTTCGAGACCGAGGTGACCTCGCTCCTCTCTTTACATCTTTCGGATTCACTTGAGGTACGGCCTCTACCTTCATCAGAGACTCTATGTCTACTCAGGTGCCTGGACGAAGGCCGCGGGACAGCTCTACACGATGCTCAAGAGGACAGGCCCGACAAGTGCTCGAGACAAGAAGAAGGCAGGATGAAGATGCTACAGGCACCGGACGTCCGGCCTGCACCGGACGACCGGCGGCTCCCAGGCACCGGACGACCGGAAGACACCGGACGTCCGGCCTCCCCCAGACGACCGGACGACCGGAAGCCACCGGACGTCCGTGACTTCGGCAACAGAAGCTAAATAGCGGAAATCCGAGGATTACCGGACGTCCAGTCCCTCCGGAACCACCGGACGTCCGGTAACCCACGGACGTCCGCTACGACGGCGCCTACCCGTGTAATATATATACTGTTGACTCCCCTCCGTTAGACTCAGCTGTGGTTTAGCTCATTTGATACTTGTGTGGATTTCTCCCACGAGACGGTGCGCCTCTACGGAGAAGATCCACTACGGATTCAGGACCTCCTTCAACGGAGAAGATCCCCAGGGATATCAAGACCTCCTCCGGGAGAAGACTATCTGTATCACCGTTGTTGACCTTGGATCATGGATCTCAACCTTGTATCGCGAATCTAGCATTTGTGTGATTGCTTCCGTGTTGATTTGAGTGTTCTCTCTTGTGTTTTCCGCGTCTTCCCCTTGTGTTTCCCCGTGTTCATCGTGTGCCACGCTCCAAATCGTGAAAGGTCCACTGATAAGGGTTCCACCCTATACCATCTTGGTATCAAGAGCAAAGGTTTCTCGCGATTTTGGAGCCCCACATCTTGTTTTCTAGCTTGTTTTTGTCGTGTTCTTCCCTATTTCGAAAATTCCCCACAAAAAGAGCCCCAAATTTTTTTTTGTGATCTGTCGATTTGGCAAGATTTTGTTGACTTTGTTCCATGGATTTGCTGTGCCACGTGTCGATCTAGCATTTCCCCACCTTTTCCACCTTTTCCCACCGCAAATCCGACCACGATTCGCCAATTTACCCCACGGATCCCACCAACCACATCACAGACCTACCGGACGACCGACGTATACCGGACGTCCGGCATCCCTCGAGACACCGGACGTCCGCTAAACACCGGACGACCGGCACCCCGACCACAGAACGCTTTTACCGGATTTCCGGTCTCCACCGGACGACCGATCCCTCCAGACCAACCGGACGACCGGTAACTGCCGGACGTCCGACAAACCCTGAAACTGCTGATTCTGTTCAGTCCCACCTTCCGCTACCACCCACCTTCCGCAACGGCCATCTACCTTCCGCAACCACCATCTTTTTCCCGCTCTGAGTTTGAAAAGTCTTTCTCCCTTTGCCTTGGATACTTGAGTTGTGGTTTCACCGTTTCCTTGGATGTTTAGGCTACCTTGGGACGGCAAGACTTCGACAACACCACCGCTCAACTTCGGCAAGGACGGTAACATCGACGACACTTCGCTCATCCTACCTTGCGATTGCATTGTCACCCTATGAACCATCTTTGCGTAGCTTTCCCATTGAGACTAGCCATTTGAGTATTGCCGGGCCACGACACTTGTGCACATTAGTGGAAGTCATAGATATTGCATACCACATCATTTTGCATAACCACGTGTGCCACAAGAGTGCTCCGCATACACAATAGCTACCTCGATCCGAGAAGCATACATATGTGCCCAAAGGAAGAGCTCACAAGCTTTTAAGCAAAAGAGCCAATCCAAGCAAAGAAACAATAGCATCATACGCCTTGCATCAAAAGAGATCATACATCATAGCAACTTCATCTTGTGCTCAAGCATCGGCACATCATACACTCATAGCATACTTGTGATAGATAGTCGTTACATTTTGCCTCTTATAGGTTGTGCACAAGTGCGTATCCGCCTATTAAGCAATCGGTTAGCGTCTCTCTAGTGTTGTGCAACACGAGCATTTTCCGTGGTTTACCACATTTTCGCTCACCCTTGGTTGCACAACCACATTTATCTATCCGTGCGTGCGTTCCGTGTGCTACTCTTTGCTAGTGATCTACTTGTTGCATGAGCAAATTTGTGAACCATTTTCAACATCTTTGAATCATTTTGACGATTGCATTGAATTTGTGCCACATCCTAACCAAGCTCCTCTCAAAGCTTTACTTGTGTAGGTGTGAGAATCGACACGAAGTGATACCAATAGTGCTATTTCCGGGTTACATTGTTGAGTTGATCATTGATCCATTTTCAACCTCGGTTAAGGTACATTGATATTGTCTTCTCCTTTTCTCCCACTCACATACTTGCTTGTGATGATGGATAGGCCAAGTTCATCTACCAACCCGATCTTCGACGATCCTCAAGAAGCGAACAACTACGTCACCAAACTACATCTATTCGGTGTCCAACGAGCTCTACATCAAGAGAGTGAAGCTATGCGAGAGTACATTGGTCAAGTCGCCGAGGACGCGCGCCAATTCCAACAAAGTACCAAGGAGCAAATCGATCTCATCAACACCAACATGTCTACTCAATACAATGAGCTCCGGACATTGATCATCAACCGACGTTCTTCCTCAACATCATCTCAAAGACGAAGCCGCTCAAGTCGACACACCGACTCAACGCAAGACTCAAGTACACCTACGTCAAACACTCTTCGTCAAGCCGCACGTCAAGCTCGACATGACCACCGGCATCCTCTACAAGACAAGAGTTCTCAAGAACCATTCGACGAGCAAGAAAGCCGACGTCGTCAAAACCAAGCTACACTTGAGCAAGCACAAGAACGGCAACGACTACGCCAACAACAACAAGAGCGAGCTCGTCAATATCACGAAGAACAAGATGCCGAGGCTAACCGGCAAGCACAACAACGTCGAGAAGCTCAAGCTATGGAAGCGCTACGTGCTCTACAAGATGCACATCGCAATGTGGCAGCCCGCACTCGACACACTCGTCAAGAAGAGGATTTCCTTCGCGATGAGATGCAAGAAAGGCGCCATCAAGCACGAATGCAAGAAGAAGCTCCTCCTCAAGCACGACATGAGCAACAATACCAACAAGAACGTCTACATCCTCAAGAGCAAAATGATATGGCAAACCGCCAAAATCGAGAGCGCCTTCCCAATAGGCAAGGAAACAATGACGAGCAACGCTATGGCAAGCTCAAGTTCACAATGCCAAAGTTTTCCGGAAGCATTGATCCTGAAGACTACCTCTCATGGGCATTGAAAGTTGACAAGATCTTTCGCCTTCACAACTTCGATGAAGAGAAGAAGATCGCAATGGCATCACTTGAGTTCCAAGACTATGTTCTCATTTGGTGGGAGCAAATCATGGAGAGAAGAGAAGCAAGAGGCGAACCTCCTATCACCACTTGGGCTCAAATAAAGGAAGTGATGAGAGCACGCTTTGTGCCTACACACTACAACCGCGACTTGTTCAAGAAGCTACAACTCCTCAAGCAAGGAACCAAGTCCGTTGAAGAGTACTACAAGGAGATGGAGATCGCTATGATAAGAGCAAACATCAAGGAAGATGAAGAGCAAACAATGGCGAGATTCTTGAATGGACTCAATTATCCAATCAAGAAGATTGCGGACTTCCAACCATACAACAATATCCTCGAGCTAGTACATCAAGCTACCAAAGCGGAGCGACAAGTTCAAGAGGACTACAAGTACTCCAAGTTCAACTCAAAGAACTTCGGCTCCTACAACCAAGCTTCAACGACTTCGGCTACTCCTCCTACTTCTACCAAACGTGAGATGAGAGAAGTGTGTGAGAACCCATCGAGCGTCTTCCACCTTGTGCTCTTATGCAAAGGGGAAGCCAAACCTACTAACACTTCACCACCTCCACCTTTTGTGTTGTCTGAATTGTTGCAGGAATTCTCGGACGTCTTTCCAGATGAGCTACCACCGGGTCTACCTCCACTTCGAGGGATAGAACACCGCATCGACCTAGTACCCGGTGCTCCACTTCCAAACAAGGCTCCTTACCGCGTCAACCCCGAGGAAACGAAGGAGATACAACGGCAAGTGCAAAAACTTATCGACAAGGGTCATGTACGTGAGAGTCTAAGCCCTTGTGCCGTTCCCGTTATTCTTGTGCCTAAGAAAGACGGAACATTTCGCATGTGTTCCGATTGCCGTCCGATAAATGCTATCACCGTTAGATATCGTCACCCTATTCCTCGCTTAGATGACATGCTTGATGAACTTTGTGGTGCCACCATCTTTTCAAAAATTGATCTTAAAAGTGGTTACTACCAAATTCACATTCAAGAGGGTGATGAGTGGAAAACTGCTTTTAAAACAAAGTTCGGGTTATACGAGTGGCTTGTTATGCCAATGGGCTTATCGGAAGCACCCGGCACTTTTGTGCGTCTTATGCACTTTGTTCTTAGACCCTACATAGGTGTCTTTGTCGTGGTTTACTTTGATGACATTCTTGTGTTTAGCAAGTCGCTTGAAGAACATGTTGACCATGTCCAACTAGTTTTGCAAGCACTTCGCAAACAACAATTGTATGCTAATATGGAAAAATGCACTTTTGGCGTTGACAAGGTTGTCTTTCTAGGATTTGTCGTGTCTTCTCAAGGTGTTCACGTTGATGAAACTAAAATTGAAGCAATTAAAACTTGGCCTCAACCTAAGAATCTCATGCAAGTGCGTAGTTTCCTTGGTTTAGCCGGTTTCTATAGACGTTTTGTGAAGGACTTTAGCACCATTGCTATGCCTTTACACGCTTTGAGCAAGAAGAACGCACCCTTCATTTGGGGTCCTTCGCAAGACACCGCGTTCAATGAGCTTAAGAGCTTGCTCACGCACGCACCACTTCTAGCCCTACCAAACTTTGACAAACCGTTTGAGATTCATTGTGATGCTAGTGGTACCGGCATAGGTGGCGTGCTAATGCAAGAAAAGCGCCCAATTGCGTACTTTAGCGAAAAGCTATCGGGAGCGCAACTTAACTATCCTATCTATGATAAAGAGCTTTATGCCTTGGTGAGAGTTCTACGTGTTTGGGAACACTATCTTAGACCTCATGAATTCATTCTTCATACGGACCATGAGACACTCAAGTATCTCAAAGGTCAAACTAAGTTGAACAAGCGTCATGCTAAATGGAGTGAGTTCATTGAGTCTTTCCCCTATGTCATCAAATACATCAAGGGCAAAGAAAATGTTGTGGCGGACGCGCTTTCCCGCAAATGCATGCTTGTAACACAACTTGAGTTGAATGTGATTGGCTTTGCGCATATTAAAGATTTATATGAGCATGATCCTTTCTTTGCAAATGCTTATGCTAAGTGCTTGACTCACACTTCTTGGGAACATTACTACATCAAAGATGGATATCTTATGAGAGCTAACAAACTTTGCATCCCCGAGTCTTCGCTTCGTTTGCTCCTTTTGCAGGAATCGCATGGAGGAGGACTCATGGGACACTTCGGACGTGACAAGACGTTTGCTACCCTCTCTAAGAACTATTTTTGGCCCAAGATGTTTCGAGACGTCTCACGCCGCACCAACCGATGTTCTACATGCCGCAAAGCTAAGTCCAAAGCGCAATCTCATAATCTTTACATGCCTCTCCCTATTCCATACCATCATTGGAAAGACATAAGCATGGATTTCATACTTGGCTTGCCTAGAACTCAAAATGGAAAAGATTCCGTGCTTGTAGTGGTAGATAGATTCTCTAAAATGGCTCATTTCATTCCTTGTAACAAGATAGACGATGCTTCACATATTGCAACTCTCTTTTGTAGGGAGATACTTCGTCTACACGGCGTGCCCAAAACGATCGTCTCCGACCGGGACGTCAAGTTCTTGAGTTACTTTTGGAAAACACTATGTGCCAAGCTCGGAATCAAGCTACTCTTTTCTTCGGCGTACCATCCACAAACAGACGGCCAGACGGAAGTGACGAACCGCACGCTCTCCACTCTTCTTCGTGTGTTGATCAAGAGGAACATCCGGGAATGGGAGCATTGCTTGCCCATCGCCGAGTTCGCCTACAACCGCGCAAGACACTCCACAACCGGCAAGTCCCCCTTCGAGATCGTCTACGGCTTCAACCCGTTGTCGCCTTTGGACATCCTACCTCTTCCTCTCCAAGAGCGCACGAACATGGACGCAAGTGCAAGGGCAAATTATCTCAAGAAGGTGCACGAAGATACAAGGGCAATGATCGAGCGACAAGTCCATCGTCTCACCAACAAGCGCAACGTCAACAAGGCACCAATGGTGTTCAACCCGGGAGATCTTGTTTGGCTACATCTTCGCAAGGACCGTTTCCCGCACGTGCGCAAGTCCAAGCTTCTACCACGCGCCGACGGACCATTCAAGGTGCTCGCACGCTACAACGACAACGCCTACAAGATCGACATCCCACGAGACAAGTACTCCGTGAGCGACACTTTCAACATCCAGGATCTCTCTCCTTTCCATGGTGATGAAGATTTCGATCCGAGGTCGGATCTTTCCCAAGGGAGGGGAGATGATACGGTGTATCCTAGGGCCATCACCATGGACCCTTCATCGCCTCACCAAGTGCCCAAAGGACCCATGACGAGAGCCCGTGCACCGAGACCGAGGTGACCTCGCTCCTCTCTTTACATCTTTCGGATTCACTTGAGGTACGGCCTCTACCTTCATCAGAGACTCTATGTCTACTCAGGTGCCTGGACGAAGGCCGCGGGACAGCTCTACACGATGCTCAAGAGGACAGGCCCGACAAGTGCTCGAGACAAGAAGAAGGCAGGATGAAGATGCTACAGGCACCGGACGTCCGGCCTGCACCGGACGACCGGCGGCTCCCAGGCACCGGACGACCGGAAGACACCGGACGTCCGGCCTCCCCCAGACGACCGGACGACCGGAAGCCACCGGACGTCCGTGACTTCGGCAACAGAAGCTAAATAGCGGAAATCCGAGGATTACCGGACGTTCGGTCCCTCCGGAACCACCGGACGTCCGGTAACCCACGGACGTCCGCTACGACGGCGCCTACCCGTGTAATATATATACTGTTGACTCCCCTCCGTTAGACTCAGCTGTGGTTTAGCTCATTTGATACTTGTGTGGATTTCTCCCACGAGACGGTGCGCCTCTACGGAGAAGATCCACAACGGATTCAGGACCTCCTTCAACGGAGAAGATCCCCAGGGATATCAAGACCTCCTCCGGGAGAAGACTATCTGTATCACCGTTGTTAACCTTGGATCATGGATCTCAACCTTGTATCGCGAATCTAGCATTTGTGTGATTGCTTCCGTGTTGATTTGAGTGTTCTCTCTTGTGTTTTCCCCGTCTTCCCCTTGTGTTTCCCCGTGTTCATCGTGTGCCACGCTCCAAATCGTGAAAGGTCCACTGATAAGGGTTCCACCCTATACCATGCTTGCTTTAGGACTAGCTAGAGTGTGCATCATGTTTACTTTGTACAAAAACTTGAAATGGGAATGACAGAAACCCCAGCACCCCTCTTCTAACAACTAGGGTTTAATAAAATCTTTTCCAATGTACCCAAAATGCCCTTCAAAAATGTTCATCATCTTTGCCTTGGTCTTAAACCTCTGACAAATACGGTGCACAATTTTCTAGGACATCCAAAGGTCTCTGGATTAATTCATATTGTAAATGCATTTGGGCATTTAAATGCTATAAAATATTTTAGGTGCCCAAATAATCATAAACTAAAATGTTCCATGATGTTCATATTATATACAGTGGGCATGACTAGTTTTATGATTTATAAAAATGCTCATGCATTTTTATTAATTCAAAAAAGTTGAAAAATAAACAAAACAAAAAGAAAATAAAAAAAGAAGAGACAAAGGGGGACAACCCACTTACCCGGGCCACTTACCTGGCTTGGCCCAGCACGGCCCAGCCCGCTGGCGACCGCCAGTCGTCCTCCTCCTCTCGCCAGGAGGACAGGGCCTGTGGCCGCGGCGTGCACGCACGCGTCCGGCCACCTCCTGCCTGGCTGCCTGTGTCCCCGACACCCTGGACGCTTCTATGCGTCGCCACGCAGCCCCTGGCCTCTCTCTCACTCTCCCCCGTGTCCTCCCCCTCCTCTATCCCTCTCTGCCGAGCTCCACCGAGCAGGCTCGTCGCCGCCGTTCGCTGCCACCGCGCCCTAAGCCACCTCCTCGCCTCGCCGACGCACCCATCAGCTTCGCCGCGTCGCCCTGAAGCTCGCCACCAACGCACACGACGCCGGAGGCCCCGTAGCGCCGTCCTCGCCGTCGTCTTCAACCTCCAGCAGCGGAGATCGCCGCCGCCCGTACGTCGCCATCCGGCCTTCTCCAAGCCCGCGTCGACGCCCTTTGCGACCGCTGTGAGCTCACACGTCGAACCCCCCTCTCCCCGAGCTCGATTACGCCTTGTAGCCGCCACCCCCTTGTTGACCGAAATCCACCGCCGCCGGCCAACTCGCCGACATGGCCATAGGCGCTGTGCCTCGCAGCCGAGCACGCCACTAGGATCAGTAGCTCGCCAGCAAGCTAACGCCACCTCTAGCTCCTCCTCCCGTGCACCACAACGCCGTTCCGGCCAACCCCGTGCGAGCGCCGCCGCGGACGTGCTGGTCGCCGTCAGCTCCGGCGACTACTCGACCAACCAGTGGCATCGTTGGATGCGGTGTGTCGGGGGAAACTGTCCTCCCACGAGCACCTATGGGACCGGAGCCCCTTCTACGTTGCGGCAAGGGAGCGGAGGGAGCACGAAGAGCAGATCGAGGGGCACACGCGGGCAGTTTACCCAGGTTCGGGCCGCGCGGACGCGTAAAACCCTACTCATGCTTAGGTTGTATTGAGTTTTTGGGCTCGGGAGCTTGAAGATC
The DNA here is from genome assembly GCA_902687465.1 of Secale cereale. NCBI lineage: Eukaryota > Viridiplantae > Streptophyta > Magnoliopsida > Poales > Poaceae > Secale > Secale cereale. Next base: position 462,471,091 of record LR738711.1, read on the forward strand.
TACAGTGCTTGGCTACACCGAGCAAGAGAGTTGTCTGGGTTTCGAGCTGAACTGAACCCTTTCTACGTTGTGCATGGGCCTCCTTTTATAGCTCAAAGGGGTCACCGACAGGTGTCAACGTAGAGGAGGGTAAAAGTGTAAATTTGGTGGTAGTTGTAACAGTGCGTGAATAGTGCATGAACAGTGGATGAACAGTGGTCTTCACCTAACTTTGACAGTGGGGGACAAGGGCATTGAATGCCCGTCGCCGTCGCCCCCAAAAGCGTCCGTCCATGCTTCTCCGTTCGCCACGGCGGAAGCCTCGTCACCACGGCTTGCCACCGTGTGCCCCAGGCTGCACAGCCGTCAGCCAAGCGTCCCTGGAAGGGCCCCAGGGCGACGCGTGGGCAGATGAGCTGGAGCGTGGGTACACAGCATAGGTTTCCCCGGCAAGCACCTTGCCGGGGTCTTGATCTTGCCGGGCCCGGAAGCTTGTCGCTCTCCGGGCCTTGCCGGGGCGCATGATGCGCCGAGGCATCTCTTGGGATATGTGTTCCTTGACCTCCCTGGCAAGCTCCTCTTGCCAGGGTCTTGTGTTAATGTGATAATCTTGAGCCTGGCACGGCCTTCCCGGCAAGCTCCTCTTGCCGGGGCCTTGATCTTCTGACTTGTATACTTTGTTCTTGAATGGCTTCATAGGGACCAGAAAGGTTCTTGGCGAGCACGTGGTAAGCCCTGCCGCGGGAAGCTGCTACTGCCCGTGCACAAGTTGGGGTACTAAGGTACCCCTATCTTAGTACACCGACAGGAGCCCCCGGGCCTGGGCCACACACGGTGCCGAGCGCTGTTGGGCCAGGCCTAGAACAGTGCACGGGCACACGCGGCCCACGGCAAGCCGTATCCCCTTCCGTATCCGCCGCATCCCTCCCTAACGGCACGCGTCGATTAGGGCGTCGTGGGAGAGATCGTGGCCTGTTGTTTAATGGGAAATGCGGAGCGTCCCCCACTTCCCCCTTAAAAGCAGAGGAAGCAGGGGCAGTTCCCTCCATCGTCTTCATTGCGCCTCGATTCTCCAGAAACCCCCGTCGCCCTCCGCCTCCCAAAGGTCGACAGAGAGCTCAGCTCCACTCCCTCCTCCGCCGCCTCCCGCATCCACGGCACCGTCGAGCTCCTCGCCTCCTTCCTTGCCGCCCTGCCATGGCTCCGAAGAGCGACACGGCGAAAGCGGACAAGGCCAAGAAGGAGAAGTCCGAGCAGGCGGCGAAGCTGGCTGCCCTACGGAAGAAGTGCGTGGTCTTCGCGCCAAGGCTCGGTCCGAGGGAGCTGCGGGACAAATATTATTTGTTCTGGGCGAGGGAGACCAAAGCTCATCCCCGCACCCACGTCTTCCCCGCCATCGCCAAAGATATATTCCCCGGCGGGTACTTTTTCTTCGCTGCGTTCTTCCATTGTGGGCTGTGCCCTCCGTTCTTGGAGTTCTTTTGCGATATAATGAACACATATGGCCTCCACCTCCTAGATTTCACCCCCAACGCCATCCTCACGATGGCCGTTTTCGCACATCTGTGCGAAAACTATGTTGGGGTTCATCCCATAGTAGCTCTTTTCCGCCACTTCTTTATGCCTAGAGTAGAATCCGGCGCTCCCCTCTCCGGAGGCATCTCCTGGATCTTCAGGCTGAACAAGAAGGACTCGTACCTGAAGGGAGAGCTCCGCGGGAAGTGGGAGGAGTGGAGAGCCGATTGGTGCTGGGTGGTGGAAGATAAGCCTGAGCCCTTTACCTCGCCGCGCACAACTGCCATAGTGCGCGGCAGAGATTGGAGTGAGTTGGCCCCGGAGGACAGCAAGCTCAATATCGCCCTCATTAGGATCATTCGTCTCCGGGTCACCAATTTGACTATCAGAGAAGTTGGAGCAGATTTCCTCCGCCGCCACATCGCCCCTTTGCAAGAAAGGAAAAGGTCCGCCTGGGAATTCGGCAATGCGGCAGATATCATGAGGCTGCGCCCTGGATTGAACTACAACTTCACTGCCTTGGAGTTGAAAGGGATGGTCCGAGAGCTCTTCAAGCATGACCCGGCCCACCCGGAGTGGTTCAGACCTTCCCGGGGAGTGGTGCCGCTGTGCAACAGCACCGCCCGCGATTCCCTACGAGCGATGATTCCCGCGTGCGACTCCCATGGCGTCGTCCCCACTTGGATAGAGCCTCCGCCGGATACCGTGCTGACCTTCTTCGACAACTTGGTCGAGACGCCCCGCAACGCCGAGGAGAACAAAGGCCTCACCCGGGCCACTACTGGCCGGGATATAGCCTATATCGCCTCCAGGATGGAGGAGGCCGCCGCAGCTGCGGTGGCGGGCGACTTTGGATATACTGTGGACGAGGCGCAGGCCGCGGACGCAGTGAGTCAAGCAGAGGAGGCGGAAATCCTCAAGCTGCTCAAGCTTGCGCCCGAGGAGTTTGCCGGGGAGCCTTCCGTGACGTTTGCCGGGACGAGCGAGGTTGCCGGGGGGAGCGAGGCCGCCGGACATGGCGCTGAGTCCAGCGGTCCTGCCGAGGAGGAGGAGGACGCCGAGGCTGATGAAGACCCTGGTGGATCTCTGAATCTCGATGACGACGCCTCCTCATCCTCAGAGAACTCCCCGCCTCCGGCAAGTCCCACGCAGCAACCGAAGAAGTGCCTCCGCAAGGCAGCTGAGACGGCGAGGCTGCAGGCGCCTCGACAGCAGCCAGCGCGCCGTGCGGCACGCGCCACCAGGACGAGCGAAGTCGTCAAGGAAGCGTCCCGTGCTCGAGCGCCAAGCGGAGGGGGATCTTCCCGGAGCGGAACGGGTGCTCCTTCTGCCCCTCGGTCCTCGGCGACGACGGGGGCTGGGTCTTCACAGCCCACAGCCCCGGAGACCGCCAAGCGCCCGAGGGAGCCTTCTCCTCCAGCTCCTCGCGCGGGAGCAGACCAGGCGGAGTTTGACTTCTTCGCCCTCAGCTCCGACGAAGAGGAAGAGGAGTAAGTACTTGCAATTCTTTAGTTTCTTTGATTTTGTCTTGATTTTCCTTGTTGATTCTGATCTTGTTTTTGTTTTGCTTTCAGGACCCTAACCCAGCGGATGACGAAGAGGGCCAAGATCCCCGTGGTCGAGATTGAAGACGACTCGCCCGCCGCGGCGACCGGAGACGTGCCAGCGGCAAACTTGCCGGATCAACCTGCTGCTCCGAGGAGCAGCCCCCAGCGCAGCCCCCAGCGTAAGTCTGGTTTTTATGTTTCTGCTTGAGGGGCGCGCTTGAGGTGATCATCTTCATCTGATATCTTGTTTGTCTTGTGCAGAAGTGGAGCCGCAGCCGCAGGAGCGCCAGGAGGTCGCCCCCGACGAGCTACTTGCTCAACCCTCCCCGCCAAGGGTGAACTCCCCGATGAGGGAGAACGCTCCGCCAAGGACGAGCACTCCGCCAAGGGCGAGTACCCCGCCAAGGATGAGCAGCCCGACAAGGGCGAGCACCCCGCCAAGGGAGGGCGCGGGCGGCCCTCCGCCAGCAGGGGCCACTGCTCCGCCGCCAAGGGAGAACTCCCCGGCGAGGGACCCTGTCATTGAAGTGATCCGCGAAGGTAAGTCTTGCAACTTCTTCTTCTTGGATTTGTCTTTTTGGATATTTGCTTGACTTTTTCTTTTCTTTTTCTTCTATTAGATCCTCCTGCCACCGCTGAGGAGGAGGTGCGCGGCGACGGCGGCAACGCCACTGCCGCCGAGGGAACGGCTGGAGCTGGCGAGCCAGTCGTCGAAGAAACCACGCCGACCGCTGATGCCGCGGCCGGGGAAGGGACCGGCGACCAAACTGCTGGCCCGGAGGCCGCAGGAGCGACGGACGCTGCACCGGCCGCCGACCCTTCCGCCTCCGCGGAGCGGTCGGGTGTCTACTTGAAGGCCGCCAACGGGGTCTTCATACAAGTCCCGTGGGCGTCCTCGTCTCGTGCACCCGCGGAGGGAGAGACCTTTGATGGAGAGGTCCTCGCCTCCGCCGGCTTGAAGATCGTCGAAGCGCCCGGTGACAGCGACGAGCCCGAAGAGGAGGGACTCCTTCATCGGCTCCTGGCTCTATACCGGGCCAGGCAGGCGAAGCTGGAGTCCAGGGAGGCTCTCGCCGCCCAGGCTGGAGCAGATTTGGAGAAGCGCGCCGTGGAGCACCATGCCGCCAACCAGGCGGCCCTCCGCAACTTGGCGGAGGAACGTGAAGAGCTTGCCGGGGCGCAGCAAGCCTTCCTCCTGGAGAAGGCTGAGGTCAAGGAGCAGCAGCGGCGGGCTGCCGAAGAGCTGTCTCAGCGGGAAGGAGCGCTCAACCAGCGGAAGGTCGACCTCAACAGCCACGAGGACGACCTCACCTCCCGGGAGCAGGCCATTGGCGGGGCCCTGAAGGAGGCAAAGGACGCTGCCGCCGCCGCGGAGACTGCTAAGAAGGATCTGGCGGCCAGGGTGGAGCAGCTGGAGTTGTTTCTCAAGGCAAGCGAGGACAGAGTCACTGCGCTCAATGTGGAGCGGGAGAAAGATGCCCACACCAACTCTGAGCTGCAGGTACGTCTCTCCGAGAAGGGCACAGAGCTTGCTGCCGCCAAGGATTCCATCGCTAACTTAGAGTTGAAGGTCTCCACCCTGACTGGCTCGCTCGACGCCGCCCGGGACCACGAGACGAAGCTGAAGGACGAACTCCGCAAGGAGAGGAACTTGGTGGAGAGCGCCGCCGTCTCAGCAAACAACTTCAACCGGGCGGTGGAGCAATGGACTGATGATCTGGTCACCTCCGCTGCCAATATTGACAAGGAGATGGTGGCGCTGAGGGCGGAGCATCTCGCGTACTCCCCGGATGAGAATCTCCCCCACAGCGCCAAGTTAAGTATGTTCTTCAGGGGAATCGCACCGGCACTTGCGCGGCTGCGGGAGAGGATCCCCGTGCAGCTGGCCGACGAGGCGCGTCGGCTCTGCACGGGCACCATGGAGCGGGTCTTGTCCAAGATCGTCTTCCGCAACCCCGGCATCAACCTTGTCAACGTCCTCCGCAGCTTGCCGCCCGAAGCCGATCAGGAGGCGTTGAAGGCGCAGGTTGCCCACATCGTCGCCAAGGTGAACAAGATCGCAAGGCTTGAAGGCGACCGCGTAGATTAGGTTCCTTTCTTTCTGTTTCCTTTGCCACTGCAAAGTATGTTATGGACAAGAACCTATTAATATTGCGGCAAGTTATCTTTGTAACATACAATCTTATCTTGAGCAACCAATGCAGTGTTATCTTCCTTGTTTTGGTCCCTTTTCTTTGTATGCATTCCACCCTACGCTTTCAGGGAACTTGCCGGCAAGAGGACCCTTGCCGCGAGCGCTGAGTGCTGGACTCTTAGCAGCCTGCTGGCAAAGGCCTTGCCGGCAAGAAACCTTGCCGCAGCGCACTTAGCTTGCTGAGCGAACTCGAAAACGAAGTAAGGGCGCGACACTTGTCGCAGCTCACTTAAGTCGTTGAGCGTGCTCGAAAACAAAGTAAGGGCGCGGCTAGCCACGGGTAGGTTCCTCGGCGCACAGGTTTTCCATACAAAGTGTGGTTGTTCAAGGAAGACAACTAAAAAATTTAAAAATTTGAATTGCTCAAATTCTGGTAACTTAGCTTTCATAGATTGTTTGCTCCCCGACAAGGCTTCTCTTTCTTGAACAATACTTGATTCTCGTACCTCCATCTCCTTCCCCCCCCGGCAAACTTGTGCGCGAGGAATACTCCTTCTGCTTAAGAGGGAAAGAAAAAGAGGAGGAAAAACAAGTATAGGGCCTCACGGTTTGCTAGTGCTTACCGGGGATGTGCATTGCACAAAGTGTCAGATAATGCATGCAAATAACAAAGAAAAGCATGGAAATGACAAGTAGTGTGAAGCACAAAAAAAACTTTACTGATGCACGGGATCTGCGCCCGGCGTTGTACAAAGGTTTACATGCAACAGCGGCAAGACTTGTACAAAAGGTGGTTGCTGGAGCGGATCACGGCAACCGCGCCTTATGGGTGAAACTTGCAAAGATGCTCTATGTTCCAGGAGTTGCTCACCGGTAAGCCTTCTTCGATCTCAAGGCGGACAGCGCCGGGCCTTGTGACTTGTCTCACCCGATAAGGGCCTTCCCACTTCGGCGTCAACTTGTTGGAATTCTTGGCGGACTGAACGCACCGAAGAACAAGGTCGCCTTCCTCGAGACTCCTGGCCTTGACCTTGCGGCTATGATAGCGACGCAAAGCTTGCTGGTATCGAGCAGCTCGTACAGCAGCCTGGAGACGTTCCTCCTCGAGGAGCAATGCGTCATCTTGTCGCAGTTGCTCTTGCTCGAGCTCATCATAAGAGAGCACTCGAGGAGATCGGTATACGAGTTCCGTGGGGAGAACTGCCTCTGCTCCATAGACAAGAGCAAAGGGTGTCTGTCCGGTGGCTCGACTTGGTGTCGTCCTGATTGACCAAAGAGCCGCCGGCAGCTCCTCTATCCAGTTTCTTCCGCACTTGTGCAGCCTGTCGAAGGTTCTTGTCTTGAGTCCGCGCAGCACTTCAGCATTGGCCCTCTCCGCTTGACCATTGCTCCTCGGGTGAGCAACAGAAGCGAAACAGACCTTGGCGCCAAGGTCTTGGACGTACTGCATGAAGGTGCGACTTGTAAACTGTGTGCCGTTGTCGGTGATGATCCTGTTAGGGATTCCGAAACGGCAAACAATTGACCTGAAGAACCTGACTGCTGACTGTGCGGTCACCTTTCTCACTGGTTCCACTTCTGGCCACTTTGTGAACTTGTCAATTGCTACGTACAAGTGCTCAAAGCCCCCCGACTGCGCGGGGAAATGGGCCGAGGATATCGAGCCCCCAGACCGAGAAGGGCCAGGACAAAGGGATCGTCTGGAGAGCTTGAGCTGGCTGGTGAATTTGCTTGGCATGGAACTGGCACGCTTTACACTTGGTTACTTGTGAAGTTGCATCTTGGAGGGCTTCTGGCCAGAAGAACCCTTGCCGGAATGCCTTCCCGGCAAGTGCCCTTGCGCCAATGTGGTGGCCACATATGCCTCCATGTATCTCTGCCAACAGCTTCTATCCATCTTCCCTGGAAATACACTTCAACTTGACACCATTGAGTCTTCTTCTGTACAGTTCATTGCCAACGAACTGGTACATACTTGACTGCCTGGTTATTTTCTCTATCTCTTCCGGGTCGTCGGGAAGTTCTCCAGTTTGCAGAAATCGAACGATTTGCTGTGCCCATGCTGGAGCCTGAGGCTCAACAACAAGGACTAAAGGCATGAGGGCTGCTGCGGGAACCTCAGCTTCTACGGCAAGAACCTGCAGCTCTGCCGGAGCTGATGGTCCCCCGGCAAGCCTGCCGGGGCAAGGCTTGTCGGGAACGCTTGCTTCAACTATACAGACCCTTGGATCTGCAGGAGCAAACTGTTCCTCAGCATCTTGGCTGTTGATCTTGGGGACCTTGGCGGCGGCTTCGGGAAGATCCGCCGGCAAGTAGTCGCCGGAGACCAACTTCCTCTTCTTGTTTTGCCCAACTGATGGTGTAACGGATGGCTGAGTTAGCTTGAGCACGAAGGTCCCTGGTTCCACATGTAACTTCATCGCAGCACACTTTGAGAGGCCATCTACAATATCATTCTGAGCTCTTGGTACGTGCTCCATTTGCAGACCTTCAAAGTGCTCTTCAAGCTTCCTCACTTCATCAACATAAGCTTCCATCAAAGGGCTCTGGTAACTCTTGTTTACTTGTCGGACCACCAACTGTGAATCTCCCCGCACAATCAACTTCTTGATCCCAAGCTCGGCCGCAATCCTGAGGCCGGCAAGCAAACCTTCATACTCAGCAGTATTGTTCGTCGCTTGTTCCTTGGGAAAGTGCATCTGAACAACATACTTGAGGTGCTCTCCGGTGGGCGCTATGAGTATCACGCCGGCACCGGCGCCTTGCAGCGATAAAGCACCATCAAAGTACATTATCCATTCGCTGCTTGCTTCTTGGACGAGGACGCTTGTCTCTGGGACTTCTTCATCTGGCGTTGGGGTCCATTCAGCTATGAATTCTGCCAAAGCTCTGCTCTGTATGGTTGAGGTACTCTCAAACTTGAGACCAAAGCTTGATAGCTCCAGTGCCCACTCGACGATCCTGCCTGTTGCTTCGGGATTCTGCAATATCCTCTTCAACGGAAAGCGAGTGACCACTGTTATCTCGTGTGCTTGGAAGTAATGGCGCAGCTTTCTTGAGGCCATGAGGAGGCCGAAAAGCAACTTCTGCACCCCAGAGTATCTTGACCTAGCCCCCTGCAAGAGGGAACTTACAAAATACACTGGGCGCTGCACCATCTTCCTTCTTACTTCACCTTGTTCCTGCGCAGACTTGTCCTTGTCGGGGCCAGAACTTGTCGGGGAAGCCCCCTGCTTGTCGCTCGATTCGCTTGCCGGTGGCGTGGGTTCCTCATTCGCCTCCCTCTCCGCTACTAACGCAGCACTAACCACTTGATTGGTTGCCGCTAGGTACAGCAGCAACTTCTCTTGTGGCCTAGGTGCGACAAGTATTGGAGTGGAGGACAGGTATCCTTTCAAGTCTTGCAGCGCTGCCTCCGCTTCCGGAGTCCATTTCATAGGACCTGCCTTTTTCAAGATTTTGAAGAAAGGCAGGGCGCGTTCTGCAGACTTTGAAATGAACCTACTGAGGGCAGCCACACAACCAGCAAGTCTCCTTACATCCTTGACGCGCTTCGGGGCTTCAATCTGCTCGATGGCTTTGATCTTGTCGGGATTGGCTTCAATCCCCCTCTGGGACACAAAGAACCCGAGAAGCTTGCCGGAGGGGACTCCGAAGATGCACTTCTCGGGGTTCAACTTGAGCTGGATCTTGCGCAGATTCTCAAAGGTTTCTTCCAAATCCTGGATCAGGGTATCTTTGCTCTTGCTCTTGACCACTATGTCATCCATATAGGCTTCTATATTCCTGTGGATCTGTGGCTCAAAAGCAGTGTGCACCACCCTCGCAAATGTGGAGCCTGCATTCTTCAATCCAAAGGGCATGCGTATAAAGCAATATGTGTCGCATGGAGTAATGAATGCAGTCTTCTCTTCATCTTCCTTGGCCATGAATATCTGGTGGTAACCTGAGTATGCATCGAGGAACGAAAGCAACTCACATCCGGCGGTGGAGTCAACAATCTGGTCGATATGCGGCAAGGGAAATGGAGCCTTAGGACATGCTTTATTCACATCAGTGAAGTCTATACAAAGTCTCCACTTCCCATTGGCCTTGCGCACAACAACTGGATTGGCCAACCACGTAGGATGGATCACGCCTCTAACCAGGCCTGCCGCTTCTAGCTTCTTTATCTCCTCGGCAATGAACTCTTGACGCTCCACGGCTTGCTTCCTGACCTTCTGCTTGACGGGCCGCGCGTGAGGACAAACAGCAAGCTTGTGCTCAATTACCTTCCTGGGAACGCCGGGGATGTCAGACGGTTGCCATGCAAACACGTCGACATTCGCCCGCAGGAAGGCAACGAGCGCGCTTTCCTATTTGTGGTCGAGTGTAGCACTGATGGTGAAACTACCACCAGTGCCGTCCTCCTTGGCGGACACCTTCTTGGTTGCCGGTGGATCTGCCATTCCTTTCTTGCACTTGCCGGTGGAGCTCGATGGTGCGTCCTCGACGGCAGCGCAGCACTCCGAAGAGGTGCGTTTGCCGGAGTGGGCCCCAGAGCTCTTGCCGGACTTGGTCTTGGTCTTCCCCCCGGGAGCTTCAGCGGCAAGTGTGTTGCTTTCTGCTGCGGCTGCTGCATCCCGGTAGATCTTGTCGGCGCAGATAAGCGCGTCCTTCTTGTCGCCGGGGACAGAGATGACGCTTATCGGCCCCGGCATCTTGAGTACGTTGTATGCAAAGTGGGAAGCTGCCATGAACTTGGCGAGGGCAGGACGGCCAAGTATCCCATTGTATGGTAATGGGATATTGGCAACGTCGAACGTGATCCTCTCCGTCCTGAAATTGAGTTCCCCGCCAAAGGTCACTGGCAGCGTAATCTTCCCCTTCGGCTTGCTCCTTCCCGGGTTGATCCCTTGGAATGACCCGGTTTCCTCGAGCTCGCTGTCGGGGATCTGTAACTTCTTGATCACAGCTGAGGAGATCAAGTTCAGGCCGGCCCCGCCGTCAACCAACATCTTGGTGACCCTGAGGTTGCGGATAGTTGGTGAAACCAACATCGGCAAGCACCCGACCGCAGTTGTGCGGTCTGGGTGATCCTCAAGGTCAAAAATGATGGGCGTGCTGGACCACTTCAGCAGCCTGCGTGACTCGACGGCCGGCTCAGCTGCATTCACTTCCCGCACCCACTGCTTGAGTTGGCGGTGGGAAGTGTGCAGAGAGGCGCCTCCATCGACACACAGAACCTCTGTGGCCTTCTGGAACTCCTGCTCGCTGTTATCTCCTTTCATATCATCTTCGTCGTCTTCTTCCTCATCCTTGTCGCGGCCACGGGGAGGTCTGTCACCTTGCCGCTGCTTGGCCTTGCCGCGGCGTCCTCCCCGGCCATTGAATGGCCGCTTCTTGCTGGGTTCTCCTCCGCCTCCTTGGGCCTTCTCCTTGTCGCGACGCTCGTATTCAGCCTTCTGCTGCTCTACGAGGTACTCGACTCTCTTGCAATTCTGAAGATCGTGACCCTTGGTGCGGTGGATCTTGCAGTACTGCTTGTCGGAGCCGTCCTGCTTGTCGGCTGCCGCTACAGGGGCGAGCTCCTTGCCGGAACCACCAGCCTGTGCCTTCTTGGCGGGAGCCTCCTTGCCGGACTGCTCGACGACTAGCACCTCCTTGCTCTTCTTCTTTCTGTTATTCCGCCGCCGACTTTTCTTTGCCGGGGCGGCATCCTCACTGTCGCTTCCTCCTGCGCCAGTATCCTCTCTGGGGAATCTTCTCCCCTCTTCAGCGCGCGCGCACTTGTCAGCCAGAGCGTAGAGCTCGCTGACATCCCGGATTTTGGTCATGGTCATCTCCTCCCTCATCCGGCGGTTACGCACGTTCTGGTGAAACGCGCTGATAACCGCGGCAGGGTGGACGTCGGGAATGTTGTGCTGGACGCGGCTGAATCTCTGGATGTACTTGCGCAGGGACTCTCCCTCCTTCTGGGCGAGGATATGGAGATCGCTCTCGTTTGTGGCCGCCCGTGAAGGCGCCAACAAACTGGTGGCACAGATCCGCCCATGAAGAAATGGAGTTCTCCGGCAAGTGCATAAGCCAAGACCGGACGTTTGGCTTAAGCACTAGTGGGAAGTAGTTGGCTAGGATCTTCTCGTCGCGTCCCCCGGCAGCCTGCACCGCGATGGTGTAGATGCTAAGGAACTCCGAGGGGTGTGTCTTGCCGTCGTACTTCTCAGGTACGTCGGGCTTGAAAATTTTCATGCTGGGCCACTAGACTCGCCGCAGCTCACGGGTGAACGCAGGGCAACCTGCCGCGTACGGCAAGTCGCCTGGTTCACCGGGCGCGTGCGTGTCGACAGCGGTCCCAGCGCGCTGATCCGATTGTCTTCGGGCTTCTCTTCGACGCTCGATGCGAGTCCGAGCGTCCTCTTGCCGCCTGTCGTCGAGGACTTGGCGCTGGTCCCGACGAGCCCGTGGATCCGACGACGCCGTGGAGTCGTCGTCGACGTTGATCCGGCGGGGTGGCGTCTTCTGCTTCCGCGGCGGGGAGAGCACGGTAGTTGCACCCCCGACGGTCTTGTCGCCATCGACCTTCGTCTGGTCGACTTGCCGCGGCCGCGACGTTGCCGGCTGCTGCGGCGTGTCGTTGTTGGCGAAGGCGATGAGGCTCTGGATCGTCGCCCTCCAGTCTTCGGCTTTGTCTGCCGCTGGAGGGAAGTCGAGGAGCAGTTGCGCTCTTGCTAGAGCTTCTGCTGGAGAGGAGGGGAGCGGCGGCGAAGGGTGCGAGGAGCGGGACACGCTCGGACTTCTAACCGCGTTAGAAGGAGCATGTTCCCGCCCCGGCGACCGCGCCTTGCTCATGCTAGGACGATGGCCTTGAGCATCCCGCGATCCTCCGGTTTGTCCTTGTCCCAGCAAGCGTATGGTACCTCCTGTACCACGGCGCTGCTGGCCTTGTATCTCTTGAGAGAGACGTGGTGCGTCCACGGACACCGAGGCTTTGGATTTCGCCCGGTCGTCCGTCTTGTCCTTGGACTTGGTGGTGCCGTGAGTTTCCTCGCCGGCGACCACCCTTCCGCCGGCGTCTCCTCCACCAACCGTTGGTTCGGGTGGTGGTGGGATTGACACAGACGGGCCTCCGACCTCCGAAGCCTTCTTCTTCGGAGGCATGTTGATGCTGATGAAGTTGATGAAGCTGGAGAGGTTGATGGAGAATGCGCCCGCGTGAGCGCCGGATCAGGTTCGCACAACCTCGACGCCCCCTACCTGGCGCGCCAAAGATGTCGGGGGAAACTGTCCTCCCACGAGCACCTATGGGACCGGAGCCCCTTCTACGTTGCGGTAAGGGAGCGGAGGGAGCACGAAGAGCAGATCGAGGGGCACACGCGGGCAGTTTACCCAGGTTCGGGCCGCGCGGACGCGTAAAACCCTACTCTTGCTTAGGTTGTATTGAGTTTTTGGGCTCGGGAGCTTGAAGATCTACAGTGCTTGGCTACACCGAGCGAGAGAGTTGTCTGGGTTTCGAGCTGAACTGAACCCTTTCTACGTTGTGCATGGGCCTCCTTTTATAGCTCAAAGGGGTCACCGATAGGTGTCAACGTAGAGGAGGGTAAAAGTGTAAATTTGGTGGTAGTTGTAACAGTGCGTGAATAGTGCATGAACAGTGGATGAACAATGGTCTTCACCTAACTTTGACAGTGGGGGAGAAGGGCATTGAATGCCCGTCGCCGTCGCCCCCAAAAGCGTCCGTCCATGCTTCTCCGTTCGCCACGGCGGTAGCCTCGTCACCACGGCTTGCCACCGTGTGCCCCAGGCTGCACAGCCGTCCGCCACGCGTCCCTGGAAGGGCCCCAGGGCGACGCGTGGGCAGATGAGCTGGAGCGCGGGTACACAGCATAGGTTTCCCCGGCAAGCACCTTGCCGGGGTCTTGATCTTGCCGGGCCCGGAAGCTTGTCGCTCTCCGGGCCCTGCCGGGGCGCATGATGCGCCGAGGCATCTCTTGGGATATGTGTTCCTTGACCTCCCTGGCAAGCTCCTCTTGCCAGGGTCTTGTGTTAATGTGATAATCTTGAGCCTGGCACGGCCTTCCCGGCAAGCTCCTCTTGTCGGGGCCTTGATCTTCTGACTTGTATACTTTGTTCTTGAATGGCTTCATAGGGACCAGAAAGGTTCTTGGCGAGCACGTGGTAAGCCCTGCCGCGGGAAGCTGCTACTGCCCGTGCACAAGTTGGGGTACTAAGGTACCCCTATCTTAGTACACCGACACGGTGCATCCCCAGGATTACTTAGAACCCACCCGCGCGACAAATGGTCTCCGGAACAGAGATTCCGGCGTGCCTCCGCCGCGCGAAATGGTCGCCGCCGGCCAAACTCCGGCGGGCTGACGTGGCCACTTAGTTAGTGGCTAATGACGTTTAGATTAACCACCACAGCCACTGACAGCAGGCCCCTCCGCGTGGTCAAACCCAGTCAGCTCCAGTTTTGACCGGGATTAGCCCCTGTGACACTGACACGCGGGACACACCAGTCAGGTTTGACTTGGACCAGGTCTGTTGACCTGCTGACGTCAGCATGATGTCATGCTGACACAGTAAATGCTTTTTTGGGATTAATTGATTTAAAACAATTCAGGAAATTCCAGAAAATGCTTTAAACTTCAAAAAATGATATAAATTCAACTGTAGCTCAGATGGAAAAGATTTATATATGAAAATTGATCAGAAAAATCAAATCTTTCCAATGGCACTGGTTTCATGCATGTTTGAGCAAGTTAACCTTGATGTTCACATTAAAACATGATAATGCACTTTAATAAATAATAGTTTGGGTATAAATTTGAATCTTTGATTCACATGAGTTCAAACCTTTCTGTTTATAGTTGCATTAGCACAAAACACATTCATCTTGACATTTCATGAGCATGCATCATATTGTTGAATTTGTTTGTATATTGATTGTATCGTCGGTGTTCTCCTTGGTAGGTCCTGCTCCCGAGGATACTTCTGCGTATCCAACTAAAGAGCAGTACCCGACAACCAATCTGTCAGGCAAGCAACCATTGATCATTCCGATACAAACCCATCTTCTCGCTCCTGCTCTCTTTTACTGCATTAAGGCAACAACGTGTGAACTGCTACTTGTTGCGGTAGTTGAACCCTATTCCTTTGCATGACGTGTCATTGCGACAGTAAATAGTTGAAACCCACTAGCATGTGTAGGAATTGATTGAGCCATGTGATCTGTGTTCCACCATGCTATTTGTTTATGTTGCCTGCTATGCTTAGAGTTGTGTCAGGTCTGGTTCATCTGGGTGATGGATCAGAGTGAAATGATCATGCTCGATAAAGAGAGGGAAGTGTGGAACATGTTTGGTAAAGGTATCGATGAAAGGCCATGTAGGAGTACATGGTGGGTTGTTTCATTGAAACCGTCCATAGGACCTGAGATCTATATGAGTGGTTCAAGTTTCAGCTACTACCACACATTGGGATCCTTAATTGACCCTCTCGACTTATTAACTGCCCTTGTCCTCTGTCCAGGAGTTGCAACTAGTTTCTAGTGTTTGTAGTTTACTGGTGGTCATGCACAGCGCTGGCCCTCGAGGTGGGCTGTGATGCGGCAGGTACGTGGCACGGTGTACCGGTCGCCCATTTGGTGACTCAGGAACCCTGTACACATCGTTTGGGGCCGTGAGCGACACCCCGACCGGATCTCCCCATGGATGGAACCCAAATAGGCAATAAACCTGGACTAGGGACTTGTGTAGTTAGTCAGGTCGTGGCCGACACCCTCGCTGGGCTTCCGCTTGAAGGTTGCCGAGTACATGTCGAGTAAACGGCGATAAGTGGTGGAAGCGTGTGTGAAGAAGTACACCCCTGCAGGGTTACCAATATATTTGAATAGCCGTTGTTCGCGGTACAGACCACTTGGTTACTTATACAGTTCATAGACAAGTTGATGGATACTACTAAGAGCCTCAAGACAAGTGTGAGTGTCGTGGATGGCCCTTCCGTAGGATGACGGAAGAGGATCCACGGTAGTATATTGTTGTGGTGAGTAGAGGACTCGTGTACGTAGTCTTATTTTGCGATCTGCTGAGAGTTGTAGTATAGGTTAGCCAAGAGTCAAAGCTGGCTTGCAGCTATGAACTCCACTACCCTTGTTGATAATGATGCATGTATGATAGGATCTGTTGTAACTCTTGATGAGTACCTTTGTACTCATATTTGCTTAATAACTGTTGCAGAGGAGATCCCTGCCCCTTCTGATGGGTTTTACATAGACGTTGACGTCGACGAGTAGCTTGCTACCCAGACGGAGATCCTGAGCTTGTGAAGGGCCTTGTAGATAGTCAGGCTACACCAAGCATGTTTTATTTCCAAGTTGTCTGTACTCAGACATGTTAGCTTCCGCTTGTGCTTGTATGATTGTATGACTTGAGTGTTGGGTCATGTGACCCCTACCTGTATGGATATGTTATGTATGGCTCTTCGGAGCCTCTTAAATAAAGTACTTTGAGTCATAGAGTTCTGTTGTGATGCAATGTTGTATTTGCACATATTGAGCATATTGTGTGTATGATTGAAATGCTTGGTATGTGTGGGATCCGACACCTAGTTGTTTACCTTTGGTAGCCTATCTTACAGGGAAATGCCTCCTAGTGCTTCCACTGAGCCTTGGTAGCTTGCTACTGCTCGGAACACGTTGGCTGGCCGGCATGTGTCCTTCTTTGTTCCTGTGTCTGTCCCTTAGGGGAAATGTCACTCGTTTTTCCTTTAAGTCCATGTAGCTTGCTACGACTTGGGTTTATACGTTGATGACCGACACGTTCGTTGCTGGGTCACGGATGCCTGTCTCTGTAATTTAGTGCCACTTTCGGTTTATAACTAGCCATGTCAGCCCGGGTTCTCTGTCATATGGATGCTAGCGACACTATCATATACGTGTGGCAAAATGCGCAAACGGTCCCGGGCCAGGTAAGGTGGCACCCGTGGGGATACCGTGCGTGAGGCCGCAAAGTGATATGATGTGTTACAAGCTAGATCGGTGTGACGTAGGATGGGGGTCCTGACAGTTCTTTTTGGTTTACATGTTTTTTTCTTCTTTCCGGTTTGCTTCTCTCGTTAGCTTCGGTTCCGTTTCGGAGTTGTGAGGATTCGTTGCACTACGTCTATTTGTCTTCTTCATGGACTCATTCTTCTTCCTTGTGGGATTTCAGGCAAGATGACCATTCCTTGATATCACCTCTATTGTTGCTATGCTAGATGCCTCGCTCTATTGCTTGTCGCGATACCTATCCTTTTGCATGTCAGCCCCCCACCTTGCCATGAAACCTCTAACTACCTACCTAGCAAACCGTTGTTTGGCTAAGTTACGCTTTTTCTCAAGCCCCCTCTTATAGTGTTGCTAGTTGCAGGTGAAGATGAAGTTTGCTCCATGTGGATTGGATTCTTGGGAATAACACAATATCTATTATTTACATTAATGCACCTATATAAATGGCAATGGGTGGAAGGCTTGGTCTTTTGCTCGGTGTTTTGTTCCACTCGCGCCGCCTTAAGAACCGATAAACTAGTGTTATGTCCTTGATTTTGCATTCCTAACGGGGTTGGGTATATGGGGACCCCTTGATAGTTCGCTTTGAATAAAAATCCTCCAGCAAGGCCCAACTTTGGTTCTACCATTGGCCTAATAACTAAAAACTTGCATAGGGACCGGCTAGCACCCGAGGACTTAATTAACAATCCATGCTCGTGCTCCACATGAGTGTTGGTCCACACTTGTCAACTGCCGGTGGCCATCAGGGGCAACTCTGGGTTGGCCTACCAAAAGTTTGGACAATCTGATCATGGCCTGAGACGAGATATGCGCGGCTCCTATTAGGGTGTCGGCACGTCGAGAGGTCTTGCTGGACTTGTTTTACCATTGTCGAAATATCTTGTACACCGGGATTCCGAGTCTGATCGGGTAGTCCCTAAGATAAAGGTTTTTTACCTCGGCTGATCGCGAGAGCTTGTGATGGGCTAAGTTGGGACACCCCTGCTGGGTTATGATCTTTAGAAAGTTGTGCCCGCGGTTATGTGGCGGATTGGAATTTGATATTATCCGGTTGTAGATAACTTGACACAAAAACCCAAACTTAATACACTACCGTGTGAGTATTCGTGATGGTCTCTTTTCGAGGGAGTTCGGGAAGAGAACATGACAGGGTTATGGATGACTCGTAGGTAGACAGGATCATCTAGTGATCATGACTTAGATCACGACCGATGGCTTTCACTTCTCTTCTCGCTCTGATGATACGTAAGCTAGCCACCTCATCTATGCTTAGCGCTTGCAGCAGCCCACTTAAACACTTTCTCCTTACCCAAAGGCTTTGATAGTTTTGATACCCGGGAATAGGATTGCTGAGTCCTCGTGACTCATAGTTTACTACAAACACAGGTGCATGTACAACTGAGTACGATTCAGTTGATGGGGCACTTAACAACCATAGTTGAAAGTAGTATAAGTACTTATACAGGTTCAGTCGTACAAAGCACGCTTCGAACAGTGCTACTTTTCCTACAGTTAATCAAGGGTGAGGCCGCCAAGCCCCAGGACAAGGCCCAGGCGCCACCCCACGCGTCCACAACCTTTTACAAGTGGCTTCATCTCACAATGTGGTCAATAAACAGGATATTCGCTTTAGAGCCATGGAAAAGCAGGAACATAATCTTTTGTCCTATTCTCCAAGATGGACGGGCCTTCATTATTTGAGACCACCCATGAATAAGTATCTTTTCACCTCCAAGGGGAATGGAGTAGGTCGGCATAAACATCGTGTTGTGACCAAGCGCAACTCTGACCCAACCATGGTCAGGCATCTGTATAGGAACAATAGAACTAGGCAGTTTCTGTTCCAAGAAGATCACAGCTGTAAAACTGTGTATAAGCAGTAGTTTATGAACAACATACATAACAAAAAACAGCTCGTACCATAAGTTTCTCGATACAGTTGGACCTGTTCAACGACTGCAGCAGTGGCACACATATCCCACGTGGCCTTCCACCATTGAAACGCCCCACAAGGACCTCAAGACGATAAATGAAGTGTAAGAACTTGTGGATGTCGTCCCAGTCAACTTCAGTGCCATCAGTAAAAGCCGAGTTGTTACAGAATAACAAACGAGTAGCCTGCTTAACTCTGAAAAAACCTACACGTGCCACCAATTATAAGAAAATATTAGTTAAAAGTAGCATCTTCGTGAGAGATTTGTTGCTACTTCTAAAGTTAATTTGTGATTAGTTAGACATAATAGGTGGATTAAGAAGTAATCAAGGCAACAAGCAAGAACAAGATACAAAACTAACATGGATGAACAATTGGAAAGACGTCGGGGTGGAAGATCGCAGTGAAGCTGAGACCAGGTTCTACTATTTCCATCAACATTCATGCGCCAACTTTCAGTCTGTAACACTTGAGAAAGTTTATCCAAGTTCGGCCATAAAAAAATAGCGATTTTCTTGGTTCATGAACCGAACTCGGAACTTTTATCCGAGGAGCAGGGAATCTTTTGGTTTTCACCATGGTAAAACACCAGTCGACGACTTCTCACATCAGGGAGCAGTGGGTTTTACAGGAGGAGTCATCGTGACAAATTTTTGTCGCGCCCGCTCCCGTCAATCAAAAAATTAAAAATCCTGCTGCGCCTGCTCCCGTCAATCAAAAAATTAAAAATCCTGGTGCACTCAAACACCAGAGCAACGCCGCGGTGGATATTTAAATGTACCTGCCGGCAAGTAGATAAAAAAAGGGGTGAAAAAAATGTGGCGGCGGTGTAGCTAATCGGTCAAACTAGCCCAACTAACTAGCCTCCGTGCTTCATTGATGTACTCGGCGGGAAAAGTGGTCTTTGGTGATTTGACGACTCATTTACTTGCTTCGGCGAAAACACGCGGTAGGGCGTCCCACGTCAGGAAGAATATATGCGTGCACCACCCGGGAGGACCCCAAAACTGCGCGGTAGGGTGTTCCATCTCTCGGCACGGAGGAAAAATGTGCGTGTAAAAATTTACTGTATCAGACGTAGTACCTATGGTTTGACCTCGGGACCCAGCCAGTCGGTCGAAAAAACCCACTAGCCACATAGCTTCATCATGCTAACATGGCACGGAGGATAGGTGTGGTTAGCTACATCTCGACCAGCCACAACATCTCTTGTTCTAGGCGATTCTTCTATTTTCCAAGATTTTTTTAGTTGTAATAACACCACGGCAAGCTAGCGCCGCTCTTCGTCCGTGCCCATGCAAAGGTTAGACGATGGAGAGAAGAGAGAGATCACAGACCTGGGACCCACCAGTAAGTATGTCAACGGTCATGCACGTGTTGACGAGGCACTCCCTCTACTCTACTCAACGTAATACTGTATAAAATCAAGTTATGGGACAAAGCCAACAACCGTTATTGTTTCAGGCTATCGACTTACGCTTTGTAGTCCAGGTTGCCAGTTCGAATCTCGTCTTTCATATTTGTTAGTTTGATGTCCAAATTTGATTAATAACAAGTGGGACCCCAGTGTGTTGTTCCGATATTTTAGTGTAGGATGGTTTTTTTGAACAAACACTTTGCGCGGTTAGACAAGTAACGACACAAGTTACACGTATTTTGCAAGTTTATGAACAAAAATGACAGCGGCATAGAATATCACATCCACCCCGCAGCTTAGATGCTATGGTGCTACGAGTTTTTACACCGTTGGAAGTGAGATCCAATGGCTTGGGAGTAGTCTTTGTAATTATGCGCAATTTCCAAACTCTCCAAAGTTTTTTTTGCAAATAAAACATTCAGGCCTCGTGTGTGCCGCTGCATCTTGGATCCAACAGATGCCCGTTGCTCATATTAGGTGCTCCCCGTAGCTTAATTACCCGCTACGGTGATATGAGCATCTAGGTCGTATGATTAGTGATCAGATGGCACATGCGTAGTACTTGTACTTTCTGCGCAATTCCCAAACTCTGTCAGTCGTATATTGCAAAAACATTCAAACCTCCTACTGTGCGCCATTAGATCTCCGTGAACTCGTATCACCATAGAATCTACGGTGCGGGAGCACCTCATATTCTCCCGTGCGAGAAAACATAAGGTGCTCTCGTACCTTGGATGCTATGGTGATACGAGCTTCTAGGTCGTTTGATCTGAGATCCAATGGCATCTGAGCAGTCTTTGTGCTTGTAAGAAGTGGCCGAACACTTTGGGGGCTTTTCTGCAAAAAACCATTCGAACCACCGAGGAGGTGTTGGGTCGCAAATCCAACAGCTCCGAAGAGCTTGTATCACCAAAGCATCTAAGGTGTGGTAGCACATGATATTCTTACATACAGGAGAATATGATGTCCTCCTTCATCTTATATGCTATGGTGATACGAGCTTCGAGGTCGTTGGATATGGGATCCAAGGGCATTTGAGTAGTTTTTGTACATATTGTGTGCAATTCTTAAACTTATCAAGGTTTCGTGTAAAAATATTAAGGCATCATGTGAGCTGCTATATCTCAGATCTACAAGCTCCAAGCAACTCGTATCGGCATATCTAAGGTATGGGGTCACATGGCATTCTCCCGGGGAGGAGGGGTGGGGGTGCACAACCAATCGGTGGTTGGGAGGGTGGGGACAGATATAATCTAAACAACCCTAAGCAGAGCTTCACAATTTTATCTAAGGTCGAGGGGGTGACCCTCGACAATCATAGCTCTGCCTAATTAAACACAACACGTGCATGTACTGTAGTACTAGACTTAATATTCATGTTTCAGTTTCATGTTCGTTTTAAATATTGAATTGACGACCATGCATGTCTTATATTTTACTCCTTTCGTTCCTAAATATTAGTATTTTTAGAGATTCAAGTGGACTGGCACATATGGATGTATATAGACATATTTTAGATTGTAGTTCACTCATTTTGCTCCGTATGTAGTCGCTTGTTGAAATCTCTAAAAGACTGATATTTAGAAACAGAAGGAATATTTTTGAATTCGTGTCATACATGCATGGTTTGGAAAAATAGATGCACTATACTTATTGGATTTTTGTTGTGTTCGTGTGTGGGTGTCTGTGTGTGTGTGTGTGTGTGGTCATATGCTTGATACATACAAAGTTTTCTCACCTCCATATTGTTCATCTTTTAAATTTGAATGTGCATTGAAAAACTTACCAGGGATACCATGAAATGTGAAATCCACATTGAGATCACTATATCACAAACTCACTCTAATTCAACAACTCGTCATAAATCAATTACCACGCTGAGATTAGTATTTGCAAGGAAAATACGGGCATTGTAATACACATAGATTCGTTCTGCAATTTAAAAGGTTCCTTTCGTATTCTCGAATGGTAGGACCCAACGGCGTACCAGCCAGACCTTGGTTCGTGTTGATCCTAAAAAAATAAAAAATAAACCGGGCTCGTGTCCTTCTGGTGGCGTGCGTGGTAGGCACATTAGGCAACCCCAACCAGTCGAGCCTCCGTGTTCCGAGTCAAAATATCTGGCGGCCAGAATTCTAGCCCTAGGAAATTCCCCTCATGTCCTCAGTCCATAATGACTACCGATGAACAATGGAGAGATGCTTTAGTAACTAGACAACATTACCTATCGTGCCGAGCACGATTCAATTCCCTCGGTCGCAGCTCGCCAAGGTCACCCGTCAACTACATTGCCTAGTACTACTACTACACCAGGATGAGCACAAAATTGAGCTCGTTTGTTCGTGCCTAGTACTTGAGTTAATATATCAGGCAATGCACTGGTACGGAGGGATTATCCTTTTGCTCTACATATATAACTTGTCTGAAGTCTAACTAAGCAAAATGTTTGACCAAATCCTTTCTTAAGAAATACAACATGATAGATGTATGGCTTGAAAATTTATTGCATGATGTAGGTTATGATATTGTTTCGAATCCTGGATCTTAAATTTCAGAAAATCCAAAAGTGACCATAAATTCTTGAAACTGAGCATGGTCACGTGATATGGCACAAATATTACTTCGCAATTTTTTTCTTCAATTTGAGACAAGCTGCTTATGACAAGTTGCACAAATGAAGAGCCAAGGTATTTTGGAACAAAGACCTGTCACGTTAAGGCGAACTCTTTCACTATTGAAACCGTGGGCGTTTACGTGCCGCCATGAGTCCCGCTTCTCATCGGCAGGTGCTGTCCGAGCAAGCGTGTGAGTCGACGGGAGGCGTGCGAGTAGACCGCTGCGCCGGCTGACGGGGAGGCGTGCGAGAAGACCGTTGCGCAGGCTCGCCGGGAGGCGAGCCCTTTGACCAGGCTCCGACACCCACCTGCGTCCCAACTTCTCCCACTTTCAATGTCACCGTCGCCGCAGTTTAAAATCAACCCCACACTACCCGGTATCGCTACAATCTTCTCTCTTCCTCTCCGATTCTCCTGTCGTCTACGTCCAACCAGCCTGACCTAAACGTACGCCATGCTGCATCACGATGGTCTGCCCTTAGTCTTCCAGTTTCCCGAGGAGGACACCCATCCGGAGTCTCAAGAACATAAGGCACTATGGGACGAGCTTGAACTGGCCTTGCGGGAAGACGTCGCGCCTGTCCCCGCTCCCGTTCCGGCTCCCGTCGCCCCGACTGCGCCAGCGCCCATCCCCGTGGCACTGATCGGCTGGGAGCCGCACATTGTCACCGAGCTTGATGCCATGGGGTTCCACGAGGTCCCCGTCGATGTTCACATGCCCGTGCACCTGCTAGCGCATGCACCTGCGCGTGCACTGACACGCACGACCGTGCCGGTGCCCGTGCACCTGCCAGCGCATGCGCCTGTGCGTGCACTGACGTGTGCTCCCGTGCCGGTGCCCATACACACAAATATCTCTGTCGCGCCATTGACAGCGCCTGTCCCCGCGCGGGTGCCAGTGCCCCCCTCAGCGGCATGGATGGTCGTCATCGACCGCTTCCTTGCACCAATGCCAGTCGCCTCCTCCCGCCAGTTGACTCGCTCCGAAGTCGAGAATATTTTGGCCTTCCTTGAAGCTACGCCAACGTCCAGGAGTACGCCAACAACGGCGCAAGGCGCCGCCGTCGCCGCCGGTCAGTGGCCCAACGACACACAGAGAACGGAAGAGGAGGCGCTTCCCACCGCAAGACGCCCCCGCCGCCGCCGCCATGTAATCTAAATTTGCCATGAAAAACGTTCGGATTGCCATGCTTAAAATCTGAACGTTTATCATTTCCGTTTATTTTCGAACGATCATCATATAATTTAAAGTCGGAGTCAGAATGAACGAAATCTATGGTTTGATCGATTGAATGTTCTGCTAGAGCCGTATCAAATTAAATATAAAACGTCATCAAGCCACATGTATTCCTTCTCATCCAACGACCTAGACTGCTTCAATGTCAAGCGCTCAACACGTTTAGCGTTTAGTTAATTTCATGCCAAAAATAGTGCTAATCACATAATAACACGCAAATAATATCCTACTTGATATCCGCATGCACTTAATTTACTTCCAAATTAACGTGCATTGCACGTACACACTGACTAGTGCTGCTAGCATGTGAAACTGGTGCTGTAACTTGTGAACGCGTCTAGATATGGTCAACGGCAACATCGCCCACGAGTTCTTCGTGTTTGCCCGTGCGTCTAAACGCAGAAGGGGAGGAGAGAGAGAGCACACATGGAACCCACCAGTAAGTGAAGGCGAATAGCACTAAAAATAATATTACATGTTATCAATTAAATAGGTTGTGGTAATATAAAAACATTATGTGAACAAAGGGATGTACAACAAACATTGATGTTCTACGTATGTTGCCTATTGACGTGCGGCTTGAAGGCCCTGGTCGCATGTTTGATCCCCGTCCTTTATTTTTTAATTTGTATATGCGTCCAAATTTGTTTAATGACATGTGGGCCCCTCGGTTAGTAGTTTGTAGTACTTTAATTTGTGGGTCGAAATTTGTTCCATTCCAAGTGGACTATCGGTGTGTAGTTTTGTAGCTTATTTATAATAATTAAAGAGAACAACAGAGTTTTTTGTAATAATACCATGGTGCAACATTGAAGCCGAGAAAGGACGTGCGAGAGAGCGATGACCAAGCCACAGGGAAATTAACTAGGGGAGTTGCGGGGGTTGCAACGGTGTTTCGAGTAGTTGTGGGCCGAATGCTATGAAAATATAATCTAAACCGACCGGAATAAATGCCTACACAAATTAATCCAAGGTTGGAGTGCCCCTCGCAATGTACATAGCTCCGGCTTTGCGAGGGATGGAGAGGTAGCTTCAATGTGTGGAAGATACGGCATGAGAAAGCTAGGTCAATCGAGAGACATATAGATAGAGAGACGAAATGAGTGTGGTCCGACATTCATTGAACAAATATATATGCTCTCGAGAGATATTGTAAGATTGAGATTTTGGCAAGGGTGAGGGCTGTAAGATAGAGCTTGAGAGATGATCCAGTCACAAACATGTAGATATATTTTGTGCGTGGGAGGAAGCAAGGT
This sequence comes from Secale cereale, assembly GCA_902687465.1. Taxonomy (NCBI): domain Eukaryota; kingdom Viridiplantae; phylum Streptophyta; class Magnoliopsida; order Poales; family Poaceae; genus Secale; species Secale cereale. The sequence goes on from LR738711.1 coordinate 462,495,753, forward strand.
CAATCGATCACATAGGGTCGTCTACGATCGAAAGAATGAGACGGGTTGGAGAGAGTGACCTAGATAGACAATGTGTGTGAGAGAGTATACAATGTGAATAATTCAAATTGGGCTCAAACATGGTGATATATCGATTTTGTCTGAGAAAGAGCGAGGTCAACCGAGACATACAGAGAGAGAGAGAGAGAAAGAGAGAGAGAGAGAGAGGGAGGGAGAGAGAAAGAAAGAAAGAGAGAGAGAGAGAGCGTGGCCCGCCATGAGGTCGAAAGAGTGGGGGAAGCTTCGATGGACTGACCTAGATAGACAATCTGCATGAGAGAGTATAGAGTGTGTCGATCGAGGCCCGAACAGGGAGATATATCATTTGTGTGTGAAAGTAAACAAGGTTAAATGAGACTCAGATAAAGAGAGCGAGACTGAGCGAGTGTGGCCTGCCGTGCAGAAGAAAGAGTGAGACAGTCTCGAGGGAGTGACCTAGATAGACAACGTGCGTGCGTGCGTGCGCACGAGAGGTTGGGGGCTAGATAGGCAATGCATGTATTTAGCGCGAGAGGGTGAGAGGGAGAGGGAGAGGGAGAGAAAGAGAGCTCGACATGGGGTGCAATGGCGGGTGTGTGAGGTAAATACATTTCATAACAGAGTGGAAAAGGGGGTTCTGTAGTTGAGAGAGTTACAGATCAAAACATGAAGAGAAAGAATGGATGTGTGTTGGAAACCGATAGCTTCCTAAGGTGGTTAGGAGAGGAAGATTGACCGATACAGGAGGTATGTAGCGTGTGTGCGGGGGCG
>LR738711.1:462496657-462556918 GCA_902687465.1 Secale cereale
CTAAAAACAACGTTTGAATGTCGATAGTACGAGACTTAATATCGATGTTTCAATTCAGTGTACATTGTAAGATTTGAACTAAGGACCATGCATATGGGTAATTATTTCGAATTCGTGCCATACTAGGTTTCGAAAAGTTGACATTGACTCGATTTGTTGTGCTATTTTGTAGGTTATATGTTTGAATCCACCCAAAAGTTTTCTCACTACCATGGTGTTCATCATATACATATGAATTTGTATTAAAAAAGTATCGTGGATACAGTGAAATGCGAAATCCACGTTAGAATTGGAGATCGCTATGTGACACACGCTCTAATTCAAATAACTAATTATGTGACACACACTCTAATCCACGTTAGCATGGATACCGTTTCGAATTTTTTTCTTCAAATAACTCCTCATTAATTAATTTATAGTATCTCGTTTCGAATGACTAATTATTGCAAGGAAAACACAGGCATGGTAATACATACATATTCGTTTGCCAATGAAAGAAGATTCGTTTGCATTCTCAAATGTAGGCGCACTAGGCAGACCAGGGTCGTGTCGTGGTGGTCGCGTGTGTCGGACGGACGCTTAGCACCCAGCCACCTACGCCCCTCCCTCCCTCCCCCCCCAAAAAGGACGACGATAAAATAAGTTCACACTTCCATGTTTCGGATTGAAATATCTGGCGGCCCCAATTCCAGCCCTGCAAAATCTTCCTTCTCCACTGTCCCCTTCCGCGCCCAGATTGCTCATATCCCTAATTCGCCGCCAACCCAAGCAAAGTTCATATCGCCCCTCGTCTCATCTCTTTCCCCACCTCTATGCCGGACGACGACGACGAAGACGACGGTCTTGCTTCACCACCGCACCGGAGCTACCTCATCTACGCCCTCGTCCACCGCACCAGGTGGTCCACCGACAACGTCGGCCGCCGCAACCAACGTGCCTCATAGACACCGACTTCCACCGCATCAGGTGCACTTCACCGACGCCGTCTCCCAGCTCACCGAGGCTACTTCACCGAGCACATCCTCGCGCCTCCGCCCCCTGAGGCCGATGGGGCTTCACCAACGGTCTCGTCCACCGCATCATAGCGCTTCGCTGCCACTCAAGATCTGCATCCGTGCATGGCCAGCCAACGCCAGCGCATCACCCGCAACGGCTCTGAAGTGACCCGCACTCTAGCTAGGCGAGCATGCCCAAATGCCGGCCCGAATTAGGTATCCACACATCACTCCCTTATGCACTGTTCTGACGATGTTTGGGTATCCTTTCACTACTCTCTTAGCTTACACGCCTATCCAACTCTGACTTTAACTCTTATTTCTTCTGGAGATATCATCTGAAACAAGCAAATCCATTTTAGCGAAGCATGACGGCGCTACGGGATCTGGTACACATCCTGCACACCCGTATAACCTTGTAAGTATTTGTCCTCCTGCACAGCAAGGTCGATTCCTCTTATTTGATCAGCCATTCGCCATGTCAAAAATGTAGAGGGGGATGCAAGGAGCTCAAGGCCTGCACATCCAAGCAAGTGGTAACATGGACTTGTACATGGAACATCTCAAGCGCAAGCAGAGCTGCAGTGAGCCTGTACAACGAGCTAGTGTAAGTCCCTGCATTTCATTTAATTCGTACTGGCATTCGTGTATGATTTGTGTGCAGTGGAGGATCCACGAATTCAAGTTACCAGGGGTGAACATTTAACTTAAAAAATACGAAGGCACTTGCACTCCGGAAATTAACATAAATTGAGAAATGTGAAGCTATATGCACTTTGAAAACCAGCTAATGATCCAAAGTAGTTCAGGTTATAAACACTAAATGATGCAAGCACCAAAAACACAAAATGCAACATGGTGTACAAGGACTACAAACATGGTCTGTACCTGCTTGAGTTATTCATTCTCTGGCTGAAAATATCGAAGTGTAATTGCACCTATAACCAGTGCGCAAACTGCATATCAATATATCTATCCTGCACAAGTATGCCAATAGTTTCAAACAACGGATTAGAAAAGTATTTATGCTACGTTGTCATGATACGGGGACTTTCTGGTAGATGGCCTCGACGTTTCCTCAAGCCATGAAAATGCACTATAATTATCTTGTCATCAAAGCCTGCAATTCTCTATGTCTCTCTCAACATAGCAGATCATCATTAGACACTAAATCCTTCAATGGGAGCTTGCAAAATGCTTGCATTAGATGCCTCATTAGACACTATATGTTCATCACCAGGAGCATGTAAAATGTTTGCGTCAAGTCCTTCATTACCAGTCTGTTCATTAGATACTTCATGCTCAACAACATGAGCTTGGATGTTTGCACCGGAAACTTGATTAGATTCATCAGATTCAGTCAGTTCAGTATTGATTGGGGTTGTTATAAAATAAGTAGAAATCGGTTTCATTTTCTCATAGATTCCCTACATACAAGCAGTTTAACAACACTGTCAGGTTTAACTTTTGGCGAGAAATTGAAGAGTTGAATTAGATATAATCAGGGATGTGATGTACCTGCTCGTTGCACATGCTACTCTTGCAAGTTGCGACTGTCCGTTTGTGCAAGCTCGATGCCATGCCCGTGTTGCCGCCGCTGCCTCCCACGTAGGCTACACCCAGGGTTGGATCTTCATCTTCTTGTCATTCCATTCGCTTGAAGCCCGGCGACCGCCCTCCAACGAGGGCGTGAGGAAGTGCTGTGTCGGTCTGTCTAGCGGTGGCTAGGTTAGGAGTGAACCAGACTGGAGGCTGGAGCGGATGAATTGGGATTTTTCATGCTGTCGATCGATATTTGAGGCGCTCGTTTGGGCCGCGAGCCTACTATAGGGCCTGCCTTGCACTTATGTTATTGGCCTATCCAAATTGAAACATTTTTCTTCATTTTTTACATTGCCTGCTCATGCGTTGGGACGAACAAAACTAGTCTGGGCCAACCTGGACGACTCAAACTAGGTGCCACTTTTGAGCCACCCGAGGCGGTTGCCCATACCAGCCCCTATGGCGCCGTCGCCCCTTTTTGCGTGTATGATAGGGGTAGTGAAAAATATTCCAGTGGCGCTTTTGATTTACCCATAGAATGGTTGAATTGCTTGTTTTTATGAACTAAGTTCGCCAATAATGTGAAGGATGCCAGTCTTTTCATCCTATTGAAGATTGCTTAGATCTCAATATGCCAAAAGTAATCGCATGAAATATATAGTAAAAGCCAGTGTGATGTGTGTGTCTACAACTAGTCTGACTACACGTCCTCATATCTATACCTACTATTAAAGGGAATAGGTATTCTTGGTTTGGTTCAGTCCTTTTTGTTTGGTTTGAGTTCACGCTAATGTTTCTTACTGTTGGCTCGTACACAGGCTAAGCGATCTATGCCAGGTACTTGTATGTTGATGGGCCTTTTACGGGCTTTCATAGAGACCATGAAAAATAATTGGGTCAGAATAAAACAACATTGTGGGAATTGAACACCGAACGTAATGTCTGGATCTTCGATGTAACAACCGAAGAACCTATGCACCATTTTTATTTACAAATCCCAACTCACCCTAAATATATGAGTGGCATTCATCACTATTAGGGTGGGCTAATTAATCGAATGAGCTAATTAAAGAAAGGACTGTGGGCTTAAATAAAATATTTAAACGGATGTGGCTAATGAAAGAAAGGATTATAAATCCGTGGAATAATCAAATGAAAGATTGTGGTCTTAATAAATAGTATATTCAAATAGATGAGGCTAATTAAAGGAAGGACTTGAGGTAAAAAGGTAGGATAATTAAAAGGAAGAATCTGTAGACTTCAATGTGTTGGGGCTAATAAATTAGAAAAGGAAGGATTTGATTGCCGGCTAAATGGGTAAGGACGTCATGGTAATTAAAGGAAGGATTATACTTAAATGGAATTAGTGGGTGATTATGCCCGGCGAAGAAAATGTAACATGGCTAAATTTCATCTTATTTTTTATGTTCATTTTGTGGAAGGATGCTGCATTGCAGCATGTTCTTCATAGTGAATATGATGCTATGGAACATTATGCTTGCACGAAACATCATTTTTTCCCATTGCAACGCACGGACATATGTGCTAGTAACATATCAAGGACGCACCATCTTACCAGATTAACCATTCGACTTACCAATGCAGTGTGGAAAGAAAGAAGTATTGGGACTGCGTATCCAAGCAATTGATGCCATGGACTCCTTCGTACAACCTTGTAAGCGAAAAATAAGGTGCGGTGTGCGTGTACAAAGAACTAGCGTAAGTTCAGTTACCTGCTTCTCAGAATTTTAGTTAGCCACTTATTGCAAAATTGTTCAATTACGTTGCTTGGCTTATTTAATTTTCTACTAATTACATAATGCCACAACTTGTTAATCCTATTATAGACTGCGCCTATATATGTGTTTGATACTTACTATTAAGAATTAGCTATTTGCCTGAATTTAAATAGCTACTTATTTGTTTTACTGCTTTGCTGCTGCAACAACGGGTTACAATGATGTTAATAACTACTTTTCAGCATCGAATTGAAACTCTTTAATTCCTTGTTTGTTTAACTGGTTTGTTGTTATAACTCCCAGTTGAGATGTTTTGCTAACTTCAACTTTTCTGAATCCAATCGGAACTTTCATGGCAAAATAGGTTAGCCCAAGATCAAAGAGCGAGGTCCCCATGGACGTTGTATCATCCCACAGCAGTGGCACCGGCCTAATTGTGCATTATGAATTGCCAACTGCTGATGCTCTAGAGGCTAAACTAGTGGTAGAAAGAGATTATGCTTCTGCACTTAGATATGAAGTTGACATGTTGAGGAAGCAAACAGCACAATCAGTAGCAGTACTCAAGACAACCATTAAATATTTGGTGGATTTCAAAACGAAGCAAGCTGAGACTAACCACATTGTTAAGGTCATGAAGGAAAAAAGGAAATTAAATTCCCACTTGGTAAATCATAGGTGAAATGTTCTTTCCATCGTTGAATAACCTTTGTGTTGTTTGTTCATGTAATCAATCAAACCATTTGTTTTAGAGATCATGTAATTGTTGTTTTTTGTTTTTTGTTTTTTGGTTTGTAATTTTATTTGAGCACAAGTCTGTATTAATTGATAAGACTCAGAGACATTTCGTTTTGATTGTTGTGCCAGACCTACAAATATGCCAATCGGGCTGAATGTGCATTCAGCAATAATAGTATTATAGATGGACCATAAGTGGCATGCATCGGAAAGGGCCAAGATGCTGTAGTAGCTTGGCTAAAAAAAGGATGATGTTGTCGCAAAGAAAAGTACAGCGGCCTAGCTTATGTATGTTAGTTGATATTATTGATCCATATACTCTATAAGTGTTTATATGTCTATTAGTTCTGTACATTCTTGGTTGATTGACTCGGTATTTAAATCTTGATACATCGCTTGTGTACATATCTAAATGGGAGTACACATTATGCTGCGTGTGACATTTGAGTTGGACATGAAGTGTTCCAAATATTCAAATTCACCTTAAACTGGATTCTAGCTTCTGAATTTGAGTATCGGCATTTGTAAACCATATTCATATATGACAGTGGAATACATCTTTGTCATCCTTTTGAAGATATATAAAAATACATAGAATGATTTATAAAGATTCGTATAGGAATACAAAATGGATTCAAATTTAGTTGCCAGGGTAAATGTGAATGCTTATTGTCCCGAAATTCGAAAGAAGTGGCAAAATGTCCACTCCCACGTCAGCGGCCCGAAGCCAAGTGTTTGGGAGATGGAAATTACTGTCGACCCATTACACGGACAATCCATCGGCCCGGTTTCCACTGCTCTAAATAGGGGTAGGATGGTAACTTCAATTAGACGTGACACGACCGCCTCTGAGCTCATTCAGACACGGTTGGCGCCAAACATGGGCGGCAAAACACATTTGATTCAAGCTCGTCCGAAAGACCTCTGTTTCTCCCTCCATTTCCCCATTCATACATGGTGGGCAGCAAAACAAACTCGACTCGGCCAAAATTGATGTAGGCAAATATTTTCAATAGGGGCAGGTTTGTAACTTCACTCAGACGTGACACAACCGCCCTACCTGTCAGCCCCGTTCGTACACTGTGGGCGCCAACCATGGGCGCTAACCACCCTCTCCTCACCCGAAATCGCTGTGGGTAAATATTGGCGAGATGCGAGATTACCGTCGTAACCCCAACCGACGAGACTTCCAAATTTTAAACGGGGGCTAAGTTCGTAACTCTCCCATATTTCAGAGGCGCGTCCCAAAAACATGGTTCCCCGTACCTCTCCCTCCATTTTCCTATTCATACACCGTCCACGCTAGAACACCATCCCCACAACAGCCTCCGTCCGCCACCCCATCCATCACCGCCCTCCTCCACCACATCCATCGCCACCATCCTCCACCATGCCGGAGCGCCTACCAAGACCGCATCATCCACTGCTAGAGATGGACGTTTCTCATCCACGGCGACGGACCAAGAGCCTTGCATCACGTCCTCTCGCTTCATCGGCGCCGTCGTCCTCTTTGTCGGGGCCGCTCACACGACCTTCTCTTCCACCGCAACAGGACTTATCCCCCAATGCACCTGTCTACCGTCGCAGATCTACTTCAACGCCATCGCACCCCCGATGCCTACACGGCGCCGCAAGAGTGGTGGTACTTCATATCTCCTCAACTTTTTTATCTCAGCCAGAAAATAGATCTTAACTTGGTTACTCTACTTTCTTTTCAACTCTTAGAATTTAGTTCTTAGTTCGAAGCAAACAATGGCTGCTAAATACCATTTCTCCGGTTTCCCCCTTTTATGATCACTATACGATCAGAATACATGCTTCCTGTCATAATAGCATTGCTCGACCCATCAAGCTCAACAAGCTTAGTTGTTCAAATACGAATCTGATATTATTAAAATAGATTCGTTTAATTGGTCAGCTAAATGTTCCTAAATTAGTTTTGAAAATGCATGTTCGCCGCTCGGGTGTGTATCTCTACAGGGTGCCCACGGTGGGTCGGCCCACCCTGGGATTTTGGGTCATACCAGGCCCCGATTCCCCTCTAGTCTGTTGCACGCTTCCGGTCTCTACTCGTCCCCAGCCGCCTGCCTCGCCGGCGACTTGCCGTCCTCGGACGACATGACTCTAGGAGGAGAAGTCGGACTAATAGGAGGTTAGGAGCCGCTCGCCCAACAGCGTCACCGCTGCCTAGGCGCGCCGCCGTGCCTACCCTCCCAGAACATTCAGGGCTTAGGCGTGCAGCACCCACTAAGCCAACCCGATTTATCGTCAGATAAGTCCTCAACACTCAGCAGCCACTCCTCATCACCCACTTTCTAATTGATTCATTACTCATTAGGCAGGACTGTCATTAGGGTTTGTTGTGTGCTTAATGCTACCTACACTTAATGCTTCAGATGTATTTCGATAATCTTTAGTACCTGTAAAGTTTACAGGGTTTTCAAAATTATGGCCCTAGGAACAGACACTAGTCATTTTGGATTGTTGGTCGTAGTGACATTGACCCAGATTACTACTGCAAGCCAGGTTTGTTGACAATTTTACTTGTGTTTCTCACTCATTCGATATAATATCCAATTATTCATGTCGATTAGTTGCAAACAATAAGTGCTAGACAAACTTCTTGATTCAAATTTTGGACGGTCTCTTACTGCAGTTACAATTCTGCATACTTGTCCTAGTAAGCTCACAAGTAAATGATTGATTCACTACATCTATGCTTTCCTTGTCATATTTTTTGTCAATATTCTTTTAGGGTGGACCACCCTGTTTCTAAATACTGCAACCGTAGACATGAGTGAATAGTATTTCTCTATGTGATCTCTTCCATCATGTGTGGGCAACGAACACTTCATTGTATAGGAAGAAAGTGTCATTTCCAGCTTCTACATAGGCTTTGATCTTTTACATGGAATACAATCTGCCTACTTGCTTTGTGCCGCACTATCAACACTCCACCCTTGAAGCTAAACATTATGCCCCTCATAATTCCTTAGTTTATTTGTTCAAATACGAATTTCATATGATTCTAATGTTCCTACTTCAGTATTGAAATGTGTGTCTGCCTGTTATAGAGACATAAGGGGTTTGTATTTCTATTTGTGGTCTGGTCAGCACGGTTGGGGGATGACTTTGCATATGCAGGGGTTTATAGGGAGACACTCTTCGAGTTGAATCTGCAATGCATTCCATAGATAATCTGACTACTTTTTATGTTTTCATGAATCTTAGATTCTGAACAGCATCATAATGATTATGAGCTTGCGCGCGTGAAAAGAATAAAGCAGAACAATGCCATGGCTTTCAAACTTGGCATGAAGGGACCGAAATCAAGTCTGGATGCAATGCAATGCAAACGCTCTCCACCTACAGATTCATGCTCAGAATATGATCCTAACAGTGATTCTGAGCTAGAGGGAGACCAAAGTCAATGTAGCTCCCTAGTGGAGGAGTCAGAGGAAGATGTCCTATCTTATTCACCCATCAAGGTGCTTGCTCTAACTTTCCAAGGTTATATTTGTCGCACATATCTTGCAAGTGATGCTTTGCATTGCTTCTACTTTGTTGAACTGCCATTCGCTTAGTTTACACATCGTGTATGTGAATACGCCCTGCCTATCCATTTTCAGTACATATTCCATATGTCATCATACCATATTTACCCATTCAAATGATGTTCTTGTGTATCAAATGTTCAAAAGGAAGAGGGTGATTGCTGATCGTGGAGGAGCACAAGCAAAGTATTTGGAAAAGGTAGTGGCACCTGATAAATCAAATAGCCCATTAGGTGTAGTTGCAATATCACTTGACCCACAAAACACCCCAACTCTAGCAGACTCTAGCCCTACTACACTGGTCATTTCTGATGCCCCAACTCAGCAGACCCCAACTACATCAAACATTATGATTATGCCAGTTGACATAGCACCAGCTGTACGACGCAAAACCCCCATTCCAGCAAAGAGTACACCAAATCCAGTTGCCAAATCCCTTTTCGAACCAGAGAGAGCCCCAATTGCAGCAAATAGGACCCCTATTCCATTTCTTCCCAGTTTAGAAGACAAAGATTATATTGTTGTCAGGAACTTTGTGCGCATCTTTCCTTCATGGAAAGATTATATCGCATACACATAACAATTTCCAGTCTTCCTTCGCAACTTACGCGTAAGTAATGTACTAATGTTATCCATGATCATTGCTGCATATGTTTCTGCTGACAGAAGACACAAGATTTCATTCTTGTAAATAGGCGAGGACCAAACTAGATTGTGAAGACGAGGAAGGGTTGGTTGCGCTTTTCAAGCACTCGTTGATGAAGTATCGTTCCTACCTGAGGCAAGCGGACTTCGATGGCAACCCTCTAAACAAATTTTTTGTAAAGTCTCCGGTGCTACATTTATCCGACGGTGACTGGAATAATCTTGTTACACATTGGTCTCGGCTGCAGTGTAAGGTACTATCTGTGATATCACATCACAATTTGAACTACATTTCTGCATTTGCCTTAACGTCTCACTTGTATGAAAAATGTTAGCAGAAGAACACTCATTCTCAAGGGACCACAGAATCTTGCAACTATACTGCACACTGCATTGCTCTTGTGAGTACCTCTTGCCCTGTATGACCATACTTACTTTCATAGATGTTTGATAATGTAGCATCACTGCACATGTTACCCTCGTTATCGTCCATTTGGTGGACATTATAAGATCCGTATGGACTCTTACTAAATTTAGAATCAACCCAATGCTTTTGAAGAGCTTTAGCTCTGCAGTCCTCTTGTAAGGACTGAACGTCGTCTACCACTATACTTACATTAACAGCTACTCCCTCTGTCCCATAATATAAGAACGTTTTGTACAGTACACCAGTGTTCAAAACACTCTTGTATTATGGGAAGAGGGATTGGTTCATTGTGTAGCATTCTGCATCTTATCTCCCTTGCCCACCATTTACTAAAAAATATTAGATCTATATTTAATCTTGCCAAAAAGTAGAATACACAAACAATGCCAATGCAGAAGTGTAGTCCATTGCTCTTGTCAGTACATTTTGTCCTGTAATGCTTGTACTTCCAGGGATTGGTAGTTGATTATGTAGCATCAATCTGCATCTTATCTTCATTATCCTCTATCCCTTCCAGTATTATCATATCTATAATTACTCTCTACAAAATGTAGAGTACATGCAATGCTTATGAAGAAGATTCGGTGCTGAAATTCTTGAGTTATCCTTCCCTTGGCATGGAGAAGGGCATTATAAAGCCGGTGTTAATTGTTAATGTAAGTCAGTCCTTCTAAAGCCTTTATCCTCAACTGCTGTTTAATTTGCTCATACTCCCTATCGTTTACTGCTGTTTAGTTTGCTGTTTCTACCAAAATGCATGTTCGCAAGAACCGTAAGTTCTATGTTTTACTTGTAAAACCAAATTCCTTATTCATACCATGCACATTACTCAATACTCCGTATATGTATGCTTGTTTTTGTGGATCTATAATCCAGTGTGTGGTGAAGCAGCCCATGTTTGCACCTTGTCATCTCCTATTTTATCTTACTGATGTGGTTGATGATATTAACAACATGCCATGCACATTAACCAAAATAGATACAATGATTTTCTTTACCCTTCATCTATGCTTGTTATGTTGACATGGTAATCCAGTAGTGTGGTGAAGCTCCTCGCATTATGAACAATGCCAAATTATGCTATTGATATTTTGAACTTACTCTTTATTTTCTAATTTGAAATTGGATGGAATTAACAGCACAGTTATCATCTTTGTTTATACACGTGCAAAACCTGTCATCTCTCTGCTTTGTTTTAGGGCGATATGCCTGATGGCATGCACAAGTCTGCTGAAGGCTGTGAGACAAACCCAACATATATTGTAGCAAAGAAGGCAAAACATCTTGAAGATAGCGAGACAACCCCAAAGTCTTGTCTTGATGCAGTGTTCAAGTTACTTGAGACTAGCAGTCAGACAAGCTCACAGAATTTGTTGTTTGAATCAGTTTGACTTCTTCAGTCCAAGTTCTAGCAGAAAGGCATTCTGCAACTCAACTTCGACTTGAAGTCCTATCTCTAAGAAAGATTGCGGAGAACATCAATGAGAACCTCATCGCTAAACAGCTACACCTGGAAGCTATGACCGACATGCTAGGCCGGTCTCATAGCCTTGCTCAGCAGCTTGTGCAACAGTTCCCACGCAAGGCTAACCTTTCTTGAGCTATCTTGGAAGTGGTCTCGGTTTAGTATTATTTTTTTATGCTGCAATGGTGCCCAGTTTTTGTAATTTGCTTCTTCGTTGTGTGTTATGATCACTGGTGGCGAACTTCGATGCCGAGTGGATGTAATATACCATAAATCCTTTATTTTATATTGTAGGTTTATTCTTAGTTACTATGCCGTAATTTCTTTATTGTACAGAGTAGGTTTGTTCTTAATTCTTACTAGTTACTGCCATCATTCGCTATCTGAAAAAAAATCAGATGTAGTCGACCGGGCCGAAACATTATCCTCTAACGGGCCTGGTGTTTAGCGAGTAACAATTGGGCAGGCATGCATCTTTCTTAGACCCGAATCATTGGGGCCTTCACACTTTTCGCGAGGCCCACAACTTACACCGGCCTATATTTTAGTTGGGCCTTTTGTGGACCCAGCGCTTAGTTTGGCCCAGGTAGCGTTGGGCCATTAACAGGCTGAATATTGTACTGGCCTGTTATGGCCCAGATGAAACCATGGGCCTTTAGCAGGCCGAAATGCATATTGGGCCTCAGTTTTCACTAGTCGTCGATGGGCCTTCAGCAGGCTGAAATGTAGACGGGAACTTTTTGGGCCCAGATATATCACGGGTAGTTACCAGGCCGAAACATATCTCGGGCCTTAGTTGGCCCACTGATATCATGGGCCTTTAAGAGGCCGAAAGCTTAGTACAGACATCAACGGGCCGAATTATGCGACAGGCCTTTAACAGGCCCAAAGTCACGTTGGGCTTAACTGTTGCCACCTTTATCACGGGCCGTTAGTGGGCCCGATGTCCTGTTGGACCATATATGGCCCATGGGCAGCATGGGCCATTCCCAGACCGAAAGTCACATCGGGCAAAAATGGGCCCATGTCTACATCAGGCCTCTAACAGGCCGAAAGTCACTAGGCTGTAATTGGGCCCAAATATTCGACGAACAATTAACGGGCCAGATCTGGCTTCGGGCCGTAAATGGGCCTTTATTAAGCAGGTCGTTATTGGGTTGGCCCACCAGTACCTGAGTAAGTATTATGAGCCTTTCACTCGGCCGGCCTTTTTAACCTATATGGGCCTCTATTGGGCCGTGCCACATGTCGACGTATCATAGGCCATACATGGGCCGGAAGTTAAAACGGGCTGGAATTATATTGGACGGCCCAGATGACACTACTGTGCCTAATTTGGATAGGCCGTAAATGGGCCCTGGGTTAGCGGGCTGTAAATGGGCTATATGCGAACATGCCGTTAACAGGCTTGCCCTGGGCCGGCCCGCCACCTTTTGACCAAGTCTAACGGGCCGGCCTTTTCACTGGAATGGGCCTCTGTTGGGTCGTGCCACATGTCGACGTATCATAGGCGCTTTGTGTCCAATGAGTGGATGACATATGTCCCAACGGTGAGCCGACACGTGTTTCCTCCAGCCCTGATGATTTTACACATGGAAAATCCCCATTGGTCGGGGCTGTTAACGGGTTATTGGATCCAAAACTGGACCCGATAGCTTAACGGCGTTCCGTTACGGTGGATGCCACGTGTCGGTCACCCTTGACGAAAGCACTTCTGTGACGCGCGATTTATCGTCATGGAAGTGGACACATCCGTGATGATAATTTTGGTAATGTCATGGAACACTTCTACGACAACACATGTATGACTATCTTGATTCTATCATAAATTTTTCATGGATGTACATGCATGGAAGAAAACGTGACCTACTATGACAAACACGTATCATCACGGAAGTGTATTTTTTTGTAGTGAGGATAGTACCACCAAGATGTCCAAGCCTGACGAGCTCCAAGACGACGCTCCCAAGTTAGACTTCACCGCCATCCCTCTTCGTGGCATTGATGATGCCGAGTCTACTTTGACTCTTTTTTCAAGATGATGCGATGACGACTATGACTATGGAGCCATTCGAGGACCAAGCTTTGGAGGCGAACGACATGGTGAAGAGCAAGGATGATGCTTCCATCTTTGGAGGCGAGAGTGATGATGTGTCATCTTCGTCCTTTATCCATGGAGGCGAGATGGATTTTTTTTGAACATGGGCGAGATGGATTTTCCCTTCGGTCATGGAGGAGAATGATGATGTGCCATATTTGGCCTTCATCCATGGCAACAGCGATGAGATGGTTGAGCATGGCTTGAGTGACTTGTGCCACCATATTGAGAGTGAGAGCGAGTTCACCACTAGCCCCATATATGATGAGTTTCCCCAATTCCCATGTGAGGAGAGCCACAACCCCCACAACTTGTGTGGGATGAGTGACTCCACCATATGTGACGTTCAGTGCACCTACTTTGAGGGAGTGAGTGACCCAGCACATAGAGAGAGTGAGATAGTTGATAGGTCATGTGAGGCCACTTTCAACACTAATGACTTGACCTCTACCTCTATCGTGTCTTCTCATTTGGTGCTAGGTTCCATATATGATGACCGCCGATCCTCGATGACTTCATCCATCATTTGGATAAAACGATGACCATGGTGGAATATGATGCACCCCCACATGGTTCCATCACGATGAAGATGACCACGATTCTATCTTTCCCACCACACCTACACCACATGAGTGGAATGAGAAAGGTAACATAGGTGAAGGTGATATTCTCGTCCCACTAGTGGACAATTGTAACACTGATTGCTTGCATGGTATTGGTCCACCTATTACCATGCTTCTTGCTAGTATGATTTCCCCATGCGATGATTTACCCATTTGTGATGAGTTTGATGGTTGCCACGTGGAGTCTATTAGTTGTGATGCCATGCTGCATATGATTTATTGTGATAATTCTCTTGGTGGCGTCATGTTTGACAACCCGCTAGACTTTTCATGTGCTATGCATGAGATCAACAATATGTCCAATTTGCAATCTCATCGTAGTGACAATGCTTATGCCATTAAAATGAACCCAATTTGCACTTATGGCATAGATGATAAGCCCATGGTTATTGGAATTTTTTATCTTGTGATGATATTGACATGCTCCCTTTGCAATATTTATCTCATATGCCATGCCATGAACACCTACCTTTAGATATTCCTTGTTTTGCATGTTGTTCCACTTCTACATATTACGCTTCCGATATTGCACTTGAGGAGACCCACATAGTTCCCTCATACGTGTTAGGATATTTTGATCCATCCAATCCATTGCATGATTATCATGATTTTGTGCACCGTATGCTCCTCATGAATGAAAATGTTGTCGTTGTGCCACACACTTGCTATACTTGTATGCTCAATTTGTGTCCCCATCGTTTTATACATAACAACTATTCTTTCATGATGGATGACATGTTCAAATACCATGCATCAAATGTAACATCCCAGATTTTCAATTTGGAATGTTATACATAGGTCATCTTGCATATCATAATTTTTATTGCATTCGTGTGTTGTGATCCTCGAAATTCTAAGTAACTCAAGGACCCACAAAGAGAGTTGGGGTTTTTACCATTTTCATATTTGAGTTTTCTCAAATATCGGTACGAGGATCACTTTGGTTTCAATAGTTTTTCTCCCCGAAAATATTTCAAAATAAAATATATGAGCGGAGATAATATGACTTCTCCAAAACAAAAGAAATATTGGAGGAAAAATATTAAAATCAATTTTGGTATTTTATTCGGATTTATTTGCATAGGAAAAATATGCGTTTTTCAAAATTGCATTTAGGTCCGGGAAAAATGTTCATTTTGTCCTAAATATTATTAGAGGATGGTGAAAATTTATTTCAGAATTTTTCGAGTCTGTTTAGTATTTTGTTCGTCTGTTTTGCCGCGTCGGGACTGTTTATAAAAAAAGGGGGCACTGCCTTACCGGGCCATGTCCGACCTGGACATTACACCCAGGGGCCTTTAAAAGCCCGAGCCGCCAGCCCACCCAGCCCCGCGCCTGCCCTAACCCTAACCCTAGCCGCCGCCACCTCGGGTTGCGCGCGACACCGCTGCCAGCTCTCGCCGCCGTCACGCCGCACCGCCGCCCGCGCCGTGAGCCGCCGCACCGCCCCGCTGCCGCGAGCCCCCGCCACCTCGCCGGAGTCCCGCCGAAGCCGAGGTAGTCGTCGCCGCCGCCGCCGGTTTTCGCGAGAAAACCGATCGTTTTTTAGAAACCCTAGATCTTGTTTTTTCGGTTTAGTTTTGGTTTTCTTAGTTCGGTTAAATAGAGGACATTCGTCCGTACATTTATTTTAACGAACGTTGTTCGCCCGTTAGTCGCAGACAGCGAACATTCGTTCGTTAGCCTGTTCGTCAGTTTTTATTTTTCAGGGTTTTTCCGCGATTATTTTCGATTGCGATTTCTGCCCTGATCTTCGTTTTAGTTTATCTATTCGCTCGTTAGTCGGCATCAGGCGATTCAAGCGCCTAGATCTTCGTCTCGAAGCCCTCTTTCCATTTAACCAACTTGAACAAGGTTTTGGTACTGCAAAATTTAACTTTAGTTCAATCTAGTAAACGGATCTCGTTTCTTTCGTAGTTTGAGTTTCGTTGCTCCGTTTGATTTGATTCTTTTTGCAAACCGGGGTACTTTAGTTGAACTTTCTGGTTAGATCTTCTTATTTGAGTTTTACCCATGCATATTTGCTAGGTTGCTTATGTATGCTATTGTTTTCTTGCGATAGAATTCTCGGAGTGCCAAGCGTGCAACTACGAGTCCCTAGGTTTTGCGAATCATCAGCAAGGCAAGTAACACTTTGATCATACCCTTATTTACCCAGTTTTTATGCATTAGATCAAACCCTCACACATTGCATGAGTAGGATATCTTAACATGTGGGTCTGGGAAGTAGATTATGGTAGAACCTATTACCTGCATTATTTTCAAACCTCTAGGAGTTACTTCTATGTTATGCTTAGGTTGCCATGCTATGCTCGTAGACGTGGATTGGGTTTGAGAGTATCCATGACAGATGTGAGATTATTAACTAATGGTTCAACTTAAGGTGGCTACTTTAATACACATCTGGGTGGATTGGTTGCAGGGCACCTGGAGAATCCAGTGTTGTCCTAGGAAATCCCGGAGGAACCGTGTGATTATCCTATGGAATGCCACCCAGGCTCAAAGGGACCATAAGACTATTCATGCTAGAAACTTCCGTGTGCATCCACAGTGCCATTATGAGCTCTGGCTTAGTTGAGTCTGTTGTGTGAGCTCTTTCAGTGGTGGACTAACAGATGTAGGGGAAAGTAGGTGTACCGGTCCACCCGTGGTAAAGAGTAAATGCTTCTGAAAGACTGTGTCTCAGTCATCCGTTTCTCAAACACCATGCAGTGCAAGAAATCCAACGGAGGAGATCGAGTCTTGTGGGGTAAAGTGCGCAAACCTCTGCAGAGTGTACAAACTAAGCATGGTTAGCCGTGTCCCCGATTATGGACATCTTGAGTATTTGGTACTTGAATTATTGGTTGATATCATCACTCTAAAACTAATTTGCTGGGTTGATAATGATTACTTTAATTGGGATTGAATTGGAGGAACCTTCTCAATGATGTTTCAACTACCATGATAGTTAAAATAAAAGTTATTCCTTTGTTGTATGAAAAAATTGGCTTTATGCAAAAACTTTAACCTTAGAGCCTCCACCAGCCATATATGCATGTAGTGTTAGCCTTTATTCTGTTACTTGCTCTACTGTGTTATCTTGCCAGCATAATCCATGTGCTGACCCATTTCGGGCTGCAACATGTCATGTTGCAGACTTTTCAGAAGAAGAGTAAGGTGCGCTAGGTCGTTTGTCATGCACTCAGCTATGTCGTTGGAGTTGATGGACTCACATATCTTCCAAGCCTTCCGCTGTTATCGTGTTAGATGGCCTTATGCCATATTATTTTGTAATAAGTTCTCTTTTGAGACATCCAATGTAATAAGTGTGTGATTGCCACTCTGTTATAAATCCTTCAAGTACTGTGTGTGTCAGCATTACCGATCCAGGGATGACACAGAACACAGAGACTTCGGTCCATTCGGATCGTGGTCGGTACAAGATGGTATCGGAGCACACGCTGAATGTAGGACACGACTACTAAGATAAACCTTAGGTCACTCTTCTCTACTCATTTCTGACTCCTCTCCATTTTCTACTCTTTAGGATGGTGAACCCAAGGAACAAGTTCACTCAACCGGATGAATACACACCTTTTGGACGACACTTGAAGGAAGTCACTAGGTACCTGAACATCGGAATACCAAGCTTCATCGGGACCTACACCGCCACTTTACCAGAAGAGGAGCGATGGATTATTCACGTTCAAATTCCCGGGAGGACTTTCATGTTAGTCACTGAGCCCATAGAGTTTTCTTTTGATGCACCAAACTGGAGCCTAGGTAAGAGCATGGCAGCCCACATTGCCATGGGATGAATTGGAGAAGTCTACAAGCATGAGCTGAAGGACACTATCTTTCAGATATGCGGGCGCCAAGATGAGCAATGGGACATGATCAATACACGGAAGGACAGGTCCATTGCAGCTTTCATTCAGGAGTTAAACCAGCACATTCGTCGACAGGAGCACCAGATGTGCACAGTCATGATAGATTTGAAGAAGGCATTAACCAAGAACTTGGAGCTAGAAGAGGAACTCAACTCTACACGTGACGGATACGAGGAGGAAATGACAATACTTGTGGAGAAGAATGACGACCTGACAAGGAAGCTAGGAGTATTCATGGGAGATCCCGCGCCAGGAGGAGAAGAAGAAGAACCCCAGGAGATTCGTTCTGAGGACTGCATCATCATCGACGACACCGACTCAGACCCTGATGATAGTGATGATGACTATGAAGATGAAGATGGAGCAGATATCATGGAATCTTCCGCCGATCAAAATTTCTAGATGACCACCATATGAATAGTAGTCCCCCCCCATATAGTAGAATTTAGAGCTATTTGTAAAGTTAGTTTAGGTCTTTTGTATGCCCTTGCTTGAAATTGATTGGTGTGATATGATTGTGTTTGTCTCATGTGCATATGGGTAGTGAATTTCCCCTAGTCCTCATTTCTATTCTAATCTCTTCCCTCTAAACCCATCAGATGCCTCCGAGACGTGAGCCCGGATTTTAGTTTCCCCCTGAGCTCTCTCAGTTGATCCAGCAGCTGAACACTTTGATGCAACTTCTTGTCCAGAACAATCAGAACAACAACAACAACGACCCTCCACCACCACCACAAGTGGACAACCTAGCCCGTTTTCTAAGGTTGCAACCACCGGTGTTTTCCAGTAGCGTAGAGCCAATAGTTGCTGATGACTGGCTACGCAAGATTGGAAGGGAGTTGACCACCGCAGGTTGCACAGATGCTGAGAAGGTGCATTTTGCCACACATCAATTAGATGGACCAGCAGCCTCATGGTGGGAGAATTACACAAACACTTTTCCCATAGCCAATGTCACTTGGGATCAGTTTCAGCAAACTTTTCGCACCGCCCATGTCTCAGTTGGATCTATGAGCATGAAGAAACATGAGTTTTGCAACTTGCGCCAAGGAAATCGTACTGTAGCTCAGTACATAGATGAGTTTAGTATTCTATCTTGCTATGCCCCTGATGATGTGGCCACAGATGCCGCAAAGCAGGAGAAGTTTATGGAAGGGCTGAATGATGAGATGAGCATATAGTTGATGGTGGCAACATTCAATAACTACCAGGAGTTGGTAGACAAGGCTCTTATGATTGAAGGGAAGCAATAGCAGATTGAGAGCCGCAAGAGGAAGTATGGACAAGGAAAGAATAATTCTGGAGCCCAGCAGAAGCCCCGTTTCACCCCGAACTCGGGATCATACACCCATAACCATGGAAGCCACACCCATAATGGAGGGAGTTCTCATAACCACAATGGCTCCAAGAATGGGAATGGAAATGGGAATGGAGCAAACAATAGCCAGAACCGCTCCCTCCAGCCACACCCGCCAAGAGGGATTTAGGTCACATTACCTGTTTCAAGTGCGGGAAGAATGGACACTATGCCACGGAGTGCCCGGAAGCGAAGAATGGGAACGAAAATGGAAGCGCTGGGAAGAAGCCCAACCCTTTCAACAGGGGACAAGTGAACCACGTGAACATGGAGGAGGTTGAAGAGCAGCTTGATGCTGTTGTCGGTATGTTTTTGGTTAAGTCATTTACCGCAATAGTTCTTTTCGATACTGATGCATCGCATTCATACATTTCAAGGGGATTCATGGATAGATATAAGTTGCCCACCCAAGTACTTAAGACACCCATGTTAGTAAGTTCCCCAGGAGCAGAGTATATGTCAAGTAAAGGATGTTTTCAGGTGTCATTGACCATTGGACGCCATGTTTTCCCATCAGACCTGATAATTTTGGAGTCACAAGGATTGGATGTGATACTAGGTATGGATTGGCTATCGATGTATGGAGGGAACATCGATTGTGCCAGTAAGTCGAATTTACTTACAACCCCGGAGGGGAAAAGGATCAAGTATGTATCTAGGCATTCGCCTAGGAGGACACAAGTACATTCTCTCGCGGGAGTTGTTCAGGAGGAAGTGCATGTAGTAAAGGATTACCCGGATGTATTTACAGAGGAGCTACCAGGCATGCCGCCAGATAGGGACATTGAGTTTTTGATAGAGCTATTGCCAGGCACCGGACCAATATCAAAGAGACCGTACCGGATGCCAGCAAATGATCTAGAGGAGATCAAGAAGCTGATTAAGGAGTTATTGGAGAAAGGATTCATTCGACGAAGTTCATCACCCTGGGGAGCCCCAGTACTTTTGGTCGAGAAGAAGGATGGATCTTTAAGGATGGTCATTGATTATCGATCATTGAATGAAGTGACGATTAAGAATTAGTACCCACTGCCGATAATCTATGATTTGTTTGACCAACTTCAAGGAGCTAAAGTATTCTCCCAAATCGATCTACGGTCAGGATACCACCAGTTAAAGATCCGAGAAAAGGATATACCTAAGATGGCCTTCACCACAAGGTATGGGCTATATGAGTATACGGTTATGTCATTTGGATTGACTAACGCCCCTGCCTATTTCATGAGTATGATAATAAGGTGCTCATGGAGTTCTTGGATAAGTTTGTCGTGGTATTCGTTGATGATATTTTGGTGTATTCGAAGAACGAAGAGGAACATGAGGAGCATTTCCGTTTGGTTCTTGAGAAGCTCAGAGAACACCAGTTATATGCCAAGTTCAGCAAATGCGAGTTGTGGTTGAAGGAAGTTGGATTCTTGGGACATGTTATATCAGGAGAACGTATAGCAGTTGACCCTATCAAGGTGCAGGCAGTCACTAAGTGGTTGGCACCCACCTCAGTTGGAGAAATCCGCAGTTTTCTTGGACTCGCGGGATATTACCGGAGATTCATAGAGAATTTCTCCAAGATTGCAAAGCCTATGACGTCATTGTTGAAGAAGGACACAAAGTTTCATTATACTGAAGAGTGCGAACAAAGTTTCCAGGAGTTGAAGAGACGTTTGACGACCGCCCCAGTGTTGATCTTGCCAGATATACGCAAGGATTTCAAGTGTGTTGCGATGCTTCACGCTTAGGACTTAGAGGAGTACTCATGCAGGACAGAAGAGTTGTTTCTTATGCATCCCGTCAACTTCGACCGCACGAGTTGAACTATGCTACGCATGATTTGGAGCTAGCAGCCGTGGTGCATGCACTCAAAACCTGGAGACATTTCCTCATTGGGAATCGTTGTGGTGTGTACACGGATCACAAGAGTTTGAAGTACATTTTCACTCTGAAGGAGCTGAACCTCAGTCAGAGGAGATGGTTGGAGCTCATAAAGGATTATGATATGAAGCTGCACTATCATCCAGGCAAGGCCAATGTAGTTGCAGACGCTTTGAGCTGGAAGAGCTATGCCAATACCCTAGTAAATGGAGGATTGCCGAAGCAGTTAGCAGAAGATCTCAGGGAGCTTCGTTTGGGGATAGTTCCTAGAGGTTTTGTTCCAGCCTTGGAGGTTCAGTCAACATTATTGGGAAAGATACGAGAGGCTCAGAAGGATGACAAAGAGATTGTCAAAATAAAGGAGAAGATGAGTGAAGGAAAAGCCAAGGGTTTTCATGAGGACGAACACGACATCTTGTGGTTTGAGGACCGAATCTATGTGCCCAACAACACCGAGATCAGGAAGTTGATACTACAGGAAGCACATGATTTGCCATACTCGATACACCCCGGAAACACTCAGATGTATTTCGATTTGAAGGAACGTTTCTGGTGGACGGGAATGAAGAAGGACATTGCCGAGTATGTAGCCGTATGTGATGTATGTCAGAGAGTTAAGGCAGAACATCAGAAGCCAGCAGGATTACTGCAGCCTATGCCGATACCAGAATGGAAGTGGGATAAGCTTGGCCTGGACTTTATCATCGGATTACCCAGGACCCGATCAGGATAAGACTCAATCTGGGTAGTAGTGGATCGCTTGACCAAAGTAGCCCACTTTATCCCCGTGAAAACCACGTATACCAGTGCGAAGTTGGCCAAGATATACATGACCAGGATCGTATGTCTGCACGGAGTTCCGAGGACCATCGTATCAGATAGAGGAACACAGTTTACATCAAAGTTTTGGCATCAGTTGCACCCGACTTTGGGAACCAGGCTAGAGTTCAGTACAGCCTTTCACCCGCAGACTGATGGATAGACCGAGAGAGTCAATCAGATTCTGGAGGACATGTTGAGAGCTTGCGCGCTAGATTATGGATCTAGTTGGGCTGACAATTTTCCCTACGCGGAGTTTCGTACAACAATAGTTACCAGGCCAGGTTGAAGATGGCACCATTCAAAGCATTGTACGGGAGGAGATGGCGGACGCCATTGATGTGGGATGAAGTCAGAGACCACCAGTTATTTGGACCAGATCTAATCAAAGAGTCAGAAGAGAAGGTTAAGCTGATTCGAGATAGACTGAAGGTAGCTCAGTCCAGGCAGAAGAGTTATGCAGACTCGAAGCGCAAGGAAGTAGTCTATGAAATTGGAGACAGAGCGTACCTGAGAGCATCGCCTCTACGAGGAGTTAAACGTTTCGGTGTTAAGGAAAAGTTAGCCCCAAGGTTTGTAGGGCCATACCGTGTTTTGAAACGCACGGGAGAGGTTGCCTACAAGTTAGAGTTACCCAAAGGATTGTCAGGAGTTCGTGACGTGTTTCACATTTCCCAGCTTAAGAAGTGCCATGCTGAGATGGCCGGTATTCCTCTGAGTGATATAGTGCCCCTGGAAGCAATTCAGCTAGATAGTGATCTAACTTACAAGGAGAAACCGGTCAAGATCCTCGAGTATGCAAGCCGAGTCACCCGCAGCAAGGTTATCAAGTTTTGCAAAGTTCAGTGGAGCCACCATACCGAAGATGAAGCCACCTGGGAACGTGAAGATGATCTACGCAAGGACCACCCACACCTATTTTCTAGCCAACCCGAACCTCGAGGGCGAGATTCATCTTAAGGGGGGTAGGTTTGTAACATCCCAAATTTTCAATTTGGAATGTTATACATAGATCATCTTGCATATCATAATTTTTACTGCATTCGTGTGTTGCGATCCTCGAAATTCTAAGTAACTCAAGGACCCACGGAGAGAGTTGGGGATTTTACCGTTTTCATATTTGAGTTTTCTCAAATATCGGTACGAGGATCACTTTGGTTTTAATAGTTTTTCTCTCCGAAATTATTTCATAATAAATTATATGAGCACACATAGTATGACTTCTCCAAAACAAAAGAAATATTGGAGGAAAATATTAAAATCAATTTTGGTATTTTATTTGGATTTATTTGCATAGGAAAAATACGCATTTTTCAAAATTGCATTTAGGTCCGGGAAAAATGTTCACTTTGTCCTAAATATTATTATAGGACGGTGAAAATTTATTTCGAAATTTTTCGAGTCCGTTTAGTATTTTGTTCGTCCGTTTTGTCGCGTTAGGAATGTTTATAAAAAAGAGGGCACCGCCTTACCGGGTCGTGTCCGACCTGGGCACTGCACCCGGCGGCCTTTAAAAGCCCGAGCCGCCAGCCCACCCTAGCCCCGCGCCTGGCCTAACCCCAACCCTAGCCGCTGCCACCTCGGGTTGCGTGCATCGCCGCCGCAGCCAGCTCTCGCCGCCATCGCGCCGCACCACCGCCCGCGCCGCCGCGAGCCCCGCCGCCGCGAGACGCTGCCCCACCGCCACCTCGCTGGTCGCCGCCGCCTCGCCGGAGTCCCGCCAACACCGAGGTAGTCACCGCCGCCGCCGCCGGTTTTCATGAGAAAACCGATCGTTTTTTTTGTTGAGAAACCCTAGATCTCGTTTTTTCGGTATAGTTTCGGTTTTCTCGGTTCGGTTAAATAGCGGACATTCGTCTGTCCGTTCATGTTAACGAACGTTGTTCGCCCGTTAGTCGCAGACAGCGAACGTTCGTTCATTAGCCTGATCGTTAGTTTTTCTTTTTTACGGTTTTTCCGTGATTATTTTCGATTGCGATTTATGCCCTGATCTTCGTTTTAGTTTATATTTTCGATCATTATTCGGAATTAGGCAATTCAAGCGCCTAGATCTTTGTCTCGAAGCCCTCTTTCCGTTTAACCAACTTGAACAAGGTTTTGGTACTGTAAAATTTGACTTTAGTTCAATCCAGTAAATGGATCTTGTTTCTTTCGTAGTTTGAGTTTCGTTGCTCCGTTTGATTTGATTATTTTTGTAAACCGGAGTTCTTCAGTTGAACTTTCTGGTTAGATCTTCTTATTTGAGTTTTACCTGTGCATCTTTGCTTGTTTTCTTATGTATGCTATTGTTTGCTTGTGATAGAATTCCCGGAGTGCGAAGCGTGCTACTACGAGTCCCTTGGCTTTGCGAATCGTCAGCAAGGCAAGTAACACTTTGATCATACCCTTTTTACCCAGTGTTTATGAATTATATCAAACCCTCACACATTGCATGAGTAGGATCTCTTAACATGTGGGTCTGGGAAGTCGATTGTGGTAGAATCTATTACCTGCATTATTTTCAAACCTTTGGGAGTTACTTCTACGTTATGCTTAGGTTGCCATGCTATGCTCGTAGACGTGGATTGGGTTTGAGAGTATCCATGACATATGTGAGATTGTTAACTAATGGTTCAACTTAAGGTGGCTACTTTAATACACATCTGGGTGGATTGGTTGCAGGGCACCTGGAGAATCCAGTGTTGTCCTAGGAAATCCCGGAGGAATCGTGTGATTATCCTATGGAATGCCACCAAGGCTCAAAGGGATCATAACAATATTCATGCTAGAAACTTCCATGTGCAGCTACAATGCCCTTATGGGCTCTGGCATAGCTGAATGTTGTGTGAGCTCTTTCAGTGGTGGACTAGCAGATGTAGGGGAAAGTAGGTGTACCGGTCCACCCGGGGTAAAGAGTAAATGCTTCTGAAAGACTGTGTCTCGGTCATCCGTTTCTCAAACACCATGCAGTGCGAGAAATCCAACGGAGGAGATCGAGTCTTGTGGGGAAAAGTGCGCAAACCTTTGCAGAGTGTACAAACTAATCATGGTTAGCCGTGTCCCCAGCTATGGACATCTTGAGTATCTAGTACTTGAATTATTGGTTAATCTCATCACTCTAAGACTAATTTGTTGGGTTGATAATGATTACTTTAATTGGGATTGAGTTGGAGGAACCTTCTCAATGATGTTTCAACTACCATGATAGTTAAAATAAAAGTTATTCCTTTGTTGTAGGGAAAAATTGGCTTTATGCAAAAACTTTAACCTTAGAGCCTCCACCAGCCATATATGCATGTAGTGTTAGCCTTTATTCTGTTACTTCCTCTATTGTGTTATCTTGCTAGCATATTCCATGTGCCGACCCATTTTGGGCTACAACATGTCATGTTGCAGACTTTTCAGAAGAAGAGTAAGGTGCGCTAGGTCGTTTGTCATGCACTCAGCTATGTCGTTGGATTTGATGGACTCACATATCTTCCAAGCCTTCCGCTTTTATCGTGTTAGATGGCCTTATGCCATATTATTATGTAATAAGTTCTATTTTGAGACATTCGATGTAATAAGTGTGTGATTGCCACTCCGTTATAAATCCTTCAAGTATTGTGTGTGTCAGCATTACCGATCCAGGGATGACACAGAACACAGAGACTTCGGTCCATTCGGATCATGGTCGCTACATCAAATTTCCTTGAGCATTGCTTATCTGGCGCTAACTCACATGTGCACATACACATCATGATGGATGATGTGTACTTTTACCACGCACACACTTTCTATGGTTTGTGTCTCTTTTGTGTGGGTATCCATGAATACTTGTCAACCTCACAATCCCATGAGTTGACAAAACGAGCTCTAGAGAGGAACGATGACTTGGGAACTGTTGGATTGTTTTTCACACCATTTCGATTGCGCCATGAGTTCGCGCATTCCTTTTACATGGCCCTCACATGGTTATGGGATATTTTCCACTATATATTGTATGCCCATCTTGCCATGTTCACTTTGGATGACATGCTCATTCCTATGCCGCCGTCATGCATTTGTGACCCATTCTTTGCATTTCACATGATCCATGATTCTAGTACCTGTATGTGTATTTGCAAGCTTGGTGGAGATATTGTTTGTTATTGCCATGATTGCTTTATTCACAATGCTTACGATGATGCTTTGATCATGATTTGCTTTCGTGCTTGCAATATGTCATGTGCATTGCCTATATCCACTATTTGCTCACATGACATGATTTCCATGATTTCCTCTAGTGAGTTGGATCTTTGCTACACTAGTTTGCACGACATGATTGATTTGCTTGCTTTGTGTATTGCATCCCTGATGATACATACTTGCTCATTTCATTCAGTTGATGGCATCTATTCCCATGCTTTGCACATGATTGCTATTGCTTCTTGTCATATGTCTCCATATATTGCCTCTCTCATGCTAGATGATTTGCCATGTATTGGGTGTAGCAATGCTTTTACTCTTGCTAACAAGATTGGCCCCATAGCATTCTCACACATATTTGGAGATTTTGACATATTTCTTGTGAAGCATGCTTGTCTTACCTCTTTGCACCATATACCTAGTGCCATGAATATAGACAAAGTTGCATCATATTATTCATGCACTTGTGCTTCTAATGGTTATTTGCAAGAGAGGAGAACCATCATGATGGATGATGTGTTTATATACCATGCGCATATGTTCTTTGTTTTGTTTTGTGCATGTGTTGGATACTTGGACTTTGTGTCAACTTCCACTTCACGTGAGTTGACAATTCGAGCTCTTGAGAGCGAGCCTCATACATTCTACCACGACTTGGTTCTACATCGCATTTGCTTGTGCTTTAGCATTGTAAAGGACACACAAGGACACACTTTCAAGGTGATGTCCTTCTCTTTTGCGAACCCCAAAACCATGAGCATGGATATTGTGGATCATACTACGTGTGTTGCTTGCACCATGAGACTTATTGGTCATCTTGGACCACTTGATTCCACACATGTTAGAGATCTTGCGTCGACTTGTCATTTTCACTGTTCCATGCCTCATGACTTATATACCTTGTGTGTTGCTTCCGACATGGATTACTTGTCCCTATCATATGCTTGGTTGCAACAATGTCATCACTTCACATATGCCATGTCCCATTGATTGCTACATGCTTGACATGATGGCCTCACACATGTTGAAAATTTGCTTTTTCTATTGTGTTGAGTGCCACTCGATTTTTACTACACCCTATGCACATTTGCTGGGATTGTCTTGCACTTTGGATTGCCCCATGTGTTTAGACATCTCATCTTCTTTGGTTTTGTGAATGATTCATATGCCTACCATAAACCATTTGTTGAGCGCCTTATGCATGTTTGCTATGACCATGAGGTAGATGCTTCTTCTCTTGTCACGCATATGTGCATATCCACCTCACAATTACATGTTTGTTTCCATGATGTCCTTGATTGTACTCAATTTATGTGCTTACATGCCATGTCACAACCCTTTTTCAAACCATATGATTTTCTTGATGACGACACTTGTTTGGTGAATCACCTCTTGAATGCTTGGTTTTGCAATAACGCTAACCACATTTGTTTTTCCAAGTGTTGGTTGTCCTTAGTCCTTTTGAAGGAAACACTAGATGGTGCGACATTGGATTGTGCCCATTTCAAGCTTTAAGATGATGAGTACTTGGTGATCGTCCACTACTAGGCGGCGACACCATCTCTTTCCCATTGTGACTTGGTTCTCGATCCGAGGTTGGGTCTTTTCCAAGGGGGAGGGGTTGATGTGGAGCATCCTATGGACATCACCATTTCAAGAGTCCATTTGGCAAGTGACACGTGCGACATCTACTTCACATACATAGAAGTGAATCATGTCCTTTACAGGTGTCCACTTGACCCCTTCGAGGATGGTATACTACTTGTCACTCCACTTGTGTGCATGCATAGGTATTGCCGGAGGTTCACGGATGACGAGGAGGAGTGCAAGCGCTAAGGTACAACTAGAACATCCACGAGGGAAGCTTGGAAGTGATGATAGTAAAAGACAATGTTGCTGAAGCTTTAGCAGGCGGACATCCGGGCCAAGGGACGGACATCTGATGCTTGTGCAGCTACGTAGGATATTCCCCAACAGACGGCTAAAGGCATCAGCGGCCGGACATCCGGCGCGACCCCGAACATCTGGCGCCTCACCAATGGCCGGACATCCGACCCCCTCCCCGGAAATTAGGCAGCGGACTACATAAGCTACGACCATCAAATGGCCAGGCATCCGGCCCGATCCCCGGACATCCAGCACCTCCTGAAGCCTCGGACATCCGGGCCCTAGCCCGAACATCAGGCACCTGCGCGTGCACAGCCGGGCCCGAGGCCCATGTATCCCTCCACTCACTTACCCCTTCATGGACTAGCCTATGTATACTCCTCCCCTTCCTCTAGTTAGGGTTAGAATAGATTTAGCTCATTTTAGAGATAGAGCTTTGCTTATCCATGTGGTTCTACTGCATCGAGAGATCGCGGGCTCTACGGAGAGGATCCACGCTAGGATTCAAGACCCTTCAAGGGAAGATCCCTCGCGGACTCAAGGCCTCCTCATAGAGATGAACTAGCTACCTTTGTATCTTTCATTTGTTGTCTTTGGATCGTGTATCGCGTTGTGTGTTCGGATCTAGCACATGTGTGATCATGGAATCCCCTCCAATCGTGAAAGATGCTCCTAGATCAGGTTAGCCCCGCATCACCCGTCGTCCTGATGGTTGTTGTCATTCCTCCTCGGTGGCGGTGGCAGCAGAGGGAGGCCGACATTTCCCTGAAGGTGGGCCTCATGATGCTGATCACCCTAGGGGCCGTCCCGATGCTGACTACGCCAACCATCCTCACGAGGCTAATGAAGGTTCTGGTTTTCCTAGCGGCCTCCGCCGCAGCCTACTCCACGGCCAAAGCCACGGTCGCCGAGCTCGGAGCGGCGAGCGCCCTGAGCTCCTAGCAATCATTGGTGTTGTGGGTGTGAAGGTTGTGGAAGACGCAGAATGGGCGACTATCCTTTCCTGGCTCATCGCGGTCCCTGCCACGCTTCATCTCAGGCTCCGCCGCCAGCACAGTAGGGCCCTTATGTTTCACCCCCTTGGCCTTGGCCTTCTTGTCTTTAGGATCGATGTCTGGGCTCTTGAGGAGGGAGAAGCGGCCTTCTTCTGCCCTCACGCACCTGTCCACCAGGTTGAACATCTCCAGGGCCGTGCACATGTCAACGTGTATGGCGAGCTCCTCACTCATCTTGATGTCGGTGACGCCCTCGATGAACACCGGGATGATGGCTTTGTCTGAGGCTTTCAGGATTCTGAGGCGAACATTGGTGAAGTGTTGAATGTACTTGCTGAGGGTCTTACTCGACTGCTGCTTCACACGCCGCAGGTCATTGACAATGAGAGCATGGTCGTGCGTGCCCTGGAAGTTGGCGATGAAGCGCCCGCAAAGTTCATTCCAAGAGGAGATTGATCCCCTCCGGGAAGTGTAGGAGCTAGGAGAGTGCATCGTCCTCTAGGGCCAGGGGGAACCAGTTTGTCATGACCTTGTCATCGCCGTTTGCCGCCGAACTCTGCAGGGTCGGGGGTGCCGTCGTAGTGCGAGGGCAGGTCTGGCTTGAACTTGACGGCCGAACGACGTGGTGTAGCTCACGGGTGAAGGTGCGGATTACCAAACTTGAGATCATTCTAGGATGGATTTATGCCTTTAAGTCGTGCCTCGACACGTAGGAGGTATAACTCCATCCTGGGCATTACAAGTTGGTATCAGAGCCGACCCTCGCGGTTACACGGATGTTTGCGGACAGTTTGCAGTCATGTTGTGCATGGCGTTTGTGACCCGTCGTGGCACACGGCATGGCACATGTGCTGTCCTGGAAGCACAGACGGTTGTGCCAAGAGGGAACGTTCCTGTGGCCCGACGAGGACGTCGGTTCCTCTGAGTGAGGGTGTATGTGATGGCCTGGCTTATTAGGGATGATAGACTACTCATATCAATAAGGAATTCCTTCTTTTCTGGGAGCCCATTCGGATAGAACTCCAAAGTTAAGCGTGCTCAGCTTGGAGTAGTTTCAGGATGGGTGACCGACCGGGAAGTTGCTCCCGGGTGTGCACGAGTGAGGACAAAGTGCGCAGAAAAGACTAGTATTGATATGTGAGGCCAGTCTAGATCCCGCCAGGAGTAACGACCACCGGCGGGTGTGTCCGGGGCATTACAACCTGCCACACTCCTGGGCTCAATTCGCACAGGGGGAGCACGGTCTTGACACCCCAGGGACACAACTTCCTGGACAACCGGCCCTGATGCTGGTGTAGAGGCGCTGGAAGCGCGCATAAGTCATGCTATGGAGGGTCACACGATCATGCCTCGCGTCGAGGCCCAGCGTCGTTGCTACAGAGGGGAGGAGGCGGAGGTGCCCCATGTGCCACGTCATCCACGCGGGACGGCGGGGGACGGACTGAGCGGGAGGGCGCCCTGGCCTCGCCTGCAGTGTTGACGAGCTCGGTGCTGCGGCCCAGCTAGGCGTCGTAACCCTCATCGGTGGGACAGTAACGCAGCATCTCATGTGCCATGAGTAGCACAGCTTGCACGTTCGCCAGGCCGCAATGACCATGGGAAGATGAGGCCGTGGACGGAGTGGAGGAAGGCATGGCGGGGCGTCCATCACGGTGCATGGAGGGTGGTAGCGAAGAGGCCTACTGCTCGTGAGCAGCAAGGTCAGTGGCGGCATTAGCCATGGGAGAAGCGGAGCGGCGAGGAGCACCGTGGCCTGTGAGCATCGTTTGGGAAACACGTGCAGCCCCGGGATCGATGCGAACTCGGTGAGTGTCGGCCATGGGAATGACGAAGTAGAGAAGAAGCAAAGGCGGAAAATGGATTTCAACACGCCCTTACCGGTGCACCAAATGTCGGGGTCTGGGCTCTGTAGACCCAAATTAGGTTTGAAGTCTAGGGCGTGTGTGAAGATCTAACTCAACTGCTATCTCAACCTCATCACCCTATAGCTTGGCCTCGTCGAATTCGTGCGAGCGGGGAAGGGGATGAACACGGAGATTTACCCAGGTTCGGGCCACCTTGCGGTGTAAAACCCTACTCCTGCTTTGTGGTGGATTGGCCTCACGAGGAGGCTGAGGATGAACTAGTACAAGACCGATGCCTCGGGAGGGCTCATGACCTGATGGGTTCGATCCTTCTTTAAGGTGGAAGCTAACCTATATTTGTAGAGGCCATGGTTCTCTTCCCTCGGAGCACAAGGCAGAAATGGTTGCCACAATGGACAAATTCTAAGGGGGACAATAGTACATCTTATCCTGACTAAATGTGGTCTTCGCCTGCAAAGCTTCTGGTCCTGACACAGTGGTGGCCTCAATGATGACATCCGTCCTTATGAGCTCGTGGTATTGGTCTTGTTGCACTGGAATGGAAACCTGATGCGGAGGATCCCAAGGTCATCCCCATGGACCTACCATGGTCTCACCAAGTGCCAAGTGGACCCATGACACGCGCTCGAGCACGAGCTCTCGAGACCCAGGTGACTTCACTCCTCTCTCTACCTCACTTTGATTCACATTAGACATGGCTGCTACCCTCATCAGAGACTCTTTGCATACTCAGGCACCTCGGGAGAAACCATGGAGAAGCCAAGGAACAAGAAGAATTGGAGGAAGAAGGAGGAGAAAACAGCCGAGACTCAGACAGCCCGGATGATCCGGACGAAGTCCCGGACGATCCGGCCAGAGCCCGGATGATCCGGACAAACGTCCGGACGATCCGGACAATGCACGCCCCGACACCCAAAGCTCCACGCCAAAGCCGGATCATCCGGACCCCGGCCCGGATAATCCAGACACACCCGGACATCCGGACCAAGACCCGGACATCCGAGCCACCCGCAGCAGATCACACATGTCCGGATCATCCGGAAGCCGCCCCGGATCATCCAGACCCCCGGAGCCCGGATCATCCGGACCAACGTCCGGATCCTCCGGACAGTGCCTGCGTGCATGACTATTGGGCCGAAGCCCATGTACCCCTTCGCCCCTCCTAGCCTATATATATATCACTCTACCTAAACTATCTAGGGTTAGCTTTGTGTTAGCTCATACCAAAACCTTAGTGGTTCCTCTCCTACGAGACCGCGGCCTCTTCGGAGAAGATCCACCGGATTCAATACCTCCTTCTGGAGAAGAACATCAGGACCTCCTCATGGAGATGACTACCGCCACTTGTATCGTCCTTAGTTGATCGTGTATCGTGTATCGCACTTTGTGTATCCGGATCTAGCATTTGTGTGACCTAAGTTTGTTGATTTGAGTGTTTTCTCCTTGTCTCTCTTGTGTTTTTCCTCGTGCCCCTCGTGTTCTTCCTCGGGATCCCTCCTTTTCGTGAAAGATCGGCCACGTAGGGTTCCATCCTACATCATCTATGGTATCATGAGCCTTGGTTGATCACGAATTTGGAGCCCCACACCTTGTTTTCTAGCTTGTTTTTGTTGTTTTTCGTCCAAAATCGAAAATCCCCACAAAAATAGCCCCACAATTGTTTTTTGTGATTTGTGTGTTTTGATGAGATTTTGTTGATTGTGATCCGTGGTTGAGTTGTGAGACAAGTGGATTACCCTTTTCCCCACCTCCCCCACACACAAATCCGCCCAAAACCCCCGAAAAAATCATTTCCCACCGAATTTTCACCACTTCCCCGAGTTCATCCCGACCGGATTTGAAAAACCCGGATCATCCGGACTTCCACCCGGATCATCCGGCTCCACCCGAATCATCCGGCCAAACATCCGGATCATCCGACTACCTCTGACGAAACTGCATTCTGCAGTTTTTCGCAACCCCGTTTCCGCCACCGCGACAACCCTAGCTACCCCTTCCACTACACCCTCGACATATCCTCCACCACCATCATCATTACCTACCCAAAACCCTACGGTCTTACCTCTTCGTGTCTTAGATCGTTTGAGTTGTGGTTTTCTCTGTTTCCATTTGTGTTTCGGCTATCTCGGAGCGGAATGACATCGACAAGACCACCTCTCAACCTCGACAAGGACGGTAACATCGACGACACCTCGTTTAGTACCTTGCAATTGCATTGATAAACCCTCATCGACCATTTTGCGTAGCTTTCCCACCGATACTAGCCATTTGAGTATTGCCGGGCCACGACACTTGTGCACATTAGTGATAGTCATAGACATTGCATACTACATCATCATATCTACGTGTGACACAAGAGTGTTCCGCATACACAATAGCTACCTTGATCCGAGAAGCATGCATAAGTGGCCAAAGAAAGAGCTCACAAGCTTTTAAGCGAAAGAGCCATCCAAAGCTTATAAGCAAAAGCACAATAGCATCAAACGCCTTGCATCAAAAGAGATAATATGAAATAGCAATACATCATCTTGTGCTAAAGCATCGGCACATCATACACTCATAGCATACTTGTGATAGGAAGTCGTTGCATTGCTCTTATAGGTCGTGCACAAGTGCGTATCCGCCTATTATGCAATCGGTTAGCGTCTCTCTAGCGTTGTGCAACACAAGCATTTTCCGTGGATTCCACATTTTCGCTCACTTTTGGTTGCATCACCACTTTTATCTACCCGTGCATGTGTTCGGTGTGCTACTTATCGCTTGTGATCTATTTGTTGCATGAGCCAATTGTGAATCATTTTCAACAACATTGAATCTTACTCACTTTTTGCATTGAATTTTGCCACCATCCTAACCAAGCTCCTCTAAAAGCTTCAATTGTGTAGGTGTGTGTCAGGGATATTACTACCAGGTATAAACCGCCTAGGAGGGGCCGGTTTACGTTATCAAGATTATTTTATCAAAGGCCCAGCGGAGCATTAAGTAGGAGATTTCAGCCCAAGAGGTTTAGAGCCCAAGTGTTAGGGCCCATGATTTGTAAACCGTCATACTATGTAACTTGGGATGTAAGATAGAAAGAACAGAGACCGAGGCGGACACATTTATCAGCCGGCCTAGGGACTCTGTAAACCGAACCGGGCGTCGCCTCTTATATAAAGGGACGACCCGGCGGCGGTTCATGGGAGACAACTACAGGTCGAGACACAGGCATAGCGGATTCGCTCCCTGGTCATCGAAACCCTAGCAATATACACCAAACTAGACCTAGGTATTTACCTTCATCGAAGGGGCCGAACTAGTATAAAATCCCTTTGTCCTTGTCCGCTTTAACCCCTTTAAGCTAACCCATAGCGATGGCCTCACGACTAAGTCCTTTAGCTAGGACATCTGCCGTGACAAAACCATGACAGTTGGCGCCCACCATGGGGCTATCGCACGATGGTTTTGAGTTCTTGAAGGGCAGCTTTGAAGGACTCAAGGGCTACGCAGTAGGCCGGATGACTAAGAGTCGTCGCGGCAAGATCTGCATCGACGATGCAGGCTGGGGCCCCGAGGCTAATTCAATCGAATACGGGTACCGGGTCCCCTTCGGCGGCATCCACGTCTTCATCGGCAAGATCGGTGAACCGGGCCCTAAGCCGGACATCTTCCCAAACACCGTCGAGCCGGCTCAGCGTGCGAGACCTGCCCGGATTCAGGCCGCCATGAAGCACGTCTTCGTTGGAACAGTGTGCAGTACAAGCCGAGGATGGATCGGACTTTGGCGGCGAGACTGTTGTTTATTCCGGCGATGAATCTTCTTCCAGAGAGACAGAATCTTTATATCTGCTGCAAGACGGCCGATCTGAGGGCTGTTCTGATGGTGACAGTATTCCGGACCCCTCGATCCGCCAAACCGGATTGCTGTCTTTATGGCCGAATCACAACCTGGGCAGCAGCCTTCAACAACAGCGGCGTTGATATCAGACGCGATGGGAGCTAGAGCTGGAGATCCTCCCCCGTCGCCGTCTGACACTTTATCCGCCTTGGTTGATATTTTGACAGCATTATTGACAGCAGAGGTAGCCCAGGCCAACAAGGAGCAGCACGATGCGGAGGTCGCTCAGGTGAAAGGCCGGATTGAACAAGCCAAGTTGGACCTGGCTGCTGAGAAGGCTAGGATGGCTACAAGGCAGGCGGAGCTAGATGCTCAGGCCTATCGACTCATGTTGGATCAGACCGCTTCACACGAGGTAATGATGAGAAGGCAACGATCTCGTTTGCCACCGGTTTATGAGGCAAGGAATCTCTTTAGCACGCAAGGAGCAGGAACCAGTAACCAGCCGGAGGTGAACCGGGGAGGAGCGTCGGGCAGGGGAGCGTCGGTTCAGCCGCCGGCCGCAGAGCCAACCCGCCAGGTTGTACCATCACAACATGTGCCTACCCCTCCTGGTCATTATTCTATTCCTCTGGATAACATAGTCGCTGCTGCTTCATGACTAGCCGCCCTTCCTATTGAAGGAACGTCCCCCATAGCAGTGGAGACACGACAGGCCAGAGAGTTGTTGGTCACGGCGTTAACTCAACAGCAAGCTTATTCTCACAGCCGAGAGAGGATTCATTCGACTCCCCACCCCAGCCGGAGTTATACTAGACGTCTGGATGAACCGGCTGTATCAAGCAGTGCATGGAGGCGTAACCCGCCAAGGCGGGATAATCCGGCAGGAGGAGAGGCGAACGCTCAGGACGTGGTGGATCAGGCCAGGTAGCGCCGGGAGGCCGAGGTAACATCACAGTACAAAGCTCGTCAGGTGACGCCGGTTCGTCCCACCACCACAGTTGAACCAGGTGTCATGTCCAGCTCCTTGGGGGTGCCTTGTCTTATCCCCGCTTTTGCGGAACGTGAAACTGTCCAAGGATTACAAAGGACCATGCAAAGTGCCCAATTACACGGCAGATTTGGCTCCGGAGGCATGGGTTGAGAGTTATGAGATGGCAATGGAGATGCTGGATGTGGATGAGGCAGCATGCGCCAAGTATTTCACAATGATGCTCGAAGGCACGGCTCGAACTTGGCTGAAGGGTTTGCCGACAATTTCCATCGGATCATGGGCCGAATTGCGGCGCCGGTTTATCAACAACTTCAAGGACACGTGCAAGCAGCCAATGTCTGTCGTGGATTTAGCTGCCTGCATTCAAGGAGAGCATGAGTCTACAAGCAGTTGGGTGCGTCGAGTGTCAGAGATCTTGCATTCTTCCAATAGCATCAACCCAAGCACAACAGTGGTAACCTTAGAGGGAAATTGCCGGTTTGAACCCTTGCGCCTAAAGTTGGGACGGCTCAAGCGTGATTGTAATGACATGGGGACACTCATGGGAGCTTTAGTGAAGTATGGGGACTCTGATAATACCAAACATCCAGACGCTGATGGAGACAAGTCAGGGAAGGCAAGCAAGAATGGTAAGCCGCCGCAGCCCAACCCGGCGAATCAAGGATACAACGGTAAGCGCAAAGCGGATGGTAATTCAGACTTTGTGGCCAACACCAATGCCCAGGAGGATGGGCAGCGCCGCAAGGGTAGACCGCCTCCACGCAACGGGAGGCCGCCTATTAATCTGGAGCGCCAGTTGAACGTACCCTGCCCGAAGCACGGTACACCGGAGAAGCCAGCTACACATCTCTGGAAAGATTGCTTTATTATGTAGGAATTCATGAACCGGACTCGGTACGATCACGGGCCCTCCGGCGGATCAGGTCCTGGTTTCCAAGGTCCGGGTTATCAAGGTGGTGGACCCGGTTCAGGATACCAAGGTAACAACAGCAACCACAATGGGCACAATCAACATAATCAGCAGCATGGTCAGGGCGGATATAACAATCAGGGAAATCAGCAGCGTCAACAGCAGCAGCAATCCGGATATCAGAATAATCCGAAGGAGCTGAGCAGTGGGCAGTATCATGTCTTCACCATGAGCCTGTGCAAGCGTGATGAGAAAGTTCTAAAGAGGGCAGTACATTATGTTGAACCGGCAGTGCCACATTTCCTGCATTGGTCAGAGCAGCCCATTGTGTGGAGCAGAGAGGACCATCCGCCCCGGGTTGATAATCCGGGTCAGCTGGCTCTAGTTGCGACACCGCAGGTAGGTGGCTACAAGTTTACAAAAGTACTTATGGATGGAGGCAGCAGCATCAACATTCTGTATTATGAGACTTTTCGGCGTATGGGGTTGACAGATAAGAAGCTTCGACAGTCCAATACAGTGTTTCATGGAGTGGTGCCCAGTAAATCGGCCTATCCAGTTGGCAAGATCGATCTAGAAGTTACCTTTGGAGATGAACACGACTCCAGGTCAGAGACCGTGACCATCGAGGTGGTAAAGATCAAGAGCCCATACCACGCCTTATTTGGGCGGCCGGTTTACGCCAAGTTCATGGCTAGGCCGTGTTATGTCTATCTACAGCTCAAGATGCCAGGCCACAAGGGAACTATTACGGTCCATGGGAATCGCAAGATTGCATTGGTATGCGAGGAAGGTGATGCAGCTTATGCTGAAGCAGTTTGTGCAACTGAGCAGCTGAAGTTTTATAAACACAATTGATCCGGCAGATATGTCTCCGCTGAAGAAACCAACCACAGAGCATGATACGGCTTTGAAGTTCAAATCAGCTGAAGAGACCAAGCAGGTTGACTTTGTTCCTCGCGATTCATCCAAGCAGTTCACTATCAGTGCTAACCTAGATCCAAAATAGGAAGGCGCGCTCATCGAGTTCATCCGTGAGAATCGGGACATCTTTGCATGGAAGCCTTCTCACATTCGCCTTGACGTATTATCAGTAGCTCACCCTCAGTCTAATGGCCAAGCTGAGAGAGCCAATCAAGAGATCTTGAGAGGCAATAAACCCCGG
The DNA here is from genome assembly GCA_902687465.1 of Secale cereale. Taxonomy (NCBI): domain Eukaryota; kingdom Viridiplantae; phylum Streptophyta; class Magnoliopsida; order Poales; family Poaceae; genus Secale; species Secale cereale. The sequence continues at coordinate 462,534,180 of LR738711.1, forward strand.
CTTATGGTTCCTTTGCAGAGAACACCGGGTTGTTGGGTGGAGGAATTACCCTCTGTATTATGGAGCATCAATACTACAGCTAACAGATCCACAGGGTACACGCCTTTCTTCATGGTATATGGAGCTGAAGCGGTCCTCCCTAGTGATATCCGTCATGACTCGCCGTGGGTGGCGGCTTACGTCGAAGCGGATAATGAGAAAGCAAGGCAAGACGCGTTGGACCGGCTGGACAAAGAAAGGGACACGACAGCAGCTCGATCGGCGATTTATAAGCAAGATCTGTGCCGGTATCACACTCGTCGGGTTAAAACCAGGATGTTTCAAGAAGGAGATCTGGTGCTCCGGCTCATCCAGGACCAGACAGATATGCACAAGCTATCCCCACCTTGGGAGGGACCCTTTGTGGTCAGCAAGAACCTACACAACAGATCATACTACCTCATCGACGTTCGAGAACATAAGGACTCACGCACGACGGAGGAGGAGTCCAAGCGGCCGTGGAACATCGCTCTTCTTCGACCTTACTATGCTTGAGCCATAGGCTCCACTTTATGTGCATATCTTTTGTATATACTATGATCAATATAATAAACCGGCGCCCCCGATAAACCGGGGTATCAGCCGCATTTATTATAAGAGTATCACATGGGGGCTTCTGTGGGCAAGGGAGTTCCTATGGCCTCTTAAACCGGCGATCGCATCAAGACCATCATAAGGGCACAGCTCTGGTTGCTTCGGCAATTTCCACATGATGATGAGGGGCAAAAGAGAGTTTGATGCCTAGCACAACTCAAACATAGGCCCCGACGAGCAATGCTCAAATGCTACCTGGGGGCTCCTGATGCAAGTCATTAGTGAGTTGAAAACTCTTGTAGTAAACACGGCTTGGAAGCTTGGTGTATACACCTAAAACCTCGGATTAACCTGCCTGCATCAAGTAAGTCACGCCGCCCAGGTAAACCTGGTATGACCCGTCGAACGTACACACAAGTCAATCCTTATGGACCCTGAACTTGGTAACGTTAAATTGACGATCATCAAGTGATTACACAAGTCAAATCTTTATGAGATTTTTTGAACTTGGTAGCATTTCACATTGATGATTCGGTTAAGGATTGCGGACCGTCTTAACAGGCTTTGCAAAAATGGTTAATGATAGTAGCCTGGCAGCTCATAAAAAGCCTCGAATTTGGAGCCTGGCAGCTCGTAAAAAGCCTCGACTACATGGTCTTATTTGCCCAAAAAACTTTATTTCTTATTTTTTATGTTTTCACAAGTCTTTATCCTCAAGGTCATTGGTTTTTCAACCAAGCCCATTGATTCAAGGAGTGGATGACTATAAAGTTGCCACTGCATCTGTGTTTACAGAGTTATAGTCTGGGTTATAAACACCAGTACTAAACTACAGCTAAACCGGAGTTCATTGTAACCCGGTTCGGCCTTCATGGCGAACCGACAAGTAATCAAGGGAGTCATCAACATTTATACCTTGGATCGTTCCTGCTGGATTAAGGTTTATTAAGATACACTTAACCACAGGTATGGTATATATTTATACTTTCTACACAGTTCAAGTTATCAACTTAGATCATGTGCTTGGGCATTATGACCCGTCCGGTGATAAACCGCCAGGACGCTTTGAACTACAGAAACAGGTAGAATAAACTGTCAAAAACACTGAAAGCAGGATATATTCCAAAAGTTGCCAACCAAGGCAATCTCACAAATATAATATGGGACAAAATACAAAGTATCTCAGCTATCCTATTACAAGGCGCTGGAAGGCCCAAAGGAATATCAGTTTTTCTCACACTACTGGGACATAAAGGTAAACCGGCGCTGGTTTAGGACTCTGCATCAGCCCGCTATGATGATTGAGGGTCAGCTTGCTCCGGGTCTTCGGTGGTTTCTTCCAGCTGCTGGAAGTTAGTTGTGGCCCAGTTAATCTTGGCAAGGGCTCGGAAATAAACTTCGTCATTTACGAGTTTTGGCGGATCAATGTCAGGGGCAAAGGTGTGCTTACGAACGGGCGGAATAAGATTCTCAATATCATAGGATGGACGTTCCACCCGTACGTTCTCCATATCATAGCTCGGATGATATCTTGATAAGTCCACTTCATCAGCAAGTTTACTGGCAAGAGGCCGCATATCCTTGGTTAAAGCGCGAAGATCATCACTGGAGAAGGATGATCCGTCCTCCTTCATGCTTGGATAGCCGTTCATTGCCTCAGCCGGATCAAAGTCAGAACCCATGCCTTGGCTCGGGTTAAAGCCATCAGAGAGCCAGCTCTTGCGGATGACTTCTTCACTTCGACAAGACGGACAGGCAAAATTGACAGTTTCTCCAAAGTACCTTGGATGGTGGTTGGAGCCGGTTTGTTATGGGAGATTGCGCTAATGGCCCTTTGAGCGCCGGAATATAGCTGTTCCACCAGAGTGTATGCAACTTTCAGTTTCTTCCGCACATCATCGCCAACATGAGTGATGCGCCTCCCTGCATAAACATTATGAGTTAAACCGGAACACTACTGGATTGCAAGGATAAGCTTATGTCAAGAGAACTTACCAAAGATGGCAGATGTCATATCATTTATTTGCTGCCACAACCCGGACAGCTCCTCTGTTACCGGGTTAAGAGCAGCCTCAACATCAATGGCTCTTTTCTCCAAAGCAGCCTTTTCAACCTCCCAAGTTGACCGCTCCGCTTCAAAATCCTTCTTTAGCTTCTCCATATTAGCTAATGCAAGTGTAAGTTCATCCTTGACCTTAACAGCAGCAGTCTCTTGGAATTTTAAGCTATCCCGGAGTTCAGTTATTTCAGAGGCCCTCCGGTTCAAGTCAGTCTGCCAAAGTTAAAGTATATCAGATATTCATGGAGCACTTCAATCAAAGTCCCAAGCAAGTTATGCACTTGACACGTGGGGGCTAATGTACATTTGAAGTGAAAACAAGCAATTTTTTTAGACAAGTCCCAAGCACATAACAAGTTATATACTTGGCACTTGGGGGCTAATGTGACATTGCTCTAAAACATAGGTATAGTCCCGGTTCACCCTCGCCAATGCAAACCGGCCCTTGGGGGCTACATGTGCAAAATCAAAGCTATCTAGTTGATCTACTGAAGTCCCGGTTCACCCTTAAGGGCTAAACTGGCACTTGGGGGCTACGATGGACTAAAGGTACAGTTACAAGGCACAAGCAAAGAAACCTAAGACAAAGGGAAATGAGTTACCAAATAGCGTTCCTTCATTAAATTCACCAAGCCGGCTTCATAGTCACGGCTGGTATGTAACCGGTTTAAGTACCCGGAATGAAGCTCCTGAGCACTGAGCTGCGCATAGCTGGACAGGTTGGTGTTCCACTTGCCCTTGTCCTTGTGAAGAAACTCTTCCATGGCAGTGTGTTTGGCCAAAGCAACAAGCTCTCCTGGGGTGGTAAAACCGGTCCCAGTGATCTCCACGTCATCAGTTGAAGCAGCAGTTGGCCTAGAAGGATTAGCAGCAGCGAGATTGACATGAACAGGACTAGCCCAGACAGGGCTGGCCGGTTCAGCAGTATGCTTCATGGGATCGTTCCCCTGAGCAGCAAGATCTTCTTGATCCATGGGAGGAGGATCATCATTGGGAATTTCAACATCGTCTTCTAAGGGGTTGGCAAGCTCAGGATCGTCTACCGGTCCAAAAGTGGTATTATCGACTGCCGGTTTACTCAATTTGGCTTTTTTGCTAGGCTTGGGCATACTGTGAAAAGATTAAAGAGATAATAAAAATCAGAAGTCAGAGATGAAATGTTAAACCGGACAGAGTAAAGGACAGCTTACCCGTGAACAGTCTTGAGGGCAGGGACTTGTGTGGCGGTTGATTCGCTAGAAGAGGAGAGAGGAGTTTCCTGATAATTCGAGTCAGGCAGATTAAGGAGTTGACGAATAAGACCTGCTTTGGGGAAAAGAGGAGTTGGAGTAAGTAAAACCTCAGAATGATGCCTTCGAGCCGGAGTGTGCGGTAATCCGGTGGATTCAACCACATGGCCACTGTGGCAAGTGGTGCGGCGAGCTTCATGTTGCTGCTTCTTCAAAAGAAGTTTGGATCCAGTTGAGCATAAGGATGAGAAAATTGAAATTTCCGGACTACCCAACGAATTTTCGGTGGCGGTGGTTCTGAGTCGGAGGAAAGAGAGATTACCTCAACATCATCCGCTTTACTGCCTTCAGCAAGACCCTGGGAACAGTCATTATTAATAAAAATACATGCAAAACGAAAGGCTAAGGAATCATAAGAACTGGGTGGTACCTCAGAGGCCGGATCATCTTCCTCCGCATTGGATCCTCATGTGGCGGCAGGCTTCTTCTTGTTTCTCTTCACGGCCAGGGTCTTTTTGCGAGCTGGCTTCGCCGGTTTTTTCCTGGGTTTTTCTTTTCCAGAAAGGATCGTTCGCCTGTTTAAAGGAATAAAGGTGTATTAAGCCAAGTGCTATGGACGGATTAAAACAAAGCAAAGGGACGGAAGAATTTCTTACCGACGGCGGTTTATTGGTCACACAGAAGGGTGCCAAGCCGGTCTGACTGCACTCTTCTAGAGGTATATTCAGCAATTTCTTCACGGATTTGTTAACCTTAGTTTCTGATAGCACCATATCTGTGTGGCGCAAAGGTTCCTTTGGGTTCCCAGTATACTCACACATTAAACTAGAATGCCGGCTTAGCGGGAGAATGCTCCAAGAAAGCCAGCAGCGGACGAAATCAACTCCGGTCAATCCGTTGGCTACAAAGGCCCTGAGCTTTGAAAGCTGAGGGGCATATTGAGCTCGCTCCTGGGCACTCAAGCGCTGTGGAAAAGGATGGTCATCTGGAAGACGGTGAGGGCGATAACCCGGCAGTGGATTTTCACCTACCGGCGATGTGTCTACACAGTAGAACCAAGTTTGATTCCAGTCCTTTGGATGGCTGGGGAGAGTGGCATGAGGGAAACTAACATCCTTCCTTTTCTGAATAGTCATTCTGCCAAGTTCAGTGTTTGGGCCATCATGAAATTCAGTTCCACGGTTTAAGTGGAAGAAGTCCCGGAATAGCTCTACTGTTGGCTCCTCTTGCAGATATGCTTCACAGAAGACTTGGAGGTTGCAAACGTTTGATACAGAATTGGGACCAATGTCTTGTGGATGCAGCTGTAAATTTGCTAATACATCACGGAAAAACTTCGACCCAGGAGGGTTGAAACCCCGGGCCAAGTGATCAAAGAAGACGATAATTTCTCCTTCCTTGGGTTTTGGAGGGCATTCTGATCCGGGAGCCCTCCAGTGAAGGACATCCTTTGGGCCTAAAGCGCCAATTGAGGCCATTTTTTCTAAATCGTCCTCGGTGATCCGGGATGGGACCCAGTTGCAAGAGACAAACTGTTTGGCTGCGGCATTCTTCTTTTTAAAAGGGAAGGCTGGAAATACAATAAATATCCGGTTTGGTAATCAAAGAAGAGTTAAACCGGTATGTTATACGAAAGTATCGGCCTAAATGGCGGTTTAAACAGGGGCCTAATGGTATCTACCGGATTATAAAGTTTGGAAAAAGTTAAACCGCCGAACACAGGCAGGTAAGACGCAGATCTAAAGTTAAACCGCGAACACAGGCAGATGAGATGCAGATCTAAAGTGTGGGGAAACAACTTTCATACAAGCAGCAGTAAGATATGGATCTACAGCATATGGAAAACTCAAAAATAATTCAAGTTGTGTTCAGCAGAAACAATGAAAGCCCTAAACAGATTCAGTTTAACTAGCAGTACTGAGAGAGATAAAATTACAATGACGGAGCGGAGCCATGCTTATGGTGGTTGACCTAAAGTTTGAGATCTATGGCTAAATACTGTCTATGGCGAAGAACTGCGAAGAACAGGGACTCATCTATGAGCTCGCATGAAACCCTAGAACTGAGATCTACGGGAAGGAAAAGAGTGGACGTACCAGAGGCAATGGAAGCGGAGAGGCACTGGCGAGTCTCTGGAAACGTTCAGGTTGATGCAGCGGCCGGGCTCGATGAAGGCGCAGAACTTGACAGACGGCGGCGGAGCTCGAGCGCTGGAGGACAGAGGAAGAAGAAGCAAGGGGGGAAAAGAGATGCCCCTTGGCCCTATTTATAAGCCGAAGGGATAAAACGGCAGGCGTGGGAATCGAGGAGCCCAAAAAGCGGATATGGACGATGTTGTCGCCTCGATTTTCGGAGCTTTAATGAATAAAGGTAAAAAAAGGTACAAGTATTAAATGCGCAGATGGCGTCACGACGGTTTAAAGTGATCTGCGGTGATGACGTCATGCCGGTTTACAAAGCATGCTGAAATTGTAGAAAGGAAGATCTGTACAAGACTTTGAAAATTGACATGAACAGGTTCAAATCAATCTGGGGCCTAATGTCACGGATATTACTACCAGGTATAAACCGCCCAGGAGGGGCCGGTTTACGTTATCAAGATTATTTTATCAAAGGCCCAGCGGAACATGAAGTAGGAGATTTCAGCCCGAGAGGTTTAGAGGCCAAGTGTTAGGGCCCATGATTTGTAAACCATCATACTATGTAACTTGGGATGTAACATAGAAAGAATAGAGACCGAGGTGGACACGTTTATGAGCCGGCCTCGGGACTCTGTAAACCAAACCGGGCGTCGCCTCTTATATAAAGGTACGACCCGATGGTGGTTCAAGGGAGACAACTACAGATCGAGACACAGGCAAAGCGGATTCGCTCCCTGGTCATTGAAACCCTAACATTATACACCAAACTAGACGTAGGCTTTTACCTTCATCGAAGGGGCCGAACTAGTATAAAATCCCTGTGTCCTTGTCCGCTTTAACCCCTTTAAGCTAACCCGTAGCTATGGCCTCACGACTAGGTCCTTTTGCTAGGACATCTGCCGTGACAAAACCACGACAGTGTGAGAGTCGACAAGACTTGGTACCAATAGTGCTATTTCCGGGTTACATTATTGAGTGATCTTTGATCCATTGTCAACTTCGGTCATGGTACATTTGGTATTGTCTTCTCCTTTCTCCCACTCACATATTTGCTTGTGACGATGGAGAGGCCAAGTACATCTACGAACCCGCTCTTCGATGATCCTCAAGAATCGAACAGCTACGTCACCAAACTACATCTCTTCGGTGTCCAACGAGCTCTACGTCAAGAAAGTGAAGCTATGCGAGAGCACATTGAGCAAGTCGCCGCCGACGCGCGACAATTTGAAGCAAGAACAAGAGAGCAATTCGACATCATCAACACCAACATGGCTACTCAATTCGATGCGCTACAGACTTGGATAGTCAACCGACGCTATTCTTCCATATCTTCTCAAAGAAGAAGCCGCTCAAGTCACCACACCAACTCCACGGACGGCTCAAGTACCCCTACATCGAACACTCTTCGACAAGCCGCACGTCAAGCTCGACATGACAACCGGAATCCACTTCACAACAAGAGCTCCCAAGACCTACTCGACAAGCAAGAAAGTCGACATCGTCAAAACCAAGCTACACTTGAGCAAGCACAAGAACAACAAAGACTACGCCAACAACAATAAGAGCGAGCACGTTAACACCAAGAAGAACAAGATGGTGAAGCTCATCGTCAAGCACAACACCGCCAAGAAGCTCAAGCTCTTGAGGCACAACAAGCATTACGTGATGCACATCACAATGTGGCAACTCGCAATCGACACACTCGTCAAGAAGAGGATTTCCTTCGCGATGAGATCCACGAGAGGCGACATCAAGCACGAATGCAACAAGAAGTTCCTCCTCAAGCGCGGCAAGAGCAACAACCTCAACAAGAACCACAAGCTCGGCAAGTACACCATGACAATGAACATCTACTCCGCCAAGAGCAACATGAGATTGACAACCGTCCAAATCAAGAACGCCCTCCCAATAGGCAAGCAAACAATGAAGAGCATCGCTATGGCAAGCTTAAGTTCACCATGCCAAAGTTTTCTGGAAGCATTGATCCCGAAGACTACCTCTCATGGGCATTGAAGGTCGACAAGATCTTCCGCCTACACAACTTTGATGAAGAGAAGAAAATCGCTATGGCCTCCCTTGAGTTCCAAGACTATGTTCTCATTTGGTGGGAGCAAATCATTGAGAGAAGAGAAGCAAAAGGCGAACCTCCTATCACTACTTGGACTCAAATGAAGGAAGTCATGAGAGCACGCTTCGTGCCAACACACTACAACCATGACTTGTTCAATAAGCTACAACTCCTCAAGCAAGGTACCAAGTCTGTTGAAGAGTACTACAAGGAGATGGAGATTGCCGTGATACGCGCAAACATCACGGAAGATAACGAACAAACGATGGCGAGATTCTTCAATGGACTCAACTATCCTATCAAGAAGATTGCGGACTGTCAACCATACACCAATCTCCTAGAACTTGTACATCAAGACACCAAAGCGGAGCGACAAGTTCAAGCGGACTACAAGTACTCCAAGTTCACCTCCAAGAACTTCGCCTCCTACAACCAAGCTTCAACAACTTTGGCACCTCCTACCTCTACCAAGCCATCTACAAACTTCGGCGACAAGTCAAGCTACAAGAATGCGACTACATCAAGTCGGCCACCTTACACAAGCAACTTCAAGCCAAGAACTTCATCATCTATAACTCCAACAGAAGACAACTCAAAGACGAGTTCAATCAAATGTTTCAAGTGCCAAGGGCGAGGCCACAAGTCATTCGAGTGCAAGACCGTTCGTACCATGATCATCAATGATGACGGATCTTATGACTCGATGAGCGACATTGAAATGGAAGCCCTCGAACATGTAGCTATGCATTGCCAAGTAAATGAAGATGAAGACCATCAAGTGTTTTGCGACAATGACGTGAGTCCCAAGCTCGTTGTCTCCAAGGTCTTGACACTCCAACATCAACAAGATGATGACCAACGATGTCACATTTTCCATACCAAGGCCGGCATCAATGGACGCTCCGTCAAGGTTATCATCGATGGAGGAAGTTGTCACAACTTGGTAAGCGAAGAGCTATGCGACAAACTACAAGTGGTGAAGTCGAAGCACCCTCATCCCTACAAGGTCCAATGGCTTAGTGACACCGGCACTCTTCGAGTCGAGCATACCGTGCAAGTCTCCTTCAAGATAGGCGCCTAGGAGGACACACTTGAGTGTGATGTGGTCCCTATGTCCGTGTGCCACCTTCTTCTTGGACGACCATGGCAATATGATCGTGGAGTCACACACAATGGACAGACCAACCACTATAGCTTCAAAATGAAAGGAAAGGAGTCCGTGCTATGCCCAATGTCACCAAGTCAAGTAGCCGCCGACAAACACTTACCTACCAACCATCGTGGAGAGAGTGGTGAGAGAGTGAGCCACCAAAAGGAGAGTGAGAGCCACAAGCCAAATATGAGCGACTCCACGATGAGTGACAAGAAACAACTAGTTCTATTCACCACCATAAGTGAGATGACAGAAGTGTGTGAGAACCCCTTGAGTGTCTTTCACCTTGTGCTTTTATGCGAAGGGGAAGCCAAACCTACTAACACTTCACCACCTCCAGCTTTAGTGTTGTCTCAATTGTTGCAGGAATTCTCGGACGTCTTCCCCGATGAGCTACCTTCGGGTTTACCTCCATTTCGCGGAATCGAACACCGCATCAACCTCATACCCGGTGCACCACTTCCGAACAAGGCTCCTTACTGCGTCAACCCCGAGGAAACCTAGGAGATACAATGGCAAGTACAACAACTCATCGACAAAGGTCATGTACGTGAAAGCTTGAGCCCTTGTGTCGTTCCGGTTATTCTCGTGCCTAAGAAATATGGAAGTTTTTGCATGTGCTCCATTGTCGCCTGATAAATGCTATCACCGTTAGATATCGTCACCCTATCCCACGCTTAGACGACATGCTTGATGAATTATGTGGTGCCACCATCTTTTCGAAAATTGACCCTAAAAGTGGTTACTACCAAATTCACATTCAAGAGGGTGATGAGTGGAAAACGTCTTTCAAAACCAAGTTTGGGTTATATGAGTGGCTTGTCATGCCAATGGGTTTATCAGAAGCGCCCGGTTCATTTATGCGTCTCATGCATTTTGTTCTACGACCCTACATAGGCGTCTTTGTAGTGGTTTACTTTGATGACATCCTTGTTTTTAGCAAGTCGCTTGAGGACCATGTGACACACATCCGTATGGTTTTACAAACCCTTCGGAAAGAGCGCTTATATGCTAACATGGAAAAATGCACTTTTGGCGTTGACAAGGTCGTCTTCCTAGGATTTGGTTGTTTCTTCACAAGGTGTTCACGTTGATGAAACTAAAATTGAAGAAATTAAAACTTGGCCTCAACCAACGAACCTACAACAAGTGCGTAGCTTTCTTGGTTTAGCCAGTTTCTATCGACGTTTTGTGAAGGACTTTAGCACCATTGCTATGCCTCTACACGCCTTGAGCAAGAAGAACGCACCCTTTGTTTGGGGCACTTGGCAAGACACCGCGTTCATTAAGCTCAAAGACTTGCTCACCCAGGCACCACTTCTTGCCCTACCAAACTTTGATAAACCTTTTGAGATTCATTGTGACGCTAGTGGTACCGGCATAGGTGGTGTGCTAATGCAAGAAAAGCGCCCAATTGCGTACTTTAGCGAGAAGCTATCCGGAGTGCAACTTAACTACCCCATCTATGATAAAGAGCTCTATGCCTTGGTGAGAGTTTTGCGTGTTTGGGAACATTACCTTAGACCTCATGAATTCATTCTTCATATGGACCATGAGACTCTCAAGTATCTCAAGGGTCAAACTAAGTTGAACTAGCATCATGCTAAGTGGAGTGAGTTCATTGAGTCTTTTCCCTACGTCATCAAGTACATCAAAGGCAAATAAAATGTTGTGGCGGATACGCTTTCTCGCAAATGCATGCTTGTCACAAAACTTGAGTTGAATGTCATTGGCTTTGAGCACATAAAAGACTTATATGAGCATGATCCTTTCTTTGCAAATCCTTATGCTAAGTGTTTGTCTCACACTTCTTGGGAACATTACTACATCAAGGATGGATATCTTATGAGAGCTAACAAATTTTGCATTCCCGAGCCTTCGCTTCGTTTGCTACTTTTGCAGGAATCTCATCGAGGAGGACCCATGGGACACATTGGTCGTGACAAGACATTTGCTATGCTCTCCAAGAACTACTTTTGGCCCAAGATGCTATGTGACCTCTCATGCCTCACCAACCGATGCTCTACATGTCGCAAAGCTAAGTCAAAAGCTCAATCTCATGGTCTTTACATGCCACTTCCTATTCCATACCATCCATGGGAAGACATAAGCATGGACTTTATACTTGGATTGCCTAGGACTCAAAATGGAAAAGATTCTGTGTTTGTTGTTGTGTATAGATTCTCTAAAATGGCTCATTTCATTCCTTGTAACAAGATCGATGATGCTTCACATGTGGAAAATATCTTTTGTAGGGAAATCATCCGTCTACATGGAGTGCCCAAGACGATCGTGTCGGACCGGGATGTCAAGTTCTTGAGCTACTTTTGGAAGACTCTATGTGCCAAACTCGGCATCAAGCTACTCTTCTCCTCGGCATATCATCCACAAACCGACGGCCAAACGGAGGTGACAAACCGCACGCTTTCGACGCTTCTTCGCGTGTTGATCAAGAAGAACATCAAAGAATGGTAGCAATGCTTGCCCATCGCCGAGTACGCCTACAACCGCGCAAGACATTCGACTGCCGGCAAGTCCCCTATCGAGGTCGTCTACGGCTTCAAGGCGTTGTCCCCATTGGACATTCTACCTCTACCACTACAAGAACGCATCAACTTGGACGCAAGTGCTCGAGCAAGCTATCTCAAGAAGGTGCATGAAGATACAAAGGTAACGATCGAGAGGCAAGTACATCGACTAGCGTCCAAGCTCAACGCCAACAAGAAGCCTATGGTGTTCCAACCGGGAGATCTCGTATGGCTACATCTTCGCAAAGACCGTTTCCCCCACGAGCGCAAATCCAAACTACTACCTCGGGCCGACGGACACTTCAAGGTGCTTGCACGCTACAACAACAATGCATACAAGCTCGACCTTCCACGCGACAAGTACAACGTGAGCGATGTATTCAACATCAAGGATCTCTCCACTTTCCATGGTGATGAAGATTTCGATCCGAGGTCGGATATTTCCCAAGGGAGGGGAGATGCTGTGGAGCATCCCAAGGTCATCCCCATGGACCTACCATCGTCTCACCAAGTGCCAAGTGGACCCATGACACGCGCTCGAGCACGAGCTCTCGAGACCGAGGTGACTTCACTCCTCTCTCTACGTCACTTTGATTCACATGAGACATGGCTGCAAGCCTCATCAGAGACTCTTTGCATACTCAGGCACCTCGGGAGCAACCATGGAGAAGCCAAGGAACAAGAAGAATCGAAGGAGGAAGAAGGAGGAGAAAACAGCAGAGACTCAGACAGCCCGGATGATCCGGACGAAGTCCCGGACGATCCGGCCAGAGCCCGGATGATCCGGACAAACGTCCGGACGATCCGGACAATGCACGCCCCGACACCTGAAGCTCCACGCCGAATTCGGATCATCCGGACCCCGGTCCGGATAATCCGGACACCCCCGGACATCCGGACCAAGACCCAGACATCCGGGCCACTCGCAGCAGATCAGACATGTCCGGATCATCCGGACGCCGCCCCGGATCATCCGGACCCCCGGAGCCCGGATCATCCAGACCAACGTCCGGATCATCCGGACAGTTCCTGCGTGCATGACTATTGGGCCGAAGCCCATGTACCCCTTCGCCCCTCCTAGCCTATATATATCACTCTACCTAAACTATCTAGGGTTAGTTTTCTGTTAGCTCATACCAAAACCTTAGTGGTTCCTCTCCGACAAGACCGCGGCCTCTTCGGAGAAGATCCATCGGATTCAAGACCTCCTTCACAGAGAAGAATATAAAGACCTCCTCACGGAGATGACAACCGCCGCTTGTATCGTCCTTAGCTGATCGTGTATCGTGTATCACACTTTGTGTACCCGGATCTAGCATTTGTGTGACCTAAGTTTGTTGATTTGAGTGTTTTCTCCTTGTCTCTCTTGTGTTTTTCCTCGTGCCCCTCGTGTTCTTCCTCGGGATCCCTCCTTTTCGTGAAAGATCGGTCACGTAGGGTTCCACCCTACATCAAAACCTTTGGGAGATTCCTTGGGAACTCGCGTACATCCTTGCCTCCTTAGCACCAAATAGGAAACTGTCCTGGACTACGCCTGCTCGCGCCCGCCAGGCCTTGCTCGTCATAGCTCACGTCAGCTCGCGCCTCATGAGGCAGGAGCTTGCATAGAGATCTCTGCTCCTCGGGTGGCAGGCTCGGGAAGCTGCCCCTCGGCAGGTATTGGTGTCGATCTCCTCGCGAGGCCAGGGGCCCTCGCAAGCTTCTTGTACTTGCCGTCTTGTAGCTGGGCCATACCAGGGCGTCGACGAAGCCCCACGCTGGGCCGCAGGCACGCATGTCTGGGTACCCCCGATCCCAGAACGCAAACAAGTTGTTAACCCCTTTCGAAGTACATACCATACAGAGGGGCCGCGATGAGGGTTCCAAAGGCCTTCGGTTAAAGCTAATCATCAGGTCAGGGGGTATGGTCATGTCTGGCTGAGGCCGAGAGTGGGGCACCCCTTGTATTTGCGCATGGTATAAATTGTGATCCCATGCTATTCAAGATTGTAGTATCCCCGTCTTGGAGTTTTTACTGAATGATGCTTTGGGTGATTCCTCGCATCAGGAAAGTTAATCTGGTGTCTACTAGTTATGTGTGTTTTAAACCTAAAGACCATAATCTGAATTAGTCAACATCACGGGGTTAACTAAAGAAATCCATTATTGTGGGTAAAGACTACAACCTCTGATAGAGTATAAAACCTATTTCAATAGCCATGTCCACGGTGAAGGAGTAAAGTCTCGGATGGGTCAACTGTCAGCCTTAGTGTCGGTCTTGGAGGAAATAACTAATTCTGAAATTGATCATGATTTATGATAGATAATTTTTATCATTAATGTTGTTATGGACTAACCCCTTCTCATATATGAATTGTTGGGTATCTTGTGGGAAGGTTCTACCTCCTAGATACTCTAGCTTTTACTTTCCTTATAAGCATTTTATGAGGTGTCGCTTTAGATACTCGAATGTGGCATTCTATTAATAGTTACCGTTGGGTTGTTTTTTGATGGTTCTAGCTCCGAGAATCCATATTGTGCTTGATTTCATCTGGATTAAAGCCATTTGTGTGGCGTCGCAAAGACACCCAACTGTGCCATTCTATTATATTTTTCTCTTGGGTTCCTTCGGGACGTTCTACCTCCTCAGACCCAAATGTAAATTATTGTGCAACATTATCATTAAATTATACCTTAATGATATTAGTTGAAAAACCATTATTAATTGGGAAAATATAATTGTCCATATGACTGCACTAAATTCTTGTCATCGCGTGGTAGAATAAACTTAAAGTTAATTGCATGCATTCTGCCTGCTTTTGTTATATCTTTTGTTCATGATGTTTGCGAGTACATTAAAACGTACTCACTTTCTTGTCCCTAGCTATTGTCTTGGCCAGATCCTGATTGAGAGAGGAGCATTATGAAGAAATTCCCGCAACCCAGGAGTCGGTGATAGCAGCCACGCGAGATAGGAGTTAACCAGGGCAGATATTCCTGTGGGAATGGAGTCCCCTAGAGGTTGGAGATCCACGAGCTGCTTCCATCATCCACCACTAAAAATCATTGTTGTACTCAAAGGACATTTATGGTGTTGTACTCAAATTCTTGTGTTTGCTTGGAATTCTGTATCAAGGAAGTGTTCACCAGCAAACGATGATCCGGGGGTTGGTGATGCACAAGGGTCATTTGTTGGGATTTTATGTCCTAGAAAAACCGGCTCTCACAGTATAGACTTGTGCTTCAAAGTAGCACCATGTTCTTCATATATAGATTTTTCATATTTACCATTGTCATACTAGTGGGTATCTTTACATTATAGAACTTGGCTTGTATATTTTGATGATAAGCTTCCTCAAATGCTCGAGGTCTTCATGAGCAAGCAGGTTGGATGCACACCCCACTTTAGTTCATTTGGAGAGCTTTCTTACATTCATAGATCTAGTGCATACGTCGCATGGCAATAGCTACTCCTCGCATAAATAGATTACTAGCAAAAGAGCCCATGTGTTGCAACGGGAGAAAAAACACAACACACACTCTTAACCCAACGACCATCACTCAAGACCACAAATAGGTTCGTCTCCTTTATTTTAGCGAGGCATCATATTTGTGTTGCCGCTTATCCTCCTTCTCACCCTCGCCGGCGGTGGACTCAGTGTTCACACAAATGAAAACGTGTTTGAATATGGTTAATCCTAAGGCGTCTCTCACTCCCTCTCTCCCCCCTCTCCCTCTCTCTCTCTCCCTTTCTCTCACACTCACATTGATAAATTTCTTGTTTTACCTGCGACGTTTTCCGACGTATGCATGTGTAATTATCGATGTTTTCTTTTCCCTATATGGTTATAGTGGGTGTTTATTTGTAATCTGGATCACCGCGGGTACGAAAGAAAAATAGATCATATGCTATAGATTATAAGTTTGCTTCCAAAAAATATTTAAAAAATATTCTACATGTAAAATTAACATCATATTCATATTTCGCATGTTTTTCTAATCAAATTTCATATATAACATGTTAAAATCGGAGTTGAGGTTTAAAAGATACGGATAATTTAGAAAAACCATTTTTTGACTTTAATATCTTCCAAAATAATATTTAAAAATACTTAGCGGGTTAAAATAATCTCATATTCATATTCTACATATTTTTCTAATCAAATTTCATATATAACATGTTTAAATCGGTGTTACGGCTTAAAAGATATGGATGGTTTAGAAATTCATTTGTTTGACTTAAATATGACCCGCAGATGAATTACCTAAAAGGTCAGGGGAGTTTTCGAGAAAATGTAAAATAATTGTTCGGTTGACTTAAGTTCGGACTGCGGGTTGATTTCAAGAAAATATATGGGCTTTTCTGAAAAACAGTAAAATAAAGATTCAGGTGACTGAAGTTTGGACTACGGGTTGATTTTATGAAAATAGAGGGGCTTTTTTGCAAAATGGTGCGACAGACGGGCAAAAACACTCTGTGTTGTATTATTAGGTAGAGATAATGATCACACCAATTAAGAGAGACACAAATTCATCACAAATTATAGAATTCTCATTGATCTTTACTTATATCTTTTAAGTTGATGTAATTGCTCATGTTCTTCACTTATCTTTGAGCATGTCGATATTATTTAGAAATCATTTGCACTCCCTTGCTTAAAATATATCCTTTTCAGAGTTAAATAAGAAGTGGTAATTTGCATGAGTTATATGTTTACTCAAAGAATAATATGTATACAAAGGTGTTAGAATGAAAACTTGCATGAAGATAACTAGATATGTTGTCTTTGAATTCTTGCAATAGTTTTCGATATTGAGTGGTAATATGGGTGTACTAGTAGATGATCTTGGTTTAGTAAGAATATTGATGTTAAGGTTTGTGATTTCCTATTCATCAAAGTGTCAGTTTTGACATAGCTAGGAAGTTGGAGAATGATTTATCCTTGATTGATATTTGCTGATGAGGATGTGGCTACCTTGGATATGACCAAAAATATTGCATACATGCATATTTGTGAGGTGATTTATTATAAGAAATACACAATAATGTATTTATGTTATCCGAAAAATAGTTCACCTATTTTTATTTCATGCATAAATGCAATATTGCTGAACACTTGTACGAACCACGTGTGAAGACAAAGGAAAAAGAATGATTAGGTTTGTTCAAGAAGTCCTCTCGCGTCAAAGGAAATGATTAGGTGTTGTTCAAGAAGTCATCTCATGTCACTTTTCGCCCAAAAGAATATACAGACCAATTCCCTTAGGTACTGGACTCAGATTCAGACTACATAGACATACCTGACTTAAAACGCTTACAACTTTTGTATCGAGACTCTGAATAGGGTGATTCTTTTTTTTTTGCTGGAAAGTTTATATCAACGATTTATCACCGAAATGTTCTATAGTGCGGCAGAATCTCATACAAAATACAACTCAAAAGGTGTTGTGTCACCTCCACTTGGGCCCAAGGACCTTGTACGACCTAGGGTTGACTTCTGGATGCCTTGCGAAGTCCTTCCACCCTATTGGCCGCCACCCGTTAGTCCTATATAGGTAGATCAATCCCCTAGGTTTTTTGGTTGGGGTTTTATTTAGTTAAAAATTAGCCATTGTTGCACCTTTGTGTACTTTGCTTGAGTCCAATGACTAGGCCAAGACCGCTTTTGAAACCCCACTTTTGTCAGTACTTCATATGTATTCGCAATATTCAGATTGATTTTATCATATTATAGCACGTTCTTTGATTGCATCCAGGAATAGACCTTCGTGGTGAGGCTGATCGTGCTTCCAACATCGTCAGTGACCTCTCATCAAAGTCAACTGAACCAAATCGATAGTTATCATCTCATCGAAAGATCGAGACCCTCACCTCTATCAAGTGGTATCAGTTTCAGGTTGCTCCGTGAGAATTTCCAGTTATCTCTAGATTAGATTTATTTTCTTACCTATTTTCAAAGAAAAAGGCACAAAAAGAGATATATATATATGGTCATCCGTGTCCAAGCTAGGCCGAGTCTTTGCAGTTTTCTTTCTAGTGCTTTCATCGTTGAATTATCGGTTTCATCGTCATGTCGAGTTGCTGGTCTTAATGTCTAGTTCCCTTACATTGTCAAGTTCTGTTCACATTAGTCATGTAGTCACTCCATCATCATCCCTTCCACTGTCCACCATCGCCATCCATCAATTTTCATCACATGGTCCCCATCGTTCATTGTCGTAATCATACTTGAGGTCATTCACATCTTCACTTGATCCAATCTGTATCTTTTCTGGTTTCTTTTGGAAAGAGAGAAAGAAAAGAGAGAGAGAAAAATTAAAAATAAAGTGAGCAAAAAAAGAGAGAGAAAAGTTAAAAAAGGACAGAATAAAAAAAGAAACAAAATTCTGATCTATGTAGACTCAACCCCGTACAGGAATTCAGATTGGAATCTGTTTTGCATAGTGTTTAGCAAAATAGGCATATCTTCGTTATGTGAAGTCCATTTTGGCTCCACGGGTACTCAAATTTAAGCTCTCGACGAGCCACATCTGAATAGTTCGTGAAGCAAGTTCATTATTGTTACTTCCAAATCGGCTTCTAAATAGGACATTTTGCCTTCCGAAGTTCGCAAACACAATTTTCACTACTTTCTAGCGAGTTCCTGAATTTTTTCACTCATCATACAAAATCGGAATTGAGTGAATTGGAAAGCTTGAGTCAGCCTTCTTGATAAATTATATCAAAATTGGGACAAATTTTCCAGGGAAAAGTTGGAGAGAGGGTGTTTGGTATATCCTACCTGGAGCTTATTTCTCATCATTATGTTTACTGTCTTTTGATCTTTACTCATATCTTGCTATTGAGAGACAGTTCATATCATTCGTTGCTTCTATTTGTGTAACATCGTGGCTCCATTAGTTTTCTAGGATCGTGTCTCTAGATTGGTCTATCTTAGGAGCATCAGAGTATCGTCGTTAAATGTTTATTCAACATTGCATCTGTGAATTGACTATTGTTAATCTTTTGATACAATATATTTAAGCCTTCCAAGCTCCACATATTTGTACAATGTGAATACCTAAGTTCACCTGACATTCGCCTTACCCGATCTTTGGAGTTATTTGACACCGCTGGCTGCCACTCACCGCCTACTGCATGGTAAGAACTTGTAAGACATTGATATTTTCTATATTGTGAACAATTATCACCACATCCTAGTAGTTACAAATTATGTCAGGTTCCAAAGTTAGAAGTTCTTGGACAACAGGCACATGTTCACCACCATGAGAGGTGCGAGCACACACACACAAGCATGTCTTCGGGTTATCTCTCTACCGCCTTTTAAGGGTAGATTTAATCCCGATATTTATATTGATTGGGAGCTTCAGGTCGAACACATTTTACTAGACATGATTTTCCTAAACTTGAGGTAGTACGAGCTGCCACTCGAGAATTTACTAGTTTTCCTTCCGTTTTGTGGAGTATGTATCGTAAGAAAAACAGTGATAATCAACCTATAACTTGGAAAGGTTTGAAAGCTATAATGATACATCAATTTTTTCTGCTTACTTTAATCATGAACAACTTTAAAAATTCAAACAATTAAAACAAGGCAGTAAGACTGTTAATGCTTACTACCAAGAGTACAAATCTTACACGTATCATTGCGACATAGATGACTGTGAGGATGATACAAAGAATATATATTTTTGTGGTTTGAACTATAACATTCACGCAAGATTTCATTATATTCCACATTACATTAGTCGTATATATGTTCATGCTTGTACCTTTGAGAGAAATGAAGGAAAATGTGTTGGGAGACTATGAATACTAATATATATTCCATTTCATGCTCACCACCACTGGTTGTATCCTCCACCGATGCACCTGCTAGAGTGGCCACCACTCAGATTGTGAGGGTGACATCTCCTCAAGTCTACGGTAGATTACCACTGTGCTACCTACATCATCTGAGTCATTAAGGTAACTTGGTAATCTTGGTAATGATTCTCTTTTAAATGACTTGCTGCATATTTTCTTATTTAAGCATGTTGCAACATGTAATTATGAAACTATTAAAGTTTATTCATCAATGTTGGGTTGGTTTAATGATGAGCACTGTCAATCTGTTGTTATGAATAAGAGCTTCACTTATATGCACACACTGAGTTGCAATATTTTCATGCCTACTAATTTGATAATTTTGGCTTTATATTTCATGACAGGCAAAAGTTACTCACTATCGGTGCAACAAACATTCACGTTTGTTGCCCAAACTTATACACAGGCGCTCCAGCATCGCACGACCAACATCAACATACGAAGCAAGGACAAGCCAGAAGAGCAACTCTTCTTGAACTCGAAGAGCTGATCAAGAAGATTAAGACAACCATGGCGACAGGGCATCACCTTGGTAAAGCCTCCCCTGTCGGGCAAGAGAGCCCGGCCGGGTCGAGGCTATCCCAAGAGCAAGTCCAAGATTTCCCCAGCAGGCTTGCCGAGTCTTCCACGGGCAAATCTCCCCACCAAGGCACCACCGATCCATCGCACCGCGACACAAGTCCGTTATCGATGTGTTGTCGAGCCCCCAATTGATTAAGTGGCTTCCATTTAGCACGTGGCAGCCATTTGGAAGACAAATTACCTTCATATGACACCCGTCCATAGGCGTGTCAAGCTTACACGCAGAAGATGATTAAGCGGCGCAGCAGGCTTGCCGGGCTGCATCCCCAGCACGACACCTAGCAGCACATTTAATGTGCTTTGTCCTAACTGCCAGAGTTAGGTATGATAGCACTGCTAGCTATCTAATCATGAGATAAAGACTGTTTTGCCACTATGGTCACCCCTTAAGCTATAAAAGGAGGTCCAAGGCAAACTAGTAGGAGATTCAGACCCTCACACACTTGTACGCGTGTAGTCTCTCTCCTTGAGGCGACCTTGCCTTGGTTGAGCGCTGCGTGTCCTTGGCGTCCTTCCCATCCAATCTACCAAAAGCAGGAGTAGGGTTTTACGCCTTCCGGTGGCCCGAACCTAGGTAAAAACCTCCAGTGTCACAATTGTCGTGTTGTTCCATGGCCCGCGCTCTTTGTGCAACGTGAGCTTCCCCCTTGCCCAACCACAAGAGGCCGATGGACTCATAGGTGAGCATGGTCATCCATGACATCTTTGGCGCTCCTTGTAGGGGGAGCGCTTGCGTGAACTCGAGCTTGTGAACAACGCGTCAACCATCATCATCGTCTTCTTCATTGTCGTCTTCTCCGTCGATGGCGCCCAAGAAGAAATCTGGCGCGACTGTGCAACCATATACTTCGAAGGCCCCCTCTCACACAACCGAAGATGTCGTAGGCTCCATGGCTGCATTGGGCGAGGTGGGTGCCGTGGGAGACACGACCGACGCAGGCGGCACCATCGTTGTGTCCCATACGGCCGAAGCGAGAGTAGAAAGCATCGGGGGCGAGCGATGTCAACAACTATGCGATGATCATAACTCACGAGTAGCAGGTGGGGGAGATGCTCGAACTCAACCTCCCCACCATGCTGGCAAGTGCAACCGCAACAACGACGCCCGCTCTGGTGCGATTCGTGATCAGCCTACCGAGCCTGCCACTGGCACGGCCACTGGGCACGCACCTCCCCCGGAGCAAGGCGATCAAGACAAAGCGCCCAACGGGGATGCCAATCGCCGAGCCTGACCAGTTCATCATTAAACCACCTTGGTGAACGGTTCGCGATGGCAAGAAAGTGGTGACGCCCCTACTGGCGCTGCCAGGAGTCAGGCGACGTCACGATCTGCCTCGTCGACTATACCGAGCACAACCACGGAAGCCATGGCGCGGGCCCAACTTCTATTAAAATTTCCACCACGAGCTGATCAGATGGATGAGTGGAGAGCCACCATCCAGAGTTTGATCGGCTTCGCTAAGGCTGAAAAATCCAGGCAAGCAGAGCCATCACAATGCCCGCGGATAGCAACAGCAACCCAGGCCGCTGGCCATATTGAGGGGGCCGTGCCAACGGTGTTGTCTCCTCAGTGGCAGCACACCCAGAGGCAGCAACAAGAACCCCGTGACCACGAGCCCGATGAAGCTTTGATGGCCTCATCTAGTACGCGAGCCCATCAAGATCAGCGACAAGTCCAGGAGGATCGGCGGACGGAAGATGCGCTTGTCACTATTGAGCGGTGCCGAGAGACCGCGGTGCAATGGTCCAGACGTCGAAGAACTAGCGCTAGTGATGGCGGGTACTTATAACACCCTGGATTTTGCCCTTTTCTTTTTCTGATGATTTTCTTGGATATCTTGTTTTGATTTGCCTTTATGTGGCTATGTGATTCTGAAACTTGGGAAGATCATGTCTTCCTAGGTTTTATAGTGGCTTCCCATCCTCATCATCATCTCAAGATCATGTCATTTTAATCCTTGACCCAATTCCAATATTCTTTTTCTAGAGAATATTCCTTTTCTGTTAAAAGAATAACCCTTCAAACTCTAGGTTGTGAAGCAGCCTATCTTTCTGCCACTCCATAAATCCCTAAATAATTTTCATAAATTGTTTGGGTCCTATCTTGCTCAAATATGGCAAAATATTTCATTGTCATGTTCATAAATCATCCAAATTCATTTCCTATTTTGCCCTAAATGGCACTTTGCAAAGCAAGTGCTATTTATCTTTGCTTGATTGGCTTTAAAAATTTTGGACATCTTTTCCTATCTATATCGTTGCCTTGTGCCAAATTTCAACCTCATTTGCCTAGTAAATAGTTTTCAGCAATTTTCCAAAGTTTTTGTCCATGAAGGAACTTTGTGAAGGAGCTATATTCTAGGCAAGTCCAAATGAGTTGAACCTTTTCCACATACTTCATTTGATCAATTCATGCCTCGCCACCAAATTTGAGTTTATGTAACTCATCTATGTGAGCCCAGCTCCAAATCTTGGTTTCTAGTCAGATTTTGACTTTGTGAAGCAAATATATTTTACATTGGTTCATTTGAGCTAAACATTTACCCGGACATTCTCCTAA
>LR738711.1:462557918-462655282 GCA_902687465.1 Secale cereale
CACGAAGTTTTGGCCCATTTCATCTAACCAATTGCTCTGTGCAATTTTTCCAATTTTTTGTCCAGGGAGGTGCTTTATGAAGCAAGTGCTAGTTTGGTTCATCTAAATGGCATGGAACTTTTGGGGCATCTTCATATCATCAAATCATTGGGCCATGGCCATTTTCAGCTCATTTCATGCACTTAAGTGAGTGCTACTTCATCATTCCC
Source organism: Secale cereale (assembly GCA_902687465.1). Taxonomy (NCBI): domain Eukaryota; kingdom Viridiplantae; phylum Streptophyta; class Magnoliopsida; order Poales; family Poaceae; genus Secale; species Secale cereale. Next base: position 462,558,128 of record LR738711.1, read on the forward strand.
TTATCTGGCCATTTTGGCACTTTCTACAGCAAGTACCCTCTAAACCTCTCCTCTCGAGCTCATTTTTGGTAGTCAGCATCACATTAGTATGTGATCATCACCAGGCAAACCCATTCCTCCGTGGCTAAGCATGCCCCCCCCCTCTGCTCAGCACAAACACATTGCTACTATTCTGGTTTGGCTCCCTCCGTGTCTCAACGCCTCTTATTGTCAAGGAGCTCCCATGTGCTCGTCTGCATCGTCTTGCATCGCTGTGGTAGGGTCGCCATCGCCGCGCCCGTGCCACAACCCTCCCTTGACCTCCATTGGTGTTGAGCTGGAGCTCTCTAGAGCATCCCCGAGCCCTACCCTGCCCTATATAAGGAGTCCCCGGGCTCCTGCGCACCTCACCCACTCCTCCATCGCCTCATTTGTTCACCGGAGTAGCCAAATCTCGTCGTTTGTCCTCGGTGGTCGCCGGAGTTAGAGCTACCCCGGCCACCGAAGACCCCCTCTCCTCCTCCCGAGCCCTCCATAGAGTCCCCTCCTCCCAAAGAGCCGCCCCACCCACTTGCCCCCTCGCCGGAGCGCCCACATCGCTGAGAGCCGCCGCCGCCCGAAGCTCCATGCCGCCTCCATCGCCACGACCTCTGCTCCTCCCCAGGCCTTCCCCTGCGCTCCTTCTTGCTTGGAACAGACGTGGCGCAGCCCTGCAGTCCCGCTATTGTGCTTGGCCGGGCTGGAGACCGCCAGAGCCGGCCGACCCCTTCGTCGCTGCTCGCCCTTGCCTCATCTAGCTTCTTCTCTGTTTCCCTCATGGGGGAATAGGAGGAAGAAGACGGGTGCTGGCTCGGCCCCTTCCCCTGCCCCCGGGCCCCACGCGCAAGTGGCCCAGTGCCCCGCCACATTATGTAAGTGGAAACGTATTTTCGAGGAATGTGTTTTCCTCTTCTGAAAGCGTATTTCTTCTTTTCTTTTACCTAAAGTACATTTTCCATTCTGGAAAGCGTATTCTTGTCTACTTCAGCCTAATATATGCTTTCTCTTTCAAAAAACAGATTTGGCCTGAAGGCGCTTTCAGTTTTCCTCCCAAGGACTTGTTTGTAGTAACTTTTATTACATATTAGTCCCTCTCCATCTTCACCTCGTATCTTCGTGACCGTAACTCCGATCGAGGTGAAACCAACGCCCACTTCTTCGTCTCGTCGAGGCCTTTCTGTTGGTACCATTTTCACTAGATGGTACCACAGTGAAAATGACCATTTTCCCCTACTTCTAGTCTGCCCCCTCTAAGAGAGAAGCATGTTCGGCGTTTCATTCCATGGCTTCACCGCACTTCTCCCCGGAGTCTCCGTCAGCCCCAGGCAAGCCACAAAAGCCACTTCCACGATAGACATTCAATAGCCATGGTTTCTACTTGAATATCTAATAAAAGTTTGCCCATTAACTGCATGTTTGTTTGCTACTACCGTCGTTGTTTCAGTTATACTCGTGGTTTCATGTTCACCTTCATGCTATGTTCCAATGTTTCTTGTCATCTTGTACTACTTGCTAGTATTATTGTCAGATGTTATCCTTGGTGGTAGTAGTACATGATGAAGGTAGTGGTGTTCATACGGATGCATGATTATCGTCTAATGTTGCCATGCATGTTCCTTTGCATCTAGTTGGTTACATGCTTACTTGGTAGTATTATTAATATGTCCTTGCTTGGTATTTATTCTACATTCTAGTGGTCATGTTATGCTATGAGTAGTGTTATACTTGTGATATTCATGCTCGTCTGTATGCCATGCTCATTCGGTATATAATTCATTGTTGTTGATATGCTTGATGATTATGTTGCACCCTCATGCTTATGTTGGTATCATGCTCACATGCATTGTAGTTGCATCATGTTATTATGACTCAGCTCATTGCATTCAAGTTAAACCAGACTGAAATGAACTTGAACAACTGTTGGCTGAGTCATGGTGCCACCAAATCGAGCTGACCAGTGCAGCCACACTTGCCTTATGGGGGGTCCTAACTGGGTCTATTGTCATGCCTCTCTCCAGTGCCTCCAACGAGGGAAGGTTATGGGCGCGCGCTACCCTGATTAGGTAGGCAGACATAAGCCTTGTGTGCCCGTTGTTGTTGTAAGGTACCTTGTCCCCGTTTGGGACCATGTATGTTTTACCACGATAGCGGCCGTTAGATGTCACGAGTTTACATCAGGGCCAGCCAGTACTTACCCCAAAGGGGAGTTGGTCGGAGTGGCCGGGAGAGTGTGATGGCAATAGAATGGTTTTGTTGGACCGTCGTTGGACCACCCGAATGGGAGTGCGAGGCCATGGGTTCTGTGGTGTGGGTATAGTTACTATCCTCTACAGAGTGTGTGTTAAATCTATCGATAGCCACGCCCGCAGATATGGGCCCAGTTCTTAGTCGGTCACACTATGAGCCAACTGATAGAGGCAAAGGTGTCCCGTCTTTCGATGAGATGGTGGCTATCGTTTTTAGTGGAGTAGACTTCGACAATCCAACTACGAATGTGCGAGGACGTCGCGCCTTAGCAATCGCTAAACCAACTCTGAGAGGTTATTGATCACGCCGGAGCACGATCAACCTGACCACGAGGGTCTATTTCCTACAAGCAAACGAAGAACAAGCAAGAAACTAAGATTGCAATCTGGATATTGCGAATATAAGAGGAAAGCTTTATTGATCAAGGTGGGGTTCTGTGACGCCTTGGTCTGGTCGTTGAACACAAACGAAGTACGCGAAGTTGCAGCTATGGCGAACTTTTAATCTGAACAAAACCCAAAGTCTAAACGACGCCCTAAGGGTTGTATATATGGGGGAAAGAGGGGGGAATTTCGTGGCCCTTGGTGGAGGGGTCCGAAACCAACCCTAGCTCTTGTTTCCCCACACATACGGACTCTAAAAACAGCCTATACTCAAGTATTTCAAAATTACATGGGCCTGGCCCAATAATAAGGTGACGCAGCACCTATAATAGCCTCTGGACGAAATTTATGAAGTGGCGTCTTGTATATTTCGTCTAAGGCTTCACGCACTCATTATGGTGGCTTCAAAGTCCTGAAATCATCACTTGTAACTCCATTGTTGTTCCCCTTGCGCATGCCATCATCTCCATGCTTGATCTAACTCCAATGTTCATCCTTCTTGTCCAAGCTAGGCCCTTCATTTGTAAGCAAGACAAATGTATCCAATTTAGGCAGCATCATATTCTCATGAACATTAGATTCTTTACCAAGAAACGAAAGTACCTGGTAATTTAACTGGCGTGCGCGAGCTCTAGTAATTGGTCCTGTATATGTGTCCGTTGGAGCTGTGGGTGTAACCTTGTTAGTGATGTCCTCATCATCCTCCCCTTCTTGAATTGAAGTCGTCCTCGACGGAAGCTCATCTTCCTCACCCAAGTAAGGCTTCAAATCTGCAATGTTAAATGTGGGACTAACTCCAAAATCTGCAGGCAACTCAAGCTTATATGCATTATCATTAATTTTCTCTAGCACCTTGAAAGGACCATCAGCACGTGGCATTATCTTTGACTTGCGCAAATTAGGAAACATATCCTTACGCAAATGTAACCAAACAAGATCTCCAGGTGCAAAGACAACACGTTTTCTACCCTTATCTCCAACAAGTTTATATTTAGCATTCATGTGCTCAATATTTTCCTTAGTTAACTCATGCATTTTTAAGATCAATTCAGCACGTTGTTTAGCATCAAAATTAACCTTCTCCGAAGATGGAAGAGGCAACAAATCAATAGGTGCACGAGGTAGGAAACCATAGACAGTTTCAAAAGGGCACATCTTAGTAGTAGAATGCAACGAACGATTATAAGCAAATTCAATATGAGGCAAGCATTCTTCCCACATTTTCTTATTATTCTTCAAAACAGCCCTAAGCATAGTAGACAAAGTTCTGTTGACTACTTCAGTTTGACCATCAGTTTGGGGGTGACAAGTAGTACTAAAAAGAAGTTTAGTCCCCAACTTAGCCCATAAACATCTCCCAAAGTGGCTAAGAAATTTAGTATCACGACCTGAAACAATAGTATTTGGCACACCATGCAAGCGAATAATTTCACGAAAGAACAAATCAGCAACATTAGCAGCATCATCGCTTTTATGACATGGTATAAAGTGTGCCATCTTCGAGAACCTATCCACGACAAAAAATATGCTATCCCTCCCCTTCTTTGTTCGAGGTAAACCCAAAACAAAGTCCATAGATATATCTTCCCAAGGAACACTAGGGACAGGCAAAGGCATATATAAACCATGAGGATTGAGTCGTGACTTAACTTTTTGACATGTAGTGCAGCGAGCAACAAAACGCTCAACATCCCATCGCATCTTTGGCCAAAAGAAATGTGTAGCAAGTATGTCCTCCGTCTTCTTCACGCCAAAGTGTCCCATTAATCCTCCTCCATGCGCCTCCTGCAACAACAAAAAATGAATAGAGCTAGCTGGAATGCATAGCTTGTTAGCACGAAACACAAATCCATCATTAACGACGAACTTGTTCCATGTTCTCCCTTCTTTACAATTCTGTAATACATCTTTAAATTCAGCATCATGCACATATTGATCTTTGATGGTTTCCAAACCAAATATTTTAAAGTCAAGTTGTGAAAGCATAGTATAACGACAAGACAATGCATCAGCAATAACATTTTCTTTTCCCTTCTTGTGTTTAATAACATAAGGGAAAGTCTCTATGAATTCAACCCATTTAGCATGTCTACGGTTCAGTTTTGCTTGACTTTTAATGTGCTTTAAAGATTCATGATCAGAATGTATAACAAATTCTTTGGGCCATAAATAATGTTGCCATGTCTCCAAAGTCCGAACAAGAGCATATAATTCCTTATCATAAGTAGAATAATTCAGACTAGGCCCACTCGATTTTTCAGAAAAATATGCAACATGTTTACCATCTTGTAATAACACACCTCCTAACCCAATTCCACTAGCATCACATTCAAGCTCAAAAGTCTTATCAAAATCAGGAAGTTGGAGTAAAGGAGCATGTGTCAACTTATCTTTCAATACCGTGAATTATTCTTCATGTGCAGTACCCCAAACAAAAGGCACATCCTTCTTTGTAAGCTCATTGAGAGGTGCAGCAATGGTGCTGAAATCTCTCACAAAACGCCGATAGAATCCAGCGAGGCCAAGGAAACTCCTCACGTGTGTGACCGTTTTGGGCTGCGGCCAACTCTCAATAGCTTCAATATTGGCTTTATCAACCTCAATTCCCTGTGGAGTAACAACATAGCCAAGAAAAGATACTCGGTCGGTGCAAAAGGTGCACTTTCCAAGGTTACCAAACAAACGTGCATCATGTAGAGCAATAAAAACAGCACATAAATGTTCCAAATGTTCCTCCAAAGATCTGCTAAAAATCAATATATCATCAAAGTAAACTACCACAAATCATCCAATGAAAGCACGAAAAACTTCATTCATTAATCTCATGAAAGTACTAGGTGCATTAGTTAACCCAAAAGGCATGACTAACCACTCATATAATCCAAACTTAGTTTTAAATGTTGTTTTCCATTCATCTCCCAATTTCATATGAATTTGATGGTATCCACTACGCAAATCAACTTTGGAGAATATTGTAGAGCCACTCAATTCATCAAGCATATCATCTAGCCTAGGAATAGGATGACGATAACGAATAGTAATATTATTAATGCCTCTACAATCAACACACATACGCGATGTACCATCCTTTTTCGGCACTAGAATAATAGGAACAGCACACGGACTAAGGGATTCGCGTATATAACCTTTGTCGAGTAGCTCCTGTACTTGACGCATAATCTCCTTCGTCTCTTCTGGATTGGTACGGTATGGTGCGCGGTTGGGTAGCGATGCACCAGGAATTAAGTCAATCTGATGATCAATCCCTCGAATAGGTGGTAATCCCGGTGGCATGTCTTGTGGAAAGACGTCGGCGAACTCCTGCAAAATGTTAGTGACAGCAGGAGGCAAAGAGGAAGGCACGTCCTCGAATGAAAATAATGCCTCTTTGCATACAAAAGCATAGCAAACAGATTTGCTAAAATCTAGCTCATCAATATCAGATTGGGTGGCAAATAAACATGCACTTTTCAATTAAATTTCAGAAGCAACAGTAGATGGTTTATTATTAGGCTTCATTTGTTGCTCAAATTCTTTTGCCACAATCTGATTTTCACTCTTATTTTTCTCCTGTTTTGCTTTATTAGCTCTATTAATATCATCTTTCAAAATGGAATCAGGAGTCATAGGAAGCAAAGTAATATTTTTTATCCTTATGAACAAGAGTATACTGATTGTTTCTACCATGGTGTACAGAATTTTTATCAAATTGCCATGGTCTACCAAGTAATAAGGAACATGCTTGCATAGGTACCACATCACAATCAACATAATCAACATATGTAGAGATACTAAAATGCATACGAACAGTACGTGTTACCTTAACCTTGCCGCTGTTGTTGAACCATTGGATGTAGTAAGGATGTGGATGTGGTCTTGTGGTGAGAGATAGCTTCTCCACCATCTCCATGCTAGCCAAGTTGTTGCAACTCCCTCCATCTATGATCACGCGAACAGAACGTTCCTTCACGACTCCCTTTGTATGGAACAAATTATGCCTCTGATTTTGCTCAGCTTGTGTAACCTGCACACTCAAAACACGTTGAGCTACTAAACATTCATACATGTCAGCATCTTCAGGAGCCATGTATCGCGTCTCATGCTCAGAATCATCTCCACCGTGTTCTTCACGTGTAATAAGAGCCGACGTCTCCTCATCATAGTCACTAGCGGATTCATATCCACCATCCTCAGTAGCAATCATCACATGCTGAGATTTGCAATCTCTCGCAAAATGTCCTCTTCCCTTACAACGACGACAAATAATATCACTGGTGTGCCCTATTGATGCCATGGAAGAAGAAGAACTCTGTGCAGGCCCAATAGGTGTGCTCTTGGCAGATAATGGTGGTTGTGCCTGCTTCCTTGTATCACGGCTGGAGGTAACAGATGATGGAGGTGTGGGTGCAGTAGAATGTGTGGAAGTAGAGGATGCACGCGGTGTCCATGATGAACGTCGACCTACAGAAAAGTTAGTCTGTGCCAATGCCTGTCGATCCTGCACTTCACGTTCAGCTTTACAAGCAAGATGGAATAAACGAGTGATATTATTATAATCCTTATACTCTAGAATGGTCTGAATCTCTCTATTTAATCCACCCATAAAACATGCAAGCATAGCTTCATTCTCCTCAATAATACCACATCTAATAAGGCCAGTTTGTAATTGCTGATAATATTCTTCTACGGAATTTATTCCTTGTCTTAAGCGCTGCAATTTTTGAAGTAATTCACGTTGATAATATGGTGGAACCCAACGAGTACACATAGCAGTTTTCAAAGCAGCCCAAGTAGCTGTAATAGGATATAATCTACAATGTTCACACCACCAAACACATGCAAAACTAGTGAAGGCACAAACAGCAGCAGGAACACGTCTCTCCTCGGGATAATGTAAACATGTAAAACGTTGTTCAGTTCCTAACTCCCAAGTAAGATATATATCAGGAACATATCTACCCTCAAATGGTGGAATATTCAATTTCAGTTTAGGAAGATGGTCATGTACCTCAGGTGGTGGTGCAGCCCTACCGTTGCGATGATATGCATGAGGACGACCTGGTGGTGGTGGTGCTGGTTATTGCACGTAGTTCTGATTTTGGTCAACCTCATCCTCGTAATGGTCCTCCACCTCTGCAGTAGCAGCAAGAGCTACAGAAACATCAACAACAGCACCAGAAGCTTGACCAGGCTCAAGGGGAACGCGATGTGCTCGTCCCACTTGATTTGGAAGGCGATGTTGTTGTTGTTGTAGAGGTGGGACAGCTGCAGCAGCCGGTGGTGGTGGAAAACGCGAAAGCAATTTAGCAAACTTGTTATCGAGCTTTGTTTCAAACGTCTTCTCCATGCCATCTATCTTCTCCATGGCCTCGTCAAATCTGTTTAGCACATCTTGCACATGTACACTCATCATTTGCTGAAACTTATCATGAAGCTCCTTGTTCGTCAAGTTCTCCCAGTCAGTCTCGTCGACTTGTGATCCTGACATGGTTAGCAGCAATAGAAACACACAAGAATATGATCCTATAGACTACTAATAAGTGGTGGTGGTGGCGGGTGTCACAAATCCGACAAGCAAATCTTAAATTCTTACCAGTTCTTACCCAGCAGCAGGTGGTGATCGGCAACCGTGGTAGTCAAAACACTCAAATCTTGGATAAAGCGATTACCAGGGAGAGTCAAACGCACGACGTAGATGTCTATGGAGCTGGGAAGGCTTATAAGCTGGTAGCAAAAGGGGTAAGCAATAATCAATTCAGAGATGCAAAGTTGAATAAACGCTCAACGACGATACTGTGCTGGTCCTAGGCTAGACCGTACTAGAGACGCGAGCCTAGAACAATAACAAAATCATGGCGCTACACGTAATAAAGGGGAAAGCACACTCCGAATTTTTTTCACCTTTTTTCGCTCTTTTTTTTGCCGAAAATCACTATAATGGCGGGTGTCTCAAAACACTTCCCAAGACAAACTAAGATGAGAGGCACGAAAAAAAAATGAAGTTATTTTTTTTTGGAATCAGGGCAGCGACTACGAAAAAGTGCGGTAAAAAACAGTATGGTGGCACGTGTCCCAAAAGACTCAGAAAAGCCCAAAAATAGGATAGGGAAAAAATATTTGCACTTGTCGAAATTTTGGCCTAAAAACTATCGATTTTTTTTTCGAGACCTACTCAGGCAAGGAAACACGAAACCGAAACTAGATGGATCAGGAAAGACAATCTAGAACGAAAAGAACTCGGATTGGTGGTGGATATGTGGTGGTGGTATTTGGCAGCGGTGGTGGTATATGGATACGGATCGGTGGTGGTATGTGGCAGTAGCGATGAAGATGTTGCGGCGGCGTCGTGACAACTTATGACCAGAACTCGAAACTCTAAAAGACTAGACGCTAAGACCAGCAACTTGACACCACGATGCAACCGCAAATTCAACTAAGCAAACACGGAAAAGATTATGCAATGGCTCAGACTGGTTCGGATATGATGAACTAACCCTAATTTTTTTGGCTTTTTCGTGGACTGTAGGTATGAAGAACAGACTCGATCTAATATACGAAAAACTGTAAAATCTCATCGAGCAACCTGGAAATCTGATACCACTTGATAGAGGCAAAGGTGTCCCGTCTTTCGATGAGATGGTGGATATCATTTTCAGTGGAGTAGACTTTGACGGTCCGACTAGGAACGTGCGAGGACGTCGCGCCTTAGCAATCGCTAAACCAACTCTGAGAGGTTATTGATCACGCCGGAGCACGATCAACCTGACCACGAGGGTCTATTTCCTGCAAGCAAACGAAGTACAAGCAAGAATCTAAGATTGCAATCTGGATATTGCGAATATAAGAGGAAAGCTTTATTGATCAAGGTGGGGTTCTATGACGCCTTGGTCTGGTCGTTGAACACAAACGAAGTACGCGAAGTTGCAGCTATGGTGAACTTTTAATCTAAACAAAACCCAAAGTCTAAACGACGACCTAAGGGCTGTATATATGGGGAAAGAGGGGGGAATTTCGTGGCCCTTGGTGGAGAAGTCTGAAACCAACCCTAACTCTTGTTTCCCCACACATACGGACTCTAAAAACAACCTATACTCAAGTATTTCAAAATTACATGGGCCTGGCCCAATAATAAGGTGACGCAGCACCTATAATAGCCTCTGGATGAAATTTATGAAGTGGCATCTTGTATATTTCGTCCAAGGCTTCACGCACTCATTATGGTGGCTTCAAAGTCCTGAAATCATCACTTGTAACTCCATTCTTGTTCCCCTTGCGCATGCCATCATCTCCATGCTTGATCTTGCTCCAATGTTCATCCTTCTTGTCCAAGCTAGGCCCTTCATTTGTAAGCAAGGCAAATGTATCCAATTTAGGCAGCATCATATTCTCATGAACATTAGATTCATTACCAAGAAACGAAAGTACCTGGTAATTTAACTAGCGTGCGTGAGCTCTAGTAATTGGTCCTGTATATGTGTCAATTGGAGTTGTGGGTGTAACCTTGTTAGTGATGTCCTCATCACCAACTATAATAATAACTTGATTAATAATAACCCCGGTTCGATGATGATAAAGAGCTTGGTTGTTATCGTGAGAGGATCACGATGGTATCGTGTATACCGAAGTTGGTAAGTCGATATATGATATGGTTACAAGGTAACCGCCGAGCAAGAATAAGTTGGTACATGAGAATGTTAACCTGTTGTATGTAGTATCGTCATGTTCATATGCTCATGCCATGTTGATGTTATTCTAACCGTATCATGTTCACCTTGTGCATGCCATGTTATCCTGATGATTGCTTTAACCTATTAATGCCATGTTGTTGTTTGTCTTGACTGCTTTTGGTTATTGTGAGCTTGCAAGTACATTCAATGTACTGACCTAGCATGTCATGCCAGTTTGCAGGTCGTGCCCAGTTTGCTTGCTTGTTTGGTGTGGTTCCCGTGTTCGCGAGCTAGGATAAACGTTCTAGCCAGAGTCCATGTGGATTGGAGTCCATCATTGTTGTTCGTTGTTCCACTGCCGGTAGAGGTTCCACTGCCTCGAGTTGTTATGATGTTTGCATAAAGACTTCACCTTGATCTCTGGGCTGGAATACGGGGCGTTTCGGTTTCTCTGAGCTGGGGTGCCAGAAGGCTTGGTATAATACAAGTATATTCTACTCAGACTTTCCAACAAGTATACATCAGAGATACACCTTTATTGCAGCAATGATTAAACCAGCAGGAGAACAAAATTGGATCCAAGTACAACACGTATTTCAAGTCAAAGGTATGGTCCGTACACAATGATTGATTCTGCCACGAGTCAGTTTTAAAGCATGCAACACCCAGAAGTCAGTCCAAATATGCAATGAATTCAGCAAGGACAGTCAAACAATTCTTGTCATACAAGTAATCAGCTGCAGGAATGACAAGAATATATATATGTTATTCCGTTCACCAAGAAACTTAGTTCAGTCCTTCTCCACAATTTATCAGCGAAGCGTACAAGGCAAGATTCATCGGTCTACATAAGCAAGGTATGCATGGTTTCCCATGCAATATATTCAGTCTTCTTCGATAAGGTACTGCAAAAGCTTCTGGCATAAGGTATCGAATCTTCCCTAGTAAGTCTTTAAGTGGGGAAGCTTCTGAGGTACGCTATCTAGCCTTCCTCGGCAAGCTATCTGCCGAAAGCTTCGAGCACAAGTCATCTAGTCTTCCTCATCACGATTCTCCTAATGGTTTTCAACACAAGCAATCCATTCTTCTTCAGTATGGCACTGGTACAAGATATTAAACAATGAGTTTTCAGCATATGACAGTGTTTCCAAGTGGTAGATCTGCAACAGTTGGGTCAGAAACAAGAATCAGTCAGAACAAAGGTATGGCTCGAGAATCAGATATTTTTTCATACAATAAGTATGCTGCCAAGTTCATGCAAGTCCCTCGCACAAGGAAGAATTCACAGTACGCATCTGACAACCTCACCGGTTATTCAAGAGACAGAAAACCAGTGAGTGATGCAAGAATTGACAGGTCTTGAAGAAAGACAACCTTGAGACAACATCTTGGCAGTAATTATCAAGATCAGCCCCCACACCTCTGATAAGGTGATGTTATTAATCCGGTCATTGTCTCGCATAGTCAACAACAGTAATGAGATCTATATAAGCACATGTGAACCAGATAAATATCCCGTGACTCAATACATGAACAAGACCATGGTATGATTCATATTATTGTTTTGAACCCAGAAGGTATGCATATATATTCGAGCAGCACGATGCCTGGATAGAAGAGAGTGCTTGTTCCATGGGAAGATGTGTTCCCAACTCCGTGGAATATTCTCCCTACTCGATACAGAATAACACCTCTCTCAAGAATTAATATCAAGAAGGAAACCTTTACCAGTAAAGATAATTTTTCGAACACCAGCTAAGCCAACAGATATGAAAGAAAATTGGAGTTAGTATGAATAGGAACATATGAGGTAAGTCATGTCAGAATGTCAGGTACGGTGAAGCAAACCACCCCAGATTAAGGCAGTCAGTGAGATCCAATTTAGTGGAAACATTCTATAAGAGTAAATAGGAGAAACCCGAGTTGGAAACGGTTTCTTCAAGTCAGAATATTTACTAGTTCCTTAAGCAACCAAATCTCGAGGACAAGATTTTTTTAAGGGAGGAGGTTTGTAACACCTTGGATTTTGCCCTTTTATTTTTCTGATGATTTTCTTGTATTTCTTATTTTGATTTGCCTTTCTGTGGCTATGTGGTTCTGAAACTTGGGAAGATCATGTCTTCCTAGGTTTTATAGTGGCTTGCCATCCACATCATCATCTCAAGATCATGTCATTTTCATCCTTGACCCAATTCCAATATTATTTTTCTAGGGAATATTCCTTTTCTGTTAAAGGAATAACCCTTCAAACTCTAGGTTGTGAAGAAACCTATCTTTCTCTCACTCCATAAATCCCCAAATAATTCCCATAAATTGTATGGGTCCTATCTTGCTCAAATATGGCAAAATATTTCGTTGCCATATTCATAAATCATCCACCAACAATTCATTTCCTGTTCTGCCCTAAATGACACTTTGCAAAGCAAGTGCTATTTGTCTTTGCTTGACTGCCTCCAAACTTTTTGGACGTCTAGCCATATCTTTCTTCTGTGCCAAACTTGAACCTTATTTTCCTAGTAAAATATTGTTCAACAAATTTTCAAAGTTTCTATCCAAGAAGGAACTTTGTGAAGGAGGTATATTCTAGGCATGTCCAAATGAGTTGAAACTTTGCCACATCCTTCATTTGATTAAATCATGCCTCTCTACCAAATTTGAGCTCATGTAACTCATCTATGTGAGCCCAGCTCCAAATCTTGGTTTCTGGTCAGATTTTCACTTTGTGAAGCAACTATATTTTATATTGCTTCATTTTTTGAGCAAATTTTATATTGCTTCATTAGAGCTCAAAATGTACCAGGACGTTCTACTAACTATATGAACTCCCTCCACCAAGTTTTGGCCCATTTCATCTAACCTATTGCCCTATGCAGTTTTACCAATTTTATGTCCATGGAGATGCTTTATGAAGCAAATGCTAGTTTGGTTCATCCAAACGGCATGAAACTTTTTGGGTATCTTAATATCTTCAAATCGTTTGGCCATGCCCATTTCAGATCATTTCGTGCACTTAAGTGAGTGCTACTTCATCATTCCCTTATCTGACCATTTTGGCACTTTCTACAGCAAGTACCCTCTAAACCTCTCTTCTCAAGCTCATTTTTGGTAATCAACATCATCTTAGCATGTGATCATCACCAGAAAAACCCATTCCTTCGTGGCTAAGCATGGGCCCCCTCTGCTCAGCACAAACATGTTGCTACTGTTCTGGTTTGGCTCCTCCTACAAATCTCTTCTTTGCCCTGAGATCTTTTCTCTCTTCATTGTAAGAAAGGGCACGAAGGACTATCTACTAGACATGATGTGGCCGATCATCTGGCACCACGTATGCCAGTACACGCAGTGACCATGGGCCACACCAGCCAAATCTCGTGCTCTGGCACGTTGTCGCCCATGTTGCCGTCGTTTCCCTCCGTGTCTCGACGCCTCTTATTATCTAGGAGCTCCCCCGTGCTCGTCTACACCGTCCTGCATTGCTCCCCCGCCCTGCATCACTGTGGTGTGGTCGCCATCGCCGCGCCCGTGCCACAACCCTCCCTTGACCTCCATTGGTGTCGAGCTGGATCTCTCTAGACCATCCCCGAGCCCCCCTGGCCCATATAAGGAGTGCCCGAGCTCCTCCGCACCTCACCCACTCCTCCCTCACCTCATTTGTTCATCGGAGTAGCCAAATCTCGTCGTGTCCTCGCCGTTCGTCCTCGATGGTCGCCGGAGATCGAGTTACCCGGACACCGCTGGCCCCCTCTCCTCCTCCCGAACCCTCAACCGAGTCCCCCTCCTCCCAAAGAGCCGCCCCACCCACTTGCCGCCTCGTCGGAGCGCCCGCATCACCGAGAGTCGCCGCCGCCCGAAGCTCCCCGCCGCCTCCGTCGCCGCGACCTCTGCTCATTCCCACACCTTCTACCACGCTCTTTCTTGCTTGGAATGGACGCGGCGCAGCCCCGCAGTGCTGCCGGTGTGCTCGGCCCGGCCGGAGACCGCCGGAGCCGGCCGGCCCCTTCACCGCAGCTCACCCCTACCTCAGCTTGCATCTCCATTGTTTCCCTCATGGGTTAACAGGAGGAAGAAGAAGAGCGCTGGCTCGGCCCCTTCCCCTGCCCCCTGGACCCCACGCATCGGTGGCCCAGTGGCCCGCCACGTCATGTAAGTGGAAACATATTTTCCAGGAATACGTTTTCTTCTTCTGAAAGCATATTTCTTCTTTTCTTTTACCTAAAGTACATTTTCCATTCTGGAAAGTGTATTCCTATGTACTATAGCCTAATATACGCTTTCTCTTTTAGTATTTGGCTTGAAGGCGCTTTCAGTTTTTCTCCCATGGACTTGTTTGTAGTAACTTCTATTACAGATTAGTCCCTCTCCTTCTTCACCTCGTACCTTCGTGACCATAACTCCGATCTAGGTGAAACCAACGCCCACTTCGTCTCGTCGAGACCTTTCTGTTGGTGCCATTTTCACTAGGTGTTCCCATAGTGAAAATGACCATTTTCCCTTGCTTCTAATCAGCCCCCTCCAAGAGAGAAGCCGTTCGATGTTTCATTCTACGGCTTCACTGCACTTCTCCCCGGATTCTCCGTCAGCCCCAGGCAAGCCACAACAACCACTTGAATGATAGTCATGCAATAGCCATGGTTTCTACTTGAATATTTAATAAAAGTTTGCCAATTAAATGCCTATTTGTTCTGTACTACTATCGTTGTTTCAGTTATACTCATGGTTTCATGTTCACCTTCATGCTATGTTCCGATGTTTCTTGTCATCTTGTACTACTTTTCACATGTTATGATTGGTAGTAGTAGTAGTACATGCTGGTAGTAGTGGTGTTCATCCGGATGCATGATTATCGCCTGCCGTTGCCATGCATGTACTTTTGCATCTAGTTGGTTACATGCTTACTTGCTAGTATTATTGATATGTCCTTGCTCGGTATTTATTCTAGATGCTAGTGGTCATGTTATGCTATGATTAGTGTTATACTTCTGATATTCATGCTCGTTAGTATGCCATGCTCATTCGGTATATGATTTATTGCTGTTGATATGCTTGATGATTATGTTGCACCCCCATGCTTATGTTGGTATCATGCTCACACGCATTGTAGTTGCATCATGTTATTATAACTCAGCTCATTGCATTCAAGTTAAACCGGGCTTAAATGAACCAGGACAACAGTTGGTTGAGTCATGGTGCCACCAAATCGAGCTGGCCAGTGCAGCCACGCTTCCCTTATAGGGGGGGTACTAACGGGTCTATTATCATGCCACTCGCCGGTGCATCCAACAAGGGAAGGTTATGGGCGCGCGCTACCCTGATCAGGTAGGCCGACATAAGCCTTGTGTGCCCGTTGTTGTTGTAAGGTACCTTGTCCCCTTTTGGGACCTTTTATGTTTTGCCACGGTGGTGGCCTTTGCATGTCACGAGTTGACATCGGGGCCACCTATGACTTAACCCAAAGGTGAGTTGGTCGGAGTGGCCAAGAGAGTGTGATGGCAATAGAACGGTTTTGTCGGAACATCGTTGGTCCACCCGAATGGGAGTGCGAGGCCATGGGTTCTGTGGTGTGGGTACAGTGTACTAACCTCTACATAGTGTGTGTTGAATCTATCGATAGCCGCAACCCCGGATATGGGCCCTGTCCGTAGTAGGTCACACTATGAGCCAACCATAATAATAACTTGATTAATAATAACCCCGGTTCGATGATGACAAAGAAGTTGGTTGTGATCGTGAGAGGATCACGATGGTATCGTGTATATCGAAGTTGGTAAGTGGATGTATGAGATGGTTAGGAGGTAACCACCGAGCAAGAGTAAGTTGGTGCATGAGAATGTTAATGTCGGATTTCGGGTTCTGACAAAACCCTTAAGGTTCGAACTCTAGGGTGCGCATGAAGATCTCTCCTTTCGCTCTATCTCGTCTACCCAACAACCCTAGGCCTAGCTCGTCAGATCCGAAGAACAAGGGACACAAGATTTATACTGGTTCGGGCCACTGTTGTGGTGTAATACCCAAATCCAATGTGGTGTGGTGGATTGCCTTGTAGGCTGAGAAATACCTAGTACATGGATGAACTGCCTCCTGCGGAGAGGAGCTCTTGTGCTCGGGTGAGCTGGTAGTGTGTGGCCTTCTATCTGATCAACTCCAGATGAGATGATCCCAATGGTGGTGGCTAGTCCTTTTTATAGTGACCCGGGTCCTCTTCCCAAATACTGAGCGGGAAGTGATCCCACAACGGCCAAATTCGAAGGGGGACAGCTAGTACAAGCTATCCTGACAAAAGGTGGTCTTCGCCTACCAAAGGCTCTGGTGGTGACGCCGACGTGGGCTCCGCGATGACCTCCATTCTGCTGTCCTGCTGGTCTTGGTCTTGTTGCACAGATATGGAAACCGTTGCCTGATGCCTCCGGACTCTTTGCCTGCACCTGCTTCTTTAGCACCAAAGGGGAAACTGGCACTCTGCGCCCGCTGGCGCCCGCCTGGCCTTGGTCGTCACTGCTCACATCACGAGGACCTTGCGAGGTGTCCCTCGCCTTGATATCTCCAATCCTCATGACCTGGCCTGGTGAGGCCTCCCTAGGGGATGCCTGGTGTCATCCGCCTCGTGAGGCTTGGCCCCTCGCGAGGGTCCTGAGTGATCGCTGAAGATGCTGGGCCGTACCAGGCCGCCTGATGAGGCACGCCTGGGCCACAGGCAGGCAAGTCTGGGTATCCTCGTTCCCAGAATGCCGACATTAGCCCCCGGGCCCAAGGTGCGCTCGGGCTTGGCTTCGCGGTGAAGCCAAGGGTCAAGTGCGAAGCGCCATGGGCCCCAAAAGCCTGCGGCCTTGACTGACGTATGCCGATTGACGGGACGTGGGCGTCTCCACTTCCCCATATAGCGTCGATGACTGCACGACTTGACAAGTCCCTGCATGCGTAGAGGATCGTCATTACCTGCGATTATGGAGGCCGACGGTTGGCTTTCTCCTGACTATAAATAAGGCGGCGAGTGGGGTGTCCTCGCCGCCCATCTTCTTCCTTCGTTCCTCTCACTTCTTCTTCTTCCCTGCCCTTTACTTGGCCGAGCCGCTCATGGCGCCGTTCCGGCGATTTTCCGTCGTTGAGAAGGGGAAGACCCCTCGCGAGGAGCCAGGGGTACTCCCTCCAAAGAAAAGACCATTCCGTTCTCTTGGCACTGCCATGGAAGTGACGAGGCCTTCGTGCGAGTGGCCTCCCCCTGGCTATCTGTTGCCCCTTTACGCCAGGGCGCCGGGCCATGGTGGGGGAGTTGGCGCCCAGCGCCACCCGCGTCATGGCCGCACCGACCGTGTCGTGGTGGCGCACGCTGCTATCCCGCGAGCACACGTTCGATGCTCCTCGCGTGAGTTCATGGTGTGGGCGGCGATGCCTCCTAGATCTTGGATTCGCTTCCCACAGTTCTTCGTCGTGGAGGTGCCGCCGAGGGGGCCGCTCGGGCTGCGGTTGCGACACGCCGAGTGTCGGGCCCCGGCGACGAGGGCGGAGGTTGAGGTTGTCTCCCCCGGCAAGGTCTACATGACTCGCGGATGGGGTGAGGTTGCCCGCGCCTGCGGCTCGGAAGGCGCCCTCACCATCCACTTCGAGTACGACAGCGCCTCCACGCTGTGCTTCAAGGTGTTCGACGAGGAGGGACGCCGCCTGGAATGTTGCCCTGGAGGGGGCCACCGGGGTGACGCTGCGGCCGGCGCCTCAACAGCCATTGATCCTGCTACTAGTTTGTCGAGCAGAAGCGATGGCCTCCGGAGATCCAGCAGCTCTCCTGAGTCCGACGAGTCTCCGGAGACAAGCGACGACAGCTATGCGCCCCCGAGCTTGCAGCGCGCCCGAAAGGCGTCGGGCTCGCAAGCACGTTGCTGGTGGTGACCCACCCAGGGTCGGGGGTGGGCTACCGTGGCCCACTGTTGATGGTGTCGACGATGGCAGCCGTAGCTAGGATCCCCTGAAGTCCTTTTGCGGTGTTGCCTACGAGGATTCAAAGTCGACCCCACAGGGGTGTGTAAAAAACTTGTAACGCTATTGCCCTTATCTTGATGTCTTGTTAGTACACCCTACTCGTGAGCCCCGCCTCGGCAATGTCGCCCCCCCTTTTTTTTACCCTTTCGGTTGCATAGTAATTTATGCCGACAGGTCCCAGTCCCAAGGAAAGCTGCAGCCGTCGCTAGTATGCCAGGTCGCGATGGAGTGGTCAAGTCCAGGAGGTGAGCGGTCTGAGGTCCGATAACTGCTCCTGAGGCGCGATGCTCAAGAGGCCCCCCTTGGCGTGCAAGCGGCTCCCGGAGGTTAGAAAAGCAAGGCGGCATTGCTGACGCGTGACTGCCGAACCCCGTCCTCCGGGTTTTGAAGGAGCTAACAACTTATCTTGATGAGCATGAGGTGATTCTCCAAACGGCACGCCTGTCTGTTTCCTGATGCCGCAAGGCTGAGATTTCGTGATTTCCTCCTCGCTGGTCTCAGAGTTCTGCGTCGGCAGGGCCCGGCCCCGTGCGTACCTCAGTCGCCGCTAGCCTTGACCGGAAACCAGGACAAGACCAGGGAGTGAGGGGCTACAAAACCATTTAGGCCCTTGGGTCGCGATGCCCAAGGGCCCCCCTTGACGTGCGAACGGACCTAAAGGAAGGGAATGCTGGACTTGGGCATTCATGTTCTGCGTCGGCAGGGCCCGGCCCCACGCATACCTCAGCCGTCGCTGGCCTTGACCGGAAACTAGGAAAAGACTAGGGAGTGAGGGGCTACGTGACCAGTTAGGCCCTTGGGTCACGATTTCCAAGGGTCCCCCTTGACGTATGAACAGACATGGGCTCTCTAAGTCGGCCTCCCCTTCTCCCATCCTTCTTGATGCTCTACGTCCTCGGGTCCCGACCCTCGAGCGACGCTCAGCCACCATTAGTATGCCAGGTCGCGATGCCGTGGTCAAGGCCAAGGGTTGAGGGCTAGAGAGTCAGTAAGAGCTCCTGAGACGCGATGCTCAGGGACTCCCCCTTTAACCCGCAAGCGAATTACGTGAGGAGGGGAGACCGGCGGTGCTGCCTGCCACCATGCTCCTGAGACTCCAAAGGGCTAGCCTGCAGTAGAACGACTTAGGGCCGCGCCCGCGCTGGGCTTCCGATAACTCCGCGGGAATATGAAGGCACCGAGGGCCTGGTGAGGTGACGCTTGCGGAGTGGGCCGCGGGTCAGAGCTCGGTCCCTTGGGTTTATCAGCGTTGCAGGGACGGACCCGAGCACAAGCGTCGTGCCAACGTATGCAACCCCCATTGCAAATGAGCGGAAGTCCATTTGGCCGTGATGGAGGCCCGAAGGGATGAAGGTCAAATAGATGAGTGATCCAAATGCAACTAACGGAGATAGTAACACTAGCTTAGGTAAAATGCAAGGGAGATACATGCCATAAGGACGAACCTGTGCGGCTTGGGTATAGTGAAACCTGAGGGGCGCCCCCACAAGGCGAGTTGAGATGCAAAGGATAGATGTCACAGGGACAGGCCCGCGCGACCTGGGGATGATGCTGCCTGAGGGGCACTCCCAGTTGAATAAAAACCAGAAAATGTCACCAGGAACAGTTGCTGAAGTAGTGTTGGTGTAGCTGAAGATGCTCGACGTAGATGCCGCTCCTCACGCGCCGCCTGGCTCTAGCGCCGCACGAGGCTCCGGGGTTCCCCAGATCTCGTGGAGGGCCGAGTCCAACTCCACCTGGATCTCCTTATGCATGTCCTCGCGAGTAGCCAGGACTTCCCACATGTGGTGCTGGTGTAGGATCGCTTGGTTCGGTAGGCCGAAGGGCATGCACACGTAGCTGTGAGGGGGACCCTGGCACGGGACCACCTGGGAAGGCCAGTGGAGCTCCTGAGATGCGATCATGTTGAGTGCGGGGACGTTAACGCGGATGCGCAAGCCGTCACCTGAGCCTGGGCCAACAGCTGCGCTCAAAGGAGTTGGCGACGCTCGCCACGCATCGCTCTTGGCACCTGTAGGTCTTCGATGGTTTGGCTGATGAACTCCTGAGCGCTTGGTGCCTCACGCCTTGAGGCCTCCGGAGGGAAGTGTGTAGCGAAGCACTCCTCCACATGGTGCCCGAGCGCCTCCCTCGGTACACTGGCTAAGTAAGATGCCCTCTAGAGGAGAGCCCTCGAGCCCAGCCTGAGGGGGCGCGGGCGCGCCTTCCTATGCGAGAGAGGGAGGTGGCCCCTCCCTTGGTGTAGGTCCCGAGGTGGTGCTGCCCTCTGCTACGTCTCCATGGGGCTCCAGGGCAAGCAGCTACTTCTTCTTCTTGGGGACGACCTCAGGTGGGTAGATGACGATGTCGCTGTCTGGATCCTCGTCTGTTGCCGCCTAGTAAGCACGCTCGAGTGAGCACACTGCATCCTTCTCCTCACAGGCGATGGTGATGACGCCGCCGCTTCCCGGCATCTTGAGGACGTTGTAGCTGTGGTGGGTCACCGCCATAAACTTGGCCAGGGCTGGGTACCCGAGGATGGCGTTGTAAGGGAGATGGATGTGGGCGACGTCAAAGTCGATGAGCTCAGTGTGGTAGTTGTCGCGCTTGCCGAAGGTGACAGGTAGGCAGACCTGCCCTACGTGGGTGGTGGAGCCGTCCGTCACTCCGGAGAAGGGCTTGGTAGGCAGCAGTTGATCGTAGGGTACTTGGAGGCTGTCAAATATCTCGATGGACAGGACGTTGAGCCCTACGCCACCGTCGATGAGGGTCTTGGTAACTTGGACGTTGCTGATGACGGGCGAACAAAGCATCGGGAGGGTCCAGCCGTAGCCGCGCACTTGAGCTGGTCTACTGAGCTGAAGGTGATGGGGCATCTGGACCACCTGAGTGGGCCAGTAGCCTCGAGCTTGGGGAGGGCCGCATTTACTTCACGGGCGAACTTCTTGAAGAGGCGTTGAGAATATGGAGCCTGTGCTCTGCCCAAGATGCATGCGATGGCACGTGGCTCCTAGAAGCCGCCAGCCCCCTCGTCCTAATTGTCGTTTCTCCTTGGCGGTGGCGGAGGTGGTAGGCCGGCCCTGCCCTGAGGACGGTCCTCCTGAGGCTGGTCCCTCGAGGCGTCCTCGCGGGGCTGGCCGCGCCAACGGTCCTCCCGAGGCTGATCACGCCACTCTTGGCGGGGGCCGTGGTCGTCCCAGCGTCCCCCGGTTCGACTACCCCGCGGCCATACCCACGGTTGCCACGCTCGGGGCGTTGGATGACGCGTCCTTCGCGGAGGGCCCTAAGCTCTTGACAGTCGTGAGTATTGTGGTTGTGCACGTTATTGAAGGCGCAAAACGCCTGGCCATTCTTGGGAGGCTCTGGGTAGTTGCGGCCATGCTTCATTTCTGGTTCGGCTGCAAGCACTGCCGCTCCCTTGCGCTGTATGTCCTTGCTTTTGGCCTTCTTGTCTTCGGGTTCAGCAGCGGGGAGCTCAACGAGGGAGAGGCGCTCCTGCTCAGCTCTGGCGCACTTGGTAGCAAGGTTGAACAACTCCAGAGACGTGCACAAATCTTCATGGATGGCGAGCTCCTCTTTCATCTTGACATCGCGAACGCCATCTGAAAACGCCAAAATGATGGCCTCGCCCGTGACCTTGGGGTTCTTGACGCGGACACTGTTGAAGCGTTGGATGAACTTTTGTAGGGTTTCTCCTGATTGTTGCTTGATACGCCGCAGGTCACCTGCGGCTGGGGGATGGTCTCGGGTGCTCTGGAAGTTGGCGATGAACCGCTCGCGCATCTCGCTCCATGTGGAGATCGATCCCGCGGGTAGGTTCAAAAGCCACAAGTGAGCGCCGTTGATGTAGGGTGGAACCCTAATCGGCAGATCTTTCATGAAAGGAGGTTATCCCACGATGAAAACGGAGAACACAAGGAAGATACGGAGGAAAACACGAGGGGAAACACTCAAATCAACACAAATATGGTCACACAGGTGCTAGATCCACGATACACATCAAGATACACGATCCATAGTCAACAACGGTGGTACAAAGATAGTCTTCTCCCGGAGGAGGTCTTGAGTTATCCCTTCGGATCTTCTCCACGAAGGAGGTCTTGAATCCGAGGTGGATCTTCTCCGAAGAGGCCACGGTCTCGTAGGGGAGGAACCACTAAGGTCTATGATGAGCTATCCAAAAGCTGCCCCGAAAGGATGGAAGTAAACGAGTATATATTACATGGGATGATGCCGTCGGGTCGGACGTCCGCTGGTCACCGGACGTCCGGTGGTTCAGGAGGGATCGGACATCCGGTAATCCTCGGATTTCCGCTATTTATGTTCTGTGGTCGATGTCACGGACGTCCGGTGGCTTCCGGTCGTCCGGTCGTCTGGGAGTCGCCGGTCGTCCGGTGAACGCCGGTCGTCCGGTGCCTGGGAGTGACCGGTCATCCGGTGTGGGCCGGACGTCCGGTGCCTGTAGCCTCTTCAGCCGTACTTCGTCTTGTACCAAGCACTTGTCGATCTCGCCGTCTTGTCCGCTGTACAGAGCTATCCCGTGGCCTTCATCCAAGTACCTGAGTATGCATAGAGTTTCTGATGAGGGTAGGAGCCATGTCTCATGTGAATCGGGAGGATGTAGAGCAAGGAGTGAAGTCACCTCGGTCTCGAGAGCTCTAGCACGAGCACGTGTCATGGGTCCTTGAGGCACTTGGTGAGGCGATGGCATGTCCTTGGGGATGACCTTGGGATGCTCTGCATCATCTCCCCTCCCTTGGAAAAGATTCGACCTCGGATCGAAATCTTCATCACCATGGAAAGGAGATAGGTCCTTGATGTTGAAAGTATCGCTCACGGAGTACTTGTCTCGTGGGATGTCGATCTTGTAGGCGTTGTTGTTGTAGCGTGCTAGCACCTTGAAGGGTCCGTCAGTGTGAGGTAGTAGTTTGGACTTGCGCTCGTGTGGGAAACGGTCCTTGCGAAGATGAAGCCAAACAAGATCTCCGGGTTGGAACACCATTGGTGCCTTGTTGACGTTGATCTTGGTGGCGAGATGATGGACTTGTCGCTCGATCATTGCCCTTGTATCTTCGTGCACCTTCTTGAGATAGCTTGCTCGTGCACTTGCGTCCATGTTCGTGCGCTCTTGTAGAGGTAGAGGTAGGATGTCCAATGGGGACAAGGGGTTGAAGCCGTAGACGACCTCGAAGGGGGACTTGCCGGTAGTCGAATGTCTTGCGCGGTTGTAGGCATACTCGGCGATGGGTAAGTATTGCTCCCATTCCTTGATGTTCTTCTTGATCAACACGCGAAGAAGCGTCGAAAGCGTGCGGTTCGTTACCTCCGTTTGGCCGTCGGTTTGTGGATGGTATGCCGAAGAGAAGAGTAGCTTGATTCCGAGTTTGGCGCATAGAGTTTTCCAAAAGTAGCTCAAGAACTTGACGTCCCGGTCCGACACGATCATCTTGGGCACTCCATGTAGACGAATGATCTCCCTACAAAAGAGATTGGCAACATGTGAAGCATCGTCGATCTTGTTACAAGGAATGAATTGAGCCATTTTAGAGAATCAATCCACGACGACAAACACGGAATCTTTGCCATTTTGAGTCCTAGGCAATCCAAGTACAAAGTCCATCTTATGTCTTCCCATGGATGGTATGGAATAGGAAGTGGCATGTAAAGACTATGAGATTGAGCTTTTGACTTAGCTTTGCGGCATGTAGAACATCGGTTGGTGAGGCGTGAGACGTCACGTAGCATCTTGGGCCAAAAGTAGTTCTTTGAGAGCGTAGCAAATGTCTTGTCGCGTCCAAAGTGTCCCATGAGTCCTCCTACATGCGATTCCTGCAAAAGGAGCAAACGAAGCGAAGACTCGGGAATGCAAAGTTGGTTAGCTCTCATAAGATATCCATCCTTTATGTAGTAACGTTCCCAAGAAGTGTGAGTCAAACACTTAGCATAAGGATTTGCAAAGAAAGGGTCATGCTCATATAAATCTTTTATGTGCTCAAAGCCAATAACATTCAACTCAAGTTGTGTAACAAGCATGCATTTGCGGGAAAGCGCATCCACCACAACATTTTCTTTACCTTTGATGTATTTGATGACGTAGGGAAACCACTCAATGAACTCACTCCACTTAGCATGATACTTGTTCAACTTAGTTTGACCCTTGAGATACTTGAGACTCTCATGGTCCGTATGAAGAATGAATTCATGAGGTCTAAGATAATGTTCCCAAACACGTAAAACTCTCACCAAGGCATAAAGCTCTTTGTCATATATGGGGTAGTTAAGTTGCGCTCCGGATAGCTTCTCGCTAAAGTATGCAATTGGGCGCTTTTCTTGCATGAGCACGCCACCTATGCCGGTACCACTAGCGTCACAATGGATCTCATACGGTTTATCAAAGTTTGGTAGGGCTAGAAGTGGTGCGTGGGTAAGCAAGCTTTTTAGCTCATTGAACGCGGTGTCTTGCGAAGGACCCCAAATGAAAGGTGCGTTCTTCTTGCTCAAGGCGTGTAGAGGCATAGAAATAGTGCTAAAGTCCTTCACAAAACGTTGGTAAAAACCGGCTAGACCAAGGAAACTACGCACTTGCATGAGATTCATTGGTTGAGGCCAAGTTTTAATTGCTTCAATTTTAGTTTCTTCAACGTGAACACCTTGTGAAGAAACGACAAATCCTAGGAAGACGATCTTGTCAATGCCAAAAGTGCATTTCTCCATGTTAGCATATAAGCGCTCTTTCCGAAGGGTTTGTAAAACCATACGGATGTGTGTCACATGGTCCTCTAGCGACTTGCTAAAAACGAGGATGTCATCAAAGTAAACCACTACAAAGACGCCTATGTAGGGTCGTAGACAAAAATGCATAAGACGCATAAATGAACCGGGTGCTTCCGATAAACCCATTGGCATAACAAGCCACTCATATAACCCAAATTTGGTTTGGAAAGCCGTTTTCCACTCATCACCCTCTTGAATGCGAATTTCGTAGTAACCACTTTTAAGATCAATTTTCGAAAATATGGTGGCACCACATAATTCATCAAGCATGTCGTCTAAGCGTGGGATAGGATAACGGTATCTAACAGTGATAGCATTTATAGGTCGACAATCTGAGCACATGCGAAAACTTCCATCTTCCTTAGGCACGAGAATAACCGGAACGGCACAAGGGCTTAAGCTTTCACGTACATGACCTTTGTCGATGAGTTGTTGCACTTGCCGTTGTATCTCCATGGTTTCCTCGGGGTTGACGCGGTAAGGAGCCTTTTTTGGAAGTGGTGCGCGGGGTATGAGGTCGATGCGATGTTCGATTCCGCGAAGTGGAGGTAGACCGAGAGGTAGCTCATCGGGAAAGACGTCCGAGAATTCCTGCAACAATTGAGACAACACTAAAGGTAGAGGTGGTGAAGTTTTAGCAGGTTTGGCTTCCCCTTTGCATAAAAGCACAAGGTGAAAGACACTCGATGGGTTCTCACACACTTCTCTCATCTCACTTTTGGTGGCAAATAGCACTAGTTGCTTCTTGACGCTCATCGTGGAGTCGCTCATATTTGGCTTGTGGCTCTCACTCTCCTTTTGGTGGCTCACTCTCTCACCATTCTCTCCATGATGGTTGGTAGGTAAGTGCTTGTCGGCAGCTACTTGACTTGGAGACATTGGTCGTAGCACGAATTCCTTGCCCTTCATCTTGAAGCTATTGTGATTGGTCCATCCATTGTGTGTGACTCCACGATCATATTGCCATGGTCGTCCAAGAATAA
This sequence comes from Secale cereale, assembly GCA_902687465.1. Classification (NCBI taxonomy): domain Eukaryota; kingdom Viridiplantae; phylum Streptophyta; class Magnoliopsida; order Poales; family Poaceae; genus Secale; species Secale cereale. The sequence goes on from LR738711.1 coordinate 462,584,150, forward strand.
TGTGGCACACAGACATGGGGATCACATCACATTCAAGAGTTTCCTCGTAGGCACCTATCTTGAAAGAGAGTTGCACGGTGTGCTCGACTCGAAGAATTCCGGCGTCGTTGAGCCATTGGACCTTGTAGGGGTGAGGATGCTTCGTCTTGACCAATTGAAGCTTGTCGCATAGCTCTTCGCTTGCCAAGTTGTGACAACTTCCTCCATCGATGATGACCTTGACGGAGCGTCCATTGATGCCGGCCTTGGTATGGAAGATATGACATCGTTGGTCGTCATCTTGTTGGTGTTGGAGTGTCAAGACCTTGGCGACAACAAGATTGGGACTTGAGTCATTGTCGCAAAACACTTGATGGTCCTCTTCTTCGTTCACTTGGCGATGCATAGAGACATGCTCAAGGGCTTCGATCTCATCGTCGCTCATTGAGTCATAAGATCCGTCATCATTGATGATCATGGTGCGAACGGTCTTGCACTCAAATGAATTGTGGCCTCGCCCTTGGCACTTGAAGCATTTGATGGAACTCGTCTTGGAGTTGTCCTCGGTTGGAGTTGTAGATGATGAAGCTCTAGGCTTGAAGTTGTTGTTAGAAGGGGGCCGACTCGATGTAGTCGCATTCTTGTAGCTTGACTTGTCACCGAAGTTTGTAGATGGCTTGGTAGAAGTAGGTGGAGTAGCCGAAGTCGTTGAAGCTTGGTTGTAGGAGCCGAAGTTCTTGGTGTTGAACTTGGAGTACTTGTAGTCCTCTTGAACTTGTCGCTCCGCTTTGGTTGCTTGATGTACTAGCTCGAGGAGATTGTTGTATGGTTGAAAGTCTGCAATCTTCTTGATAGGATAGTTGAGTCCATTCAAGAATCTCGCCATTGTTTGCTCTTCATCATCCGTGATGTTGGCTCTTATCATGGCAATCTCCATCTCCTTGTACTACTCTTCAACGGACTTGGTACCTTGATTGAGGAGTTGTAGCTTCTTGAACAAGTCACGGTTGTAGTGTGTAGGCACAAAGCGTGCTCTCATGACTTCCTTCATTTGAGCCCAAGTGGTGATAGGAGGTTCGCCTTTTACTTCTCTTCTCTCTATGATTTTCTCCCACCATATGAGAACATAGTCTTGGAACTCAAGGGATGCCATTGCAATCTTCTTCTCTTCATCGAAGTTGTGAAGACGAAAGATCTTGTCAACCTTCAATGTCCATGAGAGGTAGTCTTCGGGATCAATGCTTTCGGAGAACTTTGGCATGGTGAACTTAAGCTTGTCATAGCGATGCTCTTCATTGTTTCCTTGCCTATTGGGAGGGCGCTCTTGATTTTGGTGGTTGTTAACCTCATGTTGCTCTTGGCGTAGTAGATGTCCATTTTCATGGTGTACTTGCCAAGCTTGTGGTTCTTGTTGGGCTTGTTGCTCTTGTCGCGCTTGAGGAGGAACTTCGTCTTGCATTCTTGCTTGGTGGCGCCTCTCTTGCATCTCATCGCGAAGGAAATCCTCTTCCTGACGAGTGTGTCGAGTGCGAGCTACCACATTGTGATGTGCATCACGTAATGCTCGTTGCGCCTCAAGAGCTTGAGCTTCTCGACGTCGTTGTGCTTGACGGTTAGCCTCGGCATCTTGTTCTTCTTGGTGTTGACGCGCTCGCTCTTGTTGTTGTTGGCGTAGTCGTTGCCGTTCTTGTGCTTGCTCAAGTGTGGCTTGGTTTTGGCGATGTCGACTTTCTTGCTCTTCAAATAGCTCTTGTGAACTCTTGTCATGAAGTGGATTCCGGTTGTCATGTCGAGCTTGACGTGCGGCTTGACGAAGAGTGTTTGATGTAGGGGTACTTGAGCCTTCTGTGGAGTCGGTATGTTGACTTGAGCGGCTTCATCTTTGAGAGGATGTGGAAGAAGAACGTCGATTGACTATCAAAGTCCATAGCTCGTCAAATTGGGTAGACATGTTGGTGTTGATGATGTCGAATTTCTCTCTTGTTCTTGCTTCAAATTGGCACGCGTTCTCAGCGACTACTTTCTTGATGGAGAGCTCGTTGGACACCGAAGAGATGTAGTTTGGTGACGTAGTTGTTCGCTTCTTGCGGATCGTCGAAGATCGGGTTCGAAGATGTACTTGGCCTATCCATCATCACAAGCAAGTATGTGAGTGGAAGAAAGGAGAAGACAATACCAAATGTACCTTAACCAAAGTTGAAAATGGATCAATGATCACTCAATAATGTAACCCGGAAATAGCACTATTGGTACCACTTCGTGTTGATTCTCACACCTACACAAGTAAAGCTTTGAGAGGAGCTTGGTTAGGATGGTGGCATAAATTCAATGCAATTGTCAAAGTGACTCAAAAATGTTGAAAATGGTTCACAATTTGCTCATGCAACAAGTAGATCACTAGCAAAGTAGCACACGGAACACACGCACTGATAGATAAATGTGGTTGTGCAACCAAGGGTGAGCGAAAATGTGGAAACCATGGAAAATGCTCGTGTTGCACAACACTAGAGAGACGCTAACCGATTGCTTAATAGGCGGATACGCACTTGTGCACGACCTATAAGAGGCAAAATGTGACGACTATCTATCACAAGTATGCTATGAGTGTATGATGTGCCGATGCTTGAGCACAAGATGGTAGTGCTATCTCATATGATCTCCTATGATGCAAGGCGTGTGATGCTATTTTCCTTTTGCTTAAAAGCTTTGGTTGGCTCTTTTGCTTAAAAGCTTGTGAGCTCTTTCTTTGGGTACTTATGCATGCTTCTCGTATCAAGGTAGCTATTGTGTATGCGGATCACTCTTGTGGCACACGGAGATATGATGATGTAGTATGTAATATCTATGATTATTACTAATGTGCACAAGTGTCGTGGCCCGGCAATACTCAAATGGTTAGTATCAATGGGAAAGCTATGCAAAATGGTCCATAGGGGTGACAATGCAATTGCAAGGTAGAATGAACAAGGTGTCGTCGATGTTCCCGTCCTTGCCGAAGTTGAGTGGTGGTGTTGTCGAAGACTTGCCGTTCCCATGTAACCAAAACATCCAAGCAAACGGTGAAACTACAACTCAAATATCTAAGGCAAAGGGAGACAAGAATGTCAAAATCGTAGGGGTTAAGCGATAGTGGTTGCGGAAGTGGTGGTGGAAAGAAAGGTAGGTGGTAGCGGAAGGTGGAACAAAACTGACAAAAATTCAGTTTCCTCAGGGTACGTCGGACGTCTGGTAGGTCGCCGGTCGTCCGGTCGCTCGGGAAGGGCCGGACGTCTGGTAAGTTCCGGAAATCCAGTAAAATCTTCTGTAGATGGGGTGCCGGTCGTCCGGTGTTTAACGGACGTCCGGTGCTTCGCAGGGTGCCGGACGTCCGGTAAAACGTCGGTCGTCCGGTAGGACTGGGCTAGGGCTCGCGGATCCGTGGACAAATTGGTCAAACTTGCCCAAATTTGCGGAGGAAAATCGGTGAAAAGATTGGGAAAAGCTAGATCCACTCATGGCACAGCAAATCCGTGGAACAAAGTCAACAAAATCTTGCCAAATCAACAGATCACAAAAAAAATTGGGGCTATTTTTGTGAGGAATTTTGGAAACTGGGAAGAACACAACAAAAACAAGCTAGAAAACAGGGTGTGGGGCTCCAAATTCGTGATCAACCTATGCTCATGATACCATAATATGTTGTAGGGTGGAACCCTAATCGGCAGATCTTTCACGAAAGGAGGTTATCCCACGATGAACACGGAGAACACAAGGAAGATACGGAGGAAAACACGAGGGGAAACACTCAAATCAACACAAATATGGTCACACAGGTGCTAGATAGATGATACACATCAAGATACACGATCCATAGTCAACAACGGTGGTACAAAGATAGTCTTCTCCCGGAGGAGGTCTTGAGTTATCCCTTCGGATCTTCTCCACGAAGGAGGTCTTGAATTCGAGGTGGATCTTCTCCGAAGAGGCCGCGGTCTCGTAGGAGAGGAACCACTAAGGTCTATGATGAGCTATCCAAAAGCTGCCCCGAAAGGATGGAAGTCAACGAGTATATATTACATGGGATGACGCCATCGGGTCGGACGTCCGCTGGTCACCGGACGTCGGGTGGTTCGGGAGGGACCGGACGTCCGGTAATCCTCGGATTTCCGCTATTTATGTTCTGTGGTCGATGTCACGGATGTCCGGTGGCTTCCGGTCGTCCGGTCGTCTGGGAGTCGCCGGTCGTCCGGTGAACGCCGTTCGTCCGGTGCCTGGGAGTGACCGGTCGTCCGGTGTGGGCCGGACGTCCGGTGCCTATAGCCTCTTCAGCCGTACTTCGTCTTGTACCAAGCACTTGTCGATCTCGATGTCTTGTCTGCTGTACAGAGTTGTCCCGTGGCCTTCTTCCAAGTACCTGAGTATGCATAGAGTTTCTGATGAGGGTAGGAGCCATGTCTCATGTGAATCGGGAGGATGTAGAGCAAGGAGTGAAGTCACATCGGTCTCGAGAGCTCTAGCACGAGCACGTGTCATGGGTCCTTGAGGCACTTGGTGAGGCGATGGCATGTCCATGGGGATGACCTTGGGATGCTCCGCATCAGCCGTCTTTGAGGGCCATGGGGAACCAGTTCGCCATGATCTTCTCGTTGCCGCCGGATGCTTCGATGCTCAGCTCGTAGAGCTGCAGGAACTCGGTAGGGTCGGAGATGCCGTCGTAGCGCGGAGGCAGGTCGGTCTTGAACTTCCCAGGCCAGTTGACGTTGCGCAGCTCAGGGGCGAGGGCCTTGCAGCTTGTTGTCGACACCGGTGCTTGTTGGGGAGGGGGAAGTTGATCTCAGTCCTCGCGCGCTACCGCGGCGGGGGGGCGCGGTCTCGGCGCAGCTGTGGAGGGAGTGCGGGCGCTCCTCTTGGGGCCGCTTGATCTCCTGGCAGCTTCCTTCATCATGCACTAGCGTCGCGCATGGTCGGTCACGCCGTGGGGCCACGTGCCTTGGGTCTTAGACGACGCCTTGACACGGGGGTAGCAGTGGAGCTTCATGGGCCTCGTCGTCCGCGTGGGGGGGCGGACGAGGCAGGGAGAGGGACGGCGCTGGAGAGCCCCCAGCGGTGCTGACGAGCTCGGTGATGCGGTCAAGCCATTCTTCATAGAAGTCATCGACGGGGCGGTAGCGCAGGAGCTCGCGTGCCATGAGCAACGCAGCCTGCGCGTCCGCGGGCCCGCGGCGAGCATGGGATCAAGAGACCGCTGGAGTCAGTAACAGGGTAGCGGTGCGTCCATCACGCCGCACGGAGGGGTGTAGGGATGATGCATGATGTTCATGTCGCGTCGGGCCGGTGGCGGTGTTGGCGGCAGGTGATGGAGAACGGCGGGGTGGTCCGCCGGCTGGAGCGGTCTGAGCGACACGGGCAGCAAGGGCAGCCCACCGCTCAGCATGGGCTCTACAAGCGTCGGTCATGGAACTGCTGGGGCGACGGAGCGTTGATCGACGGAAGGGAAGTTTCGGCACACCCCTACCTGGCGCGCCAAAATATCGGATTTTGGGTTCCGGCAAAACCCTTAAGGTTCGAACTCTGGGGTGCGCAAGAAGATCTCTCCTTCCACTCTAGCTCGTCTACCCAACAACCCTAGGCCTAGCTCGTCAGATCCGAAGAACAAGGGACACAAGATTTATACTGGTTCGGGCCACCGTTGTGGTGTAATACCCTAATACAGTGTGGTGTGGTGGATTGCCTTGTAGGCTGAGAAAGAACTAGTACATGGATGAGCTGCCTCATGAGGAGAGGAGTTCTTGTGCTTGGGTGAGCTGGTGGTGTGTGGCCTTCTATCTGATCAACTCCAGATGAGATGATCCCAATGGTGGTGGCTAGTCCTATTTATAGTGACCCGGGTCCTCTTCCCAAATATTGAGCGGGTAGGGATCCCACAACGGCCAAATTCGAAATGGGACAGCTAGTACAAGCTATCCTGACAAAAGGTGGTCTTCGCCTACCATATGCTCTGATGGTGACGCCGCCATGAGCTCCGTGATGACCTTCGTTCTGCTGTCCTGCTGGTCTTGGTCTTATTGCACCAATATGGAAACCTTTGCCTGATGCCTCGTGACTCTTCGCCTGCACCTGCTCCTTTAGCACCAAACGGGAAACTGGCACTCTGCGCCCGCTGGCGCCCGTCTGGCCTTGGTCGTCACTGCTCACGTCACGAGGACCTCGCAAGGTGTCCCTCGCCTCGATATCTCCGATCCTCACGAGCCGGCCTGGTGAGGCCGCCCCAGGGGATGGCTTGTGTCGTCCGCCTCGCGAGTCTTGGCCCCTCGCGAGGGTCTTGAGTGGTCGCTGAAGATGCTGGGCCATACCAGGCCGCCTGATGAGCCACACCTGGGCTGCACGCAGGCAAGTCTGGGTACCCCCGTTCCCAGAATGCCGACAGTTAACCTGTTGCATGTAGTATCGTCATGTTCATATGCCCATGCCATGTTGATGTTATTCTAGCAGTATCATGTTCATCTTGTGCATGCCATGTTATCCTGGTGATTGCTTTAACCTGTTAATGCCATATTGTTGTTTGACTTGACTGCTTTTGGTTATTGTGAGCATGCAAGTACATTCAATGTACTGACCTGGCGTGTCATGCCAGTTTGTAGGTCTTGCCCAGTTTGCTTGCTTGTTTGGTGTGGTTCCCGTGTTCGCGAGCTAGGATAAACGTTCGAGTTAGAGTCCCTGCGGATTGGAGTCCATCATCGTTGTTCGTTGTTCCACTGCCAGTAGAGGTTCCGGTGCCTCGAGTTGTTATGTGATACGTCCATTTTGCATCATGCTTTTATGTTGATATTTATTGCACTATGGGTTGTTATTACACGTTATGTCACAATACTTATGCCTTTTCTCTCTTATTTTACAAGGTTTACAGGAAGAGGGAGAATGCCGGCAGCTGGAATTCTGGGCTGGAAAAGGAGCAAACATTGGAAACCTATTCTGCACAACTCAAAAAGCTCCAAAACTCCACGAGACACCATTTCAGAAAATATAAAAAATATCCCGCGAAAGAGATTCTCCAGGGGGGCCACCACCTGTCCATGAGGGTGGGGGCGCCCCCCCCCCCTGGGCGTGCCCCCTGCCTCGTGGGCCACCCTATGACTCCTCGATGCCCATCTTCTCCTATATGAGGTGTTTTGACCTGGAAAAAATCATAAGGAGGCTTTCAGGACCAGACGCCGCCGTCTCGAGGCGGAACCTTGGCGGAACCAATCTAGGGCTCCAGCAGAGCTGTTCTGCCGGGGATACTTCCCTCCGGGAGGGGGAAATTGTCGGCATCATCATCACCAACAACTCTCCCATCTTGGGGAGGGTTATCTTCATCAACATCTTCACCAGCACCATCGCCTCTCAAACCCTAGTTCATCTCTTGTACCAATCTTTTTACCCAAACCTCATATTGGTACCTGTGGGTTGCTAGTAGTGTTGATTACTCCTTGTAGTTCATGCTAGTTGGTTTACTTGGTGGAAGATCATATGTTCAGATCCATTATGCATATTAATACCCCTCTGATCATGAACAATATTATGTCTTGTGAGTAGTTACTTTTGTTCCCGAGGACATGGGAGAAGTCTTGCCATAAGTAGTCATGTGAATATGGTATTCGTTCGATATTTTGATGAGATGTATGTTGTCTCTCCTCTAGTGGTGTCATGTGAACGTCGACTACATGACACTTCACCATTGTTTGGGCCTAGAGGAAGGCATTGGGAAGTAATAAGTAGATGATGGGTTGCTAGAGTGACAGAAGCTTAAACCCTAGTTTATGCGTTGCTTCGTAAGGGGCTGATTTGGATCCACTTGTTTCATGCTATGGTTAGGTTTACCTTAATACTTCTTTTGTAGTTGCGGATGCTTGAAATAGAGGTTAATCATAAGTGGGTGGCTTGTCCAAGTAAGGACAACACCCAAGCACCGGTCCAGCCACATACCAAATTATCAAAGTACCGAACGCGAATCATATGAACGTCATGAAAACTAGCTTGACGCTAATTCCCATGTGTCCTCGGGAGCGCTTTCCTTCATATAAGAGTTTCTTCAGCTTGTCCTTTGCTACAAAAAGGATTGGGCCATCTTGCTGCTCCTTATTTACTTTTACTATTTGTCACTTGATACCAATTACCTTATCACAAAACTATCTGTTATCGATAATTTCAGTGCTTGCAGAAAATACCTTACTGAAAATTGCCTATCATTTCCTTCTTCTCCTCGTTGGGTTCGACACTCTTACTTATCGAAAGGACTACGATAGATGCTCTACACTTGTGGGTCATCAAGACTCTTTTCTAGCGCCGTTGCCGGGGAGTGAAGCGCCTTTGGTAAGTGGAATTTGGTAAGGAAAAATTTCTATAGTGTGCTGAAATTTATTGTCACTTGTTACTATGGCTCATCATCCTTTGAGGGGCTTGTTCGGGGTATCTTCACCCCGACCAGTAGAGCAAAGAGTTCCTCCTCAACCTACTGAACCTACTAAAAATGTTTGCTTTGAAATTCCTTCGGGTATGATAGAGAAACTGCTAGATAATCCCTTTACAGGAGACGGAACACTTCATCCCGATTTACACTTAATCTATGTGGATGAAGTTTGTGGATTATTTAAGTTTGCAGGTATGTCCGAGGATGTTATCAAGAAGAAGGTCTTCCCTTTATCTTTGAAGGGAGATGCATTGACATGGTTTAGGCTATGTGATGATATTGGATCATGGAGCTATAATCGACTGAAGTTGGAATTTCATCAGAAGTTCTACCCTATGCATCAGGTTCATCGTGATCGTAATTATATATATAATTTTTGGCCTCCCGAAGGAGAAAGCATCGCTCAAGCTTGGGGGAGTCTTAAGTCAATGTTATATTCATGCCCCAATCATGAGTTTTCAAGAAAAATGATCATTCAAAAATTTTATGCTCGGCTTTCTCTCAACAATCGCACCATGCTCGATAATTCTTGTTCTGGTTCTTTTATGATGAAGACTGTTGAATTCTAATGGGATTTATTGGAAAGAATTAAACGCAACTCTGAAGATTGGGATCTCGACGAAGATAAGGAGTCACGTATGACCCCTAAGTTTGATTGTGTTAAAGCTTTTATGGATACCGATGTTTTCCGTGAATTTAGCACTAAATATGGACTTGACTATGAGATAGTAGCTTCTTTTTGTGAATCATTTGCTACTTATGTTGATCTCCCTAAGGAGATGTGGTTTAAATACCATCCTCCCATTGAAGTATAGGTAGTTGAACCTGTTAAACTTGAAGAAAAGACTATCACTTATAATGTTGATCCTATTGTTCCTGCTGCTTATATTGAGAAACCACCTTTCCCTGTTAGAATAAAGGATCATGCTAAAGCTTCAACTGTGGTTCGTAAGAGTAATACTAGAACACCTACGCCCTCTGAGCAAATTAAAGTTGAACCTAGTGTTCCTATGGTTAAAGATCTCTTGGTTGAAAATTAGATGGACATGTTATTTACCTCCAAGAGGAAGCTGCTAGAATAGCCAAACCCGATGCTAGGAATAAACATAGACCTGTTGTAGGATTGCCTGTTATTTTTGTTAAAATAGGAGATCATTGCTATCATGGTTTATGTGACGTAGGTGCTAGTGCAAGTGTAATACCTATTTCCTTATATGATGAAATTATGCATGACATTGCACCCGTTGAGCTAGAAGGTATTGATGTCACTAGTAAGCTTGCTAATAGAGACACTATTTCACCAATTGGGATTGTTATAGATGTTGAAGTCTTGTTTGGGAAAGTTAAATACCCGTCTGATTTTCTTGTTCTTGGTTCCCCACAAGATGATTTTTGTGCCATTATATTTGGCAGACCCTTCTTGAATACTGTTAATGCTAAGATAGACTGCGTAAAAGATATTGTTACTGTTGGTTTAGGGGATATGTCTCATGATTTTAACTTTGCTAAATTTCGTAGACAACCCCATGATAAAGAATTACCTAGTAAGGATGAAATTATTGGTCTTGCTTCTATTGTTGTAACTCCTAACAATCCTTTAGAACTATATCTGCTAGACCATGAAAATGATATGTACATGAATGAGAGAAAGGAAATGGATGAAATATTCTTTAAGCAGGGACCCGTATTGAAAAACAATTTGCCTGTTGAAATCCTAGGGGATCCTCCTCCACCCAAGGGTGATCCCGTGTTTGAACTTAAACCATTACCTGATAATCTCAAGTATGTTTATCTTGATGAAAAGAAGATATATCTTGTTATTATTAGTGCTAACCATTTAGAGCAGGAAGAAGAAAAAATATTGAAAACTCTGAAGAAGCACCATGCTGCTATTGGATGTACTCTGGATGATCTTAAGGGCATTAGTCCCACTTTATGCCAACACAAGATAAAATTGGAAAAGGACGCTAAACTAGTTATTGATCATCAACGACAGTTAAATCCTAAGATGATAGAAGTGGTGAGGAAGGAAATACTAAAGCTTCTAGAGGCAGGTATTATCTATCCAGTTGCTGATAGCCAGTGGGTAAGTCCTGTCCATTGTGTCCCTATGAAGGGAGGTATGACTGTTGTTCCTAATGATAAAGATGAATTGATCCCGCAAAGAATTGTTACAGGTTATAGGATGGTAATTGATTTCCGCAAATAAAATAAAGCTACTAAGAAAGATCATTACCCTTTGCCTTTTATTGATCAAATGCTAGAAAGGTTATCCAAACATACTCATTTTTTGCTTTCTAGATGGTTATTCTGGTTTCTCTCAAATACCTGTGTCAAAAGGGGATCAAGAAAAGCCACCTTTACTTGTCCTTTCGGTACCTTTGCTTATAGACGTATGCCTTTTGGTTTATGTAATGCACCTGCTACCATTCAAAGATGCATGATGGTTATATTCTCTGATTTCTGTGAAAATATTTTTGAGGTTTTCATGGATGATTTCTCCGTTTACGGAACTTCTTTTGATGATTGCTTGAGCAACCTTGATCGAGTTTTACAGAGATGTGAAGACACTAATCTTGTCTTGAATTGGGAGAAGTGCCACTTTATGGTTAATGAAGACATTGTCTTGGGACATAAACTTTCTGAAAGAGGTATTGAAGTTGACAAGGCTAAGTTTGACGCTATTGAAAAGATGTCGTGTCCCAAGTACATCAAAGGTATACGAAGTTTCCTTGGTCATGCCGGGTTTTATAGGAGGTTCATTAAGGACTTCTCTAAAATCTCCAAGCCTCTGACTAATCTCCTACAAAAAGATGTTCCTTTTGTTTTTTATGATGATTGTCTAGAAGCATTTGAAATACTTAAGAAGGCATTGATGTGGGGACCCCGACTTAGAAGTCGAGATAACCGAATGCCCGTGTACAGTGATCCCAGAGATCAATGCTCACTGAACACACAGAAGCTGAGTAACAAGAGTCTTACATCCATACATACCGTATTACACAAATTAAGGCCATTATGGCCAAGTCTTACATAGATAAAGCCTCACGGCTGAAATAGCAAATAACTCAAATAGCGGAAGTCTTTGATGATAAGTAGAACCCATGCCATCTGCCTTAACCCTACAGGCATTCTGACTGGGATAGCGTCCTAGTTCGCATGTTCGTCTCCATAGAACTCTTCTTCATATTCCTGTTCCTCCATGCTCGACCAATTAAATAACCAGTGGCAAGCCAATGAGTACTTTGAATGTACTCGCAAGCAACCCATGATTTGGTTCAAAGTAACAATGCAATTGAACAACAATGAGCAATCTAGCATCGAGCTAGAATAAATATTCTACCATCAAGTGTATGCATCAATAAACTCACGTAACCTCGAAGGCAGGTTACCGATATCAACATGAATATGATTCAGCTCAACGACTCAAGTCACCACCTTGACTCATCACACACATACTTTCACCGATGTAGTAAAATTCTGGACATAGTTTAAGTAGCACCACCCAACTGTCCATCACCGTGGACACGGCTATTCAAATAGTTTTACACTCTGCAGAGGTTGCACACTTTACCCACAAGATCCGGGAAGCTTTCGTGTCACACACGAGCCCGCAGTACCTCAAGTACTCGGGGGAAGCACCCGGTCATTATCTTTCCTTAGACGACACTAACATAGAGTCCACTCGTTGGTGCACAGCCCTCGAGTACAAACAATAGATCATGGGACTTGCCCTATTTTCAATGTCACGCGTACACGAAGGGACCAACGGTGTGTCCGGTGCCCTGTGAAAACAGTCATGGTCGCCTATCCAAGCACGACCCCGTCCCGGGAAAGACCTCAAGTCTTCCCGTCACTAGTAATGCGGGCACCATGCTAGTATCGGCCTAAGTAATCAATAACGCCCCGTCCTATAAGGGGTAGAGTGGTTGCACATATTTGGTTGGGAAAGTAGTCACACATAAATCTAATCCATCATTTCACCCATGCACAAGATTTTTACCGGCACATCACTTCTTCCTCAAGTGATGACCTAACTCAATATCACCCTCGGGCATTAGGGGCACCCAATGGGTTTTTTGAAAAGAATGCAATCAAGTAGGTTTCATGGCACACATGCATCACTAAGCATCACTACTAACCATTTGCATGACATCTAGCACACAGCAAGATCATGAGTAAGCATGCATCATGTGGTGGTTCTTAACTAGGTCACCACCGTAACTCTTATCATCATGCATTCGGGAACAAACGGGTTCCGAAGAACACAAGTGTATCATGGTCAAAGGGCTGCTTGCCTGGATTGGCTTGGTCTTCAAAGTCTTCTAATCCTTCTCCACCTTCTTCCTCAGCAACTTCGTCAAATACGGTATCTAAACGTCGCAAAATAACAACGGGAAAATAAGACAACAATAATAACAGAAAAATCAAAGTACTCAGAAAAATGTCAACTTATTGTTTGTTAAATACTAGAGGGAAAACTAAGATGGCAAAAATTCTTAGTTTGAGCTTTGGTGTGGCAGAATGGATTCTAAGAATATTTGAACAGAAGTTTTATTGTTCAAATATGAATTTAAATTTGAACAGAACAGAAAAGGTTCATGGATATGTGTGAAAGTGACACCATTAAATAGGTTGGAATTTTACAAGATTTTAGGAGTTGGAATTAATTCATTTGGACATATATTTATTTCTGTGAAATTATTTGAAATATTCACAGAAAAGAAAAAGAGAAAAGGCACTGTGCCACTGGGCCAGAACGGCCACAGTGCATGGCCCAGGGCTAATAGCCCACCGCTCGGGCGCCAGCGCGCGCGTCAGGGTTTTCAAACCTGGCGTGCGGGGCCCGGCGGTCAGTGGCAGAGAGGGGAGAGAGAAAGAGGTGAGGATGACAAGCGGAGCCCGCCTGTCATCTTCAACCTTGCGGCCAAAGCGACATCGAGCTCACCGGCGGCGATAGGGTGCACGGCGAGGTGAGCTACGGGCAGGAACGGGTTCAGCGAGGAATCAACGTTCCAGTGGTGGTGGTGCGGCTCGCCGGAGAGGCCTGGTTCGTCGGCGGCGAGATGGAACGACGGAGGAGCATCGGGAGGTTGCTGGCTGGCTCGCTCCGGGCTGCAATAGGAGGGGGAGAAGGAGGGGAACGGGTCAGTGAGGTCTGCTGGCTCCAGATCGAGCGAGAGTTGGGGCGGAGAGGGGCTGTACCGCGAGATCTCCGGTTACCCGACGCGGCGGAGCTCCGGTCGATCCCGAGCGCTGAGGCTCTCTGAGGGCGAATGGATGGTGCTGGAGTGCTATTAGGAGTGTGGGGAGGCTGTTGGTGAAGAGAGGAGGGGCTCGGGGGCCCTATTTATAGGGGAACGACGAGGTCCGGTGGACCTGTGCGCCGGCGAGCTTCTGCTCGACGCCATAGTGCACGGGAGGCGATGGGATTGAGTCTGGGGTGTTGCCGGACGAATTCCAGGGTGGAGGGAAGGAAGAGGGGGAGCGGGGGATGCTCCAGAGGGCGCGCGCGTGTGAGGCCGACGAGTGGAGCTTGCGGGCGGCCGGCGCGCATGGGAGGGCGATCATTGGAGGGAGGAGGATGAGGGGGACAGCGCCGGGGAGAGTCGCAGACGTCGAGGCGCATCGGTAGGCGCGAGGGGGGAGCACGAGGTGGTCAGGGGCGAGCGATTGGGCGAACTACAGTGCGGGTGCGCACTGTAGCGCGCTCTGGAGCGAGCTTATCGCATGCCATGGCATGCCATTGGCTCTCTGGGCGTGTCCGCCGTGTCTGGGGGGTCCAGCACGAAGTGATCAACCCAGTTGTGGCTTTGGATGATCTGGATGATCAGTGAGAGAGGAGTGAAGCTGGTAAATGAGTAGATTTTGGCTGTCCAGCAAGGTGAATTGGGGTTTTCACCCCTCAATCATGGAGCTGTGGACATGGGGAAGTTACTGGAGGTAGAATGTAACTAGATGAAGCTGTGGTAGAAAGTTGAGGCAAAAGTAAATAGTAAAAGAGGTCTAAATGATGGTTTTGGTAAAGTAGCAGAAGGTGTTTGATCAAGTTTTGGACAAGCAAATGATCTCCACTAGCCATGGCACTTAACAGGATTGAATGTTATATGGAAATAGGGTGTTTCACCAAATTTGGGCTCATTTGAAGAAACTAGCCAATGTAACTTTGGTGAACCCTAGAAATCAACAGAAATGGCTTCATCTTGTTTAATTCAAGCTAATCATCTCCCCTTGATGCACCACTTGGTGTAGTTTCATCATTTGGGGTATTGATCATGCCCACAAAGTTTGAAGCTCCAGGTAAAAAGTTGGTAATGTAAAGTTGTTCAAATTTGCATTTGAACAGAAATGGTTTTGGGGTATTCTGATCAAGTTACCCTACTCCAAAGCTTGTGCCATTTGGTCTAGATGCCTTATTAGGCCATTCTAGCATGTGCACCAAGTTTGAGGGCATTTGGACAAGTTTGGCAATGTAGAGTTGCTCAAACTTCAGATATGGACAGAATGGTTTTGAAGGGTTTTGAGGTTGTTATCTTGCTTCCCAAGGCATGGGGCTTAGCAAGATCATCAAATATGTCAAATATGACATGATAGAATTCGCCTGGAATTTTTGGAGAATATTTCCTTTGTAAATATTTCAAAATCTTGAAATATCCAGAAAGGGTTTTAGAGGGATTAGCCCATTATTTTGAACATGACCAAGTGTTGAAACTCTTATATATGGACAATATATGTCCTATGAGTCTCCCTGAATTTTGGCAAATATTTTTGAAATACTTAAATAATTTTTCCCTATTAAAGACCATTTCTGGCCTTAAGAAAAAGCTTTTAAATAAAATAGGAAAATAACTTTTAAAATTATACTTTTGTGGTTGCTGGAAGTCCTATGACTACTAGGTCTCAAATACACTTTTTGAAATAATTTTCTCACCCTAAATCAAGCACTTGCAGTGCAAACCTCAATTCAGGGGTTTTTGGAATTCTAAATTTTGAAAATACATTTTGGCCAAACTATTTTTATAAGAAAATGCTATACTGCTATATTCACTTGGTATGATCATTGGGCAGAAGTTTTGGGTCTGGAGATGAATTCTACAAGAGGTAATAGTTGACTTTAATGAGCACATGAAAAGCATAGGAAGAAAAACTCGATTCCAAATAAAAGCCAAATGATGCCAAAAAAAATTGCTGGTCCAAATTTTCATGCTTCATTGATGCAAATGACATGTTACAAAATGCAGGGTGTGACAGACCTACCCCCCTTACAAGAATCTCGTCCCCAAGATTCCTAAACTAGGTCTTAAAAGAGATAGGGATACTCGGATCTAAGATAGTCTTCACGTTCCCATGTTGCTTCTGCTTCCGTGTGGTTGCTCCACTGGACCTTGAAGTACTTGATGGTGCGGCTTCGCGTCCGTCGTTCTGCTTCATCCAGAATGCGAATGGGCTTCTCGCGGTAGGTCAAATCAGGCTGGAGATCAATGGCTTGGTGATCAACATCCTTGTAGAGATCAGGCTTGTCCGGAACTTGGAGACATTTCCGGAGTTGTGACACGTGGAATACGTTGTGCACATCGGATAGCTCAGGTGGTAGTTCCAACTGGTAAGCCACTTCTCCTCGTCGTGCAGTGATCTCAAAGGGTCCAATGAACCTTGGTGCGAGCTTCCCCTTGACGTGGAAACGCTTGGTTCCCTTTAGAGGAGTTACCCGCAGGTACACATGGTCCCCGACATGGAAACTCATGTTCCGACGGTGAGTGTCAGCATAGCTCTTCTGCCTTGACTTGGCTGCCTTCAAACGTTCTCTGACTAGTTGGACTTGCTCTTCTGCTGCGCGGAGAATATCTGGTCCAAAGACTAGCCCTTCTCTAGTCTCTGACCACTTGAGTGGTGTGCGACATATGCGTCCGTACAACACCTCAAATGGTGCCATCTGAAGGCTCGACTGGTAACTGTTGTTATAGGAGAACTCGGCAAAAGGGAGACAATCTTCCCACTTGGCTCCATATGCCAAGACACAGGCTCGGAGCATGTCTTCGAGAATTTGATTTACTCGTTCTGTCTGACCTCCGGTCTGTGGGTGGAAAGCCGTGCTGAAAGACAATTTGGTTCCCAAGGCTTCTTGGAACTTCTTCCAGAACCTTGAGGTGAACTGGGTTCCTCGATCTGACACAATCTCCTTGGGAACGCCATGAAGGCTTACTATTCTGTCGATGTAGAGAGCTGCCAGCCGGTTGCCATCATAAGTAGTTTTGACAGGAATGAAATGGGCCACCTTGGTCAAATGGTCGACTATGACCCAGATGGATTCATGTCCTCTATTCGACCTTGGTAATCCAGTGATGAAGTCCATTCCGACTTTATCCCACTTCCACTCAGGAACCTTGAGTGGTTGGAGCAATCCAGCGGGTCGTTGATATTCAGCCTTGACCCTTTGGCACACATCACACTTTGCAACATAGGTTGCAATCTCTCTTTTCATCTCGTGCCACCAGAATCTTTCCTTCAAGTCTTGGTACATCTTGGTTCCTCCAGGGTGGATGGAATACGGAGTGTCGTGGGCTTCTTGCAGGATCAGGTTCTTCAGCTCTATCTTGTTTGGTACGCAGATGCGACCTTTGTACCAAACAATCTCGTGCTCATCCTCGGAGAATCCAGGGGCCTTGCCTAGCTTCATCTTCTTCTTGATGCCTTCAATGCTTGCGTGCCGACCTTGTATCCAGGGGTGACTAATTCCAAACCGAATTGTTCGAACTCCTTAAACAGGGCTGGCTGCCTCTTTTGAATTATGGCATTCAAGGAGCAAGCCTTCCTGCTTAAGGCATCGGCCACCACGTTAGCCTTCCCGGGGTGATATTGAACACTGAGGTCATAGTCTTTGATGAGTTCCAACCATCTTCGTTGCCTCATGTTCAATTCCTTTTGGGTGAAAAATGTACTTAAGACTTTTGTGGTCCGTGTATATCTCACATCGTTTCCCTAGGAGGTAATGCCGCCATGTCTTCAAGGCATGAACCACTGCCGCTAACTCAAGATCGTGAGTAGCGTAGTTCTCCTCATGAGGTCGTAGCTGCCTGGAGAGGTAGGCTATGACTCGGCCTTCTTGCATCAGAAGCTTCCCAGTCCGGTTCGAGAGGCATCACAATATATCACGAACTCCTTGTGAATATCATGTGTTGCCAGAACTGGGGCGGTGGTCAACCTCTTCTTGAGCTCTTGGAAGCTCTCTTCGCATTTTGGCGTCCACTCGAACTTCTTGTCCTTTTTGAGGAGCTGAGTCATTGGCCGGGCAATGCTAGAGAATCCTTCCACGAATTTGCGGTAATAGCCCGCAAGTCCGAGGAAGCTTCTGACTTCCTTCACGGTCGTTGGAGATTGCCATTGGGTCACAGCTTCGATCTTCGCGGGATCAACTGATAATCCTTCTTCGGTCAAGACATGACTAAGAATCCAACTTTATGCAGCCAGAACTCACACTTGCTGAATTTGGCGTATAGTTGGTGCTCCCGAAGCTTGTCTAGGACCATCCTCAAATGTTGCTCGTGTTCTTCCTCCATCTTCGAGAAGATAAGAATGTCATCGATGAAGACAACAACAAACTTGTCCAACTATTCCATGAAGACTTTATTCATGAGATACATGAAATAGGCTGGGGCATTGGTTAACCCAAAGGACATGACCGTGCACTCATACAGACCATATCTGGTTACGAATGCCGTCTTCGGAATATCTTGGGGTCTGATCTTCAGCTGGTAGTACCCAGATCTGAGGTCGATCTTGGAGAACACCTTGGCTCCACTGAACTGATCAAACAGATCTTCAATCTTGGGAAGTGGATATTTGTTCTTGATTGTAACTTCATTGAGGGAACAATAGTCAATGCATAAGCGGATGGTACCGTCCCTCTTTGCCACAAACAGAACAGGTGATCCCCAAGGGGAGGCACTTGGGCGGATAAATCCCTTCCTCAGCTGCTCTTCCAGCTGCTTCTTCAACTCGGCTAATTCTTCCGTCCCCATTCTATAAGGCTTCTTATAGATGGGTCCTGCCCCGGGCACGAGCTCGATGATGAACTCAATGTCACGGTCAGGAGGCATTCCCGGTAGCTCATCCGGAAAGACATCAGGATACTCGCATACCACCGGTACTTGCCCTAGCCCAACTTCAGACAGACAGTTGACTTGAGCGGCTTGAGCGGAAGAGGAGTTGGGAGCAAACTTGACTTCGACTCCTTGGTCATTGGTCACAGTGACAGTTCGATTGGCACAGTCTAATAAGCCTTGGTGCTTACTGAGCCAATCCATCCCTAAGATCACATCCAAGCCTTGCGATCTTAGGATGATAAGGTCTGCTAGGAAGTCTACACCGTTAATGGTAATACTGACTCCCTTACAGCCTATCTTGGCTCTCATCTCTGCTCCGGGGGTTTGTACCACCATGGGGTTATTCAGGGGTGTAGGGGTCATGCCACTTTTTAATGCAAATCTTTGAGTGACAAATGAATGCGTGGCTCCAGAATCAAACAAGACAGTTGCAGGTGCTGAGTTGACAAGGAACGTACCCAGCATGACATCTGGGTCTTCCTGGGCTTCTTCAGCAGTGACGTGATTCACACGCCCCTTCCCATGGTTAGGCGGGTTGCGAGGAGCTGGGTTCCTTGGTGGCATCCCGCGGCCTTGTCCTGGGTTCTGCGCATTGGGGCGCGGGGCATCACGCTTCTTGTTGGGGCACACCCTTGATATGTGTCCTGACTGACCACATCCAAAGCAAGTGACTTGGTTTGGATTGTTGATCTTGTTGCCACCACTGTTATTGGGGTTGAAAGCTGGCCTTGGGTTGGCATACTGCTGAGGCTGATAATTGGTGCGAGGTGCAGGAGCTCTTGGTTGCTGATAGGTTGGCTTGACCGGGGCTGACTGCCACGGGCGAGGCTTCTGGTTGCTGGAACTTCCCTTGCTGACCATCTTGCGCTTGCGAGTGTCTTCCAGAGCACGCCGCTTGTCTTCAAGCATGAGTGCTTTGTTTACCAGGTCAGGGAAGGTCGGGCAGTCGCACACGACAAGCGAGTATTGCAGAGTCTGATTGAGGCCTTCCATGAAGCGCTCCCTTTTTGCAGCATCAGTGCTGACATCTTCAGGGGCATACCTTGACAGAACACTGAACTTCTGCATGTACTCCTTGACAGTGCCACTTCCTTGCTTCAGGGCTCGGAATTCACGCTTTTTGATGGCCATGATTCCGGAAGGAATGTGGGCTTTGCGGAATTCTACCTTGAAATTGTCCCAAGTGATGTCTTGTACAGCATGCATGACCTTGAATCCATCCCACCAAGCTCTAGCAGTCCCCCCGAGGCAGTGGGCTGCATAAGCCACCTTCTCACGGTCTTCGGTGCATCCGACTAGTTCCAGCAAGTCCTCAATGGTGCAGACCCTGTCGTCTGCATCCAGGGGTTCAGCAGTCTCGATGAAAGTTGGCGGTGCATGCTTCTTGAACTCTGCCAACGTGGAACGTCCATTGCCATTCCCCGCCGGCTGGCGGTTGTTGGTGACAGCTTGAGCAATCAACTGAAGGGCTGCGGTGTTGGCTTGGCGTTCCTCTCGGAAAGCTTGGAGAAGTTGAGCCATGTCCATGCTCGGAGGAGGTGGTGGTGGTGGAGCTTGGTCGTTGGTTTGGTCGTGGCCGGCTTCTGACTGAGCGGATGCTCCGGCTTCAGGCTGCTGGGTAGAGGTACCAGTACGAGTTACAACAGGCATCCTATTGGAGCGGTAAAAGGTCTCATGACTTGGAAGAGGGAAAGCAATATAGATGGGTGCCTAGTAAGGGGGTGGGTGTGACACTAATAAAATCATGCAAGGGCCGAAAGGGCTAAACACATTAATTAAAATCCAAACGGGTGATGTAGTCGTTTACACATTCCCGAAGGAAGAATACGACATACACCCAAACACAACAAAAGCAAACACTAGATGGTTTCATATGAACCATACAAGGACTCGACTGCGCACAGGGGTTACACGACCTATCCTACCGTAGAGGTCACGAACTGGCATATCCGAGTAGCGAATAATGCCTAAGCGGCGGAATGCTCGGTCGCGTATTCTGGCTCTTCGGGGTCCTCCTCCTTGTCTTCATCTGTCTGGGCCCCCTTGTCGCTTGAGGGTGTGGGGGAGTGGAGGAGTTGGATACGACGGTGCTTTGTCGGTGGTGCAGGGAAAAGCTTGCGATATTCCCTTGCCGTCATCCGGCGTCGCCGAGGCGATTCTTCATTCTTGGAAGATATATCTCTGGAGGGCCTTCCGCCTCGGTATGCGATAGCGGACTGTCCGGAAGGCGCTCCTTCTTTCTTGATCCTATCTGTCTTCTCTTGTGCTCGACGAGGAAGTGCCTTGGTCTTGTGAAGTTCTTCTCAGAGCTTCATTGATTCCGAGGCCAAGTCTTGTGCCAAGCTGTCGGCACATGGACTGAAGTAGGTCTGGAATCGAAGCGGGAGTCCTTCCTTCAGTGGAGGGGCTAGTGCGCTGCTTTCCTCTTCACTTTCCTTCCGGCAAGGCAAGAAGCGGGTTGCCATCTTGGCTGCCATCTCCGGAAGAAGCTCGCGGAGACGGGTTAGCGCCTTGAGTGCAGCAGCCTCGACAGCGAGAGGTAGTGTTGCCATCTGGGGTCCCTCAAAGAACCAACTTATGGGAGGATCGTTTGCCTTCACGATCACTTCCACATGGTACTCCACCTCAGTGTCCCTAACCCAATGCTCAAGGTAGGTGAGGATGGGCGCTCGGTGGAACTGGCACTCCTGGAGGCTATCCTCGAGAAGCAAGGGAAACCCAATGGTCAGGTGCTCTTCAGGTACAGCGGCCATCTACAAAGGTGGAATAGGAGAGGTTAATAAGCTGATGAAATCTCAGGTTGGTAAGGTTTAGAAAAGAAGAGAGGTTCAGAAGGTTTTTGAAAAGGGGTCTCATCTAACTAACGCCCATGCTAACTAAGGCTTCCTACAGTCAGGATGGCTCTGATACCAACTCTGTGGGGACCCCGACTTAGAAGTCGAGATCACCGAATGCCCGTGTACAGTGATCCCAGAGATCAATGCTCACTGAACACACAGATGCTGAGTAACAAGAGTCTTACATCCATACATACCGTATTACACAAATTAAGGCCATTATGGCCAAGTCGTACATAGATAAAGCCTCACGGCTGAAATAGCAAATAACTCAAATAGCGGAAGTCTTCGATGATAAGTAGAACCCATGCCATCTGCCTTAACCCTACAGGCATTCTGACTGGGATAGCGTCCTAGTTCGCATGTTCGTCTCCATAGAACTCTTCTTCATATTCCTGTTCCTCCATGCCTGGCCAATTAAATAACCAGAGGCAAGCCAATGAGTACTTTGAATGTACTCGCAAGCAACCCATGATTTGGTTCAAAGTAACAATGCAATTGAACAACAATGAGCAATCTAGCATCGAGCTAGAATAAATATTCTACCATCAAGTGTATGCATCAATAAACTCACGTAACCTCGAAGGCAGGTTACCGATATCAACATGAATATGATTCAGCTCAACGAGTCAAGTCACCACCTTGACTCATCACACACATACTTTCACCGATGTAGTAAAATTCTGGACATAGTTTAAGTAGCACCACCCAACTGTCCATGACCGTGGACACGGCTATTCGAATAGTTTTACACTCTGCAGAGGTTGCGCACTTTACCCACAAGATCCGGGAAGCTTTCGTGTCACCCACGATCCCGCAGTACCTCAAGTACTCGGGGGAAGCAGCCGGTCATTATCTTTCCTTAGACGACACTAACATAGAGTCCACTCGTTGGTGCACAGCCCTCGAGTGCAAACAATAGATCATGGGACTTGCCCTATTTTCAATGTCACGCGTACACGAAGGGACCAAAGGTGTGTCCGGTGCCCTGTGAAAAAAGTCATGGTCGCCTATCCAAGCACGACCCCATCCCGGGAAAGACCTCAAGTCTTCCCGTCACTAGTAATGCGGGCACCATGCTAGTATCAGCCTAAGTAATCAATAACGCCCCGTCCTATAAGGGGTAGAGTGGTTGCACATATGGACATCTAGCACATAGCAAGATCATGAGTAAGCATGCATCATGTGGTGGTTCTTAACTAGGTCACCACCGTAACTCTTATCATCATGCATTCGGGAACAAACGGGTTCTGAAGAATACAAGTGTATCATGGTCAAAGGGCTGCTTGCTTGGATTGGCTTGGTCTTCAAAGTCTTCAAATCCTTCTCCACCTTCTTCCTCAGCAACTTCGTCAAATACGGTATCTAAACGTCGCAAAATAACAACGGGAAAATAAGACCACAATAAAAACAGAAAAATCAAAGTACTCAGAAAAATGTCAACTTATTTTTGTTAAATACTAGAGGGAAAACTAAGATGGCAAAAATTCTTAGTTTGAGTTTTGGTGTGGCAGAATGGAGTCTAAGAATATTTGAACATAAGTTTTATTGTTCAAATATGAATTTAAATTTGAACAGAACAGAAATGGTTCATGGATATGTGTGAAAGTGACACTATTAAATAGGTTGGAATTTTACAAGATTTTAGGAGTTTGAATTAATTCATTTGGACATATATTTATTTCTGTGAAATTATTTGAAATATTCACAGAAAAGAAAAAGAGAAAAGGCACTGTACCACTGGGCCAGAACGGCCACAGTGCACGGCCCAGGGCTAATAGCCCACCGCTCGGGCGCCAGCGCGCGCACGTCAGGGTTTTCAAACCTGGCGTGCGGGGCCCGGCGGTCAGTGGCAGAGAGGGGAGAGAGAAAGAGGTGAGGATGACAGGCGGGGCCCGCCTGTCATCTTCAACCTTGCGGCCAAAGCGACGGCG
This sequence comes from Secale cereale, assembly GCA_902687465.1. Lineage (NCBI taxonomy): Eukaryota > Viridiplantae > Streptophyta > Magnoliopsida > Poales > Poaceae > Secale > Secale cereale. Next base: position 462,607,431 of record LR738711.1, read on the forward strand.
CGCTCACCGGCGGCGATAGGGTGCACGGCGAGGTGAGCTACGGGCAGGAACGGGTTCAGCGAGGAGTCGCCGTTCCAGTGGGGGTGGTGCGGCTCGCCGGAGAGGCCTGGTTCGTCGGCGGCGAGGTGGAACGACGGAGGAGCGCCGGGAGGTTGCTGGCTGGCTCGCTCCGGGCTGCAATAGGAGGGGGAGAAGGAGGGGAACGGGTCAGTGAGGTCTGCTGGCTCCAGATCGAGCGAGAGTTGGGGCGGAGAGGGGCTGTACCGCGAGATCTCCGGTTACCCGACGCGGCGGAGCTCCGGTCGATCCCGAGCGCTGAGGCTCTCTGAGGGCGAATGGATGGTGCTGGAGTGCTATTGGGAGTGTGGGGAGGCTGTTGGTGAAGAGAGGAGGGGCTCGGGGGCCCTATTTATAGGGGAACGGCGAGGTCCCGTGGACCTGTGCGCCGGCGAGCTTCTGCTCGACGCCACAGTGCACGGGAGGCGATGGGATTGAGTCTGGGTGTTGCTGGACGAATTCCAGGGCGGAGGGAAGGAAGAGGGGGAGCGGGGGATGCTCCAGAGGGCGCGCGCGTGTGAGGCCGACGAGTGGAGCTTGCGGGCGGCCGGCGCGCGTGCGAGGGTGGTCACTGGAGGGAGGAGGAGGAGGGGGACAGCGCCGGGGAGAGTCGCAGACGTCGAGGCGCATCGGTAGGCGCGAGGGGGGAGCACGAGGTGGTCGGGGGCGAGCGATTGGGCGAAGCTACAGTGCGGGTGCGCACTGTAGCGCGCTCTGGAGCAAGCTTATCGCATGCCATGGCATGCCATTGGCTCTCTGGGCGTGTCCGCCGTGTCTGGGGGGTCCAGCACGAAGTGATCAACCCAGTTGTGGCTTTGGATGCTCTGGATGATCAGTGAGAGAGGAGTGAAGCTGGTAAATGAGTAGATTTTGGCTGTCCAGCAAGGTGAATTGGGGTTTTCACCCCTCAATCATGGAGCTGTGGACATGGGGAAGTTACTCGAGGTAGAATGTAACTAGATGAAGCTGTGGTAGAAAGTTGGGGCAAAAGTAAATAGTAAAAGAGGTCTAAATGATGGTTTTGGTAAAGTAGCAGAAGGTGTTTGATCAAGTTTTGGACAAGCAAATGATCTCCACTAGCCATGGCACTTAACAGGATTGAATGTTATATGGAAATAGGGTGTTTCACCAAATTTGGGCTCATTTGAAGAAACTAGCCAATGTAACTTTGGTGAACTTTAGAAATCAACAGAAATGGCTTCATCTTGTTTAAGTCAAGATAATCATCTCCCCTTGATGCACCACTTGGTGTAGTTTCATCATTTGGGGTATTGATCATGCCCACAAAGATTGAAGCTCCAGGTAAAAAGTTCGTAATGTAAAGTTGTTCAAATTTGCATTTGAACGGAAATGGTTTTGGGGTATTCTGATCAAGTTACCCAACTCCAAAGCTTGTGCCATTTGGTCTAGATGCCTTATTAGGCCATTCTAGCATGTGCACCAAGTTTGAGGGCATTTGGACAAGTTTGGCAATGTAGAGTTGCTCAAACTTCAGATATGGACAGAATGGTTTTGAAGGGTTTTGAGGATGTTATCTTGCTTCCCAAGGCATGGGGCTTGGCAAGATCATCAAATATGTCAAATATGACATGATAGAATTCCCCTGGAATTTTTGGAGAATATTTCCTTTGTAAATATTTCAAAAGCTTGAAATATCCAGAAAGGGTTTTAGAGGGATTAGCCCATTATTTTGAACATGTCCAAGTGTTGAAACTCTTATATATGGACAATATATGTCCTATGAGTCTCCCTGAATTTTGGCAAATATTTTTGAAATACTTAAATAATTTTTCCCTATTAAAGACCATTTCTGGCCTTAAGAAAAAGCTTTTAAATAAAATAGGAAAATAACTTTTAAAATTATACTTTTGTGGTTTCTGGAAGTCCTATGACTACTAGGTCTCAAATACACTTTTTGAAATAATTTTCTCACCCTAAATCAAGCACTCGCAGTGCAAACCTCAATTCAGGGGTTTTTGGAACTCTAAATTTTGAAAATACATTTCGGCCAAATTATTTTTATAAGAAAATGCTATACTGCTATATTCACTTGGTATGATCATTGGGCAGAAGTTTTGGGTCTGGAGATGAATTCTACAAGAGGTAATAGTTGACTTTAATGAGCACATGAAAAGCATAGGAGGAAAAACTCAATTCCAAATAAAAGCCAAATGATGCCAAAAAAATTGCTGGTCCAAATTTTCATGCTTCATTGATGCAAATGACATGTTACAAAATGCAGGGTGTGACAATTGGTCTCTGCACCTATTGTCCAGCCTCCTGACTAGAATTTACCCTTTGAGATTATGTGCGATGCTAGTGATTATGTTGTAGGTGATGTTCTAGGACAAAGAGTTGATAAGAAATTTAATGTTATCCAATATGCTAGTAAAACTCTAGACAGTGCCCAAAGAAATTATGCTACTACTGAGAAAAAAAATTAGCAGTTGTATTTGCATGTGATAAGTATAGACCTTATATTGTTGAGTCTAAAGTAACTATTCACACTGATCATGCTGCTATCAAATACCTTATGGAAAATAAAGATGCTAAACCTAGACTTATTAAATGCGTTCTCTTGCTGCAAGAATTTGACTTGCATATTATTGATAGAAAGGGAGTTGAGAACCCCGTAGCAGATAACTTGTCTAGGCTGGAGAATATTCTTGATGACCCACAACCTACTGATGATAGCTTTCCTGATGGACAATTAGCTGTCATAAATACTTCTCGTACTGCTCCATGGTATGCTAATTATGCTAATTACATTGTTGCTAAGTTTATACCACCTAGTTTCACATACCAGCAAAAGAAAAAGTTCTTCTATGATTTGAGGCATTACTTCTGGGATGACCCACATCTTTATAAAGAATGAGTAGATGGTATTATTAGATGTTGTGTACCTGAGCATGAACATGAACAGATCTTACACAAGTGCCACTCCGAAGCTTATGGAGGACACCATGCTGGAGATAACTGCACATAAGGTATTGCAATCTGGTTTTTATTGCCCTACTCTCTTCAAGGATGCTCGTAAGTTTGTCTTATCTTGTGATGAATGTCAAAGAATTGGTAATATCAGTAGACGTCAAGAAATGCCTACGAATTATTCACTTGTTATTGAACCATTTTATGTTTGGGGCTTTGATTATATGGGGCCATTTCCTTCCTCTAATGGGTATACACATATTTTAGTTGCTGTTGATTACGTTACTAAGTGGGTAGAAGCTATTCCAACTAGTAGTGCTGATCACAACACCTCTATTAAGATGCTTAAAGAAGTTATTTTCCCGAAGTTTGGAGTCCCTTGATACTTAATGATTGATGGTGGTTCACACTTTATTCATGGTGGCTTCCGTAAAATGCTTGCTAAGTATGATGTTAATCGTAGAATTGCATCCCCTTATCACCCACAGACTAGTGGTCAAGTAGAATTGAGTAATAGAGATCTGAAATTAACTTTGCAAAGGACAGTTAATAGGTCTAGAAAGAATTGGTGCAAGAAACTTGATGATGCATTATGGGCCTATAGAACTGCATACAAAAATCCTATGGGTATGTCTCCATATAAAATGGTATATGGAAAAGCATGTCACTTACCTCTCGAGCTAGAACATAAGGCATATTGGGCTATTAAAGAGCTCGATTATGATTTCAAACTTGCAGGTGAGAAGAGGTTATTTGACATTAGCTCTCTTGATGAATGGAGAACCCATGCCTATGAGAATGCCAAGTTGTTTAAAGAAAAGGTTAAAAGATGGCATGACAAAAGGATACAAAAGCGTGAGTTTAACGTAGGTGATTATGTCTTGCTATACAACTCTCGTTTAAGATTTTTTGTAGGAAAACTTCTCTCTAAATGAGAAGTTCCTTACGTTATCGAGGAGGTCTATCGTTCCGGTGCCATAAAAATCAACAACTTCGAAGGCACAAATCCGAAGGTGGTGAACGGTCAAAGAATCAAACACTATATCTCAGGTAACCCTATAAATGTTGAAACCAATGTTATTGAAACCGTAACCCTGGAGGAATACATAAAGGTCACTTTCCAGAACGATTCAGACTCCGAAAAGGAAGAGGTATGTGATGCGGTAAGTAAACCGACTCCAAAACGGTTCTAATGTCAATTTTTCACCGTTTTGGAATATTTAGAAAAATAGAAAAATAAGAGGCAGTCTGGAAGAGACATGAGCCGTCCACCTGAAAAATAAGAGGCAGTCTGGAAGAGACACCCCTTCCCCTGGGCGCGACCTCCTGCCTCGTGGGCACCTCGTGTGCCTCCCGAACTCCGATTTCTTGCACGTTACTTCTTTTGGTCGGTAAAAAATCATTATATATTCTCCCGAAGGTTTTGACCACTGTATCATGCAAAAATCCTCTGTTTTTGTTTTGAGTTGTTTCTCTCGCAGATAAGAGCACGATGTCTTCTCAGGAGTCAGTTGGAGAGAGTCGGGTGTCTCATCCAACACTTGGCCCAGGAGCAAACAACGATGCTGACCAATTTGGTCCATCAACGGAGGAAGGGATGGAAGCTGACTTGAAGAGGATAGATGCCATGGAGGAAGATCAAGAAGTTACTTCTCGGTTTCAAGTTGGATTCACAATGGAGGAATTACAGAGCTCAGCTATCCCAAACTCAGTCATCCCTTCCAATGTCAGGTTTCTTTCTTATGAAAATACAAAAAAGAGTGTTACTTGTTCTCCCGCAGCTATGTAGCATCCTTGGGTGAAAGGAGCTTTAGCCGTCACGGGAAAGCTCCGCAAGGAAATTATGGACCTTAAGCAGCAGGTTAACAAGCTCGAGGAGGAGAATTGTATCCTGAGGGGTATCATCACCAAGAATATCACATCACCACCTCCGAAGAAGGAGACATAATCATATCGGTATGGGCACTCCCCTTGGCAGCTGCCAAGCTTGGGGGAGGTGCCTCGGTATCGTATCACCATCACACTCCTATCTTTACCATTTTTCTTAGTTCGATCCTTTTGGTAATATCTTGATCTAGTAGAATGAAGTTAGCATGATCTAGTTGTGAGCTTTTTCTTTATGATCTTTACCTTTGTAACCGAGTCCGTGAGCTATATAATAAAGATTAGTGTTGAGTCAAGGGCTTGATTTCCTCACTTTGGTCATGATAGAATAAAAGAAAATATAAAAAGTATCAAAAAGATTATATTGATCTTATGGGAAGTAATGACTTCACATATAAAGAGTATGATGAATAAAAATTGTTGAGAGCTTACAAACACAGTTTTGGTCATCGTTGCAATTAATAGGAAGTAATAAAGAAAGAGAGGTTTAACATACAAATATATTATCTTGGACATCTTTTATGATTGTGAGAACTCATTAAAATATGACATGCTAAAGAGTTGGTGTTGGACAAAGAAGACAACATAATGGGTTATGTTTTCTTATATTCGAAATAAAGTATATTGGCATGGATCATCCAACATGTTGAGCTTGCCTTTCCCCTCATGCTAGCCAAAACTCCTTGCACCAAGTAGAGATACTACTTGTGCTTCCATACACCTTAAACCCAGTTTTGCCATGAGAGTCCACCATACCTACCTATGGATTGAGTAAGATCCTTCAAGTAAGTTGTCATTGTTGCAAACTCTCTAAAATATGTATGATTTATTAGTGTTGAGGAAATAAGCTTTATACGATATTGTGATATGGAAGTAATAAAAGCGACGGACTGCATAATAAAGGTCCTTATCACAAGTGGCAACATAAAGTGACGTTCGTTTGTGCTAAGACTTTGTGCATCCAACCATAAAAACACATGACAACATCTGCTTCCCTCTGCGAAGGGCCTATCTACTATTCTTGACTTATAAGCGTCAAGGTGAAAATCACCTTTCCTTTTTACATTTTATCCTTTGGCAAGCACATTGTGTTGGAAAGATCCTGACATATATACCCAATTGGATGTTAGTTATCATGGTCTATTATTGTTGACATTACCCTTGAGGTAAAAGGTTGGGAGGCAATACATAAGCCCCTATCTTTCTCTGTGTCCGATTAAAACTCCATACCCATACGTATTGCTTGAGTGTGAGCAATTGTGAAAGACTATATGATAGTTGAGTATGTGGGCTTGCTGAAAAGATCTTACATTGACTCCTTCCGATGTTATGATAAATTGCAATTGCTTCAATGACCGAGATCATAATTTGTTGGTTTTCAATGAAGTTTTTGATTCATACATGACATAGTGAATGAATTGTTACTTTAGCATAAGAATCATATGACAATATATTTGTGTTACTGTTATAAGAATGATCATGATGCCCTCATGTCCGTATTTTATTTTCATCGACACCTCTATCTCTAAACATGAGGACATATTTTTCGATATCGGCTGTCGCTTGAGGACAAGTGAGGTCTAAGCTTGGGGGAGTTGATACGTCCATTTTGCATCATGCTTTTATGTTGATATTTATTGCACTATGGGCTGTTATTACACGTTATGTCACAATACTTATGCATTTTCTCTTTTATTTTACAAGGTTTACATGAAGAGGGAGAATGCCGGCAGCTGGAATACTGGGCTGGAAAAGGAGCAAACATTGCAAACCTATTCAGCACAACTCAAAAAGCTCCGAAACTCCATGAGACACCGTTTCAGAAAATATAAAAAATATCTGGCAAAAGAGAATCACCAGGGGGGCCACCACCTGTCCACGAGGGTGGGCGCCCCCCCCCCCTTGGGCGCGCCCCCTGCCTCGTGGGCCACCCGATGACTCCCCGATGCCCATCTTCTCCTATATGAGGTGTTTTGACCTGGAAAAAATCATAAGGAGGCTTTCGGGACCAGATGCCGCCATCTCGAGGCGGAACCTTGGAGGAACCAATCTAGGGCTCCGGCAGAGCTGTTCTGCCAGGGATACTTCCCTCCGGGAGGGTGAAATTGTTGCCATCATCATCACCAACAACTCTCCCATCTTGGGGAGGGTTATCTTCATCAACATGTTCACCAGCACCATCTCCTCTTAAACCCTAGTTCATCTCATGTATCCAATCTTTGTACCCAAACCTCAGATTGGTACCTGTGGGATGCTAGTAGTGTTGATTACTCCTTATAGTTGATGCTAGTTGGTTTACTTGGTGGAAGATCATATGTTCACATCCATTATGCATATTAATACCCCTCTGATCATGAAAAATATTATGTCTTGTGAGTAGTTACTTTTGTTCCTGAGGACATAGGAGAAGTCTTGCTATAAGTAGTCATGTGAATTTGGTATTCGTTCGATATTTTGATGAGATGTATGTTGTCTCTCCTCTAGTGGTGTCATGTGAATGTCGACTACATGACACTTCACCATTGTTTGGGCCTAGAGGAAGGCATTGTGAAGTAATAAGTAGATGATGGGTTGCTAGAGTGACAGAAGCTTAAACCCTAGTTTATGCGTTGCTTCGTAAGGGGCTGATTTGGATCCACTTGTTTCATGCTATGGTTAGGTTTACCTTAATACTTCTTTTGTAGTTGCGGATGCTTGCAATAGAGATTAATCATAAGTGGGAGGTTGTCCAAGTAAGGACAACACCCAAGCACCGGTCCACCCACATACCAAATTATCAAAGTACCGAATGCGAATCATATGAACGTGATGAAAACTAGCTTGACGATAATTCCCATGTGTCCTCGGGGGCGCTTTACTTCATATAAGAGTTTTTCAGGCTTGTCCTTTGCTACAAAAAGGATTGGGCCATCTTGTTGCACCTTATTTACTTTTACTATTTGTCACTTGCTACCAATTACCTTATCAAAAAACTATCTGTTACCGATAATTTTAGTGCTTGCAGAAAATACCTTACAAAAAACTGCCTATCATTTCCTTCCACTCCTCGTTGGGTTCGACACTCTCACTTATCGAAAGGACTACGATAGATCCCCTACACTTGTGGGTCATCATTATGCTGCTTGCATAGAGCAACTATGGTTGGCATAGCGTCGTTGTGCCGATATTATTCATTGTGATATCAGAGACCTTGTATTTGTATTCATGTTGTAATAGAGAGCTGGTTTGTTCTATGTTATGTAGTGTTGTATTCCAGAAGACTTCACCTCGATCTCTGGGCTGGAATATAGGGTGTTCCGGTTTATCTGAGCCGGGGTGCCACAATACTTACGTTTCGAGGTTGGGTGCCCTGCCTTCACTCGCGAGTTGCAGCAAGTCCACTGGCCATCTGCCCGCGTTTTCAAGCTTGAGCTACCAGAGAAATATGATGGAAAGCTGAACCCAGCAGAGTTCTTGAGCATCTATACCATTGTTGTTCAAGACGCTGGGTGCAGAGATGAGAAGGTGTTTGCCAACTACTTCCCTTTGGCGCTCAAGTCAAATGTGAGGTCATGGCTGATGCACCTGCCATAAAATTCCATTTCATCCCAGGCTGACGCGTGCAATGAATTTGTTGGCGCCTTCACGGGCGGCCACCAAGAACCAGAGCGGCCCAGTGATTTGCAAGGCCTTCCGCAGAAGGAAGGAGAGAGCTTACATAAGTATATGCAAAGATTCAATCGAGTGCACCACAACATTCCATAGATACACCCGATAGCTGTGATTGTCGCGTTCCACTCGAACATGCGCGATAGAAGGATCTGTTCTAAAATGAAGGTCCGGCTGCCCAAGACCATCAATGAGCTATATACCTTGGAGGACAAATGTGCTCGGGCTGAGGAAGGAAGAATGAGCTATATACCTTGGAGGACAAATGTGCTCGGGCTGAGGAAGGAAGGCGACTCCCCGGAGAGGAGAAGGGCATCAAAGTTGATTCAGAGGATGACGACGAAGCCACCAAACCGAAGAGGAGGAGTCGGAAATGCAACAAGAAATGCGAGGAGAAGTCAGTATTGGCCGTTGAGAGCTCCGGTGATCTTAGCACCGGCAAGATGGCCAAAAGTGAAGCCCCCATCAAGGAAGTTGTCGCGTGCGCTGATTGCCAGGAGGCCGCGGCGGTAGAGAAAGCTGGAAGGACCGATGGTCCGTACTGCAAAATCCACCGCACTAAGGGTCATGATCTCCAAGAATGCCACCAAGTTGAGCAACTTGTCAAGAACCAGAAGGCTGAGTATGAGAAGCACAACAAAGAGAGAGACCAATAAGGAAAGGATCGTTGCAATAGAGTAGGCGCCACGGAAAGACCCCTCAGCAAAAAGAGAAACCTGCCAGAGGCCGTGAGAAGAAAGAAGGTGATGCTGAAAGTGATGAAGGAGATGAGGAAGAAACCAGCGAGTAGGAATTCTAGAAGGCAACTAAAGCCATGTGCACTGATGAGGGCTCATCCTTGCACTCATCTCACCGCCAGCTCAAGTAGTGGGCACATGAGGTCAATGCCGCAGAACCAGCTACTGATTCCCGTAAGCCGATCAAATGGTCCTGCACACCTATCATCTTTGATGAAGAGGATCACCCTGACCGCACTACTGATGTAAGGTATTTGTCGTTGTTGGTCTCACCAACAATCCGCAACATCACGGACACAAAGATGTTAGTTGACGGCGGGGCCGAACTGAACATGATTTCTCCCAAGGTAGTCAGCAAGCTACATATATCTGTTGAGGAGCGCAAAGTTACTGGCACATTCCAAGGGATCATCTCTGGTAGGAGCCGACCCAAGGAAAAGATTACACTGCTGGTGACATTTGGTGGAGAGCTGAATTACCAGACTGAGAGGAGTGTGTTTGACGTTGTCGATCTCCCTCTACCTTATAATGTGATCCTTGGCCTCCTAGCCCTGGCGAAGTTTATGGCAGCATCTCATTATGCTTACAACACTTTGAAGATGTCAGGGCCAATGGGCGTCATTTCCATCTCATCAGATAAGAAAGATGCAATCATATGTGTGGAAAATATGTATCAAGACGTGGTAGCAGCTGAGGCCAAAGAGGTTACAGCTCCAGCCAAGGAGGCGAAGAACGGAAAGGAGGCTAGCAGAGATGCCAGCAAAGACTCTGGGAAGCGTGCCTCTTCGGAGTGTGCTGCACTTGTTGAGGACCTATCGGAGGTTTCCACTAGCAAGAGACCCCATGTTGCTTCACCTATTGTGAAGAAGGTCCCAGCAAGGCAGGATGGCACTGACGGTACATTTACCATCAGTGCCACCCTTGACGACAAATAGGAAAGTGTGTTCGTTGCCATCCTACGGGATAATGTCGATGTGTTTGCTTGGCAACCATCTGACATCTCTGGTGTTCCTAGGAAGGTAATCGAGCGCCGCCTTGCTATCTGCCCTCATGCCCGGCCCGTCCAGCAGAAGGTCGAAAAGCATGATTTGGAGCGGCAGCTGTTTATTGCCGAGGAAATCAAGAAGCTTGAAGGAGCTGGTTTGGTCAGGGGAGTTCTGTATCCAACATGCTTGGCAAACCCAGTAGTTGTGCGCAAGGAAAATGGGAAATGGAGGCTCTGCATAGACTTAACGGATTTGAGTAAGGCATGCCCTAAGAACCCTTTTCCTCTGCCGTGCATTGATCAGATTGTGGATTGCACTTCGGGGGTGATCTGCTTTCCTTTTTGGATGCATACTCCGGGAACCATCAGATATCCATGTCCAAGATAGACATAGAGAAGACTACGTTCATAACTCCATGTGGCACGTACTGTTTTGTACAAATGCCCTTCGAGTTAAAGAGCGCTAGATCCACTATTGCGAGAGCAGTACAAAATGGTTTTGAGCCTCAGTTGCATAGAAATGTGGAAGCTTACATGGATTACATAGTGGTCAAAATCTAGGACAGATCAACGCTCATTAAGGATTTGGAAGAGACCTATGCGAATTTGCGCAAGATCAACCTAAAGTTAAACCCAGAGAAGTGTGTGTTCAGCGTACTCTCCGGCAAGCTACTTAGTTTCTTTGTATATCACCAGGGGATAGAGACCAAACCCGACAAGATCAGGCAATTGAGCAGATTCAAGCACCCAGGACTATCAAGGATTTGAGGAGCCTAGCAGGATGCGTTGCCGCGTTGAGTAGGTTCATTTCCAAGTCATTCGAGCGTGCCTTGCCCTTCTTCAAGATGCCGAAAAAGGCAGAGCCGATGAAGTGGACCCCGGAGACAGAAGCAGCATTTCGAGACCTGAAAGCATGCCTTTCCTCTGCTCCCACCTTCGTCGCTCCTAAACCACAAGAGTTGTTGTTGCTATATCTACCAGCAATGAACCAAGTGGTTAGTGCAGTGCCGGTAGCGCAGCGGGAAACGGATGGAGAGTTAGCTGTGGTATTTGTTCCTCCCAGAGGAGAAACTGAGCTAGTCGCGACAAGGTCAGACACAGAACAGGCGAAAGCAGAGGAAGTTGGCAAAGGAAGTTCCAAGACCGCGACAAGGAAGAAAGTGGTGTAGCGTTCGGTGTACTATGTCAGCTCCCTATTGCAGGGGGGCTAGGTCAAGGAACTCTGGGGTGCAAAATCTGATCTTTGGCCTTGTCATGGCCTCAAGGAAGCTGCGCCACTATTTCCAATCCCATGAGATCATGGTTGTCACCCGCTTCCTGCTACAGCGCATACTAAGGAACCCCGAAGCCACTGGCAATCTAGTTGAATGGGAAGTCGAACTGTCAAGCTTTGGCCTGAAGTATGAAAGTACCTCAACCATTCAAAGTAGGGCATTAGTGGTGTTCATTGCGGAATGGACTCCCACTCCAGATGAAGATATCCCGGAGACAGTAGTCCCCGGCAAGGAGGCGCCTCAAGAATGGATCATGTATTTTGATGGTGCTTTCTAGCTACAGGGTGCCGGGGCTGGGATGCTCCTTGTTGCACCCACCGGACAGCATCTCAAATATGTGGTTCAAATGCACTTTCCCCGGGAGAAGGCCACCAATAACAATGCTGAGTACGAAGGGCTCCTTGCCGGGCTCAGAATCATAGTGGAATTGGGAATAAAAAAGCTAATCATCCTTTGATACTCGTAGCTCATGGTGAGGCAAGTCAATAAGGATTATTAGAGCCCATTGATGGAGGTGTACGTAGAGGAAGTGAGAAAATTGGAGGAGCGCTTTGATGGATTACAAGCAGAGCATGTGCCACGCATAGAAAACATCATTGTTGATCATCTGTCAAAGTGCGCTGCACTAAAGCTCCTTGTGGAACAAGAGACTTTTGTTTTTCATTTGACTCAACCCTCAGTATCCCCTTCGATGATGGCCAGAAAAAGGAGGAAGTTGGACTCCGGCAAGCATCTCCCGACAGGACTTCCCGAAGCCGTCGGTAGAGAGGCTGTCGGGAAGAACTCTAATTCAGTTGGTGAGTAGTATTCTTCCATGGAACCACAAGTTCTTGTGGTTGAGGTAAGCGCTTCCATGAACAAAGACATGCTCCTAGTCCTTGTTGTTGAGCCGCAGGCTCCGACTTTGGCGCAGCACATAGTCCGCTACCTCCAGACATTAGAACTTCCCGAAAATCAAGAAGAAGTTGAAAGAGTAGCTCGGCACGCTAGTATGTATCAGTTTGTCAATGACACAATAGAGAAAAAGGCCCAACGGTATGAAATTGAAGTGCATCTCACGGGCGGATGGACAGAGACTATTGGCAGACATACAGAAGGGTGTGTAAGGCTCCCACATCGGATCAAGAGCCCTAGTTGGAAAAGCTTTCCGGCACAGTTTGTACCAGCCCACATCCCTCAAAGATGTGATTTAGCTAGTCACCCATTGTGAAGCCTGTCAATTCCATTCCAAAAACATCCATCAGCCAGCTCAAACTCTCTAGAAAATTCCTTTATTCTGGCCCTTTTCGATCTGGGGGCTCGACACCTTGGGCCACTTCCCCCGTGCTATCGTGGGCTTTGAATTCTTGTATGTTGCAATTGACAAGTTTACAAAGTGGCCGGAAGTGGAGCCAGTGAGGAAGGTAACCGCACAATCAGCTATCAAATTCTTGAGGGGATTGGTGTGCCATTTTGGAGTACCCACCACGGAGATCACTGATAACGACACCCAATTTACAAGCCACGCCTTCATGCATTATGTTCAAACCCTCGGGAGCGAGGTTTCCTTTGCCTCCATTGCCCACCCCCGGAGCAATGGACAAGCTGAGAGGATTAACGTTGAAGTGCTGCGTGGGCTCAGGGCAAGAACTTTTGATAAGATGCAGAAGTGCGGCCAACGCTGGATCGACGAGCTGCCGATGGTTCTTTGGTCCCTCTGTACAACACCAAATCGAGCCACCGGCCAGACTCCCTTCTCCCTAGTGTATGTAGTAGAAGCAGTTCTCCTCATGGAACTCATATACGGGTCACCTCGAGTACTTGCCTACGATGAAGTAGAGCAGGAGCAGCTCCGGCATGACGATGTTGTGCTCCTCGAGGAAGATCGTCTCCGGGACGCTATACGTGATGCACGATACCAACAAGCCTTGCGCCGCTATCATAGTCGTAGGGTTCATGCCCAGAGCTTTAAGGAAGGTGACCTTGTCCTTAGGCGTGTTCAATCCGCCAAGGGTTCCAACAAGTTGACGCCAAAGTGGGAAGGCCCTTACCGGGTAGTACGAGTCTCTAGACCTGGCGCAGTCCGTCTGGAGACCGAAGATGGCATTGAGGTGCAAAACTCATGTAATATTGAGCATCTTCGCAAGTTCTACCCATAAGGCGTGGTTACTGGGCTCATCCCCGGCAGCCACCCTCTGTACAATCCTTGCCGATGGGCATGTAACACTTTGTACAAAGCCAGGCGCAGGCCCTGTGCAAAGATAATAAAATGACGCGCTAGCGCCTAAAAACTTGCATGCATGCTAGTTTAGTGAAAACTTGCCATGACCATATGGAAAGGATCATATGCTTCTATGTTTTCCCCCAGTATTAACTACATGGCCCCTGCAGTGTACGCCATCCTGAAAAGGAGGAGTGAGAACAAGCTACATATCGATCCTCAGCAGCACAAAACAACAAGTCCCTTTTTAGCCACCCATACTATACTCTTGTATGGTAAACTTGGCCGTAGAAAAACCTTGTACCCTATCATTTGTGCTCCCATCCTTCGATCCAAAGATTGCTTCGGTCAGGATGGTCATAGTGGCATTTGCAATAAAGGGGTGTCAATGGGGTGGTTCCCTTCCATGCTCCTTACCCGCGATGCCGAGCCTCTCGGCAGGAATGGAAGGGACCGGCAAGATATCTTGCTGGTAGACCTTGTTTACTTGAAGGTATAGAGGAATCATTCCTCTACATGGACTTCACACATGCACAAGTGCCCGGTAAGCATATCTTCTTTCATTAATATGCGGATAAACAAGTACAAGCCTTACAAAGTACAAACTTGGGTGGGGGTGCTACGTCTTGAGCTTGTGTTGTATTCCCTCGAAGAGGAAAGGGAGATGCAGCACAGTAGCATAAGTATTTCCCTCAGTTTTTGAGAACCAAGGTATCAATCCAGTAGGAGACCACGCACGAGTCCCTCGCACCTGCACAAACAAATAAGAACTTCGCAGCCAACGCGATAAGGGGTTGTCAATCCCTTTACGGTCACTTACCAAAGTGAGATCTGATAGAGATGATAGTTTATATTTTTGGTATTTTTAGTTTATAAGAACAGCAAATAAAAGCGATAAAAGTAAAGTAGATGTAGATTGATATGTTGAGAATAGACCCGGGGGCCATAGTTTTCTCTAGTGGCTTCTCTCATGATAGCGATATTCTACGGTGGGTAAACATATTACTGTCGAGCAATTGATAGAAAAGCGAATAATTATGAGACTATCTAGGCATGATCATTGTATATAGGCATCACGTCCGAGACAAGTAGACCGACTCCTGCCTGCATCTACTACTATTACTCCACACATCGACCGCTATCCAGCATGCATCTAGTGTATTGAGTTCATAAGAACAGAGCAATGCCTTAAGCAAGATGACATGATGTAGAGGGATAAACTCAAGCAATATGATATAAACCCCATCTTTTTATCCTCGATGGCAACAATACAATACGTGCCTTGCTGCCCCTACTGTCACTGGGAAAGGACACCGCAAGATTGAACCCAAATCCAAACACTTCTCCCATTGCAAGAACTATAGATCTAGTAGGCCAAACCAAACCAATAATTTGAAGAGACTTGCAAGGATATTATGAGCACACATAAAAAGTTCAGAGAAGAACCAAATATCTTTCATAGATAACCTTGATCATAAACTCACAATTCATTGGATCTCGACAAACACACCGCAAAAAGAGATTACATCGAATAGATCTCCTCGAAGACCGAGGAGAACTTTGTATTGAGATCCAGAGAGAGAGAAGAAGCCATCTAGATACTAGCTATGGACCCGAAGGTCTGTGGTAAACTACTCACAACTCATGGTGAGGGCGATGATGATGATGATGAAGAAGAACTCCGTGATGGATCCCCCTCCGGTGGAGCTCCGGAACAGGCTCCAAGATTGGATATTCATGGGAACAGAAGGTACGGCGGTGGAATTAGAGTTTTCTCTCTGTTCATGGAGGTTTTGGAGTACGTAGACTTATATAGGAAGAAGGAGGGGACCAGGGGACGCTCGAGGGGGCCACGAGGCAGGGGGCGTGCCCCCAACCCTCGTGGGCCACCTCTTGATCCCCTGACGTGGTTCTCAAGCTCCGCGTGCGCGATTTTCTCCAAATATATATCTCGTGAAGGTTTCATTCCGTTTGGACTCCGTTTGACATTCTTTTTCTGCAAAACCCTGAAACAGGCAAAAACTGCAATCTGGACTGGGCCTTTGGGTTAGTAGGTTAGTCTCAAAAATGATATAAAAGTGAATGATAAAGCCCATTAAACATCCAAGACTTCATAAATAATAGCATGGAACAATAAAAAATTATAGATACGTTGGAGACGTATCATGCATCCCCAAGCTTAATTCCTGCTCGTCCTCGAGTAAGTAAATAATAAAGAAAGAATTTTTTATGTGGAATGCTAACCAATATAGTTTTTAAATGTAATTCTCTTAATTGTGGCATGAATGTTCAGATCTGAAAGATTCAAGATAAAAGTCTATATTGACATAAGAAATAACAATGCTTCAAGCATACTAACAAAGCAATCATGTCTTCTCAAAATACTATGGCTAAATAAAGTTATCCCTACAAAATCATATAGTCTGGCTATGCTCCCTCTTCATCACACAAAATATTCATATCATGCACAACCCCGATTTCAGCCAAGCACTTGTTTTCATACTCTATCTTTTCAAACCTTTCAATTTTCACGCAATACATGAGCGTGAGCCATGGATATAGCACTATGGGTGGAATAGAGGTGGTTGTGGAGAAGAAAAAATGGAGGGAGATAGTCTCACATCGACTAGGCGTATCAACGGGCTATGGAGATGCCCATCAATAGATATCAATGTGAGTGAGTAGGGATTGCCATTCAACGGATGCACTAGAGCTAAATATGAATGAAAGCTCAACAAAAGAAACTAGTGGGTGTGCATCCAACTTGCTTGCTCACGAAGACCTAGGGCATTTGAGGAAGCCCATCGTTGGAATATATAAGCCAAGTTCTATAATGAAAATTCCCACTAGTATATGAAAGTGACTAAGCATGAGACTCTCTACAATGAAGAACATGGTGCTACTTTGAAGCACAAGTGTGGAAAAAAGGTAGTAGCAATTGTCCCTTCTCTCTTTTCTCTCTTTTTTTTTGGAACCATCTCCCCTTTTTTTTATTGGCCTTTCCTCACATGGGACAATGCTCTAATAATGATGATCATCACACTTTTTATTACAACTCGAAATTACAACTCGATACTACAACAAGTATGACTCTACATGAATGCCTCCGGCGGTGTACCGGGATATGCAATGAATCAAGAGTGACATATATGAAAAATTATGCATGGTGGATTTGCCACAACTACGATGTCAACTACATGATCATGCATGGCAATATGACAATATGATGCGTGTCATATGAATGAAACGGTGGAAAGTTGCATGGCAATATATCTCGGAATGGCTATGGAAATGCCATGATAGGTAGGTATGGTGGCTGTTTTGAGGAACAATATGGTGGTTGTTTTAAGGATGGATATGTAGTGGTTTTATGGCACCGGCGAAAGTTGCGCGGTACAAGAGAGGCTAGCAATGGTGGAAGGGTGAGAGTGCGTATAATCCATGGACTCAACATTAGTCATAAGAACTCATATACTTATTGCAAAAATCTACGAGTCATCAAAACAAAGCAATCAATGCATGCTCCCAGGGGGGAGGTTGGTAGGAGTTAACCATCGCGCGCCCCCGACCTCCACACAAAGGTTGGCACTCTACAAATACCTCATGCTCTAACTTCGTCACATATGTTGGGGAACGTAGCAGAATTCAAAAAAATTATACGCTTCACCAAGATCAATCTAAGGAGTCATCTAGCAACGAGGGGAAAGGAGTGCATCTACATACCCTTGTAGACCGCGAGCGGAAGCGTTCAAGAGAACATGGATGATGGAGTCGTACTCGTCGTGATCCAAATCACCAATGATCCCAGCGCCGAACAGACGGCACCTCCATGTTCAACACATGTACGGTGCAGCGACGTCTCCTCCTTCTTGATCTAGCAAGGGGGAAGGAGAGGTTGATGGAGATCCAGCAGCACGACGGCGTGGTGGTGGATGCAACGGAAATTCTGCAGGGCTTCGCCAAGCACCGCGGGAGGAGGGAGTGGTGTAACGGGAGGAGAGGGAGGCTCCAGGAGCAAGGGTGCGGCTGCCCTCCCTCCCCCCTCCCCCCCACTATATATAGGGGCCAAGGGGGCGCCGGCCCTAGGAGATGCAATCTCCTAGGGGGCGGCGGCCAGGGGGGAGGCTTGCCCCCCGAGGCATGTGGGGCGCCCCCCACCCCTAGGGTTTCCAACCCTAGGCGCAAGGGGGAGGCCCAAGGGGGTGCGCCAGCCCACTATGGGCTGGTTCCCCTCCCCTTACGGCCCATGGGGCCCCCCGGGAAAGGTGGCGCCACCCGGTGGTCCCTGTACACTACCGGTGACCCCCGAAACTCTCCCGATGGCCAAAACTGGACTTCCTATATATAATTCTTTACCTACGGACCATTCCGGAACTCCTCGTGACGTCTGGGATCTCATCCGGGACTCCGAACAACATTCGGGTTACCATAAGTGTATATCTCTACAACCCTAGCGTCACCGAACCTTAAGTGTGTAGACCCTACGGGTCCGGGAGACACATAGACATGACCGAGATGACTCTCCGGTCAATAACCAACAGCGGGATTTGGATACCCATGTTGGTTCCTACATGTTCCTCGATGATCTCATCGGATGAACCACGATGTCAAGGATTCACTCAATCCCGTATGCAATTCCCTTTGTCTATCGGTACAGTACTTGCCCGAGATTCGATCGTGGGTATACCGAGTGTTCAATCTCGTCATGGCAAGTCTCTTTACTCGTTCCGTAATACATCATCCCGTGACCAACTCCTTAGTCACATTGAGCTCATTATGATGATGTCTTACCGAGTGGGCCCAGAGATACCTCTCCGTCATACGGAGTGACAAATCCCAGTCTCAGTTCGTGCCAACTCAACAGATACTTTTGGAAATACCGGTTGCATACCTTTATAGCCACCCAGTTACGTTGTGACATTTGGCACACCCAAAGTATCACTACGGTATCCGGGAGTTGCACAACCTCATGGTCTAAGGAAAAGATACTTGACATTGGAAAAGCTTTAGCATTATGAACTACACGATCTTGTGCTAGGCTTAGGATTGGGTCTTGTCCATCACATCATTCTCCTAATGATGTTATCTCATTATCAATGACATCCAATGTGCATGGTTAGGAAACCGTGACCATATATTGATCAACGAGCTAGTAACTAGAGGTTTACCAGGGGCACGTTGTGGTCCGTGTATTCACACATGTATCACTGTTTCCGGATAATACAATTCAAGCATGAATAACAGACAATTATCATGAACAAGGAAATATAATAATAACCATTTTATTATTGCCTCTAGGGCGTATTTCCAATAGTCTCCCACTTGCACTAGAGTCAATAATCTAGTTACATTGTGATGAATCGAACACCCATAGAGTTCTGGTGTTGATCATGTTTTGCCCGTGGAAGAGGTTTAGTCAACGGATTTGCGACATTCAGATCCGTATGCACTTTACAAATATCTATGTCTCCATCTTGAACATAATTCTGGATGGAGTTGAAACGGCGCTTGATGTGCTTGGTCTTCTTGTGAAACCTGGGCTCCTTGGCAATGGCAATAGCTCCAGTGTTGTCACAGAAGAGAGTCATCGGGCCCGACGCACTTGGAATGACTCCTAGGTCGGTGATGAACTCCTTCATCCAGACTCCTTCCTGCGCTGCTTCGCAAGCAGCTATGTACTCCGCTTCACATGTAGAATGCACCACGATGCTCTGCTTGCAACTGCACCAGCCCCACCATTCAAAATATACATGTATCCGGTTTGTGACTTGGAGTCGTCCAGATCTGTGTCGAAGCTAGCATCGACGTAACCCTTTACGACGAGCTCTTCGTCGCCTCCATAAACGAGAAACATATCCTTGGTCCTTTTCAGGTACTTCAGGATGTTCTTGACCGCTTTCCAGTGTTCCATACCGGGATCACTTTGGTACCTCCCTACCAAACTTATGGCAAGGTTCACATCAGGTCTGGTACACAGCATGGCATACATAATAGAACCTATGGCTGAGGCATAGGGGATGACACTCATATTTTCTCTATCTTCTGCCGTGGTCGGGGATTGAGCCGTGCTCAATCTCATACCTTGCAATACAGGCAAGAACCCTTTCTTGGACTGATCCATATTGAACTTCTTCAATATCTTATCAAGGTATGTGCTTTGTGAAAGACCAATGAGGCGTCTTGATATATCCCTATAGATCTTGATGCCTAATAAGCAGCTTCTCCAAGGTCCTTCATTGAAAAACTCTTATTCAAGTAGGCCTTTATCATTTCCAAGAATTCTACATCATTTCCCATCAGCAATATATCATCCACATATAATATGAGAAATGCTACAGAGCTCCCACTCACTTTCTTGTAAATACAGGCTTCTCCCCAAGTCTGTATAAACCCAAACGCTTTGATCACACCATTAAAGCAAATATTCCAACTCCGAGATGCTTGCACCAGCCCATAGATTGAGCGCTGGAGCTTGCATACCTTGTTAGCATTTTCAGGATCGACAAAACCTTCCGGCTGCATCATATACAGATCTTCCTTGAGGAAGCCATTAAGGAATTCTGTTTTGATGTCCATTTGCCATATCTCATAATCATAGAATGCGGCAATTGCTAACATGATTCGGACGGACTTCAGCATCGCTACAGGAGAGAAAGTCTCGTTGTAGTCAATCCCTTGAACTTGTCGACAACCTTTAGCGACAAGCCGAGCCTTATAGATGGTCACATTACCATCCGCGTCAGTCTTCTTCTTAAATATCCATTTATTTTCTATGATGTGCCGATCATCGGGCAAGTCCACCAAAGTCCATACTTTGTTTTCATACATGGATCCTATCTCGGATTTCATGGCTTCAAGCCATTTGTTGGAATCCGGGCCCGCCATCGCTTCTTCATAGTTCGAAGGTCCACCGTTGTCTAACAACATGATTTCCATGACCGGGTTGCCGTACCACTCTGGTGCGGAACATGTCCTTGTGGACCTTCGAAGTTCAGTGGTAACTTGATCTGAAGCTTCATGATCATCATCATTATCTTCCTCCCTAGTCGGTGCAGGCACCTCAGGAACAGCTTCCCGTGCTGCGCTACCTTCCGGATCGGAAGGGGTGACTGTCACCTCATCAAGTTCCACTTTCCTCCCACTCACCTCTTTCGAGAGAAACTCTTTCTCCAGAAAGGATCCATTCTGGCAACGAAGACCTTGCCTTCGGATCTGAGGTAGAAGGTGTACCTAATAGTTTCCTTTGGGTATCCTATGAAAACGCATTTTTTCGATTTGGGTTTGAGCTTTTCCGGTTGAAGTTTCTTGACATAAGCATCGCAACCCCAAACTTTCAGAAACGACAGCTTAGGTTTCTTGCCAAACCAAAATTCATACGGTGTCGTCTCAACGGATTTAGACGGAGCCCTATTTAAAGTGAATGTGGCAGTCTCTAAAGCATAACCCCAAAAGGATAGTGGTAAGTCGATGAGAGACATCATAGATCGCACCATGTCCAACAGAGTGCGATTACGACGTTCGGACACACCATTACGCTGAGGTGTTCCGGGCGGTGTCAATTGCGAAACAATTCCATAGTTCCTTAAGTGTGTGACAAATTCGTGACTTAAATATTCACCCCCACGATCCGATCGTAAGAACTTTATTTTTCTTTCACGTTGATTCTCAACCTCATTCTGAAATTCCTTGAACTTTTCAAAGGTCTCAGACTTGTGATTCATTAAGTAGACATGCCCATATCTACTCAAGTCATCTGTGAGGGTGAGAACATAACGATAGCCTCCGCGAGCTTCAACACTCATTGGACTGCACACATCGGTATGTATGATTTCCAATAAGTTGGTCGCTCGCTCCATTGTTCCGGAGAATGGAGTCTTGGTCATCTTGCCCAAGAGGCATGGTTCGCACGTGTCAAATGATTCATAATCAAGAGACTCTAGAAGTCCATCTGCATGGAGCTTCTTCATACGTTTGACGCCAATATGACCAAGGCGGCAATGCCACAAGTATGTGGGACTATCATTATCAACTTTACATCTTTTGGCATTCACACTATGAATATGTTTAACATCACGTTTGAGATTCATCAAGAATAAACCATTGACCAGTGGGGCATGACCATAAAACATATCTCTCATATAAATAGAACAACCATTATTCTCGGATTTAAATGAGTAGCCATCTCGCATTAAATGAGATCCAGATACAATGTTCATGCTCAAAGCTAGTACTAAATAAAAATTATTAAGGTTTAAAACTAATCCCGAGGGTAGATGTAGAGGTAGCGTGCCGACGGCGATCACATCGACCTTGGAACCATTCCCAACGCGCATCGTCACCTCGTCCTTCGCCAGTCTCCGCTTATTCCGTAGCTCCTGCTTTGAGTTACAAATGTGAGCAACTGCACCAGTATCAAATACCCAGGAGCTACTACGAGCGCTGGTAAGGTACACATCAATAACATGTATATCATATATACCTTTGACATTGCCGGCCTTCTTATCTGCTAAGTATTTGGGGCAGTTCCGCTTCCAATGTCCCATTCCCTTGCAATAAAAGCACTCAGTCTCAGGCTTGGGTCCATTCTTTGGCTTCTTCCCGGCAACTGGCTTATCGGGCGCGGCAACTCATTTGCCGTCCTTCTTGAAGTTATTTTTACCCTTGCCTTTCTTAAACTTAGTGGTTTTATTCACCATCAACACTTGATGCTCTTTCTTGATCTCCACCTCCGCTGATTTCAGCATTTAATACACTTCGGGAATGGACTTCTCCATCCCTTGCATATTGAAGTTTAACAAGAAGCTCTTGTAGCTAGGTGGGAGCGACTGAAGGATTCTGTCAACGACCGCTTCGTCTGGTAGATTCATTCCCAACTGAGACAAGCAATTGTGCAACCTAGACAATTTGAGTACGTGCTCGCTGACAGAACTATTCTCCTCCATCTTACAACTGTAGAATGCGTTGGAGACATCATATCTCTCGACTCGGGCATGAGCTTGGGAAACCATTTTCAGCTCTTGGAACATCTCATATGCTCTGTGGTGCTCAAAACGCTTTTGGAGCCCCAATTCTAAGTTGTAGAGCATGTCGCATTGAACCAGGGAGTAATCATCACAACGCGACTGCCAAGCGTTCATAACATCTTGGTTTGCCACGGCGGGAGCGTCACCAAGCGGTGCTTCTAGGACATACGTTTTCTTGGCAGCTATGAGGATGACCCTCAGGTTACAGACCCAATCTGTATAGTTGCTACCATCGTCTTTCAGCTTGGATTTCTCTAGGAATGCGTTGAAGTTGAGGGTGACATGAGCGTGGGCCATTTGATCTACAAGACATATTGTAAAGAATTTTGACTAAGTTCATGACAATTAAGTTCATCTAATCAAATTTAATGAACTCCCACTCAGATAGACATCTCTCTAGTCATCTAAGTGAAACATGATCCGAATCGACTAAGCCGTGTCCGATCATCACGTGAGACGGACTAGTCATCAACGGTGAACATCTTCATGTTGATCGTATCTTCTATACGACTCATGTTCGACCTTTCGGTCTTCCGTGTTCCGAGGCCATGTCTGTACATGCTAGGCTCGTCAAGTGAACCCTAAGTGTATTGCGTGTGTAAATCTGACTTACACCCATTGTATGCGAACGTTAGAGCCTATCACACCCGATCATCACGTGGTGCTTCGGAACAACGATCCTTAGCAACGGTGCACAGTTAGGGGGAACACAATTCTTGAAATTTTAGTGAGAGATCATCTTATTTACTACCGTCGTTCTAAGCAAATAAGATGCAACAAACATGATAAACATCACATGCAATCAAATAAAGTGACATGATATGGCCAATATCATTTTGCTCCTTTGATCTTCCTCTTCGGGGCACCATGATCATCTTTGTCACCGGCATGACACCATGATCTCCATCATCATGATCTCCATCATCGTGTCTTCATGAAGTCGTCTCGCCAAATATTACTTCTACTACTATGGCTAACGTTTAGCAATAAAGTAAAGTAATTACATGGCGTTATTCACTGACACGCAGGTCATACAATAAATAAGACAACTCCTATGGCTCCTGTCGGTTGTCATTCTCATCGACATGCAAGTCGTGATTCCTATTACAATAACATGATCAATATCATACATCACATATATCATTCATCACATCTTTTGGCCATATCACATCACATAGCACATGCTGCAAGAACAAGTTAGACGTCCTCTAATTGTTGTTGCAAGTTTTACATGGCTGCTATAGGTTTCTAGCAAGAACAATTCTTACCTACGCCAAAACCACAACGTGATATGTCAATTTCTATTTACCCTTCATAAGGACCCTTTTCATCGAATCCGATCCGACTAAAGTGGGAGAGACAGACACCCGCTAGCCACCTTATGCAACTAGTGCATGTCAGTCGGTGGAACCTATCTCACGTAAGCGTACGTGTAAGGTCGGTCCGGGTCGCTTCATCCCACAATGCTGCCGAAACAAGATTGGACTAGTAGCGGCAAGAGAATTGAACAAATCTACGCCCACAACTGCTTTGTGTTCTACTCGTGCAAGATGCTACGCAAAGACCTAGCTCAGATGCCACTATTGGGGAACGTAGCAGAATTCAAAAAAATTCTACGCTTCACCAAGATCAATCTAAGGAGTCATATAGCAACGAGGGGAAAGGTGTGCATCTACATACCCTTGTAGATCGCGAGAGGAAGCGTTCAAGAGAACATGGATGATGGAGTCGTACACGTCATGATCCAAATCACCGATGATCCCAGCACCAAACGGACGGCACCTCCGCGTTCAACACACATATGGTGCAGCGACGTCTCCTCCTTCTTGATCTAGCAAGGGGGAGGAGAGGTTGATGGAGATCCAGCAGCACGACGGCGTGGTGGTGGATGCAACGGAAATTCTGCAGGGCTTCGCCAAGCACCGCAGGAGGAGGGAGAGGTGTAACAGGGGGAGAGGGAGGCGCCAGGAGCAAGGGTGCGGCTGCCCTCTCTCCCCCCACTATATATAGGGGCCAGGGGGCACCGGCCCTAGGAGATGCAATCTCCTAGGGGGGGTGGCGGACAGGGGGGAGGCTTGCCCCCCAAGGCATCTGGGGCGCCCCCACCCCTAGGGTTTCCAACCCTAGGCGCAGGGGGGAGGCCCAAGGGGTGCACCAGCCCACTATGGGCTGGTTCTCCTCCCCTTACGGCCCATGGGGCCCCCCGGGAAAGGTGACCCCACCCGGTGGACCCCCGGACCCTTTCGGTGGTCCCGGTACACTACCTGTGACCGTCGAAACTCTCCCGATGGCCGAAACTGGACTTCCTATATATATAATTCTTTACCTCTGGACCATTCCGGAACTCCTCGTGACGTCCGGGATCTCATCCGGGACTCCGAACGACATTCGGGTTACCGTATGCATATATCTCTACAACCCTAGCGTCACCGAACCTTAAGTGTGTAGACCCTACGGGTTCGGGAGACACGTAGACATGACCGAGACGACTCTCCGGTCAATAACCAACAGCGGGATCTGGATACCCATGTTGGTTCCTACATGTTCCTCGATGATCTCATCGGATGAACCACGATGTCAAGGACTCACTCAATCCCGTATGCAATTCCCTTTGTCTATCGGTACAGTACTTGCCCGAGATTCGATCGTCGGTATACCGATACCTTGTTCAATCTCGTCATGGAAAGTCTCTTTACTCGTTCCGTAATACATCATCCCGTGACCAACTCCTTAGTCACATTGAGCTCATTATTATGATGTCTTACCGAGTGGGCCCAGAGATACCTCTCCGTCATACGGAGTGACAAATCCCAGTCTCGGTTCGTGCCAACTCAACAGATACTTTCGGAAATATCCGTTGCGTACCTTTATAGCCACCCAGTGATGTTGTGACATTTGGCACACCCAAAGTATCCCTATGGTATCCGGGAGTTGCACAACCTCATGGTCTAAGGAAAAGATACTTGACATTGGAAAATCTTTAGCATTACGAACTACACGATCTTGTGCTAGGCTTAGGATTGGGTCTTATCCATCATATCATTCTCCTAATGATGTGATCTCGTTATCAATGACATCCAATGTCCATGGTCAGGAAACCGTAACCATCTGTTGATCAACGAGCTAGTAACTAGATGTTTACCAGAGACACGTTGTGATCTGTTTATTCACACATGTATCACTGTTTCCGGATAATACAATTCAAGCATGAATAACAGCCAATTATCATGAACAAGGAAATATAATAATAACCATTTTATTATTGCCTCTAGGGCATATTCCCAACAACATAGCGGTTCACCATACGTGTATGATACGTGAATCACTAACCTTAACACAAGTATTTTTTAATTTCATAATAACTCCACTAGCATGACTCTAATATCACTATCCTCATGTCTCAAAACAATTATCAAGCATCCAACATCTCATTCTATTTAATGCACTTAGTGTGATTTTTTTAACTACATTGACATTGGATGTTTATCATGTGAAGACTAGTTTCTTTAGCCTAAACACATTACCATGCTGTTTTAATAGACTCTCAAAAGGATATAAGTTAAGCATGAGAGTTCAACAATTTCTACAAAATATACCACCATCGTGCTCTAAAAGATATAAGTGAAGCACTAGAGCAAAAACTATTCAACTCAAAAGATATAAGTGAAGCACATAGAGTGTTCTAATAATTTCTAGGCCATATTTAACTCTCTCAAATAGGTGTGTCTAGCAAGGATGATTGTGGCAAACTAACAAGCAAAGCCTCAAATTATACAAGACTCTCCAAGCAAAACACATATCATGTTGTGAATAAAAGTATAGCTCCAAGTATAGTTACCGATGGATGAAGACGAAAGAGGGGATGCCTTCCCGGGGCATCCCCAAGATTAGGCTTTTGATTATCTTGAATTTACTTGGGGTGCCATGGGCATCCCCAAGCTTAGGCCTTTGCTACTCCTTGTTCCATAGTCCATCAAATCAATACTCAAAACTTGAAAATTTCACAACACAAAACTTAGACAAAAATTCTCGTGAGCTCCGTTAGTATAAGAAAGCAAACCACTACTCAAAAGTGCAGCAATGAATTCATTATTTGTTTATATTGATGTTAAACCTATTGTATTCCAACTTCTCCATGGTTCATATCCTCCAATACCACTCATAGATGCATCGGAATAAGCAAACAACACACGAAAAACAGAATCTGTCAAAAATGGAACAGTCTGTAGTAATCTGCAGGTTTGGCCTACTTCTGGAACTCCAACAAATTCAAACTAAATTGTTACATTTGCAGAATTTGTCTAACAATCATCTGCAAAAAGAATCAACTAAAAAGCACGCTCCAGTAAAATATGAAGACAACTTTAGCGAGCGCTAACGATTCTGTTTTTCACAGCAAGATCACATAAACTTCACACAAGTCTTCCCAAAGGTTCTACTTGGCACAAACACTAAACAAAACATGAAACCACATCTAATCAGAGGCTAGATGAAAAATGTATTCCCTAACAGCAGCAAAAACAAAAAAACAAAAAATTGGGTTGCCTCCCAACAAGCGCTATCATTTTACGCCCCTAGCTAGGCACGATACAAGATAAAACTAGGTATTGTCATCTTTGGAAGGCAATCCATAAGTGGCTCTCATGATAGATTCATATGGTAATTTGATTTTCTTTCTAGGAAAGTGTTCCATGCCTTTCCTTAACGGAAATTGTAATCTAATATTTCCTTCCTTCATATCAATAATTACACCAATCGTTCTAAGGAAAGGTCTACCAAGAATAATAGGACATGAAGGATTGTAATCTATATCAAGAACAATGAAATATACGGGCACATAATTCCTATTTGCAACAATAAGAACATCATTAATTCTTCCCATAGGTTTCTTAATAGTGGAATCCGCAAGATGCAAATTTAAAGAACAATCATCAAGCTCATGGAACCCTAGCAAATCACACAAAGTTTTTGGGATAGTGGAAACACTAGCACCCAAATCACACAAAGCATAGCATTCATTATCTTTTATCTTTATTTTGAAAGTAGGTTCCCATTCATCATAAAGCTTCCTAGGGATAGAAACTTCTAACTCAAGTTTTTCTTCATAAGATTGCATCAAAGCATCAACTATGTGTTTGGTGAAAGCTTTATTTTGACTATAAGCATGCAGAGAATTTAGCATGGATTGCAACAAGGAAATACAATCAATCAAAGAGCAATTATCATAATTGAATCCCTTGAAATCCAAAGTAGTGGGTTCATCACTATGCAAAGTTTTAATCTCTTCACTCCCACTTTTAGCAATTTTAGCATCAAGATCAAAAAAACTCCGAATCATTGGGACACCTTAAAGCAGAATCATCTCCAATCCTATCATCATCAAGATTTATACTAGAAAACAAGGATCTAATAGGAGACACATCAGTAACTTTCATATCTTCATATTTATTTTCATGATAACTAGAAGAACACGATTTAATATAATCCTCTCTTTTAGCACGCATTCTAGCGGTTCTTTCTTTGCATTCATCAATGGAAATTCTCATGGCTTTGAGAGACTCATTGATATCATGCTTAGGTGGGATAGATCTAAGTTTCAAAGAATCAACATCAAGAGTAATTCTATCCACACTTCTAGCCAATTCATCAACCTTAAGCAATTTCTCTTCAAGCAAAGCATTGAAATTCTTTTGCAAGATCATAAACTCCTTAACACTAGTTTCAAATTCAGAAGGCATCTTTCCATAAGAGTTGTTGTAGGAATTACCATAATTATTAGAGGAATTACTAGGAAAAGGCCTAGGATTAAAATTACCTCTATAAGCATTATTACCAAAATTATTCCTATCAACAAAATTCACATCCAAAGATTCATTGTTATTCTCAATCAAAGTGGACAAAGGCATATAATTAGGATCAGAAGAAGCACTCCTAGCAGCAAATAATTTCATAAGTTCATCCATCTTTCCACTCAAAACACTAATTTCTTCGATAGCATGCACTTTTTTATTAGTAGATCTTTCGGTGTGCCATTGAGAATAATTAACCATAATATTATCTAGGAGTTTGGTAGCTTCTCCTAAGGTTGTTTCCATGAAAGTGCCTCCGGCGGCCGAATCTAAAAGATTTCTAGAAGCAAAATTCAAGCCAGCATATAAGTTCTGAATAATCATCCATAGATTCAAACCATGTGTAGGGAAATTACGTATCATCAATTTCATTCTCTCCCAAGCTTGTGCAACATGCTCATGATCTAGTTGCTTAAAATTCATAATATCGTTTCTAAGAGAGATGATCTTAGCAGGAGGGAAATACTTAGAGATAAAAGCATCTTTGCACTTATTCCACGAATCAATACTATTTCTAGCCAAAGAGGAAAACCAAGTTTTAGCACGATCTCTAAGTGAAAACGGAAATAATTTCAATTTAATAATATCGTTATCAGTATCCCTTTTCTTTTGAATATCGCACAAATCAACAAAGTTGTTTAGATGGGTAGCGGCATCTTCACTAGGAAAGCCGGAGAATTGATCTTTCATGACAAGATTCAACAAAGGAGCATTGATCTCACAAGATTCAGCATCAGTAATAGGAGCAATCGGAGTGCTAATAAAATCATTGTTGTTGGTATTGGAGAAGTCACACAATTTGGTATTGTTCTGAGCCATAGTGACAGATAAGCAATCCAACACACACAAGCAAACAAGAAGCAAGCGAACGATAAACACACGATGGAAGAAGGGCAAATAAAACGGCAAGGGTGAAGTGGGGGAGAGGAAAACGAGAGGCAAATAAATGTAATGCAAAGGACTAGGGTTTGTGATAGGTACTTGGTATATGACTTTTGCGTAAGCCTCCCTGGCAACGGCGCCAGAAATTCTTCTTGCTACTTCTTGAGCTTGCGTTGTATTCCCTCGAAGAGGAAAGGGAGATGCAGCACAGTAGCGTAAGTATTTCCCTCAGTTTTTGAGAACCAAGGTATCAATCCAGTAGGAGACCACGCGCGAGTCCCTCGCACCTGCACAAACAAATAAGAACTTCGCAGCCAACGCGATAAGGGGTTGCCAATCCCTTTACGGTCGCTTACAAAAGTGAGATCTGATAGAGATGATAGTTTATATTTTTGGTATTTTTAGTTTATAAGAACAGCAAATAAAAGTGATAAAAGTAAAGTAGATGTAGATTGATATGTTGAGAATAGACCCGGGGGCCATAGTTTTCTCTAGTGGCTTCTCTCATGATAGCGATATTCTACGGCGGGTAAACATATTACTGTCGAGCAATTGATAGAAAAGCGAATAATTATGAGACTATCTAGACATGATCATTGTATATAGGCATCACGTCCGAGACAAGTAGACCGACTCCTGCCTGCATCTACTACTATTACTCCACACATCGACCGCTATCCAGCATGCATCTAGTGTATTGAGTTCATAAGAACAGAGTAACGCCTTAAGCAAGATGACATGATGTAGAGGGATAAACTCAAGCAATATGATATAAACCCCATTTTTTTATCCTCGATGGAAACAATACAATACGTGCCTTGCTACCCCTACTGTCACTGGGAAAGGACACCGCAAGATTGAACCCAAATCCAAACACTTCTCCCATTGCAAGAACTATAGATCTAGTAGGCCAATCAAACCAATAATTCGAAGAGACTTGCAAGGATATTATGAGCACACATAAAAAGTTCAGAGAAGAACCAAATATCTTTCATAGATAACCTTGATCATAAACTCACAATTCATCGGATCTCGACAAACACACCGCAAAAAGAGATTACATCGAATAGATCTCCTCGAAGACCGAGGAGAACTTTGTATTGAGATCCAGCGAGAGAGAGAAGGAGCCATCTAGATACTAGCTATGGACCCGAAGGTCTGTGGTAAACTACTCACAACTCATGGTGAGAGCGATGTTAATGATGATGATGAACTCCGTGATGGATGCCCCTCCGGTGGAGCTCCGGAACAGGCTCCAAGATTGGATCTTCACGGAAACAGAAGGTACGGTGGTGGGATTAGGGTTTTCTCTCTGTTCACGGAGGTTTTGGAGTACGTAGACTTATATAGGAAGAAGGAGGGGACCGGGGGACGCTCGTGGGGGCCACGAGGCAGGGGGCGCGCCCTGGGAAGGGGGCACGCCCCCCACCCTCGTGGGCCACCTCTTGATCCCCTGACGTTGTTCTGAAGCTCCGCGTGTGCGATTTTCTCCAAATATATATCTCGTGAAGGTTTCATTCTGTTTGGACTCCGTTTGATATTCTTTTTCTGTAAAACCCTGAAACAGGGGAAAAACAGCAATCTGGACTAGGCCTTTGGGTTAGTAGGTTAGTCCCAAAAATGATATAAAAGTGAATGATAAAGCCCATTAAACATCCAAGACTTCATAAATAATAGCATGGAACAATCAAAAATTATAGATACGTTGGAGACGTATCAAGGGGGGGTTACATGATTTGAACTAAAGATTGGAAAATGCCTATATATTTTAGATTGAAATAATATAAATGCCCTGTAAACCCTTTCTTGTCCCTCTCCTCCTTGGGACTATATTCGGAGGTGAAGAGGGAAAAAGGAGCACCCGGGTAGAAGCCTAGCCTAACCCCCTCAGGGTCAGCGGGACGCAGCCTGACAAGATCGGGAGGGTGCGGACGAAGGTAATGGACGGAGGGAGCGGCTAGGCGATGCCCTTGTCACCACCGCCAGGACTAGAGGAGCACGACACGAGGGGCACTGGCAGGGAAGACGATGCAGGAGTCCATGAGGAAGCCTGCCGTGGTTGACCTGGAGGAGGCGGATACATCCAACCCGATGTCGGGACCCCGATCCTAAGTCACACCGATCTAGCATGTAACACATCATATCACTTTGCGGCCTCATGCACGGTATCCCCACGGGTGCCACCTTACCTGGCCCGGGGCCGTTTGCGCATTTTGGCTCACGTATATGATAGTGTCGCCAGCATCCATATGACAGAGAACCCGGGTCGACATGACCAGTTATAAACCAAAAGTGGCGCTAAATTACAGGGACAGGCATACATGACCCAACAATGCATGTGTCGGTCATTAGCAAGTGTTGCCGGGCTGTAGCAAGCTAACATGACTCCGGGGTACACCGCGTGACATTTCCCCAGAGGGGACATACACAGGAGTAAGGAAGGACACATGTCGGTCAATTCATGTGTTTCGGAGCAGTAGCAAGCTACCAAGCCTCAAAGGAAGCACTAGGAGGCATTTCCCCATAAGATAGGCTACCAAGGGTAAACAACTAGGTGTCGGATCCCACACATACCAATACATGTTACATGTATACATAACATGCAAGTATGTGTTGTACAACATGGCATCACAACATAACTCAATAACTCATATAGATAAAGTCCTAGAAGAGCCATCATAGCATTTATTAAAAACAGGGGTCAGATGACCCAACATACAGAGCATACAGGCAACGGAAGCATAAACATGTCTGAGTACAGAAATCTGAAAAGGATGAAGGCTATCAAGCGTGACTATCTACCAGAACCTCCCAAGGGTACATGATCGTAGCTAAGGTAACAAGCTAAACATCGAAGTCCACGCAGAACTACTAGTGAGACTGAAGTCTCCTATGCAAAAACATAAATTAAGCAAACGTGAGTACAAATGTACCCAGCAAGGCTTATATCAGAACTAACTACATATGCATCAATATCAACAAAGGGGTGGTGGAGTTTAACTGCAATAAGCCAGCTTTGACTCAGTGGCTATCCTGTACTACGACTGCTGGTAACTCTTTTGAGGTGGCGCACACTAGTCCACATATTCACCATATCAATACACCACTATGGATCCGCTGCCGTCTCCCTACGAGAAGGCCATCCATAGCACTCACGCTTATCTTACGCATTTTAGAGTATCCACTCTATGAACTGCATAGGCAACCCAAAAGTCCTTTAGCGCGGACGCGACTATTCGAATAGATCATGTTAACCCTGTAGGGGTGTACTTCTTCACACACACTCTCACCACTTATCGTCGTTTACACGACATGTACTCGGCAACCTTCAAGCGGAAGCCCAACGAGGGTGTCGGCCATGACCTGACTAACCACACAAGTCTCTAGTGCAGGTTTATCGCCTATTCGGGTTCCATCTGCAAGGAAATCCGGCTGCGGTGTCCTCAACGGCCCCAAACGATGTGTACACGGTTCCCGGGTCACCAAATGGGTGAGTCGGTATACTGGGCCACGTGCCTACCGCATCATAGCCCACCCCTCGGGTCAGCGCTACGCACTGCCTCCAGCATACTACAAACACCAGAAACTAGGTGCAACTCTTGGACAGAGATCAAGGTGATTAATAAGTCGAGAGGGGCACTTAAGCATTCCAATGCGTGGTAGTAGTTGTTCATGGATCACAAACACATAACTCAGTTCCTGAGGACGGTTTCAATGAGACAACCCACCATGTACTCCTACATGGCCTCTCACCGCTACCTTTACCAAATCGTGTTCACACACTTAGCTCTCAACAGTAGGACATGTTCACCACAGTCCTATTCACCCCCGATGAATCAGACCTGACTCAACTCTAAGCAGTAGTAGGCATGACAACAAGCATGAATGAGTAGGCACATCAAGGCTCAAACAACTCCTACTCATGCTAGTGGGTTTCATCTATTTCCTATGGCAATGATAGGTCATGCAGAGAAAAGGGGTTCAACTACCACAGCAGGTAACAGTTGAAGCATTGTTGTCCTAATGCATTAAAAGAGAGCAGAAGCAAGAGAGTAGGATTATATCAGAATGAACAAGGGGGTTTTGCTTGCCTGGCACTTCTGAAGATATTAATACTCTTCATCGGTGTCATCAAACTCATCGTTGGAACTACGTCCATTGAGAGGGGACAAACACCGGCAACAGAGAAAGAGCACAATCAATGCAATGCAACAATATGATGCATGATCATGACATGGCAACATGCTATGATTTGAGCTAATGCAGGTAGCAACCAAATTAAATGAAGTTGGTTTGGACCAAAGGTTCAAATTCAACTCCATATGTGATTATTCAAATATCACTTATTTGATTTGTCCTAGACAATAGCCATAAGTTGTTCTAACATGCATGAAAATGCCATAAATAGATTCTCTGGAATTTTCTGATAATTTTTCATATATAAATTATTTCATTTGGAGTTAAGGTTTATTTTCTATGATTTTTAGAAGTGTCGTGGAATTGTCATGGCAGATGTCCAAGGGTGAGGACTAAGTCATGAGGCCAATGCATCTATGTGGTAGCTTGAGAGGGGTTGAGGGAATCGAGAGGCACAACACACAAGACAAGGATTTAGACAGCTCTGGGCCCCGGGAAACATCATCCAGTAATAACCCTACATGTTGTTTGAGGCTAGATCTCATTATGACCCTCACGGAGTTGCCGCATAGGCCGGCTCTCCTTTAGTTGTGTCTAGCCCTAAAGAATATGAAGCTTCTAACTTGTGTAAACCCCCTCCTTCTTGGGGTGGCATGCCCCTGCTTATATAAGTTGAAGGGGCGGGTTACATGTAGAGTCCAATTCGGACTTAAGACTTAACTATTCTGACTTATCTTCACAGGCTTCTCTCCATGGGCTTCTTAACGTCTTGGGCTTCTTAACGTCTTGGGATTCTTAACGTAAGCCGGTTTACAATCCGGCTTGCAATCTGGCTTAACTGTCTGGCTTAACTGTCTGGCTTACATGACTATGTATACCGGCTTACAATGCTTGACTGTGTCTGTCGGCTTACATGATTGTGTCTGCTGGCTTAACCTGCTTAAATGTCCGTGCCGGCTTAACATGCTTAACTGTTCCCGCCAGCTTATAGTCTGCCGGGTAACCAATGAAACATCAAGTCCCAGTCGGGTCATATCTCCGGCCGGGTCACACCGCGGGGTATATCCCCGACATTAGCCCCAAGTTTAATTTGGATTTATCCTTGTTAAACTTGATCCTTCCTGCATACATAAACACGAGAACAAATTTGATAGGTTGTGCTCCGGGTTAAAATATTTTCTTGAACCAGCACCTGATCATCCTTAAATCCTTGTCACTTCCTCCTTGACATGTATTTGTGATCTCATAGCAAATCTCCTTAGCATATATGTTCAAACATTACCAATGCAAAAAATCTGGGCACTTCTTTTGAAAAATCCGGGTTAATAGACCAGCTTCATAATCAATTTTGCTGATGTTGGTTTCTCATAGAGAAATATTGTACGAAAAAATCCACCTGAGTCAACTTCCAATGCTTAACAAAAAATATTGGTCTTTGAAATACTCATCTGATATTCAGCCGATTTGAAGATGTAGAACCTGCCGGTTTATCCTTACCAAAATTGCCAGGTCATAAAAATTGATGATCCCGGGTTATAACTGTTATACACACCGGGTGGTGATTATTACCACCACCGGGTCACACAACTGATCCTCCTAGTTTGCTCAAAATTGAGACTTTGAAGATGTTTCTCCCTTATATTTTTATTACCTGTAGCCCCCAAGTCCTGAGCAGAGCAAAGCGATGACTTAAGACTTCCTTCAATATGAATACTACCACTTCGAAGAAATCCAGGTTGTTCATCTCAGTCACTAGTCAAAACTGAATATTCCACATATGTTATGTAGCCCCCAAGTGTCAGGTTGTCATGCTTGCAGCAACCTGGGACTTGTAACTGCCTTATGCTGATAAAAACTTCAACCAGTGTAGCCCCCAAGGGTCGGGTCATTATGCAATAATGAGCAGGGACTTTGTAGATATGATCATGTAGATTTGAACAGCAACGTGTAGCCCCCAAGGGCCGGCTCAGTAAGATAATATTGAGCTGGGACTTCATCAAAAACAACATCATATAATGTAACCCCCGTCATGGGGCTTGAACCCACGTCCACAAGGTTAAGATCTTTGTGTTTTACCAACTGAGAAGTGGATCCTTCAATATAATGGATTAAGACTTGTGTACCTTGAATTGTTGATAGGAGCAATTGGTAGCCCCCAAGGGCCGGCTCATTACAATGTGATGAGTCGGGTCTTCAATAAGGTGAGCAAAAAATGACTTTGCATTAGCCCCCAAGTGCCATGGTACATGCTGGCAGTGACATGGGACTTGTATATTTGATGTAATCTCAATTTGAATAATGTAGCCCCCAAGTGCCGGGTTGTAAGCCTGCAGCGACTCGGGGCTGTTTCTTCCATTGTAGAATAAATCATATCCATTGATAAGATAATAGCCATTGCGCTAAGGCGACTTTGAAAACCTCAATCATAATATTGGTTAATGATAACCGTAATAAAAATCCAGCCATGCCGGCTATTGAAGATTTGAATAACCTGACTTAAAAACCGGTTCCTACAATATAAACAAAAAACAAATGCCCTGGCGGTTTACCGCCGGACGGGTCATTGTGCCCGAACCGGTGTCACTCGGGACAGATGTCCAGAACCAGGGCCGGTTTAATCGTTATAAAAATAGTCATACCTGAAGACATGATTTGGACTGCCGGCTTGATCGGTCTTTAGATAGTCTAGCCTTGTAAAGGTATAATTCCAGAAATAAGATCGTTATTCTCTGGCGGCTTAGAGTCGTTCATTAGATTGGGTTGCAGAGACCCGGGGAGTCTTCAAGTATGATCCCTGAAGGGAGGCAGCTAGGCCGAACTTGCAAAGAACGCAAACCAAAAAGGAAAACTCATAAGAAAGCGAAGAGAATCAGAAAAAACGATCAAAAAACACTTGAGGCTTTTGCAGGCCGCCAAGCCAAAGGTTCTTCTTCAATGAAACTAGCCTTGGTGGCCCCTGGAAGGTACGTGCGTGCTATGAGCCGGCTCTCACAGTACCCAATCGACATTTGAACCTAGACAAGTGTAGGTCTTTGTTTTTAAAGATAGACTTGCCTAGAGTATGCGGGGTCAGAGTTGCATCTTGCATCATAGGCCGAGTTATCCAAGTTTCAAGGAAGGCGGCATTTTGAGCTTGGATCTATCATGACTATCTGTAGCACCATGCTCTCGCAATGACAGCCGGCGTTTGAACCTTAGCAAGCTCAGGTCTTGGTCGAATACGCCATTAAGACTGATTGCCAAGAGTTCGCCGGGTCAATCAGGATGACCTGATGGAGTTGAAGTAGCTGGGTACAGGTAGGATGACCCACAGGTCATGTCCTCTTTGGTCGAATACGCCTATGTTTGAACATAACCCGGTCAAATGGGTAGTAATGTTGTGTTCTCTTTGGTCGAATACGCCTATGTTTGAACAGGAAGCCCCCAAGTGACATACTTGCGAGAGATGGTCATTGTAGCCCCCGAGTCTTAAGATGACTCGAGGAGTTGGCTTGAGATTCTCCAGACTTGACCATAGCATAAGGTGTATATCATTGGTGTTGATAGTGTGATGTGAATCCATAGAAGTTTGATGTGACTGTGGCGGTTTATAAATGATCCCGTATGAGCCGTGTCAGCAACTCGGCCAATGGTTCCTTCCAACTGGTTGTTTTGAAGTTAACAAACTGTAGTGGCGGCGGCTTATGGCCTGCCCATTGAGCCATCCAGTGCAGATGGCGGCTGATAATACATGATAATTTGCTCCAAAGTTGTTGGAAGAAAAACGGGCTACCCAAGCAGTGATTGGCTTTATACTCAGTAAACAGCTCATGCAGATAGGTGCGGCCCGGTGTGTTGACGTAGACCAGGCCACGAGAGACGGACGACAAAGATAGTTGTAGCATTAGAGATGGTGCAGACCGATGAGTCGGCCGTCGCGTTGTAAGCCGGTGTGGGCGGGCGAGTCAATCACAGGCGCGGTCTCAGCTAGCTGATGTAGATCAATCCATAGGTGCGGCGACTTGCGCACTTCCATTGAACAGCGAGCAAACGCGATCCCGACAAGTCGATGAAGACCAGGCCGTAAGGGCGGCTGCTTGTGCACGTCCATGTATAGAGATATAACCTGATTCGTTCAGACGACGGATGATCCATTAAACGCGACAGAGGCGGCTCAAACAGATCGGCGAGTCAATATAGTCCCGGCGGTTCAGGCAGACCGGCGACTCAATATAGTCCTGGTGGTAAAGGCATACCGTCGACTCCCGGCGACTCAACACGGCAGAGGCGGCTCAACGTGCCCCTGACAGCTCTCGCACTTCCTAGTCAGTAGCTCCACACACTTCATGGCTGATTTTTTGTATATATATATATGCAGTGCTCCCTTCTTTTCGTGTGCTGCTGTCTTTTTCTTCAGATGGCAGAGGAACTTGCAGGAGCAGCGCGGGGCAAGGCACGGAGCAGAGCAGAAACAAGCCCAGGCGGAGGCGGGACCATAAGGCGGACCAGAGCCGGCGGAGGGCGTGGCCAAAACAGAACAAGGGCGAGCGACGATGGCTACATGTGGATCGGTGGCTCGCAGGAGAAGTAGTCCGCATCTTGCGGTAAGTTGGGAGTTCATGCATGTTCAGCGATTGTACTCCATCCATGTATATACAGTAGTTATACTTCATGGGAATTTTGCTGGTAAGGAGTAGTAGTTGAAGGCTCTTCACGTGGAAAAGCATGGGAATCCATGAGGTTTTGACTTTTCCTTCTCTGAGGCACCGTGAATACTTGATTCGTTTGTAGATCTCACGTGTGCTAGATGAAGCAGTTTTTCTTATCCTGCTGTACGAGCAGAAGATGCGCATGATGCGGGCTGGGCCGCAGCAGAATGAGGCGGAACGGCGCCTCAATGCAACTTGGATGCCGACCGGCCGTGGCTACAGTGGTGGCGCAGAGCGGACGGCGGACGGCGGCTCGGTAGGGGTGGCTTAACGCAGAGAAGCGAGCTAGTAGCGGAGGTGTGTCCGTGAAGGACCACCGCGGCGGCGGCTCGAGTTCGGCTATCGACGAGGCGAGGCTGGCTTGGAATGGCGGCTTACGACACAGTAGAAGAGGCCTCCGGCGGCTTGCTCCAGCAATGAGACGGAGACGGGAACGGCCATGGCATGGCCAGCCCGAGGTGGAGCCTGCCGGCTAAAAGGAGAAGTTGTAACGGCGACTTGGAACAATGAGGCTGATGGCGGCTCGGATGCCGATAGCAGATGGAAAACAGAGGCGGGGGCGGGCTTATGGCCGGGGTGGCCCGGGCGACTCAAAGCAGTAGCAACTCCGGCTTGGAGGCGGAGACGGCTTTGATGAGCCCGTGGAGGTGGAAACGGCGGTGTGGGCCGGCTTGACAACGGTTGATGCAGCCTGGCCAAGGCGGAAAGGGGTCGTCGACTTGACGGGAATAGGTCTTCGGCCGCATCTTTGCAAGGCGCAAAGCGGCGACTCGGCACTTCGGCGGTGTCCAGCAGAATCGAACTCGACAGTGACTCTGCGGCGGTGGCGACTCTGAGATAGACCATCTCGCTGGCAGTTGAGAGCTGTAAGAACGACGTTGATTTGATTAGAGCTACCACGTCTGATTCTTGCCCACAAATTGGCTTGTAGCAGGCTTCGGTCTTCACGCCAGAAAGTAGCAACAATAGATTTCTGCCGGGGTGGGTCACCGCGGCTTGGATGCAATCTGGGACCTCGGCGGATCATCAGGGAGGCAGAGGTGGTCACTGTCGGGGCTGGCTCAGCAGCAATGCTCTTCAGGTTCTGCAGCTTCAGCGGGTTGGAAACAGAGGCAGAGGCAAACCGGCGGAGCGTGGTTGCATGCTACGTGAGGTGCAGACAAAAAACATCGAAGCACGACGCGGCTCGAGGTAGAGGCGAATCGACTCGAGGTGTAGCGATAGAGGAGGCAGCAGCAGTGGCCGACCATGGAGGTGATGACGGCACCCGGCGGCTCCGTGGAGATGAAGCGCAGCGGTGGTGTTGACTTGCAGACGAAGGCTGGCGGCTTGGAGGCGCACCGGCGTGGGCGCGGAGGCGGCTGGAGACAACGCAAGACGGAGACGGCTCCAGGCGAGGCCACGGCGGCGGCTTGGTGCGCCGGCAGAGGCCGTTACTGCAGAACGGCGCGCCGGCCATGGTTTGAGTCGTAGCAGCGGAGGTGTTGACTCAATGAAAGGTCGGAGAACGATTCAGTGTCCAAATATGTTTCCGGGTCACAGATGTCTTGGAAAAAATCCCCCTTGGTGTTTTCTCATGGTGGTTGGCCTGATCGTGAATAGCCTCTGAATCCTTGCTTTGTTTGCTTCAACATGCAAGGAGCAAAAAGTAGTACTCGATTGTTGAATTGAGACTTTGGTCTTTATATTGAGTAAACAGTGGCAACAATTGATTCTTGTCCGTGACTTGCAGCAGATAAACGATAAACTTGCCGGCTCTGCCTAAGATTGCCCCACACCAGGTTCTCCTCGGAGCTTGCGCCTGTACGTGGTGAGGTACTGGCTCTGTCAGATTACCTTTTTTTCCTTTCAGATAGATTTGACGCGGAGGCCGTGCACACCAACTGTCACTTCCATGAATCAGACAATAACCCAGCGGCAACTCGATTATCTATCGGATAGGATACTCCTCGTTTGTGTGCAGCGGTAATGAATCAGCACAACTCCAAATTGATGCCGGTCTTCACCACAGAAAATGATCAGTCAAATCGTCAAAAGACTTTCGCCGGCTGCGCCTGCAACCCTAATTTCTTTTGATCTTAATCACGTATGTGCCTTTCCCATTGCTTGTTGATGGCGTAGACCCTCATCAGGCCGGTTCTTTGCTTCATCCGACACATCACAAGCTTCTCAATCCCTACGTAAGATCCCTCCAAGAACTCAACACACCATGTGCGGGCCCCATGGTGGGCGCCAACTGTCGTAGAATTGTCACGGTAGATGTCCTAGGGTGAGGACTTAGTCATGAGGCCAATGCATCTATGTGGTAGCTTGAGAGGGGTTGAGTGGAATCGAGAGACGCAACACACAAGACAAGATTTAGACAGCTTCGGGCCCCGGGAAAGATCATCCGGTAATAACCCTACATGTTGTTTGAGGCTAGATCTTATTATGACCCTCATGGAGTCGCCGCATAGGCTGGCTCTCCTTTAGTTGTATCTAGCCCTAAAGAATATGAAGCTTCTAACTTGTGTAAACCCCCTCCCTCTTGGGGTGCCCTGCCCCTCCTTATATAAGTTGAAGGGGCGGGTTACAGGTAGAGTCCAATTTAGACTTAAGACTTAACTATTCTGACTTATCTTCACGGGCTTCTCTCCATGGGCTTCTTAACGTAAGCCGGTTTACAATCCGGCTTACAATCTGGCTTAACTGTCTGGCTTAACTGTCTGGCTTAACTGTCTGGCTTAACTGTCCGGCTTACATGATTGTGTATGTCGGCTTACAATGCTTGACTGTGTCTGTCGGCTTAACCTGCTTAACTGTTTGTGCCGCCTTAACATTCTTAACTGTTCCCGCCGGCTTATAGTCTGCCGGGTCACCAATGAAACATCAAGTCCCAGTCGGGTCATATCTCCGGTCGGGTCACACCGCGGGGTATATCCCCGACAAGAAGGTTAGGATATTTTTTGAGATAAATAAATCATTTCTGATTTATTTATAATCCCAGAAAACATTTACTATGTCAGCATTACGTCACTATGACGCCAGCATGTCAACAGGGGCAGTCCAGGTCAAACCTGACAAGTGGGTCCCGTATGTCAGTGACTAAACTAACTAATCTAAATTAACTAACACTAACCTAGTTTAGTTAGCCGGGCGGGACCCGCATGTTAGTGAGTCAATGGGTTAAATAAATTAGCTAAAAACTTAACCAAAATTAGCAGAGCCTCGGGCCCACCTGCCAGTGACCCAGGGATGATTATTAGCCGAGCTTATCGGCGGTTACGCCGGAGCTAGGCCGCCGGCGAAGTACAGAGACGGCAGCGACGCTCGGGTTTCGCCTATAGGCCGCGGTTTGAGCCGCGGTTGGTCTCTACGGCGAGCTGACATTCGCGCATCTGATGGAGCGGACTGCAGGAGCTAGGGTGGCCGGTAGCGGCAACTACGGCGAGCGAGGCGGCGACCGGAGTGCGGTGGTGATGCGAGTGACCACTAGGGGGCGGGGAGGTGATCTGAGGTGTTCTAGGGGATCGTGTAGAATATCTGAGCACGCTGGCGTGCTCGGCTTTGATCCATTCTAGCTATGGCTACGGCTGCGCCATGGCTGGCGGCGAGAAGCTCTTGGCCGCGGTTGGAATCGAAGCTAGACCACGCGCGAGAGTTGGAGGACAGGGGGAGGTGCAAGGGGAATCACGTAGGTTGAAGGAGGCGTCAAAACGGGCTAGGGCAAGACCGGACGGCGACGAACGGGCGGCGGCGATCTTGGACGATCGAGGAGGAAGACGACAACTTTAAGGATGAAGAGGAGCTCCTAGTGTCGCGTGGCTCGTCGGAGAGGACGAGGACATCGTGGCGGAGCTTGGGGCAGCTCGAAGAGGCGAGGCGGTGGTCGTGGCCGCGGTGGCGTCGGACGGCGGCGACGGCGCGCTTGGTCGCGAGAGAGGGAGAGGCCCAGGGGAGGGGACGGGGACGAGGGAGAGTGAGAGGGGGTCAGGGGTCACGTGGCACTCGTCCAGGGCGTTGGGGAGGGCAGCAGGCAGGAAGGAGATGGCGCCTGCTGCGTGTGCTGCGGGCACGCAACTGCTTCTCCTCCTCGCATGGGGAAGAAGACAGTGATGCCCCTGTGGGCTGGGCTGCTACAGGTAGGTGGGCTAGGTGGGTTTCTTCCTCTCTTTTATTTCTCTTTTCTAATTTGCTTTTATGTTTTTGATTTAGTAATAATACTAAACCATTTTTCAAACTCCTGAAAATATTTGTGGGCACCTTTTGAAATATTTCCAGCAGCCCTCAACTAGTTTCAGAATTATTAGAGCATTTCAAATATTTCTAGAATTTAAATGCCCCAATTCAAATACAATATGGATTAACTCCAAAATCCAGAATGTCCTATAAATATGTGCACCATTTTTGGCAGAGGTTATCAACCAATTCAAAAATGATGAACTTTTCTCAAGAACATTTTGGGTTCATTGAAAAAATTACTTGAACCTAGTCGAATTCATTTCATGCTAGGGTTGGACCAATCCCCATTTCAAGTTTCAGAAATTTAAACATGATGACATGAGCAACATGCAGTGTCAAGCAAGGCTAAAGCTATAGGGCTGTGACAACTCACCCCC
Source organism: Secale cereale (assembly GCA_902687465.1). Taxonomy (NCBI): domain Eukaryota; kingdom Viridiplantae; phylum Streptophyta; class Magnoliopsida; order Poales; family Poaceae; genus Secale; species Secale cereale. The sequence goes on from LR738711.1 coordinate 462,650,321, forward strand.
ACTAAACAGGAATCTCGTCCCGAGATTCAAGACGTGAAGTCAGGAGACAGAGGGGACACAAAGCCAACATGATCTTCACGATCCAGATTGCACTTCATAAGAACGTTGATTTCTTGCATCATGTTGATCTTGACATCCTTCCCTTCGAGAACTTCACCAAACATGACGATGGAAGGAGATGGTAAACTCTACAGGATTCGATCTTCTCAATGGTCGAGCAATTCAAGATCAACTCATGGAGCGAGACATAAGAACACCTCTTGAGTTGAGACTCAAAACTCATATCAGGGGGGGTGGAAATAAACAGATGACAGAGATTCAATTTGGTAGGCAATAATTTCACACTTAAAGAAGATGGTGAACAATGTCACCAAACGGGACACCTTAAAGAAGGTGACTCATAGGATTATTCCTTTAAGTGGCAAAAAGAATTACTTTTGATACGGAGATCATTGAAACTCTCTATAGCAGACTAAGGAAAATCACAATTGATCGTTTGGCGGAGTTTAAAGGAATGACATACCCGGACTAGAATGGATTATGTGAACTACCTTGTTGAAGACTACGCAATGGATGATTTTTGCTTATCATCGAAAATGGATGGGACCCATGGTAGGACTACTTCTGAAGATGATCCTGAACAACAATTACTTAGATGGGTAGCCGATGGGAAATTGGCACAATGGCGGTCCAAGTTGGGAACAAAATGCAAATGTTGGGAATGTTCCAACCATCATATCTACCTGAGATTCAGATCTGGTTGGTAACAGGATATTTCAGACAGCATGTCTGAAAAGGAAAGGTTGCAACACAAATCGACGAGATGATGTTGCGAGATTCTCGAGAAATGGACTCTGATAGTAAGCTCCAAAACATGAGCTGGTTTTGCTACATACATGTGAACATGTTGTCCAAGACAAGCATGACCACATAGAAGTCTTACAACAAAATACTACCAAGTTCTGGTTAGGATCCATCATCAAGGATTTCGAAGTCTTTACGCAAGTCCATGGATTAGATCCCAAGCATGGACTTCTCTTCCTTAAACAAAACAATCAGTGGCTTGGTGTGCTAGGAACACATATAGAATGGAGGTAGCTAATCTCTCAAACCATAGTATACTTCGCACCTGCATGACTGACTTGGGATGATTCCAGAGGAGGCAATAACAAGCTTTCTCGAATTCACGGCGACAACTTGCATCAAATGCACATAAATTAGAGGAAGTTACTTCTTTCATCCAAACATATGCTTCATGAGCTAGCATGAAGAAATGCCTTCAAAAGTTTCCAACACTAGCTTAATGTTGAACAAAATCATGGATAGGATAAGGATGTTGTTTATGGGCTCAACAACAATTCATCCAAGTTTCCATACAAATGGAGTTCCATAACTATGTGAACAAGATGATAGCATTGGTCAGACCAAGAGAAATAATGGTGTATGCTCAAGCAACATCCACGAGTAAAACAACATTACGAACATCATTGGTTCTGAGTTTGAATTGACGATATCCCATACCCAAATCAAAGATTGAATAAGACAATAGGTCCAACAATTGAACATGAAGATCAATTGATGAAGACATCATCCTCTTCAGCAACACTCAAACACAAGGATATCCCTTTGGAAATGAACTAAGTAGGACAAGCTTTCATCTTCCAACTCACCAAGTTGTTGTTTAGCTCAACCAACCAGTTCAGGGTATCCAATATAGAATCTTGGAGTATGTGTGGTTTAGAGGGAAACCAACATGATCACGAACTCAACATAGCGGTCAGCGATCAACCTGGTAATACTTCCGAGAATATATTCGGAAAATCACGAACCACTGATATGTTATGAAGCTTGAGAACAATCTTGCTTTTTAGGGCAAGACGATATGATCAAAAAAGCGAGAGATTGACACAATCCTAACTCATTGATCGAAGAGTTCACCAGAAAAATGTACTCGGTAGCACGATCAATCTTTGAATGATGATTTAGTAACTAGCACACTAAGAATGAGATTATCGTCCATTAACTACCAAGCAACGGAGTTGCTAGGGGTATTGATTTCACACATCACGGTTCACTTGTCGGCGTTCTAGTTACAATAACACGGAAAACCAAGGAATGAATAATGATGGTGAGAAGTATCAGTGCATCAAGAGTTCATAGGAGGTGGTGCAATTCCCATGACACACTTGACATGCAAGAGGGTAACACTCCAAGGTAGAACAGACTGGAATCTAGATTGGCATTCTGATCTGCGGAATACAAATGCTTTGACCCAATCCTAGAAATGGATGATGTACTAGAGTTTCTTTCTCCTTATCATACTGAAATAGAATGGCTCAACGGACCATAAGAATAATAGGCATTGATGAACACGAATGCACACATACTCTTGGCTATCAACTGATAGGCGAAGGTCGGAATACAACTACAAAGGAAACAACTCATGGGAACATATGATTTTCTGAGTTGTAGACGCATAGATTAGCATGTTGAACAAGTCCAACATATTTCTTCCGGATAACCCATGCAGAAAGTTAGAATTGGCAGAATCACAATGTAGAATGGAGAACTCATCAAGAGCACTCTAGTTGTGATCTTTTGGTTCAAAAGAACTTCTGCCAATGACAGTTCATGGTATTTGGAAGAATGAAATACCACGGACCTCGAGGACTATCACAAGGCTACTAATATCCTAAAGGAACTAGCAAATACTATCAACATGAAGTAAGTAGGGTGAATCTCGAGTCCAAGAACCCATAAATGGAATGCCTACTAACTAAATGGCATCACGAGATGCTTTCGAGAAGGGTTGCCAGAATCATCACACTAAGAACACAACACAAGGTTGGTTTATTGGGTCGCTATCTATGATATCCTAGTTTCCTGATAGCTTCAACAATTATGTCGAGGCAACTGGGTGCCTCAACACACCAATAAGTGTGGTTAACCTGGCCTAAAAGGACATCGGGAACACGGAGAAAAGATTTACAAATGCATCAGATTGTTTAGAAACTTGGGATGACTCGGACACCACAACGACTGTAAATGCTCAAAAGATTTGAGAGATCTTGCATAATGGTGGCATAACCACACATCATCACAATAACAAGGTTCTGAGACAAGCTGTTAACATAGGGAAGTACTAGAAACTCATATGAGAGTTGAATCCACCATTAACGTGATCCCGATAAATAGAATGAGAATCCTAGTTCTTAATCCCCGTAGAAAAGAAGATGACGACTCACATCAGAAGGTCATAGGGTAAAGGAGTAAAAAGAGCCTTATGTTCCCTTCCACAATCAATTCCCTTATATAACTAAAGAATTTCTAGACACGACTTCGACCAATTTGGCTTGGTAATCCTATAGGCAGCCAGGCTCTGATACCAAAGCTCTCGGGACCCCGATCCTAAGTCACGCCGATCTAGCATGTAACACATCACATCACTCTACGGCCTCACGCACGGTATCCCCACGGGTGCTACCTTACCTGGCCTGGGACCGTTTGCGCATTTTGGCTCACGTATATGATAGTGTCGCTAGCATCCATATGACAGAGAACCCGGGCCGACATGACTAGTTATAAACCAAAAGTGGCGCTAAATTACAGGGACAGGCATACATCACCCAACAATGCACGTGTCGGACAGCAGCGAGTGTTGTCGGGTTGTAGCAAGCTAACAGGACTCCGGTATACACTACGTGACATTTCCCCGGAGGGGACAGACACAGGAGCAAGGAAGGACACATGCCGGTCAATCCGTGTGTTCCGGAGCAGTATCAAGCTACCAAGGCTCAGTGGAAGCACTAGGAGGCATTTCCCCATAAGATAGGCTACCAAGGGTAAACAACTAGGTGTTGGATCCCACACATACCAATACATGTTACACGTACGCATAACATGCAAGTATGTGATGTACAACATGGCATCACAACATAACTCAACAACTCATATAGATAAACGACCAGAGGAGCCATCATAGCATTTATTACAAACAGGGGTCACATGACCCAACATACAGAGCATACAAGCAACGGAAGCATAAACATGCCTGAGTACAGACATCTCAAAAGAAAGAAGGCTATCAAGCTTGACTATCTACTAGACCCTCCCAAGGGTACAAGATGGTAGCTGAGGTAACAAGCTAAACGTCGAAGTCCACGCAAAAATACTAGTGAGACTGAAGTCTCCTCTGCAAAAACATAAATTAAGCAAACGTGATTACAAATGTACCCAGCATGACTTACATCAGAACTAACTGCATATGCATCAGTATCAACAAAGGGGTGGTGGAGTTTAACTGCATCAAGCCAGCTTTGACTCAGTGGCTATCCTATACTACGACTGCTGGTAACTCTTTTGAGGTGGCGCACACGAGTCCACATATTCACCATATCAATACACCACTATGGATCCGCTCCCGTCTCCCTACGAGAAGGCCATCTGATACAGGGTGGAACCCTAATCAGCGGATCTTTCACGTTTGGAGGTTGGCACACGATGAACACGGGGAAAACACGGAGAAAGATGGGGGAAAACACAAGAGAGAACACTCAAATCAACACGGAAGCAATCACACAAGTGCTAGGTTCGCGATACAAGGTCGAGATACATGATCCAAAGTCAACGCCGGTGATACAAAGATAGTCTTCTCCGTGAGGAGGTCTTGGAATCCCGTGGGATCTTCCCGTTAGGGGTCTTGAATCCAGAGGTGGATCTTCTCCGTAGAGGCGCACCGGTCTCGTGGGAGAAATCCACACAAGTGTCAAATGAGCTAAACCACAGCTAACCCTAAACGGAATGAGGAAAGGAGTATATATAGTCTACGGGGCGAATGGGTACATGGGCCTCGGCCCAGGGGGATGCGCGCAGGCATTTCAGGGGCCGGACGTCCGGGCGGCGGGCCGGATGTCCGGGACTTCACGGGACGCCGGATGTCCGGGGCGGGGGCCCGGATGTCCG
>LR738711.1:462655382-462885184 GCA_902687465.1 Secale cereale
AATGAGCTAAACCACAGCTAACCCTAAACGGAATGAGGAAAGGAGTATATATAGTCTACGGGGCGAATGGGTACATGGGCCTCGGCCCAGGGGGATGCGCGCAGGCATTTCAGGGGCCGGACGTCCGGGCGGCGGGCCGGATGTCCGGGACTTCACGGGACGCCGGATGTCCGGGGCGGGGGCCCGGATGTCCGGGCGGGAAGAGCCGAGCCTCGGGTGCTCTCTGGACAGGAGCGCCGGATTTCCGGGCCCGAGGCCGGATGTCCGGGCCGTGCTTGACCGGATGTCCGGGCCCTGGCCGGATGTCCGGGCCCTGTGGCTGGCCTTCTGTAGAGAGATGCCCAGGGGCCGGATGTCCGGGCCGGGGGGCCGGATGTCCGGGTCCTGGAGCTGCTTTCTGGTCTTCTTGTTGCATCAGCTCGTCCATGACCTTGGGGACTTGTCCATCTTCAAGCTCTTCTCCGAAGTGGTCTCCTTCACACCTGAGCACACAAAGCACACTCGCTTGAGGTAGCAACCATGTCTCGCAAGATTCATAAGGAAGTTGTGCTAGGAGTGACGTCACCTCGGTCTCAAAAGCTCTAGCACGAGCACGTGTCATCGGTCCTTGAGGCACTTGAGGGGGTGAAGGAGGGTCCATGGTGATGGCCCTAGGATACACCGTATCACCATCCATAGCACTCACGCTTATCTTGCCCATTTTAGAGTATACACTTTCACTTGTCTATGAACTGTGTAGGAAACCCAGAAGTCATTTACCATGGACGCGGCTATTCGAATAGATCATGTTAACCCTGCAGGGGTGTACTTCTTCACACACGCTCTCTCCACTTATCGCTGTTTACACGACATGTACTCGCCAACCTTCAAGCGGAAGCTCAGCGAGGGTGTCGGCCATGACCTGACTAACCACACAAGTCTCTAGACCAGGTTTATCGGCTATTCGGGTTCCATCCGCAAGGAAATCCGGCCGGGGTGTCCTCAACGGCCACAAATGATGTGTATAGGGTTCCCGGGTCACCAAACGGGCGACTCGGTACACCGGGACATGTGCCTACCGCATCACAACTCACCCCTCGGGTCAGCGTTGCGCACGGTCTCTAGCATACTACAAACACCAGAATCTAGTTGCAACTCATGGACAGAGATCAAGGCGATTAATAAGTCGAGAGGGGCACTTAAGCATTCCAATGTGTGGTAGTAGTTGTTCATGGATCACAAACACATAACTCAGTTCCTGAGAACGGTTTCAATGAGACAACCCACCATGTACTCCTACATGGCCACTCAACGCTACCTTTACCAAATCGTGTTCACACACTTAGCTCTCAATAGTAGGACATCTTCACCACAGTCCAATTCATCCCCGATGAATCAGACCTGACTCAACTCTAAGCAGTAGCAGGCATGACAGCAAGCATGAATGAGTAGGCACATCAGGGCTCAACTCCTACTCATGCTAGTGGGTTTCATCTATTTACTGTGGCAATGACAGGTCATGCAGAGGAAAGGGGTTCAACTACCGCAGCAGGTAACAGTTGAAGCGTTGTTGTCCTAATGCAGTAAAAGAGAGTAGAAGCGAGAGAGTGGGCTTGTATCGAAATTAAATAGGGGTTTTCGCTTGCCTGGCACTTCTGAAGATAGTAATACTGTTCATCGGTGTCATCGAACTCATCATCGGAACTACGTCCACTGAGAGGGGACAAACACCGGCAACAGAGAAAGAGCACAATCAATGTAAGGCAACAATATGATGCATGATCATGACATGGCAACATGTTGTGATTTGAGCTAATGCAGATAGCAACCACATTAAATGAAGTTGGTTTGGACCAAAGGTTCAAATTCAACTCCATATGTGATTATTCAAATGTCACTTATTTGATTTGTCCTAGACAATAGCCATAAGTTACTCTAACATGCATGAAAATGCCATAAACAGATTCTTTGGATTTTTCTGATAATTTTTCATATGCAAATTATTTTATTTGGAGTTATGGTTTATTTTCTATGATTTTTAGAGTTTAGGATATTTTTTGAGATAAATAAATCATTTTTGATTTATTTAAAATCCCAGAAAACATTTACTACATCAGCATTACGTCACTATGACATCAGTAGGTCAAGAGGGGCAGTCCAGGTCAAACATCACCAGTGGGTCCCGTATGTCAGTGACTAAACTAACTAATCTAAATTAACTAACGCTAACCTAGTTTAGTTAGCTGGGCGGGACCCGCATGTCAGTGAGTTAGTGGGTTAATTAAGTTTAGCTAAAAACTTAACTAAAATTAGCAGAGCCCCAGGCCCACCTGCCAGTGACCCAGGGATGGTCATTAGCCCAGCTTATCGCCGGTTAGGCCGGAGCTAGGCCGCCGACGACGTACAGAGACGGCAGCGACGCTCGGGTTTCTCTTATAGGCCGCAGTTTGAGCCGCGGTTGGTCTCTACGGCGAGCTAACGTTCGCGCGCATCTTATGGAGCGGATGGCGGGAGCTGGTGTGGCCGGTAGCGGCAACTGCTGCGAGCGAGGCGGCGACCGGAGTGCGGTGGTGATGCGAGTGACCACTATGGGGTGCGGGGAGGCGATCTGAGGTGTTCTAGGGGCTCGTGGAGAATATCTGAGCACGCCGGGGTGCTCGGCTCTGAGCCGTTCTAGTTGTGGCCACAGCTGCACCATGGCCGGCGGCGAGAAGCTCTCGGTCGCGGTTGGAATCGGAGCTAGAGCACGCGCGAGAGTTGGAGGACAGGGGGGAGCAAGAGGGGCTCACGTAGGTTGCAGCAAACGTCAAAATAGGCTCGGGGAAGACCGGACGGCGACGAACGGGCGGCGGCAATCTCGGACGATCGAGGAGGAAGACGATGGCGTTAAGGATGAAGGGGAGCTCATGGCGTCGCGTGACTCAGTGGAGAGGACAAGGACATCGTGGCGGAGCTCGTGGGCAGCTCGGAGAGGCGAGGCGGTGGCTGTGGCCCCGGTGGCATTGGACGGCGGCGGCGGCGCGCTCGGTCACGAGAGAGGGAGAGGTCCAGGGGATGGGTTGTGGACGAGGGAGAGTGAGAGGGGGTCAGGGGTCACGTGGCGCTCATCTAGGGCGTCGGGGAGGGAAGCAGGCAGGGAGGAGGTTGCGCCTACCGCGTGTGCTGCGGGCACGCAGCTGCTTCTCCTCCTCGCAGGGGGAAGAAGACAGTGATGCCCCTATGGGCTGGGCTGCTACAGGTAGGTGGCCCAGGTGGGTTTCTTCCTCTCTTTTATTTCTCTATTCTAATTTGCTTTTATGTTTTTGATTTAGTAATAATACTAAACCATTTTTTAAACTCCTGAAAATATTTGTGGGCACCTTTTGAAATATTTCCAACAGCCCTCAACTAGTTCCAGAATTATTAGAGCATTTAAAATATTTATAGAATTTATATGCCCCAATTCAAATACAATATGGATTAACTCAAAAATCCAGAATGTCCTATAAATATGTGCACCATTTTTGGAAGAGGTTATCAACCAATTCAAAAATGATGAACTTTTCTCAAGAACATTTTGGGTTCATTGAAAAATTTAACTTGAATCTAGTTGAATTCATTTGGTGCAAGGGTTGGACCAATCCCCATTTCAAGTTTCAGAAATTTAAACATGATGACATGAGGAACATGCAGTGTCAAGTAAGGCTAAAGCTATAGGGCTGTGACACCCAACACCCCTACAAATCACCCTGCCGGGGAAGAATAAACAGGTGCAAATGATGGTGCTGCTGGCGCCCAGCTGACGGTGACGGTGCACTCGCGTTCAGCTTGATTCCGTGTTGTAGCCATCATGCTTCATGACCGGAGACTCGCGGCCGTCTTCCTCCCCACCTGTGTCCTCCTCATCGCTGTCGCTTGAGGATGAGCTTTCATCGCCGGTCGAGCTCTCCGCACAGCACCCTAAGAAAGCACCCGAACGCCCGAAGACTTTGATGGAGAGCAACGTGGCCTCCATTAATTTAAAATGGAGAACTTGCCCCGCCGCCAAGCTATGAGCATAGCAAAAGTTTTTCAGCCGCGTCGAAGGAGCGTGACATGGGGGGCGGGGAAATCAACATTTGCCCGCATGCTACCATTGCAGCAACCCCTCATGTGCAGAACAAATACTCAAACAAATGCTACATGAAGTAAAATATAGCTAAATTAAATCCTCAAAAAAATACCAGAACACATAGTAAAACATTATTACTATATTATATAAAACAGTGAACATTTTCCAGCTCATATATTTATATAAAATACATATAAAATTTTATAAATTTATTTGGTCTTTATAAATATTCCCTAAAATAAATATAGGGCTTATAAATAATTCCCAAAATGTTTTTTGAAGATGCAAACAAATACTCAAACAACATTTAAAACATTTTCAACTCTTTAATATTGAAGGAGTCATATCACCTTCTCTCTTATGATTTTTTTTGATTTGGCATTGTTAAAAATTGAAAATACAAATGAAAGAATATTCAGTTGTCCTACTTTTTTATATAATTCGAGGAAGTCATGTCATCCTCTCTCGTATCCAAGTTAAAACAATCTTGAATATTCTCAGAGTTCAAAATAAGATCAAAAGGAATATTTGGGAAGTCACTTTATTCCCTCTCATTTGAATATTCAATAAACCCAAAATACAAACCAAATTAATAATTGGGAAAGTCCATTTATTCCCTATTGTTTATTATTCACTAAAACTACAAAGTATCAAATCCTAGTCAAAAATAACTGACAACAAGCAACACAAGCAAGTTTTTAATGACTCTTATTTATATAATTAACATTCCAAAGTTCAAAATTTTGGGATGTTACAAATCTACCACCCTAAAATGAATCTCGTCCTTGAGATTCGAGTTGGCTAGAAAGAAAAGGTTTGGTTCGTGATTCTTCTTGAATTTCCATCAATCATCCGAGAGTGTGGGGTGCTACCACCCTTAGAATTAGAGTCACCAGGTCTTCAAGAATCTTACTCCTTCGATTAAATGCTTCACACATATGTCTTACACTCCTTTGAAATTCTGAATCCCATATCAAGAGAGCGGTCTTCCATTTACTGAACCTTCATAGTTGATAGAGCTTGCACAAATACTAAAGACATCTATTCTCTCACGATGGTCATCAAGAATACTTCCTTCGGGGGTTCCTCCAGAACACTGTCCTGGCTTATTCTCACCATATAACCTACTATTGGCAATGCTTGCCTTCTACAAGGGTCAAACGTCATACCATTCTAAGGTTTTGGATTAATAACGTCATCTCTCTACTATAGGAAGTCACTCTAGATTTACCATCCCACATAGCAAAAGCGAATAATAAGAGTAAGTCGGCATGGTAATAAATCCATTTTGCACCCAAATCATTACCTTGTACATGGTTTAGTAAATCTCGTAATCTAACACTCGGGCATCCTTACTAGCATTGTAGAAATTTCTCTTGTTCATGAACTGGGTTCGGATAAATCATTGGTTCTACATGCCAAAAAAACAATCTATCGTTGCTTTCAACTCTCGGGTTTGCGCCAACCACTATAATCTACTAAAGAATTATAGCTCCCTCCAGGGTTCTTCCTTCAGCAAGATTACGCTTGCTTTTTCGGATCCTGGCACATGTGGTTAAACTTGAACTCATCACTGGGTTGCAGTATGTATTCGGATATAGACAAAATGAAGACCTAAGGGGAAAACACTACCCATGTGCTCTTTCTAGCACAAAACTCCCAAATCAAACAAATCAAACATTACACACAGCAGAAGCAGAACCTACAGGTAAGGTCATATCCACAAGAGACATGATCTCATCAGACTACCGCAAATCATTTATCACACACAACTTAGTAATGGTGGTCTGCCAACTAAAAGTCCTCAAATGAGACCACTATAATACATGGGTCATCTATACTTGAAAAAAAGATATTAGTATTAGAGTGAGGAATAACAGGTAGACAAAAAGTTGGAAAGCAAGTTTTTCACTCCTATGGCTTTTCTACTCAATTTTCTAGGGTCACGACCTAAAGTTAACACACTGCTCGGATACCATCTATAACAACCTGAACCTAATAAGATTCGTTGTCTCTGTGCTTACTGTTCTAGTCCCTGGATCGATTTGCTAGCACACGCAGTACATTGGAATATCAAAAAACAAGTGCATAATTTACTACAACATATGATCCAGAATTTATAAAGTATTACAAACTGAGTATCACTTAGCTAGCTTTATTCAATAATAATAGTAGAAATGTAGCATAATAAATGATGAATCCCATCAATGCCCATTGGCAAAAAGTGCTGAGTGAAGACTCGCGACCCTATTGTATTTCATTGATCATCTAAAAATCCTTGCAGGCACAAGGGTCAATACATTGAATGTATTGACAAATCACACATAATGATATGGCAACCTACATCCACAGGCAAGGTATGACAAACAAAACACTCAAGTTTGGTTTCGCATAAAACTACCTTCACGTACCTCCACTACATAGCCGAGGTGCACACAAACACAGATGGCAAAGATCTTAAAGATATCTCAAGTGCGCTTAGGCATGGCGCATTCTCTAGGGACAATAGAGCGCTCAGCCAGTGACACATTCACGTGAGAAAACGCCCCAACAACTCAAGTGCGCTTAGTCATGGTGCATTCTCTAGGGACAATACAGCGCTCAACCATTAACCCATACAACTAAGAAAAGGTCCCGAGCCTACAACCATAAGCGCTCACCACTTCCAAACATCACGCGACACATGCCCACGTCTACCATAGCAAGTTGATCACACCATCACATAACACAATCATTACCAAAACATGACAACACGGGATACACATATCAGGCCAAACATATATCATAGCATAAATCCACACATGCATAGTTGAATATATGATGAGCAACATCAAAAGTGCAAACTTGCATGGAACGGTGTTGAAGTACTCTAATAGTTAATTCTGATCCGCTACACACTCCGGACAATCTATACGATAACGAAGGCACCGATAAATAAATCGTACTCACATTTTTTAAGAAAAAGGGTAGATCCCCGGCCTCTACATCAGAGTGATGCATACGACCACCTTTATTAATAAGCAAATAAGTTCAACATAGGTCATGTAGTCTGAACCAAAAAGCTCTCAAAGAGCCGAAGTAGAAGAATAAAAGCCACAACCGGCTCGCAAGAGAAAGATAGGAAAACTAATTGCCTATCCTATTACATGACCGCCATCCAAACCGATTGAAAATAACCCGTGCTACCATCTCCCATCTGATAGACCCAGTAACCAAACACTCCCCGGCCTCCGTCGGAGTGAGTAGCGACCACATACGGATCAACGCATTGGCTCGGAAGATAACCTGCAAAAAATGAGTATTTGTTGTTCTGTTAAAAATCAAATCATTTATGCAATTCCAACTGCCCATAACAGAGCACATACTCCTACACGAATGCGTCTCACTATTGCGGAATCTATCCCGTCAAGCCTCGTCCCAAATAACGTGTTAATTGAATTCGTAGGGGTAATGTTAAAAGCAATCTGAACAGTCCGTCATAATATTTTTGTCATTGGGCAGTCGAGAAAGAGGTGTTTGATGGATTCATTCCGGTCACAAAACGAACATCTCGTAGATCCAGCCCAATTACGTTTTGCCAAATTGTCCTTAGTTAAAATGACTTGTTTATGCACAAACCACATAAACACTTTGACTCTCAAAGGTACTTTGACATTCCAAACATGTTTCGACCTAGAAATAGAGCTAGAGTTGATGACATCTAAATACATAGATTTAACCGTAAACTCTCCATTCCTAGTTAGCCTCCAGCACAACTGGTCCGGACGTTGAGATAGCTGCACATTCATCAGTCGTCTTACTAGATGGAGCCAAGCTTCCCAACGGTTGCCGGCTAGCGCTCTCCTGAAGTGAATATTAAGAGGAGAGGACTGAAAAATTGCCGCAACAAAAGCATCTCTTCGTTGAACAATGCTATAAAGAGAAGGATATTGAAGCGCGAGAGGTGTTTCCCTAAGCCATGTATCCTCCCAGAATCTCATAGAGGTAGCATCTCCAACAATAAACTTTGTCCTGTTGAAAAAGACTGATTTAACTCTCATCAGTCCTTTCCAAAAGGGTGAGTCACTCGGCCTCACAGTCACTCGGCCTCACAGTTACCTGGGACAAAGTTTTAGACTGAAGGTACTTATTACGCAGAATCTGAGCCCAGGTGGCGTCCGTCTCCACAGACAGTTTATACAGCCACTTGCTGAGAAGACATATGTTCTTCACCTCAAGATTTTCTATACCTAGACCCCCTTGGTCTTTCGGTCGACAAATAATATCCCATTTAGCGAGTCTGTACTTTCTCTTCAGGTCATCACTCTCCCAAAAGAAGCGTGATCTATAAAAGTCTAATCTTTTCCGAACTCCATCAGGTACCTCGAAAAAAGACAAGAGAAACATGTGCACATAACACCAGAATAAAGTTAACAACAAGGAATTCAAATAAAAACATAATTAACAGAACATACCAATAGGTATATCTTATCTACATGCCAGTGCAAAAATAATCAACTAATTTGGATCAACGGTTTGAAAATTAGGGCCTTCGGAAGGTTAAATTCAAATTTGAGCAAATTCAAGTTTAAAAGTTTCAAAAATTATATTGGATAGGAAAAAATTTGCCATTTTTCTATTTAACACAAAATACCTGACACGTGGCGTACTATGATAGGATGTAGAGTGTTTGCTGCTAGGCTTACTGTTGTAGGGTGAAACCCTAGGGGGATCTTTTCACACTTGGAGGGGGGAAAGAGGAAGAACACACAAGAACACAAAACACAAATCTCTCAAAACAAACCCAATATCACATCCACTAGAGTAGCATACAAAGGATCCACAAGATTACAAGATCAATCCAAGGAAACAAGCAGAAAGGTAAGGTTCTTCCCACTCCTAGAGGAGGTGAGGTCTTGCAATCCGTAAGGATTCTTCTCCCTTGGGAGGTCTTGCAATCCACAAGGATTCTTCTCCCTTGGAGGTCTTGATCTCCTAGAGGAGGGGATACAAGGAGCAAAGCTCTCAAGGTCTCTCGATATCTTTGCTAACCCTCAAAAGATGTGGAGGAGGTCTATTTATAGTCTATGCTACGAAGGGGTAAGAGGGGAAATGGGGTACATGGCCAAAGGCCGAAGGCTGCGCGCAGGCAGGGCGGTAGTACCGCTTAAGGAGCGGTAGTACCGCTTGTTGGCAGGAGCGGTAGTACCGCATTGGGGGCGGTAGTACCAATCGTTCCGGGTTGAGCAGGTCTTCATTCGTTTCCACGCGATCCGGACTGAACAGGTCCTTCTTTGCTTCCATGTGATCATCTCCTTGGCAACTGAGAATGCACAACATCTCCTTGCGAGGTAGAACCCAATCCTCGTGCGAATCCAAACGAAACTCGAAGAGGAGAGAATTCACCTCGTCCTCGATAGCGCGTGCACGTGCTCTAGTCGTTGGTCCTTTGTGTGCTTGTGCCGATGACGGAGTGTCCATGGGGATGCTTGCCGGATGCTCCGCATCATCTCCCCCCCCCTTGGGGAAGATCCGTCCACGGATCGTGGTCTTCATCACCATGGTACTTGGCCAAGTCTTTGACGTTGAAGATGTCGCTGACATTGTACTTGTCACGGGGGATGTCAATCTTGTAAGCGTTGTCGTTGTAGCGTGCTAGCACCTTGAATGGTCCGTCGGCTCGTGGAAGAAGCTTGGATTTGCGTTCCTTGGGGAAGCGGTATTTGCGAAGGTGTAGCCAAACGAGATCACCCGGATGGAACACCATTGGTGTTTTGTTGGTGTTGAGCTTGATGGCGCGGCGTTGTACTTGACGCTCGGTCGTGGAACGTGTTTCTTCATGCATCTTCTTGAGGTGGGCTGCTCTTGCACTTGCGTCCATGTCGGCTCGTTCTTGAAGCGGGAGAGGAAGGATGTCCAAAGGTGACAATGGATTGAAGCTGTAGACAACCTCGAAGGGGGACTTGCCGGTTGTAGAGTGTCCCGCGCGATTGTAGGTGTACTCGGCGATGGGTAGGCACTCCTCCCACTCCTTGATGTTCTTCTTGATATACACACGTAGGAGAGTTGTAAGCGTCCGGTTGGTGACTTCGGTTTGGCCATCTATTTGAGGGTGGTATGCTGTGGAGAAGAGTAGCTTGATGCCGAGCTTGGAGCATAGTGTTTTCCAAAAGTAGCTCAAGAACTTGACGTCACGGTCCGAGACAATCGTCTTGGGCACGCCGTGTAGGCGCAAGATTTCCCTACAAAAGAGAGTCGCAATATGTGAAGCATCGTCTATCTTGTGACAAGGAATGAAATGTGCCATCTTGGAAAATCTATCCACAACAACGAATACGGAATCCTTTCCATTGCGAGTTCGAGGTAATCCAAGAATGAAATCCATGCTAATGTCTTCCCATGGATGGAAAGGAATAGGAAGTGGCATGTGAAGGCCATGGGATTGAGCTTTTGACTTAGCTTTGCGGCATGTAGAGCACCGGTTGGTGAAGCGGGAAACGTCACGGAACATCTTGGGCCAAAAGTAATTCTTGGAGAGCGTAGCGAATGTCTTGTCGCGTCCAAAGTGTCCCATGAGCCCTCCTCCGTGAGATTCCTGCAAAAGGAGCAAACAAAGCGAAGACTCGGGAATGCAAAGTTTGTTAGCTTTCATGAGATATCCATCCTTTATGTAGTATTGCTCCCAAGAAGTATGTGCGACACATTTGGCATAAGGATTTGCAAAGAAAACATCATGCTCATATAAGTCTTTTATGTGCTCAAAGCCAATAACATTCAACTCAAGTTTGGTAACAAGCATGCATTTGCGGGAAAGAGCATCCGCCACAACATTTTCTTTGCCTTTGATGTATTTGATGACATAGGGAAAAGACTCGATGAATTCACTCCACTTAGTATGACGCTTGTTTAACTTCGTTTGACCCTTGAGATACTTGAGTGTCTCATGGTCCGTGTGAAGAATACATACATGGGGTCGAAGATAGTGTTCCCAAACACGTAAAACTCTCACCAAAGCATATAGTTCTTTATCATAGATGGGGTAGTTAAGTTGTGCTCCGGATAGTTTTTCACTAAAATACGCAATGGGGAATTTTTCTTGCATGAGCACGCCACCTATGCCGGTACCACTAGCGTCACAATAAATCTCAAAAGGCTTATCAAAGTTCGGTAGGGCAAGAAGTGGTGCGTGCATGAGCAAGTGTTTGAGCTTAATGAACGCGGTGTCTTGCGAAGGACCCCAAACAAAGGGTGCGTTCTTCTTGCTCAAGGCGTGTAAAGGCATAGCAATGGTGCTAAAGTCCTTCACAAAGCGCCGATAGAAACCGGCTAAACCAAGAAAGCTACGCAATTGTTGAAGGTTCGTTGGTTGAGGCCAAGTTTTAATTGCTTCAGTTTTAGTTTCATCAACATGAACACCTCGTGAAGACACGACAAATCCTAGAAAAACAACTTTATCAACACCAAAAGTGCATTTCTCCATATTAGCATATAATTGTTGTTTTCGAAAGGCTTGCAAAACCATACGGACGTGGTTGACATGTTCCTCGAGCGACTTGCTAAAGACTAGTATGTCATCAAAGTAAACCACTACAAAGACGCCGATATAAGGTTGGAGAACGAAATGCATAAGACGCACGAAAGAACCGGGCGCTTCTGATAAGCCCATCGGCATGACCAACCACTCATATAACCCAAACTTGGTTTTGAAAGATGTTTTCCACTCATCACCCTCTTGAATGCGAATTTGGTAATAGCCACTTTTAAGGTCAATTTTGGAAAAGATGGTGGCACCACATAATTCATCAAGCATGTCATCTAGGCGTGGAATAGGGTGACGGTATCTAACGGTGATACCATTTATCGGACGACAATCGGAACACATGCGAAAAATTCCATCTTTCTTAGGCACGAGAATAACGGGAACTGCACAAGGGCTTAAGCTTTCACGTACATGACCTTTGTCGATGAGTTGTTGTACTTGACGTTGTATCTCCTTTGTTTCCTCTGGGTTGACGCGGTAAGGAGCCTTGTTCGGAAGTGGTGCGCCGGGTATGAGGTCGATGCGGTGTTCGATGCCGCGAAGTGGACGTAGACCCGGTGGTAGCTCATCGGGAAAGACGTCCGAAAATTCCTGCAACAATTGAGACAACACAAAAGGTGGAGGTGGTGAAGTGTTAGTAGGTTTGGCTTCCCCTTTGCATAGAAGCACAAGGTGGAAGACGCTCGAGGGGTTCTCACACACTTCTCTTATCTCACGTTTGGTGGCTAGGAGGACTAAGTTTTTCTCTCTTAGCGAAGAGGCGCTCAATTTTGGCTTGTGGCTCTCACTTTCTTTTTGGTGGATCACTCTCTCACTAGGATCTCCATGATGGGTGGATGCTTGCTTATCGGCGATCACTTGGCTTGGTGACATTGGTCGAAGCACATATTCCTTTCCTTTCATCTTGAAGTTGTAGTAGTTGGTTCGTCCGTTGTGGATGACTCCACGGTCAAATTGCCAAGGTCGTCCCAAGAGAAGGTGGCACACCGTCATGGGAACTACATCACACTCCAAGGTGTCCTCGTAGGCGCCGATCTTGAAAGAAACTTGTACCGTATGCTCCACTTGAATGGTGCCGGAGTCGCTCAACCATTGTACCTTGTATGGACGAGGGTGCTTCTTCTTGACCAATTGAAGCTTGGAACATAGCTCGTCGCTTGCTAAGTTGTGACAACTTCCTCCGTCGATGATGACCTTGACAGAACGCCCGTTGATGCCGGCCTTTGTGTGGAAGATATGGCATCGTTGGTCTTCGTCTTGATGGTGTTGGAGGGTCAAGACCTTGGATACCACGAGAGAGGGACTTGAATCGTTGTCACAAAACACTTGATCATCTTCATCTTCGTTGATGCGACGGTGCATGGCCACGTGCTCAATAGCTTCCACTTCGTCTTCGCTCATCGAGTCGTATGTGCCGTCGTCGTTGAAGATCATGGTTCTCTTGTTGGTGCACTCGAAGGACTTGTGACCTCGGCCACCACATGTGAAGCACTTGAAGGAACTAGTCTTCACGGTGTCGTAAGGTGGTGCCGAAGGTGAGGGAGTCTTGGGTTTGTAGTTGCTTGCCGGAGAACGAGTCGAGGAAGGTGTAGTTTGCTTGGAACTTGACTTGTCGCCGGTACTTGGTGATGCTCTAGTTGAGGTAGGAGATGTCGAAGTCGCGGGAGCTTGAGAGTAGGAGCCGTAGGTCTTGGACGAGTATTTGGCGTATTTGAAGTCATCCTGGACTTGTCGCTCGGCCTTGGACGCTTGATGAACTAGCTCGAGAAGGTTGGAGTATGGTTGGAAGTCGGCAATCCGCTTAATTGGGTGATTGAGGCCGTTCAAGAAGCGTGCCATTGTTTGCTCGTCATCTTCCTTGACATTTGCTCGTATCATTGCAATCTCCATTTCTTGGTAGTATTCCTCCACCGTCTTCGTGCCTTGTTTGAGAAGTTGCAGCTTCTTGAAGAGATCGCGGGTGTAGTGTGTAGGCACGAAGCGAGCTCGCATGACATTCTTCATTTCTGACCAAGTTGTAATGGGTGGTTCGCCTCTTGAATGTCGTCGCTTGATCGTTTGTTCCCACCAAATTAGGACATAGTCTTGAAACTCGAGAGAGGCCATGGCAATCTTCTTCTCTTCTTCGAAGTTGTGGAGGCGGAATATCTTGTCGACCTTCAATGCCCATGAGAGGTATTCCTCGGGGTCGATGCTTTCGGAGAACTTGGGCATAGTGAACTTTAGCTTGCCGAAGCGTTGTTCTTCATCATGTTGATGATGGTGGTGTCACTCATGACGATGTTGTCGCTCCCCGAGAACGTGCTCCTCGCGATGGTCTTGCCGGTGGTGGCGCGGCGCGTCGTTCCCATTTCGTCGTTCTTGCTCCGCTTCGCGATGAGCGGCCTCCTCTTGTCGCTCTTGATGAAGTGCTTCTTGTTGACGTACTTGGCGGTTGCGGTCGGCGAAGATGCGCGTGGAGTCACGAAGAGCTTGTTGCGTGGTGCGTGCTTGATTGTCACGCCGTTCTTGTGTTTGCCGAATTGTATCGTCATCTTCATGTACTTGATGTGGGCGTTGTTGCTCTTGGCGGCGCCCTTGCTCACGTGCTCGAACTCGATCTCGTAACCCATTGCCATGGAATGGATTGTCCGGAGATTGTTGATCTTGATTGACGAATTGTTGGGCTTTCCGAGGACGTGGAGGACTTGCATCCGTGGAAGAGTAAGCCGAAGAGTTGTTACTTGAGCGTCGACTTGAATGGCGCCGTCTTGATGAAGGAGGCGGACACGTGCGGTTCACCAAGATGTGGCGGAACTCTTGCATTTGTGTGCGGAAGTCGGAAGCGAGTTGCTCGATGCGGTCGCCCAAAGCTTCACTTTCTTGGTGAAGAGCTCGTTGTACACCGAAAAGGTGATTCTTGGTGATGTAGTTCGGTGCTTCCACTAGATGCTCGTCGATCGGGTCGGTCGAAGAACTTGGCCTATCCATCATGTAAGTAGGAGGTGAGTAGGTAAATGAGAGAACAATACCAAGGTTACCTCTTCCGAAGATTGAAAATGTAACAAGTTTCACTCAATGAAATGCCATAATAGTAGAATTGGAACCGGGTTTGTTCCTCACACCTACAAGTAAAGAGGCCTATGGAGTAGCTTGGTTAGGATGGTGGCAAAAATTGAAAGAAAATGTTAGTCAAGATATCGATAAGGTTGAGAAGATTCACAAAGATGCACATAAAGCAAATAGATCAAAGCCAAATGTATCACTAGGAACACACGCACGGAAGATAGATGGGATCCGCACAACCAAGGGTGAGCACAAAATGTGAGTGATCACGCAAAATGCTCTTGTTGTGCGAATACTAGAGAGACGCTAGCTCGATTGCTCAAATGGACGAGATACGCTTTGTGCACCAACCTATGAGAGAAACGTGCCGTCCTCGATCCCAACTATGCTATGTATGCGGTGACCAAGATGATATGAGTAAGTAAAGTTTCTCAATGCTATTGCTTATAAGCTCATTGTTGCTCCTCTTTTTGCTTAAAAGCTTTTCATGCTTTTTTTGAAAGCTTGATGCTCGAGCCGAGGATAATATGAGACAAGTATGTAAGATATGCACGGGAGGGACTTATGGCACTATGATGATAACATGATCACTGCGGTGCACAAGAGCGTGGCCTGACAATTCTCAACACGCTAGTCTCGATAGGTAAGCAACGCAAATGGCTCGGGCTATCAATGCAAAAGCAAAAGGTAAGTGTCGTCGAGGTTACCGTCCTTGCTTACGGTTAGCGGCGAAGATGGCTCCGAGACGATGATGTCGATGTCACACGCTCCTAAGTAGCCGAAACACCTTAGGAAACGCCAAATCGCAACTCGAAACCGAACAAATGCGCAAAGTGGGTGTTGTTGTGTTGATTTTTGGATGGAAGATAATTGTGATAAAACCAAGATGAGCAGCTCGGGCACGTCGCTAGCTTCTCAACGAGTCAAAGAACACTCAAACCGGAGTTCGAGAGTGAAAGTTGTGGTCAAAACGGAGAAACTCGGAAAGCTAAAACAGTGAGGGGCGGTAGTACCGCTTATAGGGCGATAGTACCGCTTGTGGTTATAGGCGGTAGTACCGCTTGGAGGGGCGGTAGTACCGCTGGTGTCGGGAAAAGTTCGCAGATCGGGATCGGGCCGAATTATGGGCGGAAATGGATGATTTCGGGGGCAAAATTGGATGGATTTCGTGGTGGGATGGGTGGAGATTGTTGTGGAGGGGCTAGATCCACTTGCCAAACATCAAATCCATGGACCAAAACAGCCAAATCTCATAAAATCCAACAAATTGCAAGAAAAATTTGGGCTATTTTTTGTGGGGATTTTCGAAATTGGGCAATAAGACAACAAAATCAAGCTAGAAAGTGGGGGGATGAGACTCCAAGATGTGAATCAACCTTGCTCATGATACCAAGATGTTGTAGGATGAAACCCTAGGGGGTCTTTTCACACTTGGAGGGGGGAAAGAGGAAGAACACAAAACACAAATCTCTCAAAACAAACCCAATATCACATCCACTAGAGTAACATACAAAGGATTCACAAGATTACAAGATCAATCCAAGGAAACAAGCACAAAGATAAGGTTCTTCCCACTCGTAGAGGAGATGAGGTTTTGCAATCCGTAAGGATTCTTCTCCCTTGGGAGGTCTTGCAATCCACAAGGATTCTTCTCCCTTGGAGGTCTTGATCTCCTAGAGGAGGGGATACAAGGAGCAAAGCTCTCAAGATCTCTCAATATCTTTGCTAACCCTCAAAATATGTGGAGGAGATCTATTTATAGTCTGTGCTACGAAGGGGCAAGAGGGGAAACGGGGTACATGGCCAAAGGCCGAAGGCTGCGCGCAGGCAGGGCGGTAGTACCGCTTAAGGAGCGGTAGTACCGCTTGTTGGCAGGAGCGGTAGTACCGCTTTGGGGGCGGTAGTACCGCTCGTTCCGGGTTGAGCAGGTCTTCATTCGTTTTCACGCGATCCGGACTGAACAGGTCCTTTTTTGCTTCCACGTGATCATCTCCTTGACAACTGAGAATGCACAACATCTTCTTGTGAGATAGAACCCAATTCTCGTGCGAATCCAAACGAAACTCGAAAAGGAGAGAATTCACCTCGTCCTCGATAGCGGATGCACGTGCTTTAGTCGTTGGTCCTTTGCGTGCTTGTGCCGATGACGGAGTGTCCATGAAGATGCTTGCCGGATGCTCCACATTAACGGACAACCGCCAATTAATGTATATCAGTTCACACAGAAAAAACACACTTAATCTGGGTGGTCCAACTTACATCGGACGGCACAGGGATACTCACCGGAGAAGAACAGGAAGAACGACGCCGGAGTTGAGGAAGAACGGTGCGGGGCAGCTCGGATTGGAGCGTGCACTCAATGAGGAGTCCTCAGATCGGGGACGACGCGACAAGATGAGGAGGGACGCAGCGAACTACAAAACATTCTCCGGGATGACCGGGCCTTCTGCTAGCGTCGGTGAGGTCCGTCTGGAGCCGCGACGACGGCTTCTTCTTCGGGCAGAGGTCCTAGCGCTCGATTCGGTGACCCCTACGCGTAATAGGAAGTGAAGAAGAGAGGGGAGATAAGGGTGGATCGAATTGGAGAAAGAGGAGAAGCAGGGAACCTCCGGTGGCGATGAACTCGTCGTTGGGCGGCTTCAGGCGGCGGAGATCTTCGGGTCGGGGTTTCGGGCGTCGTCCTGGTGCTCCCCTGTGTGCTTTAGAAGGTAAGGGATGGAGAGGACACCAAGGGGAAGAGGACAGTGGGGAGAAGAGGTGCAGAGACCCTTTGACGGCAGCGAAAAAGACTCCTACGAGATTGAACAGCCGTTCTAGGGCACACGAATACGAGATGTTGCGAAAAATCGGTCAAGAAGGGATCGATGAACTTATATAGGATCGTAGGCGTGCACCAGGCCAACTAATGGGCTGAATCAAGGCGAATTTGGATCGGGGTGAGTGTTCCTGATGAACACGGCGGCAAGTTGGGGATGACAAGTAGACCAGAGCCGTAAGTGGGAGAGAGCAGGTGGAAGAGAGAAAAAACCAGAAAGAAAGGGAGATGCGTGACGGGCTGCGGTCTAGGCCGAAATGGGCCGGCCTGCTTACTGGGCTGCGCGCGCGGGCGAGGAAAAGGAGTTGGGCTCCACAGTTCCCGTTAAAAAAAACAAATGCTACATGAAGTAAAATATAGCTAAATTAAATCCTAAAAAAACCATAACACATAGTAAAACTTTATTACTATATATTATATAAAACAATGAACATTTTCCAGCTCAAATATTTAAATAAAATACATATACAATTTAATAACTTTATTTGGGCTTTATAAATATTCCCTAAAATAAATATGGGTCTTATAAATAATTCCCAAAATGTTTTTTGAAGATGCAAACAAATACTCAAACAACATTTAAAACATTTCTAACTCTTTAATATCGAAGGAGTCATATCACCTTCTCTCTTATGATTTTTTTTTTGAGTTGGCATTGTTAAAAATTGAAAATACAAATGAAAGAATATTCAATTGTCCTACTTTTTTATACTCCCTCCGTCTCAAAATAAGTGTCTCAACTTTGTATTAACTCTAGTACAGGATTGTACTAAGGTCAAGACACTTACTTTGGGACGGAGTGAGTATAATTTAAGGAAGTCATGTCATCCTCTCTCGTATCCAAGTTAAAACAAATTTTAATATTCTCAAAGTTCAAAATAAGATCGAAATGAATATTCAGGAAGTCATTTTATTCCCTCTCATTTGAATATTCAATAAACCCAAAATAAGAACCAAATGAATAATTGGGAAAGTCCTTTTATTCCCTCTCGTTTATTTTTCATTTAAACTCCAAAGTTTTAAATCCTAGTAAAAAATAACAGAGAACAAGCAAGACAAGCAAGTTTTTAATGACTCCTATTTATACAATTAACATTCCAAAATTCAAAATTTTGGGATGTTACACTAGCAGCGCATTTTATGCGCTTTGTCCTAACTGCCAGAGTTAGGTATGATAGCACTCTTAGTTGTTTAATCATGAGATAAAGACTGTTTTGCCACTGTGGTCATGCCTTAAACTATAAAAAGAGGTCCAAGGCAAACTAGCAGGGGATTCGGACCCTCACGCACTTGTACATGAGTACTTGCTCTCCCCGAGGCCACCTTCCCGGGCTTGAGCACTGTGTGTTCTTGGCGTCCTTCCATCCAATCCACCAAAAGTAGGAGTAGGGTTTTACGCCTCACGGCAGTGCGAACCTGGGTAAAAACCTCCAGTGTCACCATTCTCGTGTTGCTCCATGGCCTTCGCTCTTTGTGCAACATGAGCTTCCCCCTTGCCGAACCAAAAGGGGCCGGTGGCCCCACAGGTGATCGTGCACATCCACGTCACTCACGTTTAAATGTTTCATATGTGCAAAACTTGAGGGGAAGTAAAAATAGGTGACATATACTATACAACATGTACACCTTGTCTCTATTGTTAGCCACATTTAGATAAAGCAATGCTGAGGAAGACTTTATTTTCAAGAAGGGGAGGATGATGAGGACATGACTACCTTGGATGCGACCAAAACTATCACATAGATGCATATTAGAGAGGTGATTTTGTGTAAGAAATATGCAATAAATTATTTATGTTATTCGGAACAAGAAAACTTCACCTATTTTTATTTCATGCCTAAATGAAAAATTGCCGAACAATTGTACGAACCTTGTGTGAAGACAAGTTAAATGGAAATGATTAGGTGTTGTGTAAGAATTCCTTTCGCGTCCAAGGAAATGATTAGGTGATGTTCAAGAAGTCCTCTCACGTCACTTTTGGCCCAAAAGAAGATAGATACCAAGTCCCTCAGGTTCTTGATTGAGATTCAGACTGCACTAACATACCTGACTTAAAACACTTACTACTTTTGCATCCGCACTCCAAATTGGGTGATTTTTTTTGTTGGAAAGTATATCTCGTGCACTGTCCAACATAATTTGATTCACCTTCAAATCATCCAGACCATGGATATGTCACCAAAATAGGCTGACAGTTTAGCAGAATCCGGGTCAAAATACAAGTCAAAAGGTATTGCGTTTGTCGATGTTCTGAGAACTAGGGTACCCAGACTTGCCTGCTTGCAGCCAACGACGTGGCTCCATCAACGGGCTGGTACGTCCCATCTTCAGCATCAACAAGACAAGACCCTCGCGAGGCGGACGACGCCAAGACCTCCGAAGGGAGTGGCCTCCTAGGCTGGCTCCTGAGGAGCGGAGATTCCTATGCAAGTGCCCATCTCATGAGGGTCAAGTGACACAAGCCGTGAGGACCAAGGCGGGCAGGCGCCAGCGGGCGCAGAGCAGCAGGTTTCCACGGAAGAACATACCTTGTACTAGTTCATCCTCAGCCCCTCGTGAGGCTAATCCACCCCAAAGCAGGAGTAGGGTCTTACACCGCAAGGTGGCCCGAACCTGGGTAAACTGCTGAGTCTCTTTCCTTTTCTGTTCATCGAGCTAGGCCGTGAGAGCGACGAGTTGGTAGGCTGGAGAGGTTGAGTTCTTCGCACATGCCCTAGAGTTCGAACCTTTCTTGGGGTCTGAGGATCCCTGAATCCGACATTTGGCATGCCATGTAAGGGCGTGTCGAAGCCTCTCTCGTCGGTTATTTCACCGTCGTGCTGCCGTTCTCATGGCCGACGCTCGTCAAGTTCGTGTTGAGCATCGGGCGGCCCTCGCCGCCCGCGCTGCTCAAACAGCGCCTGCGGGTGATGGCGCCCCTCACCGCTTCCCGTCACCTGTGGCCAACAATGCCGCTCGCCCCGTGGTCCACGAGCAGCAGGACTCGTCACTGCCGCTGTCCGTGTGGCGCAATGGTCGCACCGCCACTCCGTCGCGAACTCGAGTCGCTTCCTCGTTCTCTCATGCTCATCGAGGGCCGGCAAACGCACGGGCTGCATTGCTCATGGTCCGTGAGCTTCTGCGCTATCGTCCGACCAACGACCTCTACAAGGACTGGCTGGACCGCATCGCCGAGCTCGTCAGCGCCGCTGGAGAGGTTCCTGCACCGTCTCGCTCGCTGCCTCCCCCACCACCTCAGCGGGTGACATGGCACACGACGCGTCTCCTCCTCCTATCCAGCGCGTTGTCGTCCCCGAGCCAAGGCGTGAGGTCCCCTAGCGCGACCTGCCATGTAGGGTTCCAGCGCGTGATGAACAAAGCTGCCAGGTGCTGCAGCGGCCTCAAGGAGAAGCGTGTGCGCTCCCACCACTGCCACATGAACACCGTGTGCCACCCGAGGTGGAGGCACGCAAGCGCCAAAACCAGGCCCCCCCTCCGCGGCGGGCTCCCGTGCGCGCGGTAGGCTGCCAAGCGTTCACTACAGAGCTGCGCCGCGTCGTCTTGCCCGACAAGTTCAAGCCGGATCTGCCTCCGCACTACAACGGCACCCCTGACCCTGCTGAGTTCGTCCATCTCTACGAGCTGAGCATCGAGGCAGCGAACGGCGATGAGAAAGTCATGTCGAACTGGTTTCCCATGGACCTCAAGGATGGCCCATGCTCGTGGCTCCTTAACCTCCTCGTGGGATCGATCTCCTGCTAGAATGAGTTGCGTGAGCGCTTCCTCGCCAACTTCCAGGGTACCCGCGACCGTGCTCCTGTTGTAGGTGACCTGCGACGCATCAAGCAGCAGCCACAGGAGACCTTGCACAAATACATCCAGCGCTTAACCAACGTTCGCCTAAAGATCCCCAAGGTGTCAAACGAGGCCTTTATTTCAGCATTCACTGATGGTGTCCGGGATGTCAGGATGAAGGAAGAGCTCGCCATACACGAGGACCTGTGCTCGGCTCTGGAGATGTTCAACATGGCAACCAAGTGCGCGAGGGCAGAGGAAAGTCGCCTCTCACTACTTGAGCTTCCAGAGGACCCGAAGACAAGAAGGCCAAGGCCAAGGACGTGAAGCGCAAGGACCCGGCCGTGCCTGCGGCCAATCCCGAGATGAAGCGCGGCTGCGACCACCCCGAGTCCTCCGAGGGCAGTCGCCCATTCTGCGTGTTCCACAACGTCCACAGCCACAACACCAACGACTGCCAAGAGCTCAGGGCCATCCGAGACCGGCGCCTTGTGTGACGCCCGAGACCGACGTCCCAGAAGATTCCAGAAGCTTCCCGAAAGTTCCAGATGTTCCGGGTTGCCCGTGTGTCCTTTTGTGCTTGTGTTATTTACTTTTCGCTTTGCATCATGTCATCATGCCATCATGTCATTTATTTTGCATCCCAACCTTAATAATCCGTGTGGACCTTCGGTCCATTTAAATCGAGGGAAGATGTCTTCTCTTTATAACATATAAAAGTCTCTCATTATTTTAGAGAGCTATAATAAATATTCCATTTGTTGGAATTCACCGTAACACACTTGCATATTTTTCCCCATTGTCTTTTCACTTCTAGTTTCATCTTCAAAACCTTGCTATAATTCTTTTCTCGTTGCTTGAGGTTCCTCCAAAAACCCTCCTTCTATTTTATTTTAAATCCTGACATTTTTGTGAGCCCGGGGATTTTGACCTCGTGTGCTAATTCTTGTCCTCCTCCTTCTTCTTTCTTTTCTTCCCTCTTTTATTTTTCTGCCAATCAGTTAAAATAAGAGGCCCAGGCCAGCAGCCTTTCTTCTCCTCCTCCCTCTGGGCCTCAGCCCCCCCCCCCAGCCGGCCTTCAGGCCCATTCTTTCGGCCCAGTTGTCCCGCACCAAACCCTAGCCCGAGTTTTTCCCCTCGCTCCGTTCCCTCGAACCCCCTCAGCGCCGCCACACCCTCTCGCTCGATCTCCTCACCCCGTCGCTCTCCCGACCGCATCCATCTCTCGCTCTCTCTCTGCCCGTTTCCCCTCGAGCGCCCGATGTCGTTCGCCTCTTCCCAGAGCGCCGGTAGAGCCCCTCTGCCCCGAGGCCGCGCCCTCGTCCTCCCTCCGCCGGCTCCCGAGCCGCGCCCCGCCTAGGTTGCCTCGACCGTGGCTCCCTCCGTCCTCCGCGCCAAGAGCTCCAGCCCGCGTCGCCAGGGCGCAGCACCGCGTCCCTGCCTCCCCGCTCTCGTGTGCGCCGCCAGGAAGCCCTCCTCCCCGAGCGGCCTTCCTCGTCCAGAGCCCGAGCTCTCCCGTCACCGGCGCCCTTCGCCTCCAGCTCGAGGATCGCCCGCGACCCCGAGGCGCCCTTCGCCTCCAGTGCGCCTCGCCTTGGCGCCCGCGTCGCCCCGTCGGCCTCCACCAGAGCACCGCAGCGCTCTCCCTCTTCTCGCCGTCCGCCGCGCCATGGCGCTCCTCGCGCCCAGGCAGCCGCCCCAGGCTCCCGCGCCATCTCCCTCCCGTGCGGCGCCCGTCCTCCAGCAAGGGCCGACCAGATGCAGCAACCGCGCCCTTCGGCCCGAGAGCCCCGCAGCCGGCCTCCCTCCGTCCCGTCCGCAAGGCCGTGCACCTCCGTCTTGTTTGCTGCTGTTGTGCTTCTTCTGTTTTTGGCCCGGTGTGTTGTTTGGTACAGCAGGTATCCCCGGATTGCCAAGCACCCGGACGACGAGGACCGTCAAGTTCCTCTTCAAGAAGCTCGACTACCGGATGTGCAAGTACCACGACGCTCGGAGCCCTCGGTTCCACATGTACCTCTACGTCACAAGAATCGAGACCGGACCGTCAAGTACATCTACGAACTTGATCCGTGAACCTCTACAAAACGCCCCGTGTACGACTACCGGCGACCCGACCAAGTACCCCTTCGGAGAAGTACCTCTACGAACTCGTTGCGAGAACCGAGTTTGGCAAGTACACCTACGGCCCGAACGTCTACGAACCGTGTACGAGATCGACGCCCGAACAACTACCCTCGCCGGAAGACCCAAGTACCACGACGCCGTCGAACGCCAAGTACCTCTACATGACCGACAAGTACCACGACGACCCGAACGACTACCGTCGCGTGTACCACTACCGTCGCCCGGAAACGAGGAATTCGCCAAGTACCACGACACGATGACGTGAACCACTACTTCCACTACGAGTTGCGAGAACGACTACTTCCCTCTACTACGGCTACTTCCTCGACGCTCTCGAACCATCCCGAAACGAGTGTTTCGAAGGTATAACCCCGAGACGTGACCCGTGTGATGCTTGTTGTGGTTGTATGAGATGTTTCCCGTGTGAGCACCGTGTCCGTTTCGTCCCTTTTGTTGTTCCTCGGTTGCCTCGTCGCCGACCCGTGGGAACCCGGTGACGGGATCCACCCACTTTCATCTTGTTCGACTTGCTCACGTCGATTCTACCTTTTGCACCGGACTCTCAACGAGTTACCGGTACCGATATGTTGCCGTGGCATCATTTCGGATCGTTGCCGTGGCCCCCTTTTCTTCCACCACGGTGACAATGC
This sequence comes from Secale cereale, assembly GCA_902687465.1. Classification (NCBI taxonomy): domain Eukaryota; kingdom Viridiplantae; phylum Streptophyta; class Magnoliopsida; order Poales; family Poaceae; genus Secale; species Secale cereale. The sequence goes on from LR738711.1 coordinate 462,679,379, forward strand.
TTCTTATCTCTTTTAAGTCAACCTTTTAAAACTTGCATAAACTTGATCATGTCATCCGCATCATGATAACCACATTATAATGTTTAATTGTTGTTTGCTTATAATTATTAAACATGCTCATGGGGATTTTCCGGACATGTTGTTGTTATTCTCCGGCCTCATTTAAATTGCCTTAATAGTATAGTTTCTTTATGCTACACCTCTTGCCATGTTAAAACATTTAATCTTGTCTTGTAAATAATGAGAGTCAACTAAATAATTAATATGTGGTGTTTCGTCAATATGCAACTCGTTGCATATTGATCTCCACTTAACTTGTAGTATTTGTTTGTGCACTTGCCATGTCATGCATATTTAAACCGGACATGCATCATACTTGCTTGTGCATCGTATGCCATGTTTATGCTTGTATGTTTACCATGTTGTTTGTTCCTTCCCGGTTGCTTCTCTTGTTAGCTTCGGTTTCGTTCCGGAGTTGTGAGGATCCGCTCGACTGTTGCTCCGTCTTCTTCGTGGATCCGTTCTTCTCCCTTGTGGAATCCCAGGCAAGATGACCGAACCCGGATACCATTACTATTTTTGCCTATTGCTAGAAGTCTCGATCTATAGTTTTGCCTCGATGCCCATGTTCTTCTTGTCAGCCTCCTACTTGTAACCATTGCCATGTTTAACCACCCTACCTACGCAAACCGTTGCTTGGCTAAGTACGCTTCGCTCAGCCCCTCTTATAGCTTTGTTAGTTGCAGGTGAAGATTGAAGATGCTTGCTTCATGTTGAAGTTTGGTTGGGTTATATCACACTATATAAATGCTTAAAAATGAAATCATCTATATACTGGCAGGGTGGAAGGCTAAGCCTTTTGCTTGGTGTTTTGTTCCACTCATGCCGTTAGGAACCGTATAAACCGGTGTTATGTTCCTTGATTATGCGTTCCTAACACGGTTGGGGTGTATGGGACCCCCTTGATAAACCGCTAAGTGCTAAGTCTTTTCCAGCAAGTCCCAACATTTGGTACTATTTGCCTCATAATAACAACTTAATTAATTAATTAAATTTGCATAGGGGGTCGCTCCCTCGAGGATCCTTTATTTCTACATAGCAGGGGGGCCAGTGCCGATGGTGTTGGTCCCAAACGGGGGTCCTGCGGGAACCACCACGGGGAAACTCGAGGTTTGGGTCCTGTAGCATCACCCATCCGGTCGTGTCCTGAGACTTAGATACGCGCAGCTACTATCAGGGTGTCGACACGCCGGGAGGATTTGCTGGATTAGCCTTACCTTAGTTCGGTTTAACTTGAGCACGGGATTCCGAGAATACTCGGGTCTTCCCACCTATGGAGTTGCGACTTCACGGATCGTGGGCTTGTGATGGGCCAAGTTGGACCACCCCTGCAGGGTTTGAACTTTCGGAAGCCGTGCCCGCGGTTATGTGGCAGATGGGAGCTTGTTAATTCCGGTTGTAGATAACTTGACACAATGTTTCAATACACTACCAGCGTGTGTACCGTGACTGTCAATTTCCGAATAGGGATTCGGGAGTTGAACACGGTGGGGTTATGTTTGACCGGCTTTAGCTAGGATCACTTCGTGATCATCTTTCGACCGATGCACTTCTCTTCTCGCTCTCTTTTACGTAAGTTAGTGCTAGTTGCTGCTGCAGACTCTTGTTGTTCCTTCACCTCATTTCTTTCTTCAGCCTTGTCCTCACCCAAGGCTTAAATAGTCTTGTTACCCGGGAACGGGATTGCTGAGTCCTCTGTGGCTCACAGTTACTTCACCACACCAGATGCAGGTTCAGCCGAGTTTGATGCAGGAGCTGGTTCAGTTCTTCACTAGGAGCTCGATGAAGAGTTTGGCTGTTTGTTTGTGACGTTTCGATGTTCAGTAGTGGTTTCTACTAGGATTCGATCTTGACCTGTGGCTTTATGTTGTTTTGGTATCTTTCTTTGGATCTTCACCCGTAGTCGGGTTGTGATGTTTTGAATGATGTTTTGCTTATGTAATGTATTGTGTGAAGTGGCGAGTGTAAGCCAACTATCTCCTTTTGCATTTTAATCCCTCTTTTACATGAGTTGTGCAAAGATACCAAACTTGAGATCATTCTAGGATGGACTTATGCCTTTAAGTCGTGCCTCAACACGTAGGAGGTATAGTTCCATCCTGGGCATTACACCTTGGCTGCCGCCCTGAGTGTGACGCCCGAAGACCGACGTCCCAGAAGATTCCAGAAGATTCCAGAGATTCCAGATGTTCCGGGTTTCCCCTTGTGTTTATTTTTGTGCTTGTGTTATTTATTTTGCATTGCATCATGTTATCATGCCATCATGTCATATTTATTTTGCATCTCAACTTAAATAAATCGTGTGGACCTTCGGTCCATTTAAATCGAGGGAAGAATGACTTCTCTTTATAACATATAAAAGCCTCTCAATATTATTAGGGAGCTATATAATAAATATTCCATTCGTTGGAATTAACCCAACACACGTGCATAATTTTCCCCATGTCTTTTCACTTCGAATTTCTCCTTCAAAAACCTTGCCAATAATTCTTTTTCCGTTGTTTCGAGGTTCCTCCAAAAATCCTCAACATTTTTGGACACTTCAATAATCAAGTCTTAGTTCAAACCCATTTGAATTAAATTCAAATATGTTTGAATTAAATTCAAATATGTTTGAATTGTTTTTTTTCGTTCATGCCTTTTCTATTTTCTCGGACCGTGCTCATTTTTATGAGCCCGAGAAAAATAGTCCCTTGTGCTAATTTTTGCCTAACCCCCCCTCCGCATTCTTTTCTTCTTTTTTTTCTGCTAAAGAAATAAAAATAGGAGAGGCAGCCCAGCCGCAGCCTTCTGGCCCAGGCCGCCAGCCTCATTAGGCCCTCCTCCTCCTGGCCCATAGGCCACAGCCACCTCTCCAGCCGCCCTTGGCCCATTTCCCTCTCCTCCGGCGGTCAGGCCTCCCGAGGCCTCCCAGACCCATCTACCTGGCCTAGCTCCCAGGCCCAACACCACCGAACCCTAGCCTCGCATCGCCCGACCCCGCTCCTCCCCTCGCTAACTCCCTCCGCCGCTAGATCGAACCCCTCGTTCGATCTCTCGCTCGCCCGCAACCCCGATTCCCTCTCTTCCCTCGAGCTCGACCGCGCCCTTCCTCTCCTCGCCGTGGCCTTCTCCCTCCAGCGTGCCCGCGGCCGCCCGTCCTCTAGCTCCCCAGCGCGCCTCGGCTCCGGCTCCTCCACGCGCCAAGGTCGCGCCTCCTCGGCCAGGCAGCGGCCTCATCCTCAGGCGCCCGTTCGACATGGCCCCTGCGCAAGATGCCCGTGGCCTCCCTCCGTTCCATTGCAGCCGCATCGCCAGCGACGTCAGCAGGCCATGCCTCGGCTTCCCCAGCCGCAGCACCGAGCGCGCCCGTCGATGCCGCAACTCCTTCGCGCCAGAGGCCGCACCCCAGCTGCCTCGCGCGCGCCCCCTCGCGTGGTCGTCCCAGGAGCAGCCGACCGCCCGACCTCATCGGTCCCTCTCGGCTTCGAACGCGCCAGGAGTTCTAGCGCCAAGTCCTCGTTCCCCTACACCTCGCCTTGGTCGCCCTCGTCGGCCTTCCTCCGGCCGTCTCAAGTACCACGTCGGCCTCCTTCTCCTCGTTTGGCCTCGTCCACCCGTGCTGCAGTGTCCTGTGATTTCTTTTTGTTATGTTGCCCTGTGCTACTGTTTTGACAGAGGACCTGCGTACGTCAACACCGAGACCGGTCCGACAATCTGTGTACAACTACGGTCGCTATGGATCCGTCAAGTACCACTACGCTCGACGACTCGAACATCTACGAACTTGACGCCCGAACGAGTACAACTCCGTCGCCGAGACCAAGTACCACTACATAACGTGTGCCACGACGACCGACTCGGCAAGTACCCCGAACGTGAATGACTACCGTCGCCAAGTTCCACTACCGTCGCCCCGAAGGCGCCCGATGCCGCGACAAGTACCACGACACGATAACGGAACGTCTACTTCCGCTACCGTCGCCCCGTGCACCACTACTTCCCTCTACGGAACGACTACTCCGTTGACGACCCGTGTACATCTACTTCCACTACGACTCGAACCACCCCGAGAACGATTGTTCCGAAGGTATATCCCGAGATGATGACCCGAGAACGTTTGCTTGTTGTGTTGTATGAGTTGTTTCCCTTGTGTGCATCGTGCCCGTTTCATCTTTTGTCATGTTCCTCGGTTGCCTCGTCGCCGACCCGTGGGAACCCGGATGACAGGATCACCCCACCTTTCTTCTTGCATGACTCGCTCACGCCACCTTCTCTTTTGCACCGGTCTCTCGACGAGTTACCGGAACCGAATTGTTGCGTTGCATCATTTTCGGATCGTTGCCGTGGCACCCTTTTCTTTCCACCACGGTGACAAATGTTTCATGTCCCTTCATGTTAACTTTTAAATATAATTGCATAAAACTTGATCATGTCATCCGCATCATGTTAACAACACTAAAATATTTAATTGTTGTTTGCTTATAATTACTAAACATGCTCATGGGGATTTTCCGGATATGTTGTTGTTGTTTTTCCGGCCTCATTTAAATGCTAAATAGTGTAGTTTTATTATGCTTCACCTCTTGCCATGTTAACAAACATTTAATCTTGTCTTGTAATTAAAGAGAGTCAACTAAATAAATAAAATGTGGTGTTTCGTCAATATGCAACTCGTTGCATATTGAGCTCCACTTAACTTGTAGTGTTGTTTGTGCACTTTGCTATGCCATGCATAATTAAACCGGACATGCATCATACTTGGATGTGCATCGTATGCCATGTCTATGCTTGTGTGTTTACCGTGTTGTTTGCTTCTTTCCGGTTTGCTTCTCTTGATAGCTTCGATTTCGTTCCGGAGTTGTGAGGATTCTCTCGACTATTGCTTCGTCTACTTCATGGATCCGTTCTTCTCCCTCTGTGGATTCCCAGGCAAGATGACCGAACCCGGATACCATTACTATCTTTGCCTATTGCTAGTAGTCTCGATCTATAGTATTTGCCTCGATGCCCATGTTTTCCTGTCAGCCTCCTATTGTAACCATGATCCTGTCTAACCACCCTACCCATGCAAACCATTGATTGGCTATACGTAGGCTTCGCTCAGCCCCTCTTATAGCATTTTTAGTTGCAGGTGAAGATTGAAGATGCTTGCTTCATGTTGAAGTTTGTTGGGTTATATCACACTATATAAATGCTTAAATGAAATCATCTATATATTGGCAAGGGTGGAAGGCTAAGCCTTTTGCTTGGTGATTTGTTCCACTCATGCCGTTAGGAACCGTATAAACAGGTGTTATGTTCCTTGATTATGCATTCCTAACACGGTTGGGGTGTATGGGACCCCCTCGATAAACCGCTAAGTGCTAAGTCTTTTCCAGCAAATCCCAACATTGGTACTATTCGCCTAATAACTAATAAAACTTGCATAGGGTCTTGCAAACCCTCTTTTATTTTAATTCAACAACCCCGGGCCAGTGCTCCACATGAGTGTTGGTCCGAACTGGGGGTCCTGTAGGGCCACCTCAAGGAAACTCAAGGTCTGGTAAAAACCTGTAGCATCACCCATCCGGTCGTGTCCTGAGACTAGATACGCGCGGCTACCTATCAGGGTGTCGACACGCCGGGAGGATTTGCTGGATTAGCCTTACCTTAGTTCGGAGTATCTTGAGCATGGGATTTCGAGAATACTCGGGTCTTCCCACTTTTGGAGTTGCGACTCCGCGGATCGTGGGCTTGTAATGGGTCAAGTTGGAACACCCCTGCAGGGTTTTGAACTTTCGAAAGCCGTGCCCGCGGTTATGTGGCAGATGGGAGATTGTTAATATCCGGTTGTAGAAAACTTGACACCATGTTCCAATACACTACCAGCGTGCGTACCGTGACTGTCATTTTCCGAAAGGGTTTCCGGAGATGAACACGGTGGGGTTATGTTTGACGTGTTTTAGTTAGGATCACTTCGTGATCATCTTTCGACCGAGGCACTTCTCTTCTCGCTCTCTATTACGTAAGCTAGTGCTAGTTGCTGCTGCAGACTCTTGTTGTTCCTTCACCTCTTGTTCTTTCTTCAGCCTTATCCTCTCCCAAGGCTTAAATAGTCTTGTTACCCGGGAACGGGATTGCTGAGTCCTCTGTGGCTCACAGTTACTTCACCACACCAGATGCAGGTTCAGCCGAGTTTGATGCAGGAGCTGGTTCAGTACTTCCGGGAGTTCGATGAAGAGTTTGGCCGTATGCTTGTGACGTTTCGACGATCAGTAGTGGTTTCTACTAGGATTCGATCTAGGCCTGTGGCTTTATGTTGTTTTGGTATCTTTCTTTGGATCTTCACCCGTAGTCGGGTTGTGATGTTTTGAATGATGTTTGCTTATGTAATGTATTGTGTGAAGTGGCGAGTGTAAGCCAGCTATCTCCTTTTGCAATTTAATCCCTCTTTTACATGAGTCGTGCAAAGATACCAAACTTGAGATCATTCTAGGATGGGCTTATACCTTTAAGTCGTGCCTCGACACGTAGGAGGTATAGTCCCATCCTGGGCATTACACTGAGTGCAATGACCGCGGCTATGGCCGTGGAGGAGGCCATGGTGGAGGTCGCTGGGACAACCGCGACCCCCACCAGGACTGGCGCGATCAGCCTCGCGAGGAACGCTGGCAGGGCCAGCCTCGTGACGGCCCCTAGAGGGATCAGCCTCATGAGAATCTCCCTCAGAGCAATGCCGGCCTTCCTCCTCTGTCGCCACCGCTAAGGAGGAACGACGACAACCGCCAAGATGATGGGGCTGGGGGCTTCCAACAGCCTCATGCCATTCCCTGCATCCTAGGCGGCGCTCAGGCCCCCACCTCCCATCACGTCTTCAAGAAGTTCGCTCGCGAGGTGAACGCGGTCTCCCCAAGCTCGAGGCGTCGCATCCCCTCAGGTGGTCCAAGTACGCTATCACCTTCGACTCTACTAATCAGCTCAAGTGCACAGCCACCGCTCGCGCGCTCCCGATGCTCTGCTCAACTACCATCAGCTACATCCTCGTCACCAAGACACCCATTGATGGTAGCACGGGCTCAACATCCTCTTCGTCGAGACATTTGACATGCGCCAGGTGCCATACGACCAGCTTCTATCCACCAAGCCTTTCTCAGGGGTGACTGATGGCTCCATCGTCCCCATAGGGCAGATCCGTCTCCCAGTCACCTTCGGCAAGCGCAAAAACTACCGCACCGAGCTCATCGACTTCGACATCGACCACATTCATCTGTCGTACAATGCCATCCTCGGGTATCTAGCCATGACCAAGTTCATGGCAGTGACTCACCATGGCTATAATGTCCTCAAGATGTCAGGAAGCGGCCGCATCATCACGGTCGCCTGCGACGAGAAGGATGCGGTGTGCTACCACGAGCACACATATCATGTCTCGGCAGTCGAGAACCCAGATGACGAGGGCGACATCCACTCCCCCTGAGGTTATCCCCAAGAAGAAGAAGCAACTACTCCATCGAGGATCTCAGGAGGGTGGGGTATCTGATGATCGTGCCTTAGGACCTGCGCCCACGGGTGGGGCGCCTTCCTCTCTCGCATAGGAAGGCGCGCCCGGTGCCCCTCTCGGGTTGGGTCGGGGGCTCTCCTCTGGAGGGCCTTTGACCTGGCCAACGTCACGAGGGAGGCGTTTGGGCACCATGTGGAGGCGTGCTTCAGCGCGCGCTTCCGCGAACAAGGCACAGTGCTCCAGGCGCCATGTGCTCAAGAGTTCATCACCAAGGCGATCAAGGAGCTCCTGGAGGCGCGAGCCATGCGCAGCGAGCACTGCCCCGCATCACCCGGTGCAGCTGCCGCTCCTAAGATGGGTGGCGAGCTGCACATCTGCGTCAACATCCCAGGGCGCAACAGAGCCGCTTATCAGGAGCTCTTCTGGCTCTCCCGCGTCGGCCGATGCGGAGGCCCCCCTCACAGCTACGTTTGCATTCCCTTCCGCCTGCCGAATGCAGCTGCCGCACACTAGCGCCACATACGGGCCATCCTGGAGGCTCATGAGGCCAGGCGCTAGGCAACCCTGATGGCAAAGGTGCCGACCGCTCGTGAGCCTCCTGGACCTCCGGAGCGTCACGAGACCCAGGAGCCAGACGACTCGTGAGGAGCGACATTTGCAGCATGCATCTTCAGCTACTCCAACGCTTCTTCATTGACGGTGCCACGTGACTTTTTGGTTGTTCAATTGAGGACGCCCCTCGGGCTGCATTATCCTCAAGCTGCCAGGGCTAGTCCCGCAACCATGCTATTTTGATTCATGTACTCCGGACCGGTATGCATGCCTATGTTATCATGGTTATCCAATGTTACCTCTGTCGTCTCGTTGCCTATGAAGTTGCCCCTCGGGGCCCCTACGCGCTGCCAACCCGCCTATTGCTCATCCCGCAATGGGGGCTACTGGCATGGCGCCTATGCTTGGGTCCATCCCTGTAGCGCTAATAAACCTGAGAGACCGAGCTCTGGCTCGTTGCCAGCCCCGCGCACGTCACCTCAGCGGGTCCTCGATGCCTTCGCCTTCTTGGAGAAAGATCACTGGTGGGACAGCAAGCACAACTATGTTTTCTTTCTTTGGCTAACTCGCAGGGACCTTCGGAGTTGGGATCACGAGCAGCCTCGCCAGCACCTCGAGCTGCAACCCCTCGCAAGGCCAGCCACTCCTTTTTAGGCAAATCGCTTGCACGTTAAAGGGCGAGCCCTGAGCAACGCGCCTCAGGGGCTCCTACTAGCTCTCGAGCCCTCAACCCCTGGCCTTGACCACAGCATCGCGACCTGGCATACAAGCGGCGACTGAGCCTCGCTCGAGGGCCGGAACTCGAGGACGTAGAGCACCCAGATGAGCGAGGAAGAATGTGTTGGTGCAGTTCTTGCCTTGGAGCGCCACTACCACCAAGGCACAACCAAACGCCGCACTAAAAGCTATCCTCACAGTGAAGGGATCACCGGAGCCTCGCCAAGATAAGTCACTCCATACAGGCATGCGAACCTTACGATCGGTGTTATGCCTCTCGCGATCCAGCTCGGAAAGGATGCCTTCCTTTCAGTATGCCGAAAGTCGCTTGCACGCCAAAGGGGACCCCCTAAGAATCGCACCTCAGGGACTCTTACTGGACCTCGGGTCGCTCACCTCCTGGCCTTGACCACAACATCGCGACCTGGCATACCAGCGATGACTGAAGCTCTCCTGGGGACTGGGTCCTGTCGGCATAGAGCACCAAGCTACCGCGAGAACGAAAGGGGGAACCATGCCAAGGCAGGAGATGCGATCGCGACACCGAATCAGGAATAATAACATTAAGGCAAAAGCATCACAGTTTTTACATGCCCCCACGAGGCTCATCATGGTTTGGTGCAGGGATGAAGCAAAAGAAAGAAAAACCCTTGGAGATCCACGGCCCCAGCAGCATCACCGACGGCGCGGGGATGATGCACCTACCACGGTCCGGGCACGGCAGCTCGGCGGCTCGTAGCTAGCGTCGTCACTTGCGTCCAATGAGGCACTGCTGCTGTCGGAGGAGTTGCGGACAAGGCCAAGGGCAAATTCACTGCCCGTGGCCTCGCTGCCCGGGCCGCCTCCCCTGGGGCAGCATTCCAGGCGCCGACCATCCTCGCCAAAGACCTTGAAGTGGATGGCGAGAGCTTCCTCCGAGCGGCAGGCGCGGGCAATCTTGCTCCATCCTCGAGTCATGAAGTCATCGTCGGGGTTGACGACCTCACTTCCGCTTCAGAAGCTTGGCTACAGCACCCCACATGTTGCAGCTATAACTCAATGGGCCCCCTCGATGGTATCTCCTCTGCGAAGGACCGCGGGAGCCGGATCCATGTGCGCTACAACATTCCTGCCCACACCACAAACTCGCATGCCATGCCTTCAGCGTGGGTCTGTGAGTGGGGTAGCCATACGACCACCACCTGTTCTCCACCGCGGCCCCGCTCCTCGCGGCACCGGCGCCACTCCTATGCATGGGGCTCTACGCGCGGGCATACACATGGAATGGGAAGCCCTACGGATGTCGTTCATGCCAAGGCCGCTTCCCAATGGGCTCCGCGATGGCATCACGGGAGCAATCGAGCCTCTTCTTCGGCGGGAGTAGCTCAGGTTCCACCTGGGGGCTTTTCCCTTGTGTGCAGCGGAAAACCTTCTCACTGGCGCCATGGATGCTTCGATAAGACGGCAGGGCTTAGAGGAAGAAGGAGGAGCGAGCAGCGAGAAGACGAAGATCAGGAGGGGGCTCCGCCCCTTCTCTCATTTATAGCCAGAGGGAGGCTAACCGCCGGCCTCCCACGATTCCGAGTAATGATGGTTTTTCAGCATGCAAGACGCAATTGTCAAGTCGGACGGTTGCTGAGGCTGCATGGGGAAGTGGAAACGGCCATGTCCCATCAACCGCCAAGCGTCGACTCGGTCCACAGGCGATTAGGGCCCGCGGCGCTTCACCCTTGCCTCCCGGCTTCGCCTCGAAGCCAAGTCTGAGTGCGCCTTGGGGCCGAGGGCTACTATCGGCGTTCTGGGAACCAGGGTACCCAGACTTGCCTGCCTGCGGCCCACGGCGTGTGTCCATCAATGGGCTGGTATGGCCCATCTTCAGCATCGACAAGACAAAGACCCTCACGAGAGGCCAACCCTCACGAGGCGAACGATGCCAAGACCTCTGGAGGGAGCGGCCTCCTAGGCTGGCTCCTGAGTAACGGAGATTCCTATACAAGCGCCCATATCATGAGGGTCAAGTGACGCAAGCCATGACGACCAAGGCCAGGCGGGCGCCAGCGGGCGCAGAGCAGCAGGTTTCCACTTTGTTGTTTAGGAGGCAAGCGCAGGCGTGGAGTTCCGAGGAATCAGGCAAAGTTTTCCATTCCTGTTCAACGAGACCAAGACCGCCAGGATGGCAGGATGAATGTCATCGCCGAGCCCACTGCAACATCACGACTAGAAGCTTTTGCGGCGAAGACCACCTTTCATCAGGAGAAGATGTACTTCTTGTCCCCTTTCAAATTGGCAGTTGTGGGATCCCTTCCCACCTTAGTTTCAGAGGAAGAGGACCGAGGCTACTATTAGTACAGCTTAGCCACCACCATAGGAGGGGATCTGAACCCCGAACCCTCACTAGCTCACACTCATGCAAGAACAGACCTCCTGAGGCTGTTCTTCCCCTGTACTGGTTCATCCTCAGCCCCTCGCATGGCTAATCCACCCCAAAGCAGGAGTAGGGTCTCACACCGCAAGGTGGCCCGAACCTGGGTAAACTACTCAGTCTCTTTCCTTTCCTGTTCATCGAGCTAGGCTGTGAGAGCGACGAGTTGGTAGGTTGGAGAGGTTGACTTCTTCGCACACGCCCCAGAGTTCGAACCTTTCTTGGGTCTGCGGAGCCCTGAATCCGACAACGTCACCTCCACTTGAGCCCCGCTACTTGTGAGCTGCGTTGGGATTTCCCAGAAGCGAAGAGGATGATGTGGTACAGTAGAGATAAGTATTTTCTTTAGTTAAGAACCAAGGTTATCAATCCAGTAGGAGAATTACACAAAGCCTCGTGAACAACACGTGCGCACACAAAAGAAAATACTTGCACCCAACGCAAACAAGAGGGTTGTCATTCCCCTTGGCGATTAGTTGCAAGGATTAAATATCGTTGTGATATATAGATAAATTTTAAAGATAAAATAAAATAAAATAGAAAATTGCAACAATGTATTTTTGCGTTTTATATATGATAAAAGTATACCCCGAGGCCATTGTTTTAATTAAAGGCATCTCTCTCGAACACATAGCATGCGGTGGGTGAATAAATTACTATTGGCAATTGATAGGAAAACGCATAGCTATGACGATATTCAAGGGAATGATCATGTATATAGACATCATGTCCGAGACAAGTAGATTGATACTTCTCTGTCGTATCTACTTTTCCTAACGCTTTTGTTCTTGTTTTGGACTATAATTTGCATGATTTGAATGAAACTAACCCGGGCTGACGCTATTTTCAGCAGAGCTACCTTGGTGTTGTTTTGCATGTAGAAATAAAATTTCTCATAATTGGACGAAACTTTTTGGAGATTTTTAATGGAATAAAACAGAAATATTGGAACCAGAACCACCTGGAGGGGTGCCCCGGCTGCCCACGAGGCACCAAGGCGCACCAGCCCTCCAGGTGCGCCCAGGTGTCTCGTGGGGATCACAGTGCTCCGCTAACCCTAACTCTGCCACTATGAATTCATATTTACGTGGAAAAATAGGAGAGGAAGTTTCATCGCGTTTTACGATACGGAGCCGCCGCCACCTCTTATTCTTCATCGAGAGGCTATATCTGGAGTTCGTCCGGGGCTCCGGAGAGGGGGATCTTTCGTCTTCGTTATCATCAACCCTCCTCCATCACCAATTCCATGATGCTCACTGTCCGTCTCAAAACCGACAAACCTCCGTGTAGGGGGTCACAAACTGTGGATCTAGGATCGATGGTAACAGGAGGTAGGGGACACGATGTTTACCCATGTTCGGGCCCTCTAAAGGAGGGAAAACCCTACGTTCCGCTTTATTGTATTAATTATATATTGTGGTTCACAGAGTAGATCTACCTTGAGATCAATATGAGCTAACCCTAGGCTATGGGGGGACGAAGAATAGCTCTGTCTCTAATAACTACACCCTTCGGTTTATATAAACACCGATAGGGTTAGGGTTACCGAAGATAGATTACAATAAGGAAGGAGATCCCGCGCCTTCTTGACTTGGAGGATACTCCACGGATTCATAGAATTCCTGCCATATACGGCTCCACCAATCCGGCCCGTATACAATGGGCCGTTGTCCCGAGGACCCCTTAGTCCATGACTCTGACGGACGCTTGAGATACGTCGGTATGTCCCCAAAGAGGAAGAGATGATGTAGCACAACGACCGTAAGTAATTCCCTCAGTTATGAAACCAAGGTTATTGAACCAGTAGGAGAACCACGCAACACTATGTAAATAGTAACTGCACACAAAGAACAAATACTTGCAACCCGACGTGTTAAGGGGGTTGTCAATCCCATTCGGGTAACGGTGCCAGAAATTGACAAGTTAACGGGATAAAGTTGTAGTAGATTGAAAGATGCAAATAAAAGCAAATAAGATACAGCAAGGTATTTTTGTGTTTTTGATAATATAGATCTGAAAATAAAAGTTGCAAATAAAGGAAAAGGCAAATGGCAATATGGATCTGAAAGTATATGATTGGAAAATAGACCCGGGGCCATAGATTTCACTAGTGGCTTCTCTCGAGAAAATAGCAGGCGGTGGGTAGACAAATTACTGTTGGGCAATTGATAGAAAATAAAATAATTATGATGATATCCAAGACAATGATCATGTATATAGGCATCACGTCCAAGATTAGTAGACAGACTCCTGCCTGCATCTACTACTATTACTCCACACATCGACCGATATCCAGCATGCATCTAGTGTATTAAGTTCATGGAAAAATGGAGTAATGCAATAAGAATAAATGACATGATGTATACAAGATATATTCATGTAGGAATAGACCCATCTTTTTATCCTTAATAGCAACGATACATGCGTGCGTTGCTACCCCTTCTGTCACTGGGAAAGGACACCACAAGATCGAACCCATTACAAAGCACCTCTTCCCATTGCAAGATGAATAGATCAAGTTGGCCAAACAAAACCCAAATATCGGAGAAGAAGAAATACGAGGCTATAATAATGAAGAATGGATATTAAATGAATGCAAATCTGATCATAAACTCACAATTCATCGGATCCCAACAAACACACCGCAAAAAGTCATTACATCAAATAGATCTCCAAGAGACCATTGTATTGAGATACAAAGAGAGAAGAAGCCATCTAGCTACTGCCTACAGACCCGTAGGTCTGAGATAAACTACTCACGCATCATCGGAGAGGCACTAATGAGGATGATGAACCGCTCCGTGATCGTGTTCCCCTCTGGTGGAGTGCCGGAAAAGGGCTCTAGATTGGATCTCGTGGTTCTGGAACTTGCGACGGTTGGAATAAACTTTCGTCGACTCCACTAGGTTTCTAGAGTATTGAAATATTTATAGAGCGAAGAGTTGGTGCGCGAGGCCACCGAGGTGGGCACAACCTTCCTCGGCACGCTTGGGGGCCCAGGCACACCCTAGTGGGTTGTGCCCCCTCGGGGCACCCCCCAGGTGCTTCTTTGGCCCACTGGATGTCTTCTGGTCCAAAAAAATCCTCAAAAAGTTCTGCTGCATTTGGACTCCACTTGGTATTGATTTTCTGCGATGTAAGAAACAAGTAGAAAGCAGCAACCGGCACTGGGCACTATGTCAATAGGTTATTCCCAAAAAATGATATAGAATGATTATAAAATGGGTCTAAAACATCCAAGAATGATAATAAAGCAGCAGGGAACAATAAAAAATTATAGATACGTTGGATACGTATCATCATCCCCAAGCTTAATTCCTGCTTGTCCTCGAGTAGGTAAATGATAAAAACAGAATTTTTGATGTGGAATGTTGCCTATCATGTTCATCACATATTCTTTTCTCTATAGCATTGACATTTGGACTTTTATATGGTTCAAAACAATAGTCTAGTTTTGACCTGAAGACTTTAATACTCAAGCATATCAACAAAATACCATGTCTTTCAAAATATCAATACTCAAGAGAGTTATCCCTAGCCCATCATGCTCAATCATTGATCCATTCATGCAACACATCCAAATATTAACTATATCTAATGCTCAAGTGTGATAATAGTGTTCCGTAGTTGGTGCTTTATAAGAGAAGATGGAGCCTCAAATAAAAATAAAAATTACATAAAGTAAAAGATAGGCCCTTCGCAGAGGGAAGTAGGGATTTGTAGAGGTGCCAAAGCAATGACAAGTGAATAAACAACAGGGATTTGTGGGCGAGAGCCCTGTCAATAAAGCTTTATGACTTTTAGGGTGTTTGGGATATGTCTCCGGATCGTCCGAAGATGAGGTAATCCCGAAGTTAAATTTGGTCGAACATGTACTTCGGAACAGTGTATGTCTCAAGGCTACCCATGGTACTTTGAGTGCAAAGTTGTGCTGACGAGGCACGTGGAGGGCGAAGAGTGCGGGCGTGCCGTGGGGCATGTATCCCTATTTGCGGCGAACACATGCGGGCTCCCATGGCCGGGAGCGGGTTCGGATCCATTTACTGTTGTCATCGGCCTTTACTGTGGTACGACGTCCCGACATGTATGGGCCAGTGTGGTCTTCGGTCGCTAGGGCCGCAGTCCGCACTTTGGTTCGAAGTGAGTGTTTCATGTTGACGTTGATAGTTATGACGCCTGAGGGTCCGGGCATTTTCAACTTGAGTTACGCGTAATGCAGAACGGCGTTGAACTTCGCAAACGATGTGCGGCCAAGGTGGGCGTGATAGCCACCGCGAAAAGGTGCGACACCGAAGATCAAATCCTCACTTCAAAATTGTCCGGAGACCCGAACACTACTTCGAGCGTTACAGTGGCCGTACAACAGGCCTCCACTCCTGGAATGACCCCCTTTAAAGGAGGTATTACTGGGTTTGATCCTTGATGTATCGATAGCCATTTTCCTCACTGTATGCTCATATATAAGGTTGAGGCCGCTCCCTCCGTCCATTAGGACTCTAGTGAGGTGAAATTCGTCGTTGATGGGGTCGAGCACTAAGGCTGCGGAACCTCCATGACGTGTACTGGTGGGGTGATCCCTATGATCGAATGTGATCAGGCAGGCTGACCATGGGTTGTAGTTTGGTGCTACTGGCTCGACGAACTATACGTCGCGTAGCGCTCGCTTCCTCTCCTTCTTCGTTATATGAGTTGCGTAAATCATGTTTATTGTCTTGACCTCGGAGGGGAAGGGCTTCTGGCCTCCACTGTTCGGCCTGCGGGGCTCGTCGTCATCCTTGCATCATGGGCTTTTGCCCGAGTCATCGGCTGTGAGTTTGTCGTCCTATTTGATCACTAAACAATTTCTACTGGAGTGATTGGCGGGCTTCTCTGTTGTGCCGTGGATCTGGCACAACCTATCCAGAATTGTGTCTAGTCTAGATGGGCCCTCGTCGTTGCCTTTAGGGGCTTTCTTTCGCAGTCCGGACTTGTGGTTTTGGAATCCTGCGTTTACTGCCGTATCAACGCTGCCACCGTCATTGTGGCGGCGTTTATTCTTGCTTCGCTGGGGTTTTCCATTTCTGTCCCGGACTTCAGAGGTACCTAGTGTGTCAGGGTTTGTGCAATTGCGGGCAAGCCAGCTATCTTCGCCCGCGCAAAAGCGGGTCATAAGGGAACTAAGGGCTGCCATAGTTCTTGGTTTGTCCTAGTCGAGCTGTCGCACAAGCCATTCCTCTTTGACAATGTGCTTAAAGGCAGCCAAGGCTTCGGCATCTGGACAGTCAATGATCTATTTTTTCTTGGTCAGGAATCGATTCCAGAACTGTCGGACAGACTCTGCGGGTAGTTGCATGATGCGATTTAAGTCGTCAGCATCCGGAGGTCGGATATAGGTGCCCAGAAAGTTTGCTCGAAAAGCATCCATGATCTCTTCCCAGCAACCTATAGAGTCTTTGGGAATGCTGTTTAACCAGTGTCTAGCAGGGCCTTTGAGATTAACCGTCAGATATTTGATGGCATGGAGGTCGTCTCCCCGCGCCATGTGGATGTGGAGGAGAAAGTAGTCTATCCATATGGTCGGGTCCATAATTCGGTCATATGGTTCGATGTTTACAAGCTTGAACCCTTCTAGGAAGTCATGCCGCATCACATTTTCCATGAAACACAGGGGGTGTGCGGCTCCCCAAACTTGGGCTATGTCGTGTCGGAGGTCTTTGGCCATCCAGGTTCGCTGCGGCTCCTGAACTTTATCGCTGTGGTTCCGCCAGTCGTAATAACCGTCCTGGTGAGCGGGCAAGTCTCCTCTTGGTTCGTAGATGGACCTGGTTTGTCCTCCGAGGGTGTTCTGATCGTGGTGAAGGTCACATTCGTAGGCTGGCCGCGTTTTATCCCTTTCGGAATGACGGGGTGTTCGGCCTCATCAGATCCTCTACCCCACCCTCGAGGGGGGGGGGGGGCAGTCCGGCTGTTCGGCGTGGGTGTACTTGGGACGCGTTGGCTCTAGGGCCTCATCTGCAACAGTAATAGTTGCTTTGGGTAACTTTTGGCTAGCCGTTCATGGTCGTACCCTTCTACGGTAGCGAGGACTTTAGTCCATCGATCATTGAGGATTTTCTGTTCGGCCTTGATCCTGCTTTTTTGTTTCTTTAGGCTATGGGCGATGGCTAGAAGCCTTCAACTGAACCATTCCTAGTCGCACGGGTCTTCAAGAATGACGAAATCTTCCTCCCCGAGACTGGCCTCTTCCTATGAGGATGGGAGGTAATTGCTGCCTTCGGCGTCCTCGAGGTCCTCCGGATTGGATGGGTCCTCCTCTACTACGGGGTCACCTTGCTGGTGCTCGTTAGCCGCGGGCTCGTCTAGGTCGTCCGCATTATCGGTGGTTTCATTCTCCACGGAGTCCATGTTGCTTGTGTGGCTTCGACGCTGTTTTGATCGACGACGCTGTCTTCGACGTTTGGGTGGCTCATCTCCAGGCTTGTCTTCATCTTGTTTAGGAGTTTCTTCACCGTCCTTGGGCGTGTCCACCATATATATATATATATATATATATATATATATATATATATATATATATATATATATATATATATATATATATATATATATATATATATATATATATATATATATATATATATATATATATATATGTATGTATGTATATATCATATGTGGATGTGGCCAACCAGCGGCTAGTGACGGGGGGCAACATCGGTATTGGTTATGGCCCCACTATCCTCGTACATGTATTCGGCGCATTCTGAATTGTAGTCTAGCATGTCGGTTAGATCCTCGACAGTGGCTACCAAGTGGGTGGTGGGTGGGACGTAAAATTCCCTGTCAGACACCTCGAAGGGTCGGTAATCAAAAGTAGAGGATAAATTCTCCTGGATAGTCAGTTTCTAAATCTGTTATAGCACCTTGTTCAACATGTCAAGGGTTACCAGACTGGAGGGCTTTAATCGGAATGCCAACTCAGGGTGTGGGCTTGTGGCCGGCCGGGAGTCGTGGGGGCAGTCCGGTCAAGATCGATTGCTGGCTTCTAACTTCTGGGGTTGCCTCAATGGCTGGGGGTGGATTCTTTGCCGATGCGAGTTCGGTTGATGGTGAGGTAGTATCCCCTCTCTCAAGGAGTCCTTCCTGGCTCGAAGCCGTTTGGTAGAACGGGTCTGATTCACAGATCAGATCCAGAGTGTGTATTAGCACGGGCGCGGCAGGGCCTGCAGGGGTGGTGAATTCAACGAGGGCCAAATCCCCACGTGTGTCAGTGATGTACTCTAGATTACCGAATCGAATACGGTGTTCGGGAGCGAAATTGTCGACCTGGTCAAGGTGACCGGCCGAGTCGGCGTGCAGCACAATGCTGCCGAAGGCGAGTAATTGTCTGGGGATGAAGAGACCCACGGGACTAATGTCCTTTCCCAGGACTAAGCGAGCCATCAATCCTTCCGGTGATCCTACAAACGAACTCTCAATGAAAGCACCAATGTCGGTGTCAAAACTGGCAAACCTCGGGGTAGGGGGTCCTGAACTGTGGATCTAGGATCGATGGTAATAGGAGATAGGGGACACGGTGTTTACCTAGGTTCGGACCCTCTCAAGGAGGTAAAACCCTACATCCTGCTCTATGGTATTGATTGTATAGTGTGGTTTACAGAGTAGATCTGCCTCGGGATCAATATGAGCTACCCCTAGGCTATGGGGGGGGATGAAGAATAGCTCTATCTCTAATGACTACACCCTTGGTTTATATAGACACTGATAGGGTTAGGGTTACCGAAGATAGATTACAATAAGGAAGGAGATCTGGCGCATTCTTGACTTGGAGGATACTCCACGGCTTCATATAATTCCTACCATAGTATGGCTCCACCAATCCGGCCCATATACAATGGACCGTTGTATCGAGGACCCCTTAGTCCATGACTCCATCACTCATCGTCGAGAGTGAGTAATTCTTCGTAGGTTTGCTGGTTGGTGAGAGGTTGGATGGGATTCATCATGTAATCGAGTTAGTTTTCTTAGGGCTTGATCCCTAGTATCCACTATGTTCTGAGATTGATGTTGCTATGACTTTGCTATGCTTAATGCTTGTCACTAGGACCCGAGTGCCATGATTTCAGATCTGAACCGTTTATGTTATCATAATTATATCTATGTGCTTGATCCGATCTTGCAAGTCATATGCACCTACAATGTTTTAGGATCCGCATATCCCAAGGTGACAATAATTGGGACTCTTTCTGGTGATTACCGTAGTTTGAGGAGTTCATGTATTCACTATGTGTTAATGCTTTGATCCGGTTCTCTATTAAAAGGAGGCCTTAATATCCCTTAGTTTCCTTATGGACCCTGCTGCCACAGGAGGGTAGGACAAGAGATGTCATGCAAGTTCTTTTCCACAAGCATGTATGATTATTTACGGAATACATGCCTACATTATATCGATGAACCGGAGCTAATTCTGTGTCACCCTAGGTTGTGAGACATGTATAATTCCTTTTGATGGGGAATTGATAGAAGCTAGACCGGATGAGTTTGAGGATTTCCTACTCACTTTGACAGTGGGCGAGGAAAGGGGCATGTCAAAAGCCAGGACCACTAGCATGCAATTTCCTTCCGTGCATTAGTTTGCTCTATTTAACTCGAAGTGTTTGACTGCTAGAGAGAACAGTAGTGTACTTAGTGCACTCGACCTTGCCATTTAATGCCGTGCACTTCATGATGATCACACCTTTAACTTAGGGGATATTATTGCACGTCATCCACACCTTAATAGAACTAAGGGCACGATCCATGGTGGCATTTATGATACTCGCTTAGCGAGACATTTTAACATTCAGATACACCCCCATGAATATCCTCTGCCCAACGTATATCTAGATCACCAGGCGATGGTAGCCCATCACTTTACTGATGCTATGGATTCTTTTAACAACAATCCATATAACCTGGTTTTTAGTGTGATTACCCGTGATATTATCCAATTGCCTGCACCTGCTTTGTTTGATTTTCATGCCAGGAACGGATACACCGTCCAGCCTGAGGACATTATTGCCTACCGGAACAACCATGCAGCGGCAGAGGAGGATCCCCAGGAGTGGGACACTCAGGTGCCTCCACCTCAGCACTTTGATATCGGACCGGACAGCTACTACGAGTGGTGATTACCAAGTTAGGCCAAAAGCCTAAGCTTGGGGGAGTACGTATTTTCACCAACATTACATTCAAGTTCACACACTTCATTCCATTTGTCCGTGTTCACACTTTTTCATTGTATCTTATTTTCTCGCTGTCTACTTGTGTGTTTGAAAAACATTGAGAGAACCCAAAAATATTTCTTGCTTCTTTTCAGATTTTCTTTCCAGTTTAATTTAGTTGTAGCATTAAAAGAAAACCCAAAAAATATTTCCCTTTTCTTCTTTTGCCTGTTGGGAGCTTTCCCGTCTAAATAGTTTGTCTCGTTTTTGTTTTTCGTTCTTTAATTTACTTTCTTCTACAAAAACCAAAAACTAAAAAAAATCAGTGTGTTCCTATAAATTTAGTTTCTTTCATTTAGTCAGTGTGAGGAGAAGACCACGATGAAAATGTTGAGTGGCTCTCATTTGCAATAATTGTTGATCTAATAAAGAGACCATATCAAGTTGTCTTCTCCTCTGAATAAATGCTTGTAGATTCCAACTTAGTCCATGACACTCTTGCATTATTATTATTCTCACATCATTCGATTGTGCAAGCGAAAGGCAATAATGACGATATTTGATGAAATGACTCTGACAGGGAAAGGCATGTACGAATTTAACTTGTTTTTGTTTTCGTAAATAAGTTTAACTCAATACTCATCTTTTAGCTTGTCATGATTAAACAGGTTTGCGATGACCATTAAAGAATATAGTTGTTCATGCCTTGCTTAAGTATCTAGGAGTGGATAATGATTTATCTTGGGTGTCAACATGCATTAAAATGATTGTGATGTAGTATGATGATATGGTATCTTCCTCTGAATGTTTTGAGTGTCTTGACTTGGCACATGTTCACGCATGTAGTTGAATCAAAACCAACATAGCCTCCGCGATATTTATGTTCAAGGTGTCTATATCCTACTCATGCTAGTATTCAATGGTAATTATTCTCAATGCATGATTATGACCGTTTTCGCTCCCTAGCTGCTCGCTTCTCAATCTAATTGCTAGCCTTCACCTGTACTAAGAGGGAATACTGCTTGTGCATCAAAATCCCAAACCAAAGTTGTTCCAGTTGTGTCGTGGAATTAGCACGACAGATGTCCGGTTTAGTGGACTTAGCTTTGAGGCCATCGCGCGGGTAAGCTTGAAGAGGTTAAAGCGGACAAAGGACACAGGGAGTTTATACTAGTTCGGCCCCTTCAATGAAGGTAAAAGCCTACGTCTAGTTTGGTGTTGTATTGCTTGTGCGTCGATGACCAGGGAGCGAATCCGCTTGCCTGTGTCTCGAGCTATTGTTTCTTGTCCTTGAACCATTGCCGGGTCGTCCCTTTATATAGGAGGCGATGCCCGGTCCGGTTTACAGAGTCCCGAGGCCGGCTCATAAACGTGTCCGCCTCGGTCTCTACTCTTTCTGTCTTACATCCCAAGTTACATGATACGACGGTTATCAGACCGTGGGCCTGATACATGGGCCCTAAACCTCTATGGGCTGTAACCTCCTGTACATATTCTACTGGGCTTGTAATAATACAACAATGTCAGTGTAATCCGGACCTTCCTGGCCGGTTTATACCTGCTAGTAATATCCCTGACATTAGGCCCCAGATTGATTTGAACTTGTTCATGTCAGTCTTCTAAGTCTTGCACAAATCTCCTTTCTGCAACTTATTTGCTTCATAAACCGGCCATGACATCATCTCCTGGAATCGCCTTAGTCTGTCGTGACATCATCTTCGCATTTAATGCTCGCATCTGTCGGTTACCCTTCTTAAATGCCGCACCGAAAATCGAGGCGACAGCTCAATCTTTATCCGATCTCTGGCCTCCTCGATTCCCGCGCTTACCATTTTTACCTCTTCGGCTTATAAATACCGCTGGGGCTCATCTCTTTTCCCCTTTTTCCTTCTTTTTCCTCCGTCTCCATCGCTCCAAGCTCCGCCGCCGCTCTCCGAGCTCACTGTCGTCCTCGAGCCAGGCCGCTGCATCGACCTGAACGTCTCCAGAGAACTTCGCCGCTGTCCTTTGTTTCTTCAGGTACTCCTTCTTCTTCCCCATAGATCTTACTCTAGGGTTTCTTCCGTAGCTTCGTCATGAACCCTCGAAGCTTTGCAGTTCATCCCCGTAGGTCAGCCTTGCTGTAGATTTAAACTTATTCAAGATCAACCTGAATCCATGCACTTCTGCTCCGTCCTCATATCCTTAGTTCCTCTAGCTTTATCAATTTAGATTCAATCTGTAGAGAACCTCCGCGGTCTTTCCTGAATATAACTTGTATTTATTTCATCTTTTTTCTTGCGCCTTAGATCCATGTTCACCTCAGCCTTCTGTGGAAAATGTTTGTTCATACTTTAGATCTGTAGCTCATCTCACCGGTTTAGCCATAGCTTGCACGTCATATGCTTTTTCTGACGGTTTAGATGTAGCCTTTATCCCGTAATTGACGGTTTAGCTTCTTCTTTTCCTATTATCATGAACCGGTAGCTGTCTCACTCATATCTGCTTTCGGATTAGTAATACCATTAGCCCCTTGTTTAAACCGACAATTAGGCCCATAACTTCATAGATTATACTGGTTTGTACTTAGTAGTTTGTAAACCAAGTCTTGTACTGTATTTTTCAGCACCTCCTCATCAAAAACAATGGCCAAGCAATTTGTTGCTTGCAATTGGGCTCCTTCTCGGATCACAGAAAATGATCTGGCTGAAGCGGCCTCAATCGGCATTCTGGGCCCTAAGGAAACTCTGCACTCGCGGGCCCCTGAAAAGGAATGCCCTCCTGAGCCTAAGGAGGGGGAAGTTGTAGTTTTTTATGATCATCTGGCCTGGGGTTTCAGTCCTCCCGGTTCAAAATTCTTCCGGGATGTGTTAGCTGCCTTTCAACTCCACCCTCAAGATGTAGGCCCAAATTCTATGTCGAACATCTGCAATTTTCAAGTCTTCTCAGAAGCATATCTTCAAGAAGAACCATCAGTGGATCTGTTCCGGGACTTCTTTCATCTGAACCGGCGGACGGAATTTACTGATGGGCCGCATCAGGAGCTGGGTGGCGTCAGCATCCAAAAGAGAAAAGACGTGAGCTTTCCCCACGCCGCTCTTCACAGCCACCCCAAAGAGTGGAACCAGACGTGGTTCTACTGTAGAGACACTTAGCCTGAAGGAGAGAATCCGCTGCCGGGTTACCGTGCCTATCGCGTGGCAACAGACCATCCTATGCCACAACGTCTCAGTGCCCCGGACCGGGCCAGGTTTGCCCCTCAACTTTCCAAACTCAGGGCCTTCGTGGCAAATGGTTTAACGGGCGTTGACTTCGTCCGCTGCTGGCTCTCTTGGAGCATTCTTCCATTGAGCCGGTGCTCAAGCCTGATGTGCGAATATTCCGGCAAGCCAGACGACCCTCAGCGCCACACCAAAATAGTGCTTCCTGACAATGAAGTAACTGAATCTGCTAAGAAAATGCTGAATATCCCTCTGGAGGAGTGCGGCCGGATTGGTTTAGCTCCGTTCTGCGCAACCAATAAACCACCAGCAGTAAGTCTTCCCGATCCTTGCCTGTTTCTTTTAATCCGGTCCTATCAGTTGTCTCCCACTCATTACTTATCCTCTCGCACAGGCCAACGATCCTTTCTGGAAGAGGAAATCTCAGGATAAACCGGCTAAGCAATCACGCAAAAAGACTTACGCTGTTAAGATGAAAAAGGTTGTTGCTGCTTCCGGTTCACACCCTGAGGAGGAGGATCCAGACTCTGAGGTAATAACTAACCCTTATATCCTTTGACCTCACTCTGTCTAAGTTTATGTTAACAATGCCTATCCATAGGATCTGGCGGAAGGAAGCAAAGCGAGGGGAGTTGAGGTAATTTCTCTCTCATTTGATTCAGAACCTTTGCCACCCAAGATCCGTCGGGTATCCCGGAAGTATCCCTTTTCTCATCCTTACGCTCAATTGGATCCCAACTTTCTTTTGAAGAAATAGCAGCACGAAGCTCGCCGGACCACGCGCCACAGCGGCCATGTGGTTGAATCGTCCGGAATACCCCTTACACCGGCTCGTAGGCGCCGCTCCGAGGTTTTACTCACTCCAACTCTCCTTCATCCAAAAGCAGGCCTTATACGTAAACCGCTTAAACCGTCTGATCCCAACTATCAGGAGGCTCCTTTATCTTCTTCCGGTGAGTCAACTGCTACGTAGGTCCCAGTGCTCAAGACCGTCCCTGGGTAAGTCCTTCTTTCAAACATCCGGTTTAACTTCCTGTTTTTAACTTCATGATTCTCATCATTCTTTTGATTTTTACCAGAATGCCAAAGCCTAGCAAAAAGGCGAAAGCAAATAAACCGGCTGCTGAAACTACTGCTGCTGAACCGGCCGATGACCCTGAAGCGGCCATCCTTCCCGAAGATAACCTTGAAGCTCAGTTTGACGATCCCATTCCTATGGATCGTGATGATATTGCTGCTCCGGGAGGTGACAACATGGAGAATACGGCTGAACCGGCAAGCCCTGTCCGGGTTAGCCCTCCTCGGACCAACCCGGCTCCTGTCAGCCCGGCGCCTACTGCTGTCCCCCTCCAGCCAACTGCTGCCTCATCCGCGGATGTTGAGATAACCGGGCTAGGCTTCACTGCTCCCACCGAGCCTGTCACCTTGGCTAGGCATACTGCCAAGGAAGAAAAATTTCAACAAGACAAAGGCAAGTGGAGCACAGATTTGTCCAGCTATGCCCAGTTGAGTGCCCAGGAACTTCATTCCGGGTATCTGAACCGGCTTTTTACCAGCCGTGACTATGAAGTCAGTTTGGTTAATATGACGAAGGATAAGTATGAGGTGATTCTCTTTCCTTTTACTTCTGTTTCTGCTTTGTAATTTTGCAATCCTATATTTAGACCATAGTAGCCCCCAAGTGCCGTTTTATCTTTGTTTGTAGCTGAACCGGGACTTCCATTATGCATGAGAATGAGCTTACATTAGCCCCCAAGTGCCAAGGGCATAACTTGTTTATGCGCTTGGGACTTGTCTGAAAAATTTCCTTCCTTACTTCAATTGCACATTAGTCCCCAAGTGTCAAGTGCATAACTTGCTATGTGCTTGGGACTTGATTGATCTGTCTTTCTAATCCGTTTGATTTCCTTGCAGGCTGACTTGACCCGGAGGGCTTCGGAGGTAACTGAGCTCCGGAATAGCTTGGCTGTCCATGAAACTGCCTCAGCCAAAGCCAAGGAAGAACTTGTGCTCACTTTGACCAACATGGAGAAATTGAAAAAGGATTTTGAAGCGGAGCGGTCCACATGGGAGGTGCAGAGGAATGCTCTTGAAAAAAGAGCAAAGGACGCCGAAGCTGCTCTTAATCCGGTTACGCAGGAGTTAACTGGTTTGAGACAACAAATAGAGCTCATGACTTCTGCTATCTTTGGTGAGTACCCATCTGTCTATTTTTTCATTTTAGCAATCTTTTGTTCCGTTCCGGTTTAACTCGACCAACGTATATAGGGAGGCACATAACTCATCTTGGAGATGATGTCCGGAAGAAGCTCAAGGCATCTTATACCCTGGTAGAGCAGCTCTATTCCGGCATCCAAAGGGATATCAGTGCCATGTCCCACAACAAACCAGCACCGACTACCATTCAAGCCACTTTGGAGAAGCTACCTGTCCTGCTTGTGCGTCTGGTGGAGGTGAAGAAGTCTGCTGCATGGGCTGGTTCTCTTATGGCGCTGACTCGGGCCAAAGCATGGGTCCCTGACTTTGACCCGGCTGAGGCTATGAACGGATATCCCAGCAATAAAGAGGATGGATCGACCTTCTCTGCTGAAGACCTCCGTGCCTTAACCAAGGAGATGCGCCCGCTCGCCAGCAAGCTTGCCGATGAAGCGGATTTGACAAGGTATCATCCGGCCTATGATCTAGAAAATTCACGGGTGCAGCGGCCGGTTTACGATACTGAGAATCTGATCCCACCAGTTTGTGGCCATACTTTCGCTCCAGATATTGACCCTTCAGATCTTATCGATGACAAAATGTATTTCCGTGCATTCTCCAAGATTGATTGGTGCGCTCCTGGTTTCCAGCCATTACGTGAAGCTGATGAAGACCCGGAACAAGTTGACCCTCAGCCTTCGCATCATGAAAAGGAGTCGTAAACCGTCCGGTTTAATTTGTAGTTGCTGAATATTTTGCAAAAAACTTTGATCCATTCGGGCCTGCGGGTGCCTTGTAATAGGATAGTTGAAAATACTGTCTTTGTCCCAATATGGATGGCACAACTTGACTTGGCATCTGTCAATTTAATCCTCTGTTTTGCCATGCTTGATCCGTTTATATTATTTGTGCCTGCATGAATGAGGCTAAAAGATGTCCTGGCGGTTTACCACCGGACAAATTACACTGCTCCAATATATCAAAGGAATAACTGTTTATCACAAATATACATCATACCTCTGATTAAGTGTGCCTGTCAACCTTAATCCGGTAGGCATAATTGAAAGCGTAGGTGCTGATGAGGCTCTTGGCTCTCTTGTTTGGCTTTTTCCTGATGGCCGATCCGGGTTATAATGAACGCCGGTTTAACTCACGCTGTTGTTCATGACCCAGACTTTAACTTTGTAGATATATGGTCAACCTTGTAGTTGCCCAATCCCACATCAATAGACTCGTTTAAAAAACAAAATTTGTGAAATCATAGAAACAAAGCATTTTCGGCAAATAAGACCATGTAGTCGAGGCTTTTTGCGAGCTACCAGGCTCCAAATTCGAGGCTTTTTGTGAGCTGCCAGGCTCTAATTCGAGGCTTTTTCCGAGCTGCCAGGCTCCATAGGCTTTTTGCGAGCTGCCAGGCCCCATAGGCTTTTTGCGAGCTGCCAAGCTCCATAGGCTTTTTGCGAGCTGCCAGGCTCCATAGGCTTTTTGCGAGCTGCCAGGCTCCATAGGCTTTTTGCGAGGTGCCAGGCTCCATATTTGACGTAATCATCGATGACACACCACCCAATGTTTCAAAACCTCTGAGGGATCTTGTCTTTAGGTGATCAACTCGATGATTGTCAATGGCTGATCCCTTGATGTATCAAGGGCGCTGGTTTAGGAGGCCATGGTGAGTTTTCAGAGACAAACTCCCATGTGATACTCCATTGAAGAAAAACACAGCTGACTCCCTGATGTTATCAGGGGCGCCGGTTTAAGAAGTCATGGTGAATTTTCAGCGAAACTCCCATGTGATACTCTTTTCGAAGAAGATGGCTGATTCCCCGGTTTACTGGGGGCGCCGGTTTATTTATTAATCATAATATATACATGGTACATAAAGCGGAGCCAATGGCTCAAGTGTAGTAAGGTCTCAGAAGAGCGATGTTCCATGGCCGCTTCGTCTCTTCCTCTATTGTACGTGAATCTTTATGCTCTCGAACGTCAACCAGGTAGTATGAACCGTTGTGTAGGTTCTTGCTGACCACAAAGGGTCCTTCCCAAGGTGGGGATAACTTGTGCATATCTGTCTGGTCTTGGATGAGCCGGAGCACCAGATCCCCTTCTTGGAACGTCCTGGTTTTAACCCGGCGGCTGTGGTAGCGACGCAGGTCTTGTTGATAAATTGCTGATCGTGCTGCTGCCGTGTCCTGTTCCTCATCCAGCCAGTCCAAGTTGTCTTGTCTTGCTTGCTCGTTATCCACTTCAGCATAAGCTGCCACTCGCGGTGAGTCGTGCCGGATGTCACTAGGGAGAACCGCTTCAGCACCATATACCATGAAGAAGGGCGTATAACCTGTAGACCTGTTAGGTGTAGTGTTGATGCTCCAGAGGACAGAAGGTAACTCCTCTACCCAACAACCTGGTGTTCTTTGCAAAGGAACCATAAGCCGGGGCTTGACGCCTCTCAAAATCTCTTGGTTGGCCCTCTCAGCTTGGCCATTGGACTGAGGGTGAGCTACTGATGATACATCCAGGCGAATATGTTCTCGTTGACAGAACTCTTCCATCTCTCCTTTAGATAGCTTGGTGCCATTATCAGTAATGATGCTGTGTGGAAAGACAAACCGGAAAATTACTTTTGATGAACTTAACCGTTGTTGCCGCATCACACTTACTGACAGGCTCTGCCTCAATCCACTTTGTAAACTTGTCCACTGCTACCAACAGGTGGGTTTTCTGGTCTAGGGATATTTTAAAGGGCCCAACCATATCAAGCCCCCAAGTCGCAAACGACCAACTAATCGGAATCATTCGTAGCTCCTGTGCCGGAACATGAGCACGCCGTGAAAATTTCTGACAAGCATCACATTTTCTGACTAGGTCCTCTGCATCAGCATGAGCCGTTAACCAGTAGAACCCATGACGAAAAGCTTTAGCTACCAATGACTTTGAACCGGCGTGATGACCACCATCTCCTTCGTGTATCTCTCGAAGAATATCACAGCCTTCTTCTGATGATACGCATCGCTGAAATGCCCCAGAGACACTGCGGTGATGAAGTTCTCCATTGACGATGGTCATAGATTTGGACCACCGGATTATCTGCCGAGCCTCAACCTCATCCTGTGGCAACTCACCTCGGCTCAGGTACGCTAAGTTAGGGAGTGTCCAATCCGGAATAACGCGGAGTGCTGCAACTAGCTGCGCTTCCGAATCAGGAACAGCTAAATCCTCCTCTGACGATATCTGTACCTGTCGGGACCCCGATCCTAAGTCACACCGATCTAGCTGTAACACGTCATATCACTTTGCGGCCTCACGCACGGTATTCCCACGGGTGCCACCTTACCTGGCCCGGGACCGTTTGCGCATTTTGGCACACGTATATGATAGTGTCGCTAGCATCCATATGACAAAGAACCCGGGCCGACATGGCTAGTTATAAACCAAAAGTGGCACTAAATTACAGAGACAGGCATCCATGACCCAGCAGCGAACGTGTCGGTCATCAACGTATGAACCCAAGTCGTAGTAAGCTACATGGACTTAAAGGAACAACGCGTGACATTTCCCCTAAGGGACAGACACAGGAACGAAGAAGGACACATGCCGGCCAGCCTACGTGTTCCGAGCAGTAGCAAGCTACCAAGGCTCATTGGAAGCACTAGGAGGCATTTCCCTGTAAGATAGGCTACCAAAGGAAAACAACTAGGTGTCGGATCCCACACATACCAAGCATTTCAATCATACACACAATATGCTCAATATGTGCAAATACAACATTGCATCACAACAGAACTCTATGACTCAAAGTACTTTATTTAAGAGGCTCCAAGAGCCATACATAACATATCCATACAGGTAGGGGTCACATGACCCAACACTCAAGTCATACAGTCATACAAGTGCAAGCGGCAACTACATGTCTGAGTACAAACAACTTAGAAAATAAAACAGGCTTGGTGTAGCCTGACTATCTACAAGGCCCTTCACAAGCTCCAGATCTCCGTCTGGGTAGCAAGCTACTCGTCGACGTCAACGTCTATGTAGAACCCATCAGAAGGGGCAGGGTTCTCCTCTGCAACAGTTATTAAGCAAACATGAGTACAAAGGTACTCAGCAAGTCTTACAACAGAACCTATCATACATGCAACATTATCAACAGGGGGTAGTGGAGTTCATAGCAGAAAGCCAGCTTTGACTCTTGGCTAACCTATACTACAACTCTCAACAGCTTGCAAGATATTACTACGTACACGAGTCCTCTACTCACCACGACAATACACCACCGAGGATCCTCTTCCGTCATCCTACGGAAGGGCCATCCACAGCACTCACACTTGTCTTGAGGTTTTTAGTAGTATCCATCAACTTGTCTATGAACTGTAAGAGTAACCAAGTAGTCCGTACCGCGAACAAGGGCTATTCGAATAGATTGGTAACCCTGCAGGGGTGTACTTCTTCACACACGCTTCCACCACTTATCGCCGTTTACTCGACATGTACTCGGCAACCTTCAAGCGGAAGCCCAGCGAGGGTGTCGGCCACGACCTGACTAACTACACAAGTCTCTCGTTCATGTTTATCGCCTATTTGGGTTCCATCCGTGGGGAGATCCGGCCGGGGTGTCACTCACGGCCCCAAACGATGTGTACAGGGTTCCCGAGTCACCAAAGGGGCAACCGGTACACCGTGCCACGTACCTGTCGCATCACAGCCCACCCCGAGGGTCAGCGCTGTGCACGACCACCAGTAAACTACAAACACCAGAAACTAGTTGCAACTCCTGGACAGAGATCGAGGGTAATTAATAAGCCGATAGGGTCCATTGGTTTCGGGCCCAATGCCTGGTAGTAGCTGGAACTTGAACCACACATACAAATCTCAGGTCCTATGAATAGTTCCAATGAAACAACCCACCACATACTCCTACATGGCCTTTCATCGATACCTTTACCAAACATGTTCCACACTTCCTTCTCTTTACCGGTATGATCATTTCACTCTGATCCATCACTAGATGAACCAGACCTGACACAACTCTAAGCATAGCAGGCAACATAAAAAAATAGCATGGTGGGTCACACATCACATGGCACAAACAACTCCTACACATGCTAGTGGGTTTCAACTATTTACTGTGGCAATGACAGGTCATGCAAGGGAATAGGGTTCAACTACCACAGCAAGTAGCAGTTCACACACTATTGCCTTAATGCAGTAAAAGATAGCAGGAGCGAGAAGATGGGTTTGTATCCGAATGATCAATGATTGCTTGCCTGACAGAGTGGTTGTCGGGTACTGCTCTTCAGCTGGATACGCAGAAGTATCCTCGGGAGCAGGACCTAACACGGAGAATATCGGCGATACAATCAATAGGCAAACAAATGCAACAATATGATGCATGCTCATGGTATGGCAAGATGCATGTGTTTTGGGCTAATGCAACTATAAACAGAAGGGTTTGAGCCCATTTGAATGAAAGATTCAAATTGAAACTCAAACTATTATTTATTTAAGTGCATTTTCATGTTTTAATGTAAACAACAAGGTTAACTTGCTCAAACATGCATGAAACCAGTGCCATTGAAAAGATTAGATTTTCTGATCAATTTTCCTATATAAATCTTTTCCGTCTGAGCTACTGTTGAATTTATATGATTTTTTGAAGTTTAAAGCATTTTTTGGAATTTCCTGAATTGTTTTCAATCTAATAATCCCAGAAAAACCTTTACTGCGTCAGCATGACATCATGCTGACATCAGCAGGTCAACAGGGCGCCCAGGTCAAACCTGACCAGTGGGTCCCTCATGTCAGTGTCTCTAGTGCTAACTAAAAAGAGCTTAACACTAAACTAAAGTTAACAGGGGTTGGGCCCCACATGTCTGTGACTCACTAAACTAATGACATCAATTAGTGTTTAAATTAAAACCTAAACCGAAGCTAGTCAACGGCCGGCCCCACATGTCAGCGACACAGGGGGGAGTCCAAGCGTGGTCAAAACAGGTCAAACCCACCAGCGACTCGACGCCGGCGAGGCCAAACACGGCGGCGGTGCTCGGGTTTTGCCTACAGGCCATCGTTTGAGTCGCGGTTGGGCTCTATGGCGAGCTGGGGCTCGTGCGCATCTAGTGGCGGCGACGGTAGGTGCTGGGGTGGTCGGAATCATCGGCGGCGAGCTCGAAGGCAGCGGCCGAAATTCGGGCGTCGGTGAAAACGACATTACAACGCACGGCAGGAGCAGCAGTTGGTTGCGACGGGTCCGTGGTGATGTGCTGAGTGCGGTGATGCACTAGGACGCGAGTGGCAGCCGCTGTGGCCGCGGCGGCGCCATGGCCGGCGGCGAGGAGCGCTCGGCTCTGGTGGCTGGTGCTGCTAGGGAGCAATATAGGCGACGGGGCATGGGGAAAACGGAACCGGAGCTCACCGCGGTTCTTCTGGTACTGCTGGCGAGGCAGGGGAGGCACGGGGTCCGGCGAATTTGTCGATGGCGTCCGGCGGCCGTGCGGAGAAGACGAGCTCGAAGACGAAGCCTCCAGGCGCCCGGGGTGCTGTGGTTCGGCGTAGAGAAGCACGACAGCAAGGCGGAGCTCGGGGGCTCGTCGGAGAGGCGAGGGGGACTCGGTGGACGCGGCGGCAGCGACGAGCTCCGCTTGGGCGGTGCGAGGGAGAGAACCAGGAGAGGGGAGAGAGAGGGGAGCGGTCGAGGGGTCTGCGTGGCGTCGTTCTGATTCATCCAGGGGGTCGAGGAGGCCAGCCAGGCAGGCAGGAGGTGGCCGGCGCGTCGGCGGCGCTCGCCACCGAGCAGCTTCATGCGCTGGCGCGGCGAAGAAGACGGGGATGCCCCTGGTGGGCTGGGCCGGCTGGGCCAGACATGTAAGTCGGCTCAGGTAAGTTTGCTTTCCTTCTTTTTTTTTCCTATTTACTTTCTGTTTCATTTCTTTTGCAACTTTGTGGAATTAATAAAAATGCCAGAACATTTTTATAGCTCATAAAACTAGTCATGCCCACTGTATATAATATGAATAGCATGGAACATTTTAGTTTATGATTATTTGGGCACATAAAACATTTTATAGCATTTAAATGCCCAAATGCAAATACCATATGATTTAATCCAGAGACCTTGGATGTCCTAGAAAATTGTGCACCATTTTTGACACAGGTTTAAGACCAAGGCAGAAATGATGAACATTTTTGAAGGGCATTTTGGGTACATTGAAAAGATTTTATTAAACCCTAGTTGTTAGAAGAGGGGTGCTGGGGTTTCTGTCATTCCCATTTCAAGTTTCTTTGAAGAGTAAACATGATGCACACTCTAGCTAGTCCTAATGCAAGCACTGACTAGGGATGTGACAACTCACCCCCACTCAAAAGAATCGCATCCCGAGATTCGGGTTCCTCCGGAAAGATGGTGGGGTACTCAAGTCGAAGACGATCCTCCCTTTCCCAGGTAGCTTCACTCTCGGAATGATGTGACCATTGAACCTTGAGAAACTTGATATTACGACGTCGAGTGGTGCGCTCGGTTTGATCAAGAATACGAACGGGGTATTCTCGATATGTGAGATTGTCCTGGAGATCAAGCGTTTCGTGGTCCACTCCGCGGATAGGATCCGAGAAGCAACGCCTGAGTTGAGATACGTGGAAGACATCATGAACTCTGGAGAGGTGCGGAGATTGTTCCAATTGGTAGGCAACCTCTCCTCGTTTGGCAAAAATGCGAAAAGGACCGATGTAACGAGGGGCCAATTTGCCTTTGATACCGAAGCGATGGGTTCCCTTAAGAGGAGTAACCCGAAGGTAAGCCTTATCGCCGACTTCAAAAGTCACAGCCTTATGATGACTATCATACTGGCTTTTCTGACGAGACTGGGCTGTTTTCAATTTCTCACGAACGATGCAAACTTGCTCTTCTGCTTCCTGGATCATATCCGAACCAAAGAATTGTCTTTCCTCGGTTTCTGACCAGTTAAGAGGTGTTCGACATCTTCGTCCATATAGAACTTCGAAGGGAGCTTTGCCCAAGCTGGCTTGATAACTATTGTTATAAGCGAATTCGACAAATGGAAGACACTTCTCCCATTCCATACCGAAAGAGATGACAGAGGCTCGAAGCATATCTTCCAGAATTTGATTGACTCATTCCACTTGACCACTTGACTGAGGATGGAAGGCGGTTCTGAAAGAGAGATGAGTTCCCATAGCATTCTGGAAACTTTCCCAGAATCGTGAAGTGAAAAGACTTCCACGGTCTGAATTAATCTCCAACGACACACCATGAAGTGATACTATCCGAGAGATATACAAATCTACTATCTGGCTAGTGGTTATACTTTCTCGAACAGGTAGGACGTGGGCTACTTTGGAGAGGCGGTCGATAACGACGAAAATAGCATTATTCCCTTTCCTGGTCCTGGGAAACCCGGTAATGAAGTCCATACCGACCTTGTCCCATTTCCATTCAGGAATAGCTAAAGGTTGAAGGGTGCCAGCAGGCCGTTGATGTTCTGCTTTAACTCGACGACAAACGTCGCAGTTAGCAATGAACTGAGCGATTTCTCTCTTCATCCTAGTCCACCAGAACCTCTGGCGTAGGTCCTGATACATTTTGGTACTACCGGGATGAATCGTGAGAGGAGATTCATGAGCCTCCTTAAGGATCAACCGTCTCAGGTTTCGTACTTTAGGAACCACTAAACGGTTGCTAAAGAGTACGACTCCTTGATCATCAATTGAGAAACATCCCGCGACTCCTTTCTTGATGTTCCTCTTGATACGGGAGATTCCCGGATCAACCTTCTGTGCTTTAATGACCTGATCCGTAAGGGTAGGTTCCGCCACCAAGGTGGAAAGGAATCCTCGAGGAACAATGTGAAGGTTAAGCTTACGGAATTCCTCGTGAAGAAGTGGTTGCCCTTGTTGTAACATCAAGTTATTACAATAAGACTTACGACTTAGTGCGTCGGCCATGACATTGGCCTTCCCAGGGGTGTAAGTGATTCCTAAGTCGTAATCTGTGAGCAACTCAACCCAACGTCTTTGCCTGAGATTTAGATCCGGTTGGGTGAAGATGTATTTCAGACTTTGGTGATCAGTGAAGATTTAACAGCGATTACCAAGAAGGTAATGTCGCCATGTTTTGAGTGTGTGGACTACAGCTGCAAGCACTAGATCATGTGTAGGATAGTTATCCTCATGTGGACGCAACTGTCGAGATGCGTATGCGATCACTTGACGATCTTGCATGAGTATGCAACCTAGTCCTTGTCGCGAGGCGTCGCAGTAGATAATAAAATCCTTGGAAAAGTCTGGTGGTACCAGTACGGGTGCAGATGTCAGGCGTCTTTTCAGTTCCTGAAAGCTGGACTCACACTGTGGGGTCCACTCAAACTTTTTATCTTTCTTGAGGAGTTCAGTTAGAGGTTTAGCAACATTGGAGAAATTCTCGACGAAGCGTCGGCAATAGCTCGCTAAGCCAAGGAAACTCCTAACTTGCTTGACCGATTCAGCGGGAGTCCAATCAAGGACGGCTTGAACTCGCTCGGGATTGACAGCAATACCCTTGCCAGAGATCACATGACCTAAATAGGTCACTTCCGGCAACCAGAATTCACATTTAGAGAATTGGGCATAAAGGCGGTGCTCTCGAAGTTTCGTCAATACCAGCCTTAGATGCTCGGCATGATCTTTCTTGTTCTTGGAGTAGATGCGTATATCATCGAGGTATACCACGACGAATTTATCCAAATACTCCATGAATATAGAATTCATTAGCCGAGAGAAGGTGGCTGGGGCATTGGTTAACCCGAAGGACATGACGGTGTACTCGTATTGGCCATAACGAGTAACAAAAGCCGTTTTAGGAATGTCCCCGTTCTTGATTTTGATTTGATGGTAGCCCAACCTCAAATCCATTTTGGAAAAGACTGAGAATCCAGCGAGCTGATCATACACATCGTTGATCCTGGGGAGCGGATACTTGTTCTTTATGGTGACCAGATTGACAGGTCGGTAATCTACAACCATCCGTTCCGTTCGATCCTTCTTCTTGACAAAGAGGACGGGACAGGCCCAAGGGGAAGAACTAGGACGGATGAAACCCTTTTGCAAGGACTCATCTAGTTGTTTCTTAAGCTCAGCTAATTCTAGGGGTGCCATCTTATAAGGTCTCCTAGAGATTGGGACAGTTCCAGGGATAAGATCTATCACGAACTCGACATCTCTGTTAGGTGGGACTCCTGGCAGTTCTTCTGGAAAGACATCCGGAAAGTCACGAACTACCGGGATATCTTCGAGTTCTAGTAAAGGGCTGGCATTAAGAGAGTAGAGCTGACGCTCAGCCATTCGGGTCATATAACATCCCAAAATTCTAAATTTTGGAATATTATAATAAATAGATAGAATAGTTTGCTGTTTGATGTGTTGAGTGAAATTGAGTGAAATTTGAAACTTTTGAAAGTTAAATGAGAGGGAATAACATGACTTTCCCGAAACTTTCACTTTGCTTTTGATCTCCGAGGGAATTCAAATTCTTTTAAACACAAAACCCTAGAGTGAAGATAATATGACTTCTTCCATTTATTATAAATGATAAAGGGTTTGAAAGGATTTTTGAATTTCATCCTTGAAATATTTTCAATTCAGAAACTTTAAGAAACTCGATGATTTTCCCGAGAGAAGATAAAATGACTTCTTCAATTTATAGGAAATACGAGTTGGAAGTTTATCTGAAAGTCTCTGGCAACTCAATTTCAAATATTGAGTTATTTGGGTTTTATTCAAATTATTTTTCTCCAAAATATATTACATGGAAAATAGGGTAACATGATTCTCTACAGCAGAAAATTGGAGAGAAATAATTTTGAAATCATTTTGGTATTTTAAAGTGATTTTTATTGGATTTTATTTGCAACAGTAGGACCTTTTATTTATTAGATTTTGTGGGCATTTTATTTGACAGTAGTAAAATGTTCATGTTGTAGGGCTTATTATTCTGCAAATTTTGATATAGTATATGCATATAGGATATTTTTATCTATTTTGATTTTATTCGTTTTCTGTCTGTCAAAAAAATTGTTTATTAAAAAAACAGTGTCTCCGCCGAACTAGGCCGGCCCAGCACCCGAGCCAGGCCCAGCCCAGCTCGCCCGTCGGCTTCCTCTTCCCGCACGATGCCGCTGCCACCTCGGTGTCCGAGCCGCGCATGCCTCCTGCGCCGCCGCCTCGCTGCCATGCCCCCTTCGCCAAGATGGTCCGCCCCCTCCTATATGACCCGCCGACGCCGCCCCGTTCCTCTCCTCTCTCTCCTCGCCAGTGCGCCGCCGCCGCCACCGCCGCGCTTTGCCTCGCCCTCCGCCCTTCGCCTCGCTCGCCGCCCTGCCCCGTGCCGCATCCCGCCGCCGCTGGCCCCGCCTCGCCGGCCAGAGCTCACCGCTGGCCGGGTCTGAGCCCGATCTGAGTCCGATCCGTCGCCCGGTTTGATTCACCGAACCGGCGGTTTTTCGTCGGAAAAACACATAGGTAAAAAAAACCGCTTCGGTTTTTTGTTTAAGTTAGGTTTTGTTTTAGTTCGGTTTTTTATTAGGTTAGATCTATAAAGTGAACGTTCGCTGGTTAGGCCCTAATAGCGAGCGTTCGCTTGATAGCCTTTTCTTTTTCTTTTAATTTCGGCCAGGGACTTGTCTATAATTATTAATTTTACAGATTAGCCCCTAAACTTCAAACGGCCTTAAATTTTTACCGGTTAGTCCAAATCCAACGAAACCAACGCCCACGTCTTCGTTACGAAGCCCTCTTTCCAGTAATACAACTTAAACAAGTTTTTGAAAGTTTTAAAATTTGAATTCAACTAGTTTTAGATTCAAACTTCGTTTGATCATAACTTGAGTTTCGTAGCTCCGTTTGAGTTGATTCTTTTTGCAAATCGAAGCTCTTGACCTAAACTTTCCGATAAGGCTAAATTCACATAATTTTGGTACTGTTGGAAATTGTTTTGTGTTTCAAGATTCATTCGTGTGTTTTCGAAGTTTTCCGAAGTGTTTATTCGTTCTGTCTGATCTTTCTGAGTGATTGCTTATGTGTGGTTACTATTGCTTGCTTACGATAGATTGACCGGAGTGTGACGAGTAGATCTATCAAGAGTTTTGAGTGTGAATCATCTTCATCAACATTGCAGGCAAGTTCACACTTTGATCATATTTTCCAATACGCAGTTTTCATTGCATTAGTCAAACCCTCACACATTGCATGAGTAGGATCAATTAACTTGTGGGATTGGGAAGTAGTTTGAGGTAGTACCTATTACCTGCATTACATTCAAACCTTTGGGAGTTACTTCTACGTTTGCTGTTAGGACATGCTATGCTCGTAGACGTGGTTTGGGTTTGAGTGAAATCCATGACAGATGTGAGTTGTTAATTAAGGATTCAACTTAAGGTGGCTACTTGAATACACATCTGGGTGGATTGGTTTGGGGCACCCTGGGAGTGAACCAGTGGATTGCCCGGACACCTGGGGTTGCCAGTGTTGTCCTAGGAAATCCCAGGGTTCCGTGTGATTGTCCTATTGGAATGCCACCCAGGCTCAAAGGGATCATATAATATTTCATGCCTAGAAACTTCCATGTGCAACCACATGCCAATATGGGCTCTGGCATAGTTGAGTACGTTGTGGGAAACCTTTCCATGATGGGCTAGCAGATGTAGGGGGATTGTAGGTGGTACCGGCCTATCTATCTGGTTAAGGGGACCTCTTCGGAAAGACTGTGTCTCGGTCATCCGTTTCTCAAACACCATGAAGTGCGAGAAACCAAATGGAGGCGATCGAGTCTTGTGGGAAAAGTGCACAAACCTCTGCAGAGTGTACAAACTATTCATGAGTAGCCGTGTCCCCGGTTATGGACATCTTTGAGTATCTAGAAGTGGATTATTTGCTGATCTCATCACTCTCTAATTTAATATTGTTGGGTTTAATGATTATTTTTAATTGGGGTTGAGAGGATGTCTATCTTCTCAACAATGTTTCAACTACCGTGATAGTTAATTAAAATGCATTCCTTGGAAGTAGGGAAAAATTGGCTTTACGCAAAAACTTTACCCTTACAGCCTCCACCAGCCAAATATGCATGTAGTTGTAGGCCTTATTCCATTATCATTACAGTGTGAATTTGCCAGTACATTCAATGTACTGACCCTCTGTGGCTGCAACGTCTCATGTTGCAGGATTATCTTACGACGAGTAAGTGATGCGTTAGGGGTTACGATATCTACACTCAACTTCGCCGTTGGTGTTGTTGGGAATCCACAACCTTTGTTGCTTCCGCTATGATCGATTGAGGTAATAGTATTTACGTTACTTAATACATGTGATTTACCTCTGTTATAAATCCTGTTTGTACTGTGTGTGTCAGCATACCGATCCAAGGATGACACAGAACACAGAGACTTCGGTCCATTCGGATCGTGGTCGCTACAAGATGGTATTAGAGCCAGGTTGACTGTAGGACGTGACCCTAGAAACTGACCAGGCCATAAGAAAGGATTTCTCCAAAACTATCTTTTTTCAAAAGGATTCTTATCTCTCTTCTTCTCTGAGCTTTGTCAAATCTTCCCTTTGACCTTAAATAGTTAGACCATACCCTTTACCATTTGGACCACTTCGGAGTAAAAGAGTATTTCACTATGCATTGGAAGTGTTGAAGCTACAACAATGGATACTCCGAATGTTTGAAGAGTTGACAACTTTGAGGAGATGATGACTTTTAGAAGACCAACCCCCTATTATGTACTTACGTTAGATGCGACGATTGTGAGCCGTCATTTGTTTGACGTTTTCTGACGGCCACAAACTAAAACCCGTCTTTCCAAAAATCATTGTTTGTATTGAGTGTCCCTCTCTATCTCTTCTGAATCTCATCCCAAAACCTTTGGACCCAATAGAGGATGACTGAAGATAGGCTTGAAGTCTCTGGACCAATGACCCAACCGGAGGCAGAACTATGGATACAAAACATGGAGGATCACTTCAGGAAAAATTTGGTAGCAAGGAAGTATGATGTTCAATACGCTCTTCGGTACTTTACAAAAAGTGCTGCCACATGGTGGAAGATGCATCAAGCCAAACAAGGATGTAAAGGAGCAGGAAGTTGGGAGGAATTCAAGAAGACCCTGTTAGGATCCCGTCTCATCCGCAAGCGTGGTGACAACCCGAAGAAGAAACGTTGTGCCTGCAGGATTTGTGGAGAAATAGGACACACTCAGGAGGAGCACACGGATGAATGCCCTAATTGTGAAGGAAGTCACCTAGCTGAAGAATGCCCAACTAGGCAGATTACTTGTTTCTTGTGTGAAGGGACTACCCACTACCCTGCTCAGTGTTACCTTTATCCCATGGTAGAACGAACTGTCCAGCAGAAGAAAGAAGCCATGGAAGAAGCTCTTGAGGAAAGCCTAAGGGAATCCGCGATGGAGGAAGATATTGACGACCCTGATGGAGAAGGACTAAACAGATATTATTCCCGTGCTTGCTACTCATGTGGAGAGAAAGGACATCTTTCACAGCAATGCACAAAGGAAAGCCATGAGTATCTGGGAGACTTCCCGACAGAAGAAGTGGAGTTTGATCCACAGAAGATAGAAGTATTGATAGGAACGAAGAAGTCAAGTAAGAGGAAGAACATGTGTCCCCAGAAGAACCCGATTTCTGCGGAAAAGGACCTGAGTGACATCACATGTTACCGGTGCAAGGATTTAGGTCATTATGCTATCAACTGCCCAACTAGGAAACGGAGAACCCAGTGAATCAGGATAGTCACCGTGAAGTCCCTAGATTGTCCTATGACATTAGTTTATACTACAAGGAAGTAGAGCATTTTACTAAGAGAAGTTTCAGATCGCAAGAAGGATGATCAGAGTAGTTGAGATCTGGAAATTAGAATGAAGCATGTAGCTAGATATGGGATACACTTTTATTACAATGTTGAGTTGAGTATGGAAATAACATTGTAATAGTTTGTGAAGCAATAGAAGTTGATATTTTGGAATCTAAGAAGGAGATGCTATGAGTTGTTGGACTATTTTGGATGCCTCTCTTGCTATCTCACCCAGACCAAAACCTAGAACCCATGGACCAGATGACCCCAAACCTTTCTCGGACAAAAGACCCCATTTTACCCAAGGATGTCCGTATGTTGTCTTAAGAACCCTTTTGTCTTATACCCACAGATGACGACCCTTTACGAGTATTTTCTCAAAGGCCCGGAAACCGTCATGACCCTGACTAGCGACTAGGATTATCCAAAGATCCTGAAGGACATGATGAAGCATATTCAATTGGAAGGAGATGCAGTTTACAAGGGTTATCCCTTCATGGAGAATGGAGTTGAACTTTGGTACGTGGAGGTACACCTCCATCGTGTGAAAGGAGTTTGCCCAAAGACTATGGGTCAATACTTTTTCATCTCCCGAGTACCGCGAACAACATTCTTTGATTCTGTTCGTGAAGCTGCTATGGAGGCCATATGTCAGATTGGAGAAATACTCGAAGCAAGACTTCGTTTTACCCAGGGATGCCTGAGTATGATGCATGCAGAGATGGTGGAGATGAAGCACACAGCCAATAGTATGAAGCAAAAGATTGATGATTTTAAGAATCACATTGCACAATTCCGGTGGGACTGAAGCATCCTTAGCTAGGACAAATGGATATAGATGGAAGAAATTCTTGACCATACCAGACTAACTGGATAGTAGAAAATTGTAGTGATGCACCCTTGGAAATTGGAGTATTGAATACTGGTTCAAGAATGTAATAAAAGATTTGATATGAGGAGAATATGGATTATGGATGAACCAGTGCATTTTGTTTAGTGGCACCTCACTGTGTGAACCTTGGACCCATAGGAAGGAATGTGTTGCCCCAATTAGTGGAGTTTGCACAAATAGTTGGAGTATATTTTGATATGAAGCTTACCCCAAGAGTATGAAGGAAAGAAGTATGATTGGATTTTACGAGGGTGTAATGCTGGAGTATGGAACTACAGCAACCCCAAGGATTGAGTTATGGATATACAAGTTCTGACGTGGACCCTTTAGCCGAGGACCTAAGGAGGCTACATAATCACAAGGGAACCACGAGACTTGTCCATATTTATGTGTATCTTCTGTAGTAAAGCAGTGCATTTTGCTATAGATTGTACCAAGAAGAAGGAGTGTTGTGCTAAAGAATTGGAGTTGAAGCCTGCAATGGAAATGCGGTAGATCGTAGTAAGTTGAGAATCAATACAGTTGGCATCATGGTATTGATTTGGATTCTATGAGTTATTACTGCATAGGTGATGAGTGGAGACATGATGCATGGAAGGAGATTTTGAAGAAGCTAGTGTTATTCATTTTAAGTGTGGTAGAATCCAACACCGTTACCCGAATACACTAGCTAGTGGTTAGTTACGTCAGACTTGGACTGGATTGCCCAAAGGTGAGTCTGAGTAATTACATCGTAGTTTACCCACAGAGAAGTAAGATATAATTGGATGGATTTAAGAGAACCAAGGAAGTTGG
Organism: Secale cereale; assembly: GCA_902687465.1. Lineage (NCBI taxonomy): Eukaryota > Viridiplantae > Streptophyta > Magnoliopsida > Poales > Poaceae > Secale > Secale cereale. The sequence goes on from LR738711.1 coordinate 462,721,690, forward strand.
ATGTCTGAAGAATGATCAGTTGCAACCCGATGATGAGACCAAGTGTTACTAGTGGTGAGATGAGCCATAACCCACATGCCCCAGGACCTTTCAGGAAAGCAAGCACACTCTTGCTGAAGGAAAAACCCCTGGTAGAAGTTACGACCTTTGTCAATAGACGATCTTATAGGTGGTTACGTTAAACCCGAGGGTTGTGAAACGCTAGATGTTTTGTTTGGCTTGCAGAATCAATGGATTTATCCGAACTTAGTTCGTTGAAAGGATGAAATTCTGCAATGCTTGTGAGGATGACCGAGTGTTAGAATACGAGATTCACTAAACCATATACAAGGTAATAATTTGGGTGCAGGATGGATTGATCACCATACCGACTTACTCTTATTATTCGCCTCTGCTATACGGGATGGTAAATCTGAGTGACTTACCTATAGAAAAGAGTCGACGATGTCAAAACCTTGTTCAAACCTTAGAATGGTATAGAAGTTTTTCCCTTGTACACGGCATGCTGTTGCCAACCGTAGGATATACGGTGAGGATGAAGCCCAGACCCATTTTTTTCTGCAGGGACCCAATTAATTTGATTCATGACCACCATGAGATATCGATATTTGTTTAGTATTGGCGCCAGACCTGTCAGTTAAGAATAACCAGTCGTAGAGGAATCTTACCAAGATGAAAGGACACAAGAACTGAGGACAAAGAGTTTGCCACAACCGAAAGAGGCCAGAGGAGGAAATACCCTGAAGATTTGAGAAAGACCGACACTGCCAACAATAAGGATGGAATACCTAAGTTTTGATGGAACCGTAACCATCATTCTAAGTGTGGTAGCACACTAGGCCACCCCGTCAGTGGATTTGTTAGGAGACCCCCAAACCCTAACCTATTTCTTGCTAGCCTCTCCGAATCTCGAGGACGAGATTCATTTTAAGTGTGGTAGGTTTGTAACATCCCAAAATTCTAAATTTTGGAATGTTATAATAAATAGATAGATTTGATTGCTGTTTGATGTGCTGAGTGAAATTGAGTGAAATTTGAAACTTTTGAAAGTTAAATGAGAGGGAATAACATGACTTTCCCGAAACTTTCACTTTGCTTTTGATCTCCGAGGGAATTCAAATTCTTTTCAACACAAAACCCTAGAGTGAAGATAATATGACTTCTTCCATTTATTTTAAATGATAAAGGGTTTGAAAGGATTTTTGAATTTCATCCTCGAAATATTTTCAATTCAGAAACTTTAAGCAACTCAATGATTTTCCCGAGAGAAGATAAAATGACTTCTTCAATTTATAAGAAATATGAGTTGGAAGTTTATCTAAAAGTCTGTGGCAACTCAATTTCAAATATTGAGTTAATTGGGTTTTATTCAAATTATTTTTCTCCAAAATATATTACATGGAAAATAGGGTAACATGATTCCCTACAGCAATAAATTCGAGAGAAATAATTTTGAAATCATTTTGGTATTTTAAAGTGATTTTTATTGGATTTTATTTGCAACAGTAGGACCTTTTATTTATTAGATTTTGTGGGCATTTTATTTGACAGTAGTAAAATGTTCATGTTGTAGGGCTTATTTTTCTGCAAATTTTGATATATTATATGCCTATAGGATATTTTTATTTATTTTGATTTTATTCGTTTTTCTGTCTGTCAAAAAAAATGTTTATTAAAAAAAAACTGTGTCTCTGCCGAACTGGGCCGGCCCAGCACCCGAGCCAGGCCCAGCCCAGCTCGCCCGTCGGCTTCCTCTTCCCGCACTATGCCGCTGCCACCTCGGCGTCCGAGCCGCGCACGCCTCCCGCGCCACCGCCTCGCTGCCGTGCCCCCTCCGCCAAGATGGTCCGCCCCCTCATATAAGACCCGCCGACGCCGCCCCGTTCCTCTCCTCTCTCTGCCCGCCAGTGCGCCGCCGCCGCTGTTTCTGCTTCTGCCGCCGCCGCTGCTGCTTCGCGCCGCCGCCGCCACGCTGTGCCTCGCCCTCCGCCCTTCGCCTCGCTCGCCGCCCTGCCCCGTGCCGCATCTCACCGCCGCTGGCCCCGCCTCGCCGGCCGGAGCTCACCGCCGGCCGGGTCTGAGCCCGATCCGTCGACCGGTTTTATTCGCCGAACCGGCGGTTTTTCGTCGGAAAAACACATAGGTAAAAAAAAACCGCTTCGGTTTTCTGTTTAAGTTAGGTTTTGTTTTAGTTCGGTTTTTTTATTAGGTTAGATCTATACAGTGAACGTTCACTGGTTAGGCCCTAATAGCGAGCGTTCGCTTGATAGCTTTTTCTTTTTCTTTTAATTTCGGCCAGGGACTTGTCTGTAATTATTAATTTTACATATTAGCCCCTAAACTTCAAACGGCCTTAACTTTTTACCGGTTAGTCCAAATCCAACGAAACCAACGCCCACGTCTTCGTTATGAAGCCCTCTTTCCAGTAATACAACTTAAACAAGTTTTTGAAAGTTTTAAAATTTGAATTCAACTAGTTTTAGATTCAAACTTCGTTTGATCATAACTTGAGTTTCGCAGGTTCGTTTGAGTTGATTCTTTTTGCAAATCGAAGCTCTTGACCTAAACTTTCTGATAAGGCCAAATTCACATAATTTTGGTACTGTTGGAAATTGTTTTGTGTTTCAAGATTCATTCGTGTGTTTTCGAAGTTTTCCGAAGTGTTTATTCGTTCTGTCTGATCTTTCTGAGTGATTGCTTATGTGTGGTTACTATTGCTTGCTTACGATAGATTGACCGGAGTGTGACGAGTAGATCTGTCAAGAGTTTTGAGTGTGTATCATCTTCATCAACATTGCAGGCAAGTTCACACTTTGATCATATTTTCCAATACCCAGTTTTCATTGCATTAGTCAAACCCTCACACATTGCATGAGTATGATCAATTAACTTGTGGGATTGGGAAGTAGTTTGAGGTAGTACCTATTACCTGCATTACATTCAAAACTTTGGGACTTACTTCTACATTTGATGTTAGGACATGCTATGGTCATAGACGTGGTTTGGGTTTGAGTGAAATCCATGACAGATGTGAGTTGTTAATTAAGGATTCAACTTAAGGTGGCTACTTGAATACACATCTGGGTGGATTGGTTTGGGGCACCCTGGGAGTGAACCAGTGGATTGCCCGAACACCTGGGGTTGCCAGTGTTGTCCTAGGAAATCCCGGGGTTTCGTGTGATTGTCCTATTGGAATGCCACCTAGGCTCAAAGGGATCATATAATATTTCATGCCTAGAAACTTCCATGTGCAACCACATGCCAATATGGGCTCTGGCATAGTTGAGTAAGTTGTGGGAAACCTTTCCATGATGGGCTAGCAGATGTAGGGGGATTGTAGGTGGTACCAGCCTATCTATCTGGTTAAGGGGACCTCTTCGGAAAGACTGTGTCTCGGTCATCCGTTTCTCAAACACCATGCAGTCCGAGAAACCAAACGGAGGCGATCGAGTCTTGTGGGAAAAGTGCACAAACCTCTGCAGAGTGTACAAACTATTCATGAGTAGCCGTGTCCCCGGTTATGGACATCTTTGAGTATCTAGAAGTGGATTATTTGCTGATCTCATCACTCTCTAATTTAATATTGTTGGGTTTAATGATTATTTTTAATTGGGGTTGAGAGGATGTCTATCTTCTCAACAATGTTTCAACTACCATGATAGTTAATTAAAATGCATTCCTTGGAAGTAGGGAAAAATTGGCTTTACGCAAAAACTTTACCCTTACAGCCTCCACCCGCCAAATATGCATGTGGTTGTAGGCCTTATTCCATTATCATTACAGTGTGAATTTGCCAGTACATTCAATGTACTGACCCTCTGTGGCTGCAACGTCTCATGTTGCAGGATTATCTTACGATGAGTAAGTGATACGTTAGGGGTTATGATATCTACACTCAACTTCACCATTGGTGTTGAAGGGAATCCACAACCTTTGTTGCTTCCGCTATGATCGATTGAGGTAATAGTATTTACGTTACTTAATACATGTGATTTACCTCTGTTATAAATCCTTTTTGTACTGTGTGTGTCAGCATACTGATCCATGGATGACACAGAACACAGAGACTTCGGTCCATTCGGATCGTGGTCGCTACAGGTCAAGACATTGACTATCTTGCCGGATGGATGTGTAAGCTGAACGGTCCTAGTATAGCAATCAATCTTGTCGTAATGAGTTGTCATCCAATCCATACCCAAGATGATGTTTATGTCCGAGGACTTGAGAGCGATTAGTGATGCAAGGAAAACAAGTCTATCGACAAGGATTTCATTTCCATGGCTTACCCTAGAGGTTTGCCACTTTGAACCAGGAGTTTGAATAACCATGGAAGTAGGCATGTCACAAAAAGTCATGTTGTGCATTCGAGCATAGCTCTCAGATATGAACGAATGGGATGCTCCAGTATCAAAAAGAACAGATGCCGGATGGCAGTTAACGAGAAGCATACCAAGGACGACGTTAGGATCCTCATAAGCTTCCTCAGCAGAGACATAGTTGACATGACCACGTGCAGTGGGGATTGGCTTGACATAATTCACCTTGCCGGTTGGCTTACCACGGCCAACAGGTTTTCCTGGTTGGTTCTGGGGACATTCACGCATGTAGTGCCCCGGTTCTCCACACTTGAAGCATGTCACAGTGCCAGTGCGTGGAGCAAAGTTGGTAGATGGTCCTCCATAAGTCTTGGCAGGTGCATACTGTTGAGTTGGGCGAGGCGCCTCATAGGATGGCCTCGATGTGTACTTGGGTGGCAGAGCAGTGTTAGGAACCCACACACGGCGCTTGTGAGAGCCAGAGTCGGACGAGGAACCAAAGTCACGAGGATGCTTGCGTGTGGCTTCGAAATCAGTCTGGCCCGTCTCAGCACTGATAGCTTTGTTTACCAGCTTCTGGAAGGAAGTGCACTCGTGCAGACGTAGATCTCGGCGGAGTTCAGGGCTGAGTCCCTTGCGGAACCTCGTCTGTTTCTTGGCATCAGTGGATACTTCCTCAGGTGCATAGCGTGCCAAGTTGCCAAACTCGCGACTATAGCCATCCACAGTTAACCGGCCCTGGGTGAAATTGCAGAATTCCTCCCGCTTGCGATCCATGAGACCTTCCGGAATGTGATGTTCACGGAATGCCTCACTGAACTCAACCCAAGTAGTGATTTGGCCAGCAGGACGCATAGCCTCAAAGTTCTCCCACCATAGACTGGCAGGGCCCTCAAGATGGTAGGCGGCGTAGATAACCTTATCAGCTTCGGCCACACGGGCAGAGTGTAGCTTGTGGGTGATACTACGAAGCCAATCATCCGCATCCAGAGGTTCAGTGGAGTGACGGAACTTCGGTGGGCACATCTTGATAAAGTCATTGATTGACACCACGTCATTCCTCTGACGAAACCCAGTGTTCTGCTCTATGCGTTCCAGCAGACGGTTGGTCTCTCTCTTGTTCCGTTCTGCCTCGAGCATAACTTCAGCCAAGGAGGGTGGCTGGGGCAGATTCTCATCTCTAGCCCCACTAGCCTCACCCTGCTCCTGAGCAGCAGGAGTGCTGCGAGTGTTGACCATCCTAGGAAAACAAAACAACAATTTAGACAAGGATGGCAAAAACTTGACATAGGAGTGCAAAATGTAATGGATGACACAAAATGCAGAGATGTTCATCCGTACGACATGGTAATATAGAAACTGCTATATATACACCAGTGATCATACACACCATACATAGTTTAGTACAAGCCAAGGCTAAAGTACAACTGCGGTGAAAGATGATACATCCCGTCAGAGGCATTCCAAGCTCCTATACATTATTTAGCTACACCTCCGAAACTCAGTACTAGCTAAGTCATATTCCACAAGACGTGCAGGACTGTGGAAATACAACTACTACAATACTACTACTGCCATGGTCTAGTTCAGACATTCCCGTAGTAATCTTCGTAAAGATTACCACCGTAGCCTGGAAGTGGAACAGATGGATCTTGAAACTCTCGAGCACTCGAAGGCTGTGGACCATAGGGACATGGATGTGGCCTCGGGCCTGATGCTGGTGGTAACCGACGCCCACGTGGAGGTGTAATACCCCCAATGTCACGCCAATCCATACGATCAGGTAGACGAGTCCGTACGGGGTACAAATCCCGCATATCCAGATATCCGGCGTGCACAACAGGTGCAAGCCGTGTCAAAGTAGTCTAGTGGGCGGCTCGAGTGTTATACAGCTCCATTCGGAGGGCACGGAACTCACGGTCCCTATCCTCCAGCATCTGAACAGTAGTCTGAAGCAGTGGCTCCTCATGAGCAGCATCAGTATACAGACCAGTGTAGTAGCCTTCCTCTCCGGGAAGTGAGGCTGGCATGTAACAGGACTCAGTGTTCAGCAACAGGGCATGCCTAGCCCGGATGATGGTCATCATCGAATAGGCGGCATCCTGCATTGCCATCTCGATAGTAACCCCGAGTCCATAAGACCAATGGATGGGGTCGTTAGCTCCGGGATATGAGGGGTATATCCGGACTGTGCAGAAATACTGACTCTGATTGAAATCCCGGTACTGTTCCTCCACGGTGTACTCAGGATACCAGCGGTAACCGGTCTCAGTCAACACACGGACTAGCATGGCCGTGTGACCGGGCACATTAATGCACCGAGTCAAACGAACCACTTGGTGAGGTGTGCGGCCAGACATCTGAAACACGAAGTAATGCAAAGGCATTAGTGTTTCTGGAAGAAATCGGGCAGCATAACAACTGTAAATGCTCAAAAGAAGATTTGAGACATCATACAAATGATAGCATAGCCACTCAACAATATCATATCAAGGTTCTGGGTCCAACAAATCATCATACTAAAAGGATAGAAACTGAACTGAGGCTTGAACCCAACAATCCTAAGAGTCTACGGATTAGTAACACGTGAACCTAGTAAGGATAAGAGGCCTAGTCCTAAATCTCCGTAGAAAGAATAGACTGACTCAGATCATAAGGGCATAAGGTAAATGAGTAAAAAGAGCCTTACGTTCCCTTCCACAATCAATTCCCCTACATATAACTAAGAATTTTTCTAGACTCAACATCGACCAGTTTGGCTTGAGAAACCTACAGGCAGTCCGGCTCTGATGCCAACGCTGTCGGGACCCCGATCCTAAGTCACACCGATCTAGTTGTAACACGTCATATCACCTTGCGGCCTCACGCACGGTATTCCCACGGGTGCCACCTTACCTGGCCCGGGACCATTTGCGCATTTTGGCACACGTATATGACAGTGTAGCTAGCATCCATATGACACAGAACCCGGGCCGACATGGCTAGTTATAAACCAAAAGTGGCACTAAATTACAGAGACATGCATCCATGACCCAGCAACGAACGTGTCGGTCATCAACGTATGAACCCAAGTCGTAGCAAGCTACATGGACTTTAAGGAACAACGCGTGACATTTCCCCTAAGGGACAGACACAGGAACGAAGAAGGACACATGCCAGCCAGCCTACGTGTTCCGAGCAGTAGCAAGCTACCAAGGCTCATTGGAAGCACTAGGAGGCATTTCCCTGTAAGATAGGCTACCAAAGGAAAACAACTAGGTGTCGGATCCCACACATACCAAGCATTTCAATCATACACACAATATGCTCAATATGTGCAAATACAACATTGCATCACAACAGAACTCTATGACTCAAAGTACTTTATTTAAGAGGCTCCAAGAGCCATACATAACATATCCATATAGGTAGGGGTCACATGACCCAACACTCAAGTCATACCGTCATACAAGCGCAAGCGGAAGCTACATGTTTGAGTACAGACAACTTAGAAAATAAAACAGGCTTGGTGTAGCCTGACTATCTACAAGGCCCTTCACAAGCTCCAGATCTCCGTCTGGGTAGCAAGCTACTCGTCGACGCCAACGTCTATGTAGAACCCATCAGAAGGGGCAGGGTTCTCCTCTGCAACAGTTATTAAGCAAACATGAATACAAAGGTACTCAGCAAGTCTTACAACAGAACCTATCATACATGCAACATTATCAACAGGGGGTAGTGGAGTTCATAGCAGAAAGCCAGCTTTGACTCTTGGCTAACCTATACTACAATTCTCAACAGCTTGCAAGATATTACTACGTACACGAGTCCTCTACTCACCACGACAATACACCACCGAGGATCCTCTTCCGTCATCCTACGGAAGGTCCATCCACGGCACTCACACTTGTCTTGAGGTTTTTAGTAGTATCCATCAACTTGTCTATGAACTGTAAGAGTAACCAAGTAGTCCGTACCGCGAACAACGGCTATTCGAATAGATTGGTAACCCTGCTGGGGTGTACTTCTTCACACACGCTTCCACCACTTATCGCCGTTTACTCGACATGTACTCGGTAACCTTCAAGCGGAAGCCCAGCGAGGGTGTCGGCCACGACCTGACTAACTACACAAGTCTCTCGTCCAGGTTTATCACCTATTTGGGTTCCATCCGTGGGGAGATCCGGCCGGGGTGTCACTCACGGCCCCAAACGATGTGTACAGGGTTCCCGCGTCACCAAAGGGGCAACCGATACACCGTGCCACGTACCTGTTGCATCACAGCCCACCCCGAGGGTCAGCGCTGTGCACGACCACCAGTAAACTACAAACACCAGAAACTAGTTGCAACTCCTGGACAGAGATGGGTAATTAATAAGCCGAGAGGTGTTCGCACACGAACACGTCACCGTGTACCCTCGACGCCGGGGGTGATGCACCGCAGCTCACGTCGAAGGAGACCCGTCCGGAAGCGCGGTACGCAAGCAATCCGGCGGGCGCTTTTGAAGACCCGAAACCCCACGCGTCCGGGAGGGACCCCGTCTGGACGCGCGGAGGCTATGGGCTGCCCTAGGTCGACCTGATCGCCCCTAGGGCCTCGAGGTTCGCCGCCCTGCAACAAGAAGAACGAACGAAGAACGAGGAAGAAGAAGAACCAGGGTTAAGGAGAAAAGATAAAAGATAAAAGTGGTAGATGATTTGTTCGATTGTGTGTTGTTCAATCGGCCGTCACCCCTTAGGTATATAAGAGGCGGCTGGACTTCCCGTGCAAGGAAAAGGCTTGGATTCATGTCCAAAAACCTAGCCAAATTCGGATTGATTTTGTCCGAACTTTCCAAAACTGTTCGGTTTAAACTGGCTGTACCTTGCGGGTAATGTTTGAGGTGGTAAACGACCTTGGATGGAAAAGAGTCCAAAAGCAATCTTGACCGCTTCGACGAGACGAACAACTTTCATGTTGAACGTTTTTCGATTTGAAGCCATCTTCTAGGCCAAAACGGTCACGCAATACAGGCTGTTATTCGCGCTACCCATCAGACACGTGGCTGGTGGGGCGCGCCACTTTTGGCTCTGTGACAGGGCTGTGTTCGGATGGCTGTAACTTTTGCATACGAACTCGGATTGGGACAATTTTTATATCAAAATCGACCGTTTCGACGAGACAAAGACAATTCGTGTAGGAAGTTTTTCCATATGAAGCAGTCTTGGTGGTCTAATCTGCCGAATACTGCTCTGGATATAAAATCTCAGTGCTTTGAGCATAGTTTTGGCACTCGAGATGAGATCGGATGACGATGGCCCAGTCTTCAAAGATGTTCACCTCGACAATACAAAACTTTTTCACTTTGAGCACTTTTCCATTTGAGGCCATCTTATTTGCTTTTTATGCCGTGCCAAAATCTGGTGTCAACATATGCCCCCCTGTTTTCTGGCAGAGCTTGCGTGCCAGAAAATACTTCATCCAAGCACGATGTCAACACTACATCGGCTGTGCATGCTAAGAACGATAATTGTTATCGGTCATATGCTTAAGCGTGTTGCTTCTTGGGTAGAGCCTCTTGGATAATAGTCGTCTGAGAACAACAATTGGACGTCACAAAAGCCTCCACGTAAGTTTCTTATGTCAATCCGGACCTTGCTTTGTCCAGGCACTCCCTGGGAATATTAGAATCCTTCGATGGTAAGCCGGTTGCTGAACGATTATGACCATGCACCACAAAGGAATACTATCAACTGTTCGGCGACTTAACTCATTATTGATCAAACTAAACCATCAAGCCTCCACCGAACAATGTCTCTCTCCTGACTTGGGTCCTGCAAATAACTAACACCAGGAGTCAGAGTTTTTTATGTACTAGACCCTTGATCAGTGGCCGACTCAATAATTAAGTCGGCCTTGCCAGTATTGGCAAACACTGAGCATCGGCTATAGCAGTACGAGATCAACCATGGTGAACACCGTTAGCCAGATGCCGGCTTTGCCAACACAATGAATTCTGAGGGCGATATGCAAATATCGGCCATGCGTTCTCATCTCAAAGGTGCTCGGGAATCCGTCCACCAAAATGTGAATAACCGAAATAAGTCAGATGTTTCGGCCGAGGATAAATTCCATAGTGTTGATTTTGATGATACGATTGAAGAATGTGCATGACACGCCTCCTGGAGTTTCCTATAGTGAGATGAAAATTGTCGTCCTCGCCTACGGGATTTACACTTGTACTCCCTTATTTCTGCTGGCTTCGCAACAGGAGATGTGATGCCGCACTTGTCTCGAGGATTTTCCTTAGGAACCCAGGCCATGCTGCTCTTCTCCAACTCTTTGGCCCTAAGCTGTTTCAGCTTCTTCTGTTGTGAATATGGTAAGCCGAGAGGGCATCCCGGCTGGGATTTTGGTTTATGCACTGGCAAGTTCTTCCTGGCTTTGGGCATCTCCGGCTTGGCCTGTCCAAAATCAGTGATCGGATCCCTGAGATTTACTTGCTTCACTTTCTTGTCCTTAGCAGCCAACATAGACTCCACTGGCTTTTTGTCATTTGGAGTCGGATCTGAAATAGCACTCTTGCGGCCATCCTTTTCTTTCTTCACTTTTTTAACACTTGTTGCAATAGAAGGTCGGACATCATTTCTATTTTGACGGCTCCTCTTGGGAACCCATGCCATGTTCTTCTTTCTCAACTCATGTGCACTAAGTTTTTGTAATTTCTTCTCTTGCCAATGCGCTAAGCCGAGTGGGCACCTCGGCTGTGATTCTGTTTCAACCAATGCCAACTCTTTTTTGGCCTTGTGCACTCTCAACTTCTTCCCTTCAGATTTGGCACTTGATTGACTTGCCTCGTTGCCTTTTGTAGCCACTGTCAATACTTTAACTGGCTCTTTGTTATTTGAGAACAAATCCGAAGTAGCACACTTACGACCATCTTTCTTGACCTGGTACACTTGCTTGACCACCTCTTTCTTGTTCCTTGAGCTCCGGACCGATTCCTTATGATTGAAACGGTCTTTGACGTGTGATTGTTCATCAAATGTTGATCTTTTTGGAGCTGCATAATGTTGGCGAGATGATCTGAAATAAGATGGATAATGTGCGCTTGTATCATACCTGCCCCATGATAGATATGGATTTACATGAGCGTAGGGAGGCATCCACGATATTGGCATTGGCGGCCCAAAAGGAGGATATGAAGTCTGCTTGCTCAACGTCTTCCTTTGCCAATTTCGGTCTTCAGATTTATGCCTTGGGGGTGACCTCGATGTTTTTGCTTCACTTGGCCGATAAGCACTCTTTCCCTCACTTATCTTTTGGTACTTTTCTAATAACTGCGCGAAAGTGACTTTCGGCTTTTTGCTTTTGTGCTTACCATGGCCTTTGCTTTCTTTGGTTGTGCGTGCAACGGTCTTTGAATTCTCTTGTTGCCCCCAGTGCTAGATGTTACCATTTTAGCTTTGATGGAATTTCCGTCTTCAAGATTGTTCTTGATGCACTTTTTAACAATATCCTTGCTCGAAGACTTGACCCCATCATCATTTACGTGTACATATCCACTTTTAGATAAATCGGCTGGAGATAGCCGAGTCAACATTTGATGGCCGTCAAAATGATCCGACTGTCCAAATGATCGTGCCTCAACAAACTCCAATCGTCCTATCTTGTCCGATTGCTTGACTTGATGGATCATGTTGCAATCTTTGACATTTTTCTTGAACGAACATTGCGTTGGCTCTTGTCTTGACGGCTCGACATTGTGATCAATTATAATAATAGGATTAGTTAGCGATGTACCGATGATGTGATCAACTATGCCTGCACTCCTGATCCATTACCCGATATTGTGATACCAGCTTTGATACAAAACAACCGAGCGGTGTTAGTTTAACATCATCCGACTCGGCTATGCATTGATTTTCGTCCTCCTTTCCCGATGCTCTTGAATCGGCTATCCTGGAGAACTTTGAACCTGGCTTTAAATTCCTGCAACCAAAATAATTATAGAATATACGTCTCATCTGAGACCAAATGTTAGCCAGGCGTGAAACAAACAAAGTTGTCCATATGAATATAAAGTTCAGTCGGCATGACGGGAAAAACTTTGGTTGCGATAAGTTGTCACTATTAGCCTCTATGAATGGTGCCATGTGTTGATCAGCATGATTAGTAACAAGATAATTCGAAACAAACAGATTACTCATCTCGATCGGTCTTTCAAAATTAATTATAATCTTACTAACGAGTGCATCAACAATATGATTTTGACCGAATCGAAAACTGAGTAAACTCTCGGCTAGGTGTACCTTTGTGAAGTCGTTGGAACAAGAAGATGGTTGCACCACTGGAGCAATACCTTGCTCCACTTCTGAATAATTCTCGAATGCATCTTCCTCTTTTTCTAGATCTCGTGCCTCATCACTCAAATTGCCTGAGTAGATTTCACTTGGATGCTCTTCGTGAGTTGAACTTTGCTCGACTGTATTTTCTTGTTCTTGATGTTCATTGTTAACCGAACTTTGTTCGGCCATATTACTTTGTCCTTGATTCATATCAATATCTTTAGCACAAAACTCATAGGGTAGCATGTAAGCTTCCTCACATCCAGAAAAATCAAGCATGGCCAATTTGTTGCGTTTACCGTTCTTTTGCTCGGTGAAGTTTGCATCTTCTATTTTGGTACACGCATCAATAACTGGCTTGATGCACTCAGCTTTAGCGGCTTTAGCCGGTGATGCACTCGTCTGGAATGATGCACTCGGCTGACAAGATGTACTCGGTTGGCACGATGCACCCGGCTGGCTCGATGCAACGCACTCGGCCTTAAACGTCTAAGTGGTCAATTTGGTTTCAATTGAATCCACCATTGTCTTGTCACTAAATGAACCGTTCAACTCAGCTGTAGACGACTTAGTCATATTTGACTCGGTTTCAACCGAATCAACCGTATTAGCCGAGTGAATCCTTTCTTGCTGATTTGCTTGCAAAGCTTGTTTTTTGGCTTGTCTCAACATCACAGAGGATCCATCATGATTGCTGAATGAACGAAGGGACTTGACAAATTCTTTCAAATATTCCTCTCGACGCCTCTTGTTGAGTGCTTCATAAGCCTGTCGATATTCTTCTGGTAATTCCTCAAGAGTTGGTGTAGTAAATTCGTTGATGCTATTCCCTGTGAGCTTTGGCTTGATCTTGTTCACTTGGGTCACATATTTTTCCTTAAACTCAGCCCTGCTTTGATCGACTTGCCCCCCGATACTTTTATGATCTTTCGGCAATGAATTAATGTTGCCGAAATTTTGCGATTGTATAGGGGGTGTATAACATGCTGCAATGATAGGTGAAGCCATGTGCACTGTTGTTGAATATTTGCTCACGCCAATTTGATCAATCGGCAAAATTTCATATTCTTTCAAGACCCTAGCTCTTATTGCCTCATACTCAGGAAATCAATCCCTTTTCGTGCTGCTCAAGGCAAATAGCACTAATCTTCTTATTTTGGGCTAAACTTTTTAGTGCAGCCAGAGCCACCTCATCTCCTGTAATATTAGGCACATTTGCTCCTATAGAATCTCCATCTACTTGGCTATAACCGCGAAGGCGAGCCGAGTCATGAATATTTTTAGTTTCATATGCCCCTGAACAATTAATCTTATGAGGTATAGTATATGATGTTTGAGGATAACCAGCCAAATAACTACATGATGCATGGCCGATTCCCCCGTCCATCGGCATGTTTGGGGATGAACCCGCATATCGCGAGTCGGCGGCCGATGGACAAAACTGTGAGATGCCCTCATGTACATGAGGTGTCATATATTGATCACTCGAACAAATCATGTTATTCATCGGCATATTGAAAGGTGTTGCCGATGCACGAAAGTTCAGATTCATAAGTTGCATGTCGCGGTTCTGTGAATTCCAAGTTTCTCCAATGGAATAACTAGTCGGCCTTTTCTCGTTAGGGCTAGCCGACATGACATGTCCATTAAAAGATCTAGCAACATCAACATAATGGCTATATGCATCTACGTAAGGAGATTGATGATACATGTTACCGTTGTAGATTGCAGCCGCTCGATGACGCTCTCCTCGTAGCAAGAACAAGCTGGAGACTGTTCAAAGCTTCTTTCCCAGCGGAGTCGCCAAAAAGTGTGTTCGCACACGAACACGCCACCGTGTACCTCCGATGCCGAGGGTGCTGCACCGCAGCTCACGTCGAAGGAGACCCGTCCGGAAGCGCGGTACGCAAGCAATCCGGCGGGCGCTTTTGAGGACCCGAAACCCCACACGCCCGGGAGGGACCCCGTCAGGGCGCGCGGCGGCTATGGGCTGCCCTAGGTCGACCTGATCGCCCCTAGGGCCTCGAGGTTCGCCGCCCTGCAATGAAGAAGAACGAACGAAGAACGAGGAAGAAGATACAAGGGTAGGGGATAGATGAACACGAAAAAGTAGTAGATGTGTTTGTTCGGCTACTTGTTCTTGTCCTTGAGGCTTGTCAATTTCTATGGCACGGAACTCATAGGGCAGGAAGTAGGTTCCATTGACTTCGGAAAAATCAAGTATGACTGTTTTGCTATGCTTTCCATGCCCTTTCTCAATAATGCTTGCCTCTTTGGATTTGATGGACTCAGAATATATACTACTTGATTCGGCTATTCTAATAACCGAATTTTCTTTGTTGCCTGAATCAACAACTTGATCTTTTTGAATTTGCAAGGCTTCTCGCTCTCGTCTAAGTTTAGCCCACATCTCAACTTGGCGAGCTTTAAATTTTTTCATCTCAATTTCCATCCACTCGTCATGAGATTGCCCCCCAATACTTTGAGACTCTTTTGGTAATGAGGTACCGAAACTTTGCGATTGTTTAGATGGTACACTGGATGGTACAACACTGGGCAACTGCATCATTTGCACAACTCTAGATTTTACAGCAGCAAAATCATGAGGCTTCCCGCCTTCTATTAGTTCCTGGCGAATAGAGTTGCACAAATCCCAAGAGAATGTAAGCTTGTTCTCAATTACCCAGTTTGGATATGGTTGACCCCCAATGCTTTTAGACTCTTTCGGCAATGAGATGTTGCCGAAATTCTGTAATTGTGTAGGGAGGACATGATATGCCACGGTAGTAGGTGAAGGCATTTGTGCTCCTGTAGAAGTTTCACTTATTCGGCCATGACCATTAAGGTGCGGAGCCGAATTATGGACATCAACAGTTGCGTATGGTGCCAAAAAACTAGTAGCATGAGGTGTAGCATATAATGTTTGAGGGTAATTGGCCGAATAACTAGTAGTAGCATGGCCAATTCCCCTATCCACCAGCATGTTTGGATTAACATGTTGCAAATTAGTTGCCGATGAATAAAAAGATGAAACACTATGTTGCATACCATTGAAAGATCCTACATGAGGTGTTCCAACTTGATTAACTGAACTCATCATGTTGTTCATCGGCATATGGACTTGTGGGGTTGCCGATGCATGGGAGTTGGAATACATATGTTGCATGTTGCTAAAGTTATATGAAGTAGAATCATGGAGATTTTGTTGCATCGGCCCTTGCACATAATTAGATGCATGATTGATAAAGCTAGGGCTAGCCGATACATTATGCTCATTAGATGATCTAGCAACAACATATGCATTATTTGCATCTACGTATGTGAATTGGGTATTCATATTACCTTTGTAGATCGCAAACCCTAGATGACGATCTCTTCGTAGCAAGAACGGGCCGGAGACCGTTCAAAGCTTCTTCCCCAGCGGAGTCGCCAAAAAGTGTGTTCGCACACGAACACGTCACCGTGTACCCTCGACGCCGGGGGTGATGCACCGCAGCTCACGTCGAAGGAGACCCGCCGGAAGCGCGATACGCAAGACAATCCGGCGGGCGCTTTTGTAGACCCGAAGCCCCGCTTGCCTGGGAGGGACCCCGTCAGGGCTCGTGGCGGCTATGGGCTGCCCTAGGTCGGCCTGACCGCCCCTAGGGCCTCGAGGTTCGCCGCCCTGCATCAAGAAGAACGAACGAAGAACGAGGAAGAAGAAGAACTAGGGTTAAGGAGAAAAAGTAAAAGATAAAAAGTGGTAGATGATTTGTTCGATTGTGTGTTGTTCAATCGGCCGTCACCCCTTAGGTATATAAGAGGCGGCTGGACTTCCCGTGCAAGGAAAAGGCTTGGATTCACGTCCAAAAACCTTGCCAAATTCGGATTGATTTTGTCCGAACTTTCCAAAACTGTTCGGTTTAAACTGGCTGTACCTTGCGGGTAATATTTGAGGTGGTAAACGACCTCGGATGGAAAAGAGTCCAAAAGCAATCTTGACCGCTTCGACGAGACGAACAACTTTCATGTTGAACGTTTTCCGATTTGAAGCCATCTTCTAGGACAAAATGGTCACGCAATACACGCTGTTATTCGCGCTACCCATCAGACACGTGGCTGGTGGGGCGCGCCACTTTTGGCTCTGTGACAGGGCTGTGTTCGCATGGCTGTAACTTTTGCATACGAACTCGGATTGGGACGATTTTTATATCAAAATCGACCGTTTCGACGAGATGAAGACAATTCGTGTAGGAAGTTTTTCCATATGAAGCTGTCTTGGGGGTCTAGTCTGCCGAATACTGCTCTAGATATAAAATCTCAGTGCTTTGAGCATAGTTTTGGCACTCGAGATGAGATCGGATGACGATGGCCCAATCTTCAAAGATGTTCACCTCGACAATACGAAACTTTTTCACTTTGAGCATTTTTCCATTTGAGGCCATCTTATTTGCTTTTTATGCCGTGCCAAAATCTGGTGTCAACAAGAGGGTCCATTGGTTTCGGGCCCAATGCATGGTAGTAGCTGGAACTTGAACCACACATACAGATCTCGGGTCCTATGAACAGTTCCAATGAAATAACCCACCTCGTACTCCTACATGGCCTTTCATCGATACCTTTACCGAACATGTTCTACACTTCCTTCTCTTTACCGGTATGATCATTTCACTCTGATCCATCACCAAGATGAACCAGACCTGACACAACTCTAAGCATAGCAGGCAACATAAACAAATAGCATGGTGGGTCACACATCACATGGCTCAAACAACTCCTACACATGCTAGTGGGTTTCAACTATTTACTGTGGCAATGACAGGTCATGCAAGTGAATAGGGTTCAACTACCGCAGCAAGTAGCAGTTCACACGCTGTTGCCTTAATGCAGTAGAAGAGAGCAGGAGCGAGAAGATGGGTTTGTATCGGAATGATCAATGATTGATTGCCTGACAGAGTGGTTGTCGGGTACTGCTCTTCAGCTGGATACGCAGAAGTATCCTCGGGAGAAGGACCTAACACGGAGAATATCGGTGATACAATCAATAGGCAAACAAATGCAACAATATGATGCATGCTCATGGTATGGCAAGATGCATGTGTTTTGGGCTAATGCAACTATAAACAGAAGGGTTTGAGCCCATTTGAATCAAATATTCAAATTGAAACTCAAACTATTATTTATTTAAGTGCATTTTCATGTTTTAATGTAAACAACAAGGTTAACTTGCTCAAACATGCATGAAACCATTGCCAATGTGAAAGATTGGATTTTTCTGATCAATTTTCATATATAAATCTTTTCCATCTGAGCTACTGTTAAATTTATATGATTTTTTGAAGTTTAAAGAATTTTCTGAAATTTCCTGAATTGTTTTCAATCTAATAATCCCAGAAAAACCTTTACTTCGTCAGCATGACATCATGCTGACGTCAGCAGGTCAACAGGGCGCCCAGGTCAAACCTGACCAGTGGGTCCCTCATGTCAGTGTCTCTGGTGCTAATTAAAAAGAGCTTAACACTAAACTAAAGTTAACAGGGGCTGGGCCCCGCATGTCTGTGACTCACTAAACTAATGACATCAATTAGTGTTTAAATTAGAACCTAAACTGAAGTTAGTCAACGGCCGGCCCCACATGTCAGCGACACAGGGGGGAGTCCAGGCGTGGTCAAAACAGGTCAAACCCACCGGCGGCTCGACGCTGGCGAGGCCAAACACGGCGGCGGTGCTCGGGTTTTGCCTACAGGCCACCGTTTGAGTCGTGGTTGGGCTCTACGGCGAGCTGGGGCTCGTGCGCATCTAGTGGCGGTGACGGTAGGTGCTGGGGGTGGCCGGAATCATCGGCGGCGAGCTCGAAGGCGACGGCCGGAATTTGGGCGTAAGTGAAAACGACGTTACAGCGCACGGCAGGAGCAGCAGTTGGTTGCTACGGGTCCGTGGTGATGTGCTGAGTGCGGTGATGCACTCGGACGCGAGTGGCAGCCGTTGTGGCCGCGGCGGGGCCATGGCCGGTGGCGAGGAGCGCTCGGCTCCGGTGGCTGGTGCTGCTAGGGAGCAAGATAGGCGACGGGGCATGGGGAAAACGGAACCGGGGCTCATCGCGGTTCTTCTGGTACTGCTGGCAAGGCAAGGGAGGCACGGGGTCCGACAAATTTGTCGATGGCGTCCGGTGGCCGTGCGGAGAAGACGAGCTCGAAGACGAAGCCTCCAGGCGCCCGTGGTGCTGTGGTTCGGCGTAGAGAAGCACGGCAGCAAGGCGGAGCTCGGGGGCTCGTCGGAGAGGCGAGGGGGACTCGGTGGACGCGGCGGCAGCGACGAGCTCCGCTCGGGCGGTGCGAGGGAGAGAACCAGGAGAGGGGGGAGAGAGAGGGGAGCGGTCGAGGGGGTCGAGGGGTCTGCGTGGCGTCGTTCTGATTCATCTAGGGGGTCGAGGAGGCCAGCCAGGCAGGCAGGAGGTGGCCGGCGCGTCGGCGGCGCTCGCCACCGAGCAGCTTCATGCGCTGGCGCGGCGAAGAAGACGGGGATGCCCCTGGTGGGCTGGGCCGGCTGGGCCAGACAGGTAAGTGGGCTCAGGTAAGTTTGCTTTCCTTTTTTTTCCTATTTACTTTGAGTTTCATTTCTTTTGGAACTTTGTGGAATTAATAAAAATGCCAGAACATTTTTATAGCTCATAAAACTAGTCACGCCCACTGTATATAATATGAATAGCATGGAACATTTTAGTTTATGATTATTTGGGCACATAAAACATTTTATAGCATTTAAATGCCCAAATGCAAATACCATATGATTAAATCCAGAGAACTTGGATGTCCTAGAAAATTGTGCACCATTTTTGACAGAGGTTTAAGACCAAGGCAGAAATGATGAACATTTTTGAAGGGCATTTTGGGTACATTGGAAAAGATTTTATTAAACCCTAGTTGTTAGAAGAGGGGTGCTGGGGTTTCTGTCATTCCCATTTCAAGTTACTTTGAAGAGTAAACTTGATGCACACTCTAGCTAGTCCTAATGCAAGCACTGACTAGGGATGTGACAGTACCGACGGACTATGCAATTCATCCAAGAAGGTATTTGGTGGAACCAGCTTACGCTGAGAGCCCAGCCGGCTTAATGCATCGGCCGCTTCGTTTTTCCGCCGGTCTATGTGGTCCACCTGATATCCTTTGAAGTACCCTGCAACCGCTTCAACTTCTCGCTGATAAGCTGCCATGAACGGATCTTTAGAGCCCCACTTGCCAGACACCTGTTGTGCCACTAGATCTGAGTCACCAAAGCACTTGACCCGGCTCAAGTTCATCTCCTTGGCCATCCATAAACCGTGGAGGAGAGATTCATACTCATTAGCATTGTTAGTGCAAGGGAACATTAACCGAAGGACATAACAAAACTTGTCACCTCGTGGGGAAGTTAACACGACTCCAGCCCCCGAGCCCTCTAGTTGCCTTGAACCGTCAAAGTGAATAGTCTAGTATGTATGATCCGGCCTCTCCTCAGGTGCTTGCAACTCTGTTCAATCATTGATGAAATCCACCAGTGCTTGGGATTTTATAGCAATACGGGGTACATACTTCAATCCGTGTGGGCTAAGCTCAATGGCCCATTTCGCCACTCTGCCAGTAGCTTCTCTGTTCTGAATTATATCCCCCAATGGAGCTGAACTGACAACAGTGATTGGGTGGCCCTGGAAATAATACTTCAACTTCCGGTTTGCCATGAACACGCCGTATACCAACTTCTGCCAGTGTGGGTACCTTTGCTTTGACTCAATAAGAACCTCACTGATGTAGTAAACCGGGCGCTGAACCGGATATTCCTTGCCTACTTCCTTGCGTTCCACCACAATTGCTACGCTAACTGCACGGGCATTGGCGGCCACGTATAACAGCAGCGGCTCTTTGTCAACAGGGGCAGCAAGAACTAGCGGTTCTGCTAATTGCCTCTCCAAATCCTCGAACGCAGCGTTTGCAGCATCGCTCCATATAAACCGGTCCGTCTTTTTCAGCATCTGATAAAGCGGGACTGCCTTCTCTCCCAAACGGCTGATGAAACGGCTCAATGCTGCAATACGGCCTGCTACGCGCTGGACATCATTGATACAAGCCGGTTTAGCCAAGGATGTGATCGCCTTGATCTTCTCCGGATTAGCCTCAATCCCTCTATTTGATACTAAGAATCCAAGGAGCTTGCCTGCTAGAACACCAAAAACACACTTCTCCGGATTAAGCATCATTTTGTAAACTCGGAGGTTGTCAAAGGTTTCTTTCAAGTCTTCTATCAGCGTCTCCTCCTTCATGGACTTCACCACAATGTCATCAACATAAGCATGGACATTTTTTCCAATCTGCCCCTTGAAACAGTTCTGCACACAACGTTGATAAGTTGCTTGGGCACTCTTGAGCCCAAAAGGCATGGATACATAGCAGAATGCTCCGAAAGGAGTTATAAAAGTTGTCTTCTCCTGGTCCTTAACTGCCATCTTGATCTGATGATAACCTGAATATGCATCCAAAAAACTTAGCCACTCACATCCTGCTATAGCATCAATAATCTGAACAGTACGGGGGAGAGCAAAATGATCAGTTGGGCAAGCCTTGTTTAAGTCTGTGTAAACAACACACATCCTCCAGGTTCCATTTTTCTTTAGCACCAGCATTGGATTAGCCAACCACTCTGGATGACACACCTCAACTATGAATCCTGCGGCCAAAAGCCTGGCCACTTCTTCACCTATCGCCTTGCGCCTCTCCTCATGAAGCGGCGCAAATACTGTTTGGCCGGTTTAAATTTCGGATCAGTATTAAGACTGTGCTCAGCGAGTTCCCTCGGTATACCTGGCATGTCAGAAGGCTTCCATGCAAAGATATCCCGGTTCTCACGGATGAACTCGATGAGCGCGCTTTCCTATTTGGGGTCTAGGTTAGCGCTGATAGTGAACTGCTTGGATGAATCGCCCGGAACAAAGTCAACCTGCTTGGTCTCCTCCGTCGATTTAAATTTTAACGCCGGATCATGCTGTGTAGTTGGCTTCTTTAACGGGGACATATCCGCCGGATCAACATTGTCTTTGTAGAATTTCAGCTCCTCCGTAGCACAAACTGCCTCAGCGTATGCTGCGTCTCCTTCCTCGCATTCCAATGCAATCTTGCGGCTTCCGTGAACCGTTATGGTTCCCTTGTGACCCGGCATCTTGAGCTGCAGATAAACATAACACGGTCTAGCCATGAACTTGGCGTAAACCGGTCTCCCAAACAGAGCATGGTATGGGCTCCTGATCTTTACGACCTCGAAGGTCACTGTCTCTGATCTAGAATCCTGCTCATCCCCAAAGGAAACTTCCAGATCAATTTTCCCAACTGGGTAAGCCGATTTACCTGGCACCACTCCATGGAATACTGTGTTGGACTGCCGGAGCTTCTTATCTGTCAACCCCATACGTCGGAAAGTCTCATAGTATAGGATGTTGATGTTGCTGCCGCCGTCCATAAGTACCTTTGTGAACTTGTAGCCACCCACCTGTGGTGCCACCACCAATGCCAACTGGCCCGGATTATCAACCCGTGGCGGGTGATCCTCTCTGCTCCACACAATGGGTTGCTCAGACCAACGTAAAAAACATGGTGTCGCCGGTTCAACTACGTGTACTGCCCACTTCAGCACCTTTTGATCTCGTTTGCAAAAACTTGTGGTGAAAACATGATACTGCCCACTGCTTAGTTCCTTCGGATTATTCTGATATCCGGATTGCTGCTGCTGCTGACATTGCTGATTGCCTTGGTTATTGTAACCACCCTGATCATGCTGCTGGTTCTGTTGATGCTGGATGTTGCCGTTCTAGTTATTGTTACCGCCGTGATATCCTGATCCGGATCCGTTATCTTGGTAACCTGGACCCTGAAAGCCGGAACTTGATCCGCCGCCGAGGGGCCCGCGGTTATATTTGGCCTGTTTCATGACCTCCTACATGATACGGCAGTCCTTCCAGAGATGCTTAGCCGGGTTTCCCCCTGTACTTTGTCTTGGGAAAGGCACACTTAGTTGGTGATCTAGATTGAAGGATAGCCCCTCGCTGTGCAGGGGCGGTTTACCCTTGCGGTGCTGCCCGTTTCCCTGAACGTTGGTATTGGCCACAAAGTCTGAGCCGCCCTCCGCTTTTCGCTTGCCATTGTAACCTGTCCCTGCCGGATTGGCTTGCGCCGGTTTACCAGCTTTGTTCGCCTTCCCAGACTTGTCTCCGTCTGCCTCTGGGTACTTGGTGTTATCAGAGTTCCCATACTTCACCAAAGCGCTCATGAGCGTTCCCATGTCATTGCAATCGCGTTTGAGCCGTCCAAACTTCAGCTTCAAAGACTCGAACCAGCAATTGTTTTCCAACGTCACTATCGCCGTACTGGGGTTGATACTATTGGAAGAGTGCAGGATCTCCGATACTCACCGCACCCAATTGCTTGTGGTCTCCTGCTCTCCTTGAACACATGCTACTAAGTCCACCACCGACATCGGCTGTTTGCACGTGTCTTTGAAATTATTGATAAACCGGCGACGCAACTCACCCCATGATCCGATGGAGTTAGGCGGCAGTCCTTTTAACCATGTTCAGGCTGTACCCTCAAGCATCATGGTAAAATATTTGGCACATGCCGCTTCGTCCACATCAAGCATCTCCATAGCCATCTCATAACTTTCAACCCACGCCTCTGGAGCCAGATCCGCCATGTAGTTGAGTACCTTGCGCGGGCCTTTGAAGTCTTTGGGTAATTTCACGCTTCGTAAAGCGGGGATGAGACACTGTACTCCAAAGGAACTAACCGTGACTCCTGTTTCTGCGGTGGTGGGGTGAACCAGCGTCGCTTGACGAGTGTCCTCGCGGGCAGTATGTCTAGCCTGATTTATCGCCTCTTGGGCGTGTGCTTATGCTCCTACCAGATTATCCTGCCTGGGACAGTGACGTCTCTGCTCGCTGCTAGACACAGCCGGTTCATCCCAGTGCCTTGTGTAACTCCGGCTCGGGCGGGGGGTTGAATGAATCCTCTCCCAACTGTAAGAATATGCCTGCTGCTGTGTCAGCGCCGTGTCCAATAATTCCTTAGCCCGTCGTGACTCCATTGCTACGGGGGATGTCCCCTCAATGGGTAAAGCGGCCAGTCGTGAAGCGGCGGCAACAATGTTGTCCAACGGGTTAGAATAGTGTCCGAGAGGGGTGGGAATATGCGGTGTTGGAACAACTTGGTGGTTCCGCTCGGTGGCCGGCGGCTGAACCGATGCGCCAGTCCCTGGAGCTCCTCCCCGGTTTACCTCTGGGCGGTTACTGGCTCCCGCTCCTGGTGTGCCAAAGAGATTCCTCGCCTCATAAACCGGCGGTAGACGAGTTTGCTGCCTTCTGTACATTACCTCTCGTGCAGAATTCTGATCCAACCTGAGCCGGAAAGCTTGGGAGTCTAGCTCCGCCTGCCTCGCAGCCATCCTGACTTTCTCTGCATCTAGATCCAGTTTAGCCTGCTCAATCCGGCTCTTCAGCTGAGTGATCTCCGCATCATGCTGCGCCTTGTCCGCAGGGGCTACATCTGCTGTTATGAGCGCCGTCAAATCGCTGACCAAGGTGGATAGGACGTCAGAGGGCGACGGGGTTTGGCTGCCTGCCCCGACGCTCGCTGCCTCTGAGGTGAACCGCCTAGTCATCGAGGGCTGCTGCGTAGATTGTGATCCGGCCATGAAAACAGCAACCCTGTTCGGCGGATCAAAGGGGCCCGGAATACTATCGCCATCGGACATGCCCTCTGACCGGCCGTCCTGCAACAGATACAAAGATTCGGTCTCTCCGGATGATGATTCATCGTCGGAATAGACAACTGTCTCGCCACCGGAATCCGATCCATCCTCGGCTTGCACTTCATGCACTGCTCCCACAAAAACACGCTTCACGGCGGGCTGAATCCGGGCTGATCTCGCATGCTGAGCCGGCTCGACGATGTTGGGGAAGATGTCCGACTCAGGTCCCGGTTCGCCGATCTTGCCGATGAAGACGTGGATGCCGCCGAAGGGGACCCGGTACCCGTATTCGATTGAATCGGCCTCGAGGCCCCAACCTGCATCGTCGATGTAGATCCGGCCGCGACGACTCTTGGTCATCCGGCCAACCGCGTAACCCTTAAGTCCTTCAAAGCCGCCCTTCAAGAACTCGAAACCATCGTGCGATAGCCCCATGGTGGGCGCCAACTGTCGTGGAATTAGCATGGCAGATGTCCGGTTTAGTGGACTTAGGTGTGAGGCCATCGCGCGGGTTAGCTTGAAGAGGTTAAAGTGGACAAAGGACACAAGGAGTTTATACTAGTT
The DNA here is from genome assembly GCA_902687465.1 of Secale cereale. NCBI lineage: Eukaryota > Viridiplantae > Streptophyta > Magnoliopsida > Poales > Poaceae > Secale > Secale cereale. Next base: position 462,746,625 of record LR738711.1, read on the forward strand.
CGGCCCCTTAAATGAAGGTAAAAGCCTACGTCCAGTTTGGTGTGGTATTGCTTGTGCGTCGATGACCAGGGAGCGAATCCGCTTGCCTGTGTCTCGAGCTATTGTTTCTTGTCCTTGAACCGTCGCCGGGTCGTCCCTTTATATAGGAGGCGACGCCTGGTCCGGTTTACAGAGTCCCGAGACCGGCTCATAAATGTGTCCGCCTCGGTCTCTACTCTTTCTGTCTTACATCCCAAGTTACATGATACGACGGTTATCAAACCGTGGGCCTGATACATGGGCCCTAAACCTCTATGGCTTGTAACCTCTTATACATATTCTACTGGGCTTGTAATAATACAACAATGTCAGTGTAATCCAGACCTTCCTGGCCGGTTTATACCTGCTAGTAATATCCCTGTGGATTATGAAAGGGAGAAAGCCTCACATCAACTCCACAAATTAATGGATTATGAAGATATCCATCAATTGATATCAATGTGAGTGAGTAGGGATTGCCATGTAACGGATGCAGTAGATCTATAAGTGTATGAAAGCTAAAAAAACTAAGTCGGTGTGCATCCAATTTGCTTGCTCATGAACACCTCGGGAATTTGAGGAAGCCCATCATTGAAATATACAAGCCGAGTTCTATAATGAAAAATCCCCACTAGTAATATATGAAAGTGACAATATAGGAGACTCTCTATTATGAAGAACATGAAGCTACTTTGAAGCACAAATGTGGAAAAGGATAGTTACATTGTCCGTTCTCCCTTTTTCTGTCATTTAACTTTTTTATTTTTTATTTTTTGTTGGGGTCTGTGGCCTCTTTTTCTTGGTCTCAATTGGCCTCTTTTATTTTATAAACCTCACATGGGACAATGCTCTAATAATGATGATCATCACACTTTAATTTTCTTACAACTCAAAAGTTACAACTAAATGTGAAAACTCATAATAACGGAACGGTGATGTTACATGGAAATATATCACGGAATGACTATGAAAATGCCATAATAGGTAGGTATGGTGGATATTTTGAGGAAAGCTATAAGGATGGTTTAATGCGCCCGTGAAAGTTGCGCGGTACTAGAGTGGCTAGCAAAGGTGGAAGGGTGATAGTGCATCTGATCTGTGGAGTCAACATTAGTCATAAAGAACTCACATACTTATTGCAAAAAAAAAATTAGCCCACGAAGCAAAGTACTACTACGCATGCTCCTAGGGGATAGGTTGGTAGAAGTTAACCATTGCATGCTCTCGACTTTCACGCAAAGGCAGACAATCAAGGATAAATTGTGCTCCAACTTCATCACATAACAGGAAGACCATATGTGCATGCTACGTGAATCACAACCTTTAACACAAGTATTTTTACTATTCCACAATTTACTACTAGCATGACTCTAATATTACCATCTTCATATCTCAAAACACTTGCAAGGAATCAAACTTCTCATATATTCAGTGACCTTCATGAACGTTTTTAATATATCCCTCTTGGATACCCATCATATTAGGACTAAATTCATAACCCAAGAGAATTTCCATAGTATTTATAAGACCCTCAAAATAATATAAGTGAAGCATGAGGGTTCATCAATTTCTTAAAAATATCATCACCACTGTGCTCAAAAAGATATAAGTGAAGCACTGGAACAACTGCCTAGCTCAAAAGATATAAGTGAAGCACATAGAGTATTCTAATAAATTTACCATTAATGTGTGTCCCTCTCAAAAGGTGTGTACAACAAGGATGATTGTGGAAAACTTAAAAGCAAATAAATCTAATACTCAAATCATGCAATACGCTCCAAGCGAAACACATATCATGTAGTGAATAAAAATATAGCCTCAAGTAATTTACCGATGGATGGTAGACAAAAGAGGGGATGCCATCAGGGCCATCCCCAAGCTTAGATGCTTGATTCTCCTTGAATATTACTTTGCGGTTCCTTGGGAATTCCCAAGCTTAGGATCTTTCCGCTCCTTATCTCGTAGTCCAACTTCACCCGAAACTTGAAAACTTCACAACACAAAACTCAACAGAAAATTCATGAGATCCGTTAGTATAACAAAACCAATTTCAACTTTTAGGTACTGTTATGACCTCACTCTAATTTTACATTTGCCTCCCAACAAGCGCTATTGTTTTATGCCCCTAGCTAGGCATATTGCATAGATATATGTTTTTTTATCTTTGGTATTCAATACATAAGTGGACCTCATAGTAGATTCATATGGCAACTTAATTTTCTTTCTTCGAAAGTGTTCCATGCCCTTCAATAATGCAAATTGAAAATCTAATGTTTCCTTCTTTCATATCAATAATTGCACGAATCGTTCCAAGGAATACCAAGAATAATAGGGCATGAAAGGATGCAATCTATATTAAGGAGAAAAAATAAATGGGAACATAATTCCTATTTGCAACAATAAGAACATCATTAATTCTTCCTGTCGGTGTACAACAGTAGGGGCGCTCTTTTATACCCCTTACTTGTGCATGGGCAGTCAGAAGCCACGCCTGTGACCACACATAGCAAAGCAGAGGAGGGAAGCCAGAGACACAAAGTTACCAGAGCAACGCCAAGACGGTGTCACAAGAAGACCAAGCACGAACACAGGCTCTCCCCCGACAAGGACTCTTGCCGGGGCGGCCTGCACGCCCCCGGCAAGAGCCATTGCCCGGCGATTCACCCAAACGCCTCCGTCGCAGCCACCCTTGAGCCTAGGAACTCCAACGTCATCAAAAACATTGGAACCAAGGCTCGAGAAGCGCCCACGTGATGGCATGCTGATCTTTGTGGAGACAAAGGTCTATGGCTCACGAGATGAGAACCCGACGACAAGGCAATGGCAAGGCTCCTTGCCGAGGATGGACACGAGGCCCCGACAAGACTCCTTGCCAAAGACACCCGAAAGACCCGGCAAGCCTCTTGCCGGGGAAGCTCATGGAGGCCCCGGCAAGACCCTTGCCGGGAACAGACGCAGGACCGCGGCAAGCCCTTTCCGCCCCATCGTCGCCCCAGCTCGGCGGCCGACCCACTTGCCCAGGCAGGTACCCACGTGGCGGCACGTGGTTACTGGTCTAGCTAGTCAAGCACCTGCATGGTGGCATGCAGATCTTCGTGAAGACCCTACCACCACGCCACCTCAGCTGCCTACCCCGCTGGCCTGGACGCGCGTCGCAACCAGACGTAGCGGCCACGGATGGGACGGGCCTCGTTTCCATCCCCGATAAAGCAAGTGGACACCTAAGTAGCGCATTTAATTCGTCTTGTCCCGTAATGGCATGAGATAAGCCTATGCACTTTACACCTTTCCACCTCCTGTGTGCCACTGTGGCAGCCCCTTTGGACTATAAAAGGAGGCTCGCGACATACTGGAGAAGGATTCGGACCCTTGGGAGCTTGACATGCACCGTAGCTAGTTCAAGAACTCAAGAACACTCGAATATACACCAAAGCAGGACTAGGGTATTATGCATTCTCGTGGCCTGAATCTGGGTAAACGATCCTTGTACTGATTCTTAGACCCACTCTTTGCACAACCTCGTGCCCGCCAACCGTAGAAGGGATTCCAGTGATCCCATAGGCGTCGTTTTGTACCGACATCTTTGGCGCGCCAGGAAGGGGGCGCAGTTGTGAAAATCCGGTCTAGCAGTTAGTGTAGCAGTTCTTCATCGCCATGGCTCCCAAGAAGAATACGATCGCGGCGATTGGTTCTTCTGGAGCCGAACGGCCCGTGCCGGCGCAGGCTGGTGACGGGGTGGTTGCGGATGGAAACCGAGGCGCGACCCACGAACACCCGCGTCGTTCCAGCTGCTGAAGCCTGGCAAGCAGTGTCATTCGTGCACGAGAAGACGAGTCGCACGCCACCAAGTCCAAGGGTGGAGCCGGGCCCCCCCGCAGACGGCGCAACACCCTCCAAGAGTGGCGTCGTACCGCGTACGGGCGATGCGGCGACTTCCAAGACGCCCACGGCGCTCTCCGCGCAGGTCATGCGCGATGAGCAGCGTCACTACACTGAGGACCCCGGGCACTGCCGCCGAAAGAGCCCCGCGCATCAGTCGCAGGATGTAGAGGATCAACATGCTCGCCGAGGCGCTGGCGAAAATGTGTGCAGCTGCATGACCGTGACAGAGCTCCTTCTAACATGGTTAGAAGTCGCAGCGCGTCAGGTGCTACTTCTCGAGCTTGTATTGTATTCCCTCGAAGAGGAAAGGGAGATGCAGCATAGTAGCGTAAGTATTTCCCTTAGTTTTTGAGAACCAATGTATCAATCCAGTAGGATACCACGCGCGAGTCCCTCGCACCTGCACAAACAAATAAGAACTTCGCAGCCAACACGATAAGGGGTTGTCAATCCTTTACGGTCACTTACGAAAGTGAGATCTGATAGAGATGATAGTTTATATTTTTGGTATTTTTGTTTATAAGAACAGAAAGTAAAAGCGTCAAAAGGAAAGTAGATGTAGATTGATATGTTGACAATAGACCCGGGGGCCATAGTTTTCTCTAGTGGCTTCTCTCATGATAGCGATATTCTACGGCGGGTAAACAAATTACTGTCGAGCAATTGATAGAAAAGAGAATAATTATGAGACTATCTAGGCATGATCATTGTATATAGGCATCACGCCCGAGACAAGTGGACCAACTCCTGCCTGCATCTACTACTATTACTCCACACATTGACCGCTATCCAGCATGCATCTAGTGTATTGAGTTCATAAGAACAGAGTAACGCCTTAAGCAAGATGACATGATGTAGAGGGATAAACTCAAGCAATATGATGTAAACCCCATCTTTTTATCCTCGATGGCAACAATACAATACGTGCCTTGCTGCCCCTACTTTCACTGGGAAAGGACACCGCAAGATTAAACCCAAAGCCAAGCACTTCTCCCATTGCAAGAACTATTGATCTAGTAGGCCAAACCAAACGAATAATTCGAAGGGACTTGAAATGATATTATGAGCACACATAAAAAGTTCAGAGAAGAACAAAATAGTTCTCATAGATAATCTTGATCATAAACTCACAATTCATCGGATCTCGACAAACACACCGCAAAAAGAGATTACATCGAATAGATCTCCTCGAAGACCGAGGAGAACTTTGTATTGAGATCCTGAGAGAGAGAAGAAGCCATCTAGATACTAGCTATGGACCCAAAGGTCTGTGGTAAACTACTCAGAACTAATGGTGAGGGTGATGATGATGATGATGAAGAACTCCGTGATGGATCCCCCTCCGGTGGAGCTCCGGAACAGGCTCCAAGATGGGATCTCACGAGAAAAGAAGGTTGCGACGATGGAATTAGGGTTTTCTCTCTGTTGCTGATGGTTTCGGGGTGCTTAGACTTATATAGGAGGAAGGAGGACACCGGGGGAGTCACGGGGGCCCCACGAGGCAGGGAGCGCGCCCTGGGAAGGGGGGCGCGCCCCCCACCCTCGTGGGCAGCCCGTGGCTCTTCTGACGTGGTTCTCAAGTTCTCCGTGCATGATTTTCTCCAAAAATATCTCTCGCGAAGATTTCATTCCGTTTGGACTCCGTTTGATATTCTTTTTCTGCAAAACGCTGAAAGAGGCAAAAAACAGCAATCTGGACTGGGCCTTTGGGTTAGTAGGTTAGTCCCAAAAATGATATAAAAGTGTATGATAAAGCCCATTAAACATCCAAGACTTCATAAATAATAGAATGGAACAATCACAAATTATAGATACATTGGAGACGTATCAAGCATCCCCAAGCTTAATTCCTGCTCGTCCTCGAGTAGGTAAATGGTAAAGAAATAATTTTTGATGTGGAATGCTAACCAACATAGTTTTTCAATGTAATTCTCTTAATTGTGGCATGAATGTTCACATCTGAAAGATTCAAGATAAAAGTCTATATTGACATAAGAAATAATAATACTTCTAACATACTAACAAAGCAATCATGTCTTCTCAAAATACTAAGGCTAAAGAAAGTTATCCCTACAAAATCATATGGTCTGGCTATGCTCCCTCTTCATCACACAAAATATTCATATCATGCACAACCCCGATTTCAGCCAAGCACTTGTTTTCATACTCTATTATTTCAAACCTTTCAACTTTCACGCAATACAGGAGCGTGAGCCATGGACATAGCACTATGGGTGGAATAGAGGTGGTTGTGGAGAAGACAAAAAGGAGGGAGATAGTCTCACATCAACTAGGCGTATCAACGGGCTATGGAGATGCCCATCAATAGATATCAATGTGAGTGAGTAGGGATTGCCATGCAACGGATGCACTAGAGCTAAATATGTATGAAAGCTCAATAAAAGAAACTAGTGGGTGTGCATCCAACTTGCTTGCTCATGAAGACCTAGGGCATTTGAGGAAGCCCATCGTTGGAATATACAAGCCAAGTTCTATAACGAAAATTCCCACTAGTATATGAAAGTGACTAAACATGAGACTCTCTATCATGAAGAACATGGTGCTACTTTGAAGCACAAGTGTGGAAAAAGACAGTAGCAATTGTCCCTTCTCTCTTTTCTCTCATTTTTCTTTTGGAGGGGCTTTCTCTTTTTTTTGGCCCCTCCCTATTTTTTTGGGCCATCTCTTTTTTTATTGGCGTTTTCTCACATGGGACAATGCTCTAATAATGATGATCATCACACTTTTATTAATTTACAACACGATACTACAACAAGTATGACTCTACATGAATGCCTTCGGCGGTGTACCGGGATGTGCAATGAACCAAGAGTGACATATATGAAATATTATGCATGGTGGCTTTGCCACAACTACGATGTCAACTACATGATCATGCATGGCAATATGACAATATGATGCGTGTCATATGAACGGAACAGTGGAAAGTTGCATGGCAATATATCTCGGAATGGCTATGGAAATGCCATGATAGGTAGGTATGGTGGCTGTTTTGAGGAATAATATGGTGGCTATTCTGAGGAAGGATATATAGTGGGTGTATGGTACCGGTGAAAGTTGCGTGGTACAAGAGAGGCTAGCAATGGTGGAAGGGTGAGAGTGCGTATAATCCATGGACTCAACATTAGTCACAAAAAACTCATATACTTATTGCAAAAATCTACGATTCATCAAAACGAAGCAATCAACGCATGCTCCTAGGGGGGAGGTTGGTAGGAGTTAACCATCGCGCGCCCCCGACCTCCACACAAAGGTTGGCACTTTACAAATACCTCATGCTCTAACTTCATCACATAGCGGTTCACCATACGTGCATGCTACGGGAATCACTAACCTTAACACAAGTATTTCTCAATTTCATAATAACTCCACTAGAATGACTCTAATATCACTATCCTCATATCTCAAAACTCAAGCATCCAACATCTCATCATATTCAATGCACTTAGTGTGAAAGTTTTTACTACATTGACATTGGATGTCTATCATGTGAAGACTAATTTTTGTTAGCCTAAACACATTACCATGATGTTTTTATAGACTCTCAAATAGATATAAGTGAAGCATGAGATTTCAACGATTTCTACAAAATATAACCACCACCGTGCTCTAAAAGATGTAAGTGAAGCACTAGAGCAAAAACTATTCAACTCAAAAGATATAAGTGAAGCACAAAGAGTGTTCTAACAATTTCTAGGCCATATTTAACTCTCTCAAATAGGTGTGTCCAGCAAGGATTATTGTGAAAAACTAACAAGCAAAGACTCAAATTATAGAAGACGCTCCAAGTAAAACACATATCATGTGGTGAAATAAAAATATAGCTCCAAGTATAGTTACCGATGGATGAAGACGAAAGAGGGGATGCCTTCCCGGGGCACCCCCAAGCTTAGGATTTTGATTATCCTTGAATTTTACTTGGGGTGCCATGGGTATCCCCAAGCTTAGTACTTTGCTACTCTTTGTTCCATAGTCCATCAAAGCAATACTCAAAACTTGAAAACTCCACAACACAAAATTTAGACAAAAATTCTCGTGAGCTCTGTTAGTATAAAAAAACAAATCACTACTCAAAGGTACTGCAATAAATTCATTTTTTTATATTGGTGTTAAACCTACTGTATTCCAACTTCTCTATGGTTCATACTTGCCAATACTACTCATAGATGCATTGAAATAAGCAAACAACACACGAAAAACAGAATCTGTCAAAAACAGAACAGTCTGTAGTAATATGCAGGTTTCGCATACTTCTGTAACTCCAAAAAATTCAAACTAAATTGGTAAATGTGAGGTATTTGTCTATTAATCATCTGCAAAAAGAATCAACTAAATAGCACGCTCTAGTAAAATCCGACGACCCTTCTAGCGAGCACTAACGATTCTGTTTTTCACAGCAAGATCACATAAACTTCACACACATCTTCCCAAAGGTTCTACTTGGCACAAACACTAAACAAAACATGAAAACACATCTAAACAGAAGCTAGATGCAATATTTATTCCCTAACAACAACAAAAACAAAAAATAAAATACAATTGGGTTGCCTCCCAACAAGTGCTATCGTTTTACGCCCCTAGCTAGGCACAATACAAGATAGATCTAGGCATTGCCATCATTGATCTTCACCCTTTTAATGGTGTCAAGCTCGAATCCGGGAGGTTCTTAACAATTCCCTTCATATTCGGATCTTCAGATCTAAGGCATCCAACCGCTTATTGCAAAGGGTAATCAACATATTCATACGGTGGATATTTCCACTAACATTCTTAAGCGGTTCAAGAGACTTTTGTAATATCTTTGTTACTTCACATATTTTCTTAAAAACTTGAGTCTCTTCCTGGGTGGGAGGCTGCCCGAATAAATCTATCAAGACATTATAAGAATTAAGGGTATGATTCCCCAAGAAACTTCCTCCGGTAACGGTATCAAGAACAAGCCTGTTCCAAGGGGTTATGCCAATATAAAAATTGCGAAGATGCACGGAAGTGGAAAGCTTCCTATTGGATCTATTTTGAGCATTGCAAATTCTATATCAGGCATCTTTTAAGTTTTCTTCCTCCCTTTGTTTAAAGCCCAGGTCCTCACTCTCGGGAGTGTTGATAATGATAGGTGTGCTAGACATGATGACAAGCAAGCAAGCAACACACAAGCAAACAAGAAGCAAGCGAACGATAAACACACGACAGAAAAAGGGAAAATAAAACAACAAGGGTGAAGTGGGGAGAGGAAAACAAGAAGAAAATAAATGTAATGCGAAGGATAAGTGTTTGTGATAGGTACTTGGTATATGACTTTTGCGCAAGCCTCCCCGGCAACGGTGCCAGAAATTCTTCTTGCTACTTCTCGAGCTTGCGTTGTATTCCCTCGAAGAGGAAAGGGAGATGCAGCACAGTAGCATAAGTATTTCCCTCAGTTTTTGAGAACCAAGGTATCAATCCAGTAGGAGACCACGCGCGAGTCCCTCGCACCTGCACAAACAAATAAGAACTTCGCAGCCAACGCGATAAGGGGTTGTCAATCCCTTTACGGTCACTTAAGAAAGTGAGATCAGATAGAGATGATAGTTTATATTTTTGGTATTTTTGTTTATAAGAACAGAAAGTAAAAGCGTAAAAAGTAAAGTAGATGTAGATTGATATGTTGAGAATAGACCTGGGGGCCGTAGTGTTCTCTAGTGGCTTCTCTCATGATATCGATATTCTACCGCGGGTAAACAAATTACTGTCGAGCAATTGATAGAAAAGCGAATAATTATGAGACTATCTAGGCATGATCATTGTATATAGGCATCACGTCCGAGACAAGTAGACCGAAACGATTCTGCATCTACTACTATTACTCCACACATCGACCGCTATCCAGCATGCATCTAGTGTATTGAGTTCATAAGAACAGAGTAACGCCTTAAGCAAGATGACATGATGTAGAGGGATAAACTTAAGCAATATGATATAAACCCCATCTTTTTATCCTCGATGGTAACAATACAATACGTGCCTTGCTGCCCCTACTGTCACTGGGAAAGGACACCGCAAAATTGAACCCAAAGCCAAGCACTTCTCCCATTGCAAGAACTATAGATTTAGTAGGCCAAACCAAACCAATAATTCGAAGAGACTTGCAAGGATATTATGAGCACACATAAAAAGTTCAGAGAAGAACCAAATATTCTCATAGATGATCTTGATCATAAACTCACAATTCATCGGATCTCGACAAACACACCGCAAAAAGAGATTACATCGAATAGATCTCCTCGAAGACCAAGGAGAACTTTGTATTGAGATCCAGAGAGAGAGAAGAAGCCATCTAGATACTAGCTATGGACCCGAAGGTCTGTGGTAAACTACTCACAACTCATGGTGAGGGCGATGATGATGATGATGAAGAACAACTCCGTGATGGATCCCCCTCTGGTGGAGTTCCGGAACAGGCTCCAAGATGGGATCTCACGGGAACAGAAGGTTGCGGCGGTGGAATTAGGGTTTTCTCTCTGTTGCTGATGGTTTCGGGGTACGTAGACTTATATGGGAGGAAGGAGGACACCGGGGGAGTCACGGGGGCCCCACGAGGCAGGGGGCGCGCCCTGGGATGGGGGGCGCACCGCCCACCCTCGTGGGCAGCCCGTGGCTTTTCTGACGTGGTTCTCAAGTTCTTCGTGCGTGATTTTCTCCAAAAATATCTCTCGCGAAGGTTTCATTCCGTTTGGACTCCGTTTGATATTCTTTTTCTGCAAAACCCTGAAACAGGCAAAAAACAACAATCTGGACTGGGCCTTTGGGTTAGTAGGTTAGTCCCAAAAATGATATAAAAGTGTATGATAAAGCCCATTAAATATCCAAGACTTCATATGTAATAGCATGGAACAATCGAATATTATAGATACGTTGGAGACGTATCATCAGGGTCCACGCAGCTTTAACCGCCACCCATGCCGGCGGAGGCCTTAGCGTGCGCGCAGTTGCTCCTCGACTTCTCTCCCGCTGCGGAGAAGCTGGACGAGTGGAGAGCTACCATTCGGAGCCTCATCGCCATCGCCAACAAAGACGAGCCATGGCCGGCGGGGCCCTCGGGCCAACACTCTGTCGAGCCGCCGCACGCCAGTGGTGGAAGGGTCGGAGGCGCCACAGCACAGTGCATTCTCCTCCTCCTCTCCAACTACCACGAGCACCGGTCCGTCGGGACAACGCTTGTGATAACATATCCATAGCGTCGTCCAACCCACGGACCTACCACGATCAGCGCCAAGTTCTTCGGGAGCGTGCCCACGAGGACGCTCGAACTACCATCGAGCACCAGCGCGAGTCACGCCACCAGTCGGATAGGCGGGCAGGGCCCACTATGGACCACCCAGCACCGGGAGGCTCTGGAGGCTTACGTTACGAGGTAGGCTGTCCAGCCTTTACCCGCGAGCTGCGGCGTTTCCAATGGCCCACCTACCACACCTTCAAGCCTGACGTCGACGAGAAGTACAATGGCAAGACTCACCCGTCAGAGTTCCTCAGTGTCTACACCATCGCGATGCAGGCCGCCGGAGCACATGACAACAAGGTGCTTGCCAATTATTTCCCGTTGGAGCTTAAACAAAACGTCATGTCATGGTTGATGCACTTGCCAGTAGATTCTATTTCTTCCTGGTCAGATTTGTGCCATGAGTTTGTTGGCGCCTTTATGGGAGGCCACCAGGCTCATGGCCAAGCAAGAGATTTGCATGTCATCCCCCAGAAGGAAGGTGAAAGCCTGCATAAGTACATATAGATGTTCAGCTGAGTGCAGTACAACATCCTAGACGTTCATCCCACCGCCATCATTAGCGCGTTCCATCAGAATGTGCGCAACCACAAGATGCATGAGGAGATGGCGATGAATAAAGTCAAGGATGTTGCCGAACTCTACGTTCAGGCCGACACATGTGCTCGGGCTGAAGAGGGAAGGAAGTACCCCGGCGAAGACGCCGGTGTGGAAACCAGTTCCTCGGACGGAGACGCCGTCGCCCCGATGAATAAGAGCTGACGCCACAACAGGAAATGCAAGGGCAAGGCCGTGCTTGCCGTCAAGGGATCCGACGACGCCGGCACCACCAAGAAAACCAAGGCAGACGACCCCGGCAAGGAAATCGCCGGGTGTGTCGCCTGCCGGGCCTTGGCGGCCACCGACAAGCCTGGAAGCTCCGACAAGCCGTACTGGAAGATCCACCCCACCAAAGGCCATGACCTCCAAAACCGTCGACAAGTCGAGCAGCTCGCAGAGAAGCAAAAGGCTGAATATGAAAGGCGGGACAAGGAGAAGGGTCAGGATGGTGCTGAGGGATCCGACAAGAAACGTGGCGGCCAGCCTGGCCACCGCGGCAAAGATAACCAACAATAATGGCCCGCCCGTGGCCGTGACAAGAAGTGAGAAGATGATGATCGTGATGATGATGACGAGTCCGGCGAGCAAGAGTTCTAGAAAGCCACGGAGGCCATGTGATTCGACGGCGGTGCCTCCCTGCACACCTCTCACCGCCAACTCAAACAGTGGGCGCGTGATATCACAGCAGCGGAACCATCGTTCGATGCCCAGAAGCCGCTGAAGTGGTCCAGCACTCCTATCATATTTGACACCGAGGACCACCCTGATCGCACAACCGCGGTCGGGTGTTTGCCATTGTTGGTTTCACCAACAATACACAACCTCAAGGTGACGAAGATGCTAGTTGATGGCGGGGCTGGTCTGAACTTGATCTCGCCCGTCGTGATCAAAAGGCTGCAAATCCCTGATGGAGAACTCGAGGAGACGGGCACGTTTCAAGGGGTCAACCCAGGAAGGAGTCAGCCCAAGGGTAAAGTCAACCTGCCCATGACATTCGGGGGCGAACTAAAGTACATGACGGAGAGGATTGTTTTTTATGTTGCCGAGATCCCCTTGCCTTATAACGGGATCCTGGGCAGCCCGTCATTGGCCAAGTTCATGGAGGCATCACATTACGCCTACAACACGCTGAAGATTCCTGGGCCGATGTCCATCATCACCGTCCCCTCTGACAAGAAGGATGCGCTGATCTGCACTGATCAGCTTTACCGGGAGGCAGTTGCAGCAACTGCCGCCAAGGCACTTGCTGTGACACCCTGAGACCGGTGCGCCAGGTGTCAGCCAGTTATTCATCTTCGTTGCCATGTCACCTGCTTGTGTGTTGCATCTTGCCATGTCATCGTGTGTGTTGTATCAGCATGTTTTCAGAACTTGCATCCGTCCGGGTCCGCCCGTCCTCTCTGTTGCCCGTTCTGAGCTCAGACATACTCGCACGCGCCCGCGGCATCTCCGAATATTTATTTTATGAGTGGCCGTAAAATGTTCTCGGAATGGGATGAAACTTGGCGTGTGGTCTTATTATAGTGTAGAGAGGCCGCCTGCCAAATTTGATCGCCTTCGGAGCTCGTTTAATAGCCCAACTGTTAAATATTGCGGCACTAGTCGCCGGATAAAACGTCGGACGTTTTCGGTCTCCGAAAACCCTCGCGGGCCTCTCTCCTCTCCTCTCCTCTCATCTCACACCCCTCTACACAGCCCACTAGGCCCAGCCTACTCTTCCTCCGCTCCGGTGCCATTGGATCGTGATCCGATGGCTCCGTTTTGCCCCAAAACCCCCTAACCCTAGTCCTTTTGCTATATATACACCCCCTTTTCATTTTGGGCCTAACCCTAGCCTTTCCTAACCTCCTAGCCCCCCTCTGCCTCATAATTCGTGCGACCAGCCCCTCCACACAGCCAGCCGCCGCCTCCTCCTAGATTTCCGGCGCTGGCCAGCCCCGAACTGCCACTTGGCGCTCCCCTATAGGGCCAGCCGCCGTCCTGGCGCCCCTGGCCAACCCCCTTCCGCCATGTGGCAGCGGCCACGTCGCCAGCGCCCTCCTAGCGGCTCTCCAGCCGCACAGCCCACAGGGGCCCGACCGCAGCCCGCCTGGGATCCCCGATCTGGGCCGAACGGGCCCGAGTCCCCGTGCGCCGCTCCCTCCGCTCGAGCCTCGCACGCCTCCCCGCCGCCGCTCGCCGGCCCTTCGACCTTGCCGGCGACTGCCCGAGCCGCCCTGCGCCTCTGCCTCCTCGAGCCTCCACCGGTCGCTCCGCCTCCGCCCGTCGCCCCGTCCCCGCCAGCCGCTGGAGCTCCGCCGCCCCGGACTCCGAGCCAGCCATCGCGCCGGCGACCTTCTCCACCGCCGAACCCCGCCGGCCGAGCTCCTCCTCGCCGGATCATGGCCTCCCCGACCCACCTCCGGCCAGATCCGGGGCTGAGCCGCCCGGATCCACCATCCTCGGCCTCCTCCGCCGGCAAGAGCCTCGCCGGAGTTGCGGGCTCACCGGAGTTCCTCGCACCGGACATGTCCGTCCGGGCACGGACATGTCTAGCCGTCTCCTCTGCCTGTGTCTCTGCCCGTGGGCCTAGTCCGTCGGACGTGTCCGATCTGACACAGACATGTCCACTTCCTCGAGGTCTAATCTCCACTAAGTCCTTTTCTGCCTTAAAAATGTTGCATGTTTGCATGGCTGTAACTCTTTGTGTGTATGTGCAAATTGAATGAATGATATTCAAAATGATCGTGGTGATATCTCTTCGTTTTTTTCCATTGTGCCATGCTTGTTTGAGTTCATCTAGATGCCCTAATCTTCGTGGAAATAGTGCTACTTGTTTAAAACTGCTATTACTTGTAATTTTGTTAGCATGTTTGAGATGTGATAACTTTGTGCATTTTTATCCAAATGGAGCATATGATATGTCAAAATGTTCATTGTGAAGTGCTCTACATGATGGTTGCTGTAGCATTCATGTTAGGTGCCATCTTGCCATGTTAATCTCTGTTGCAAAAGTGCATTTGGTTGTTAAGTGCTGAAACTTGTTATGAGATGCTGATTTCACTTGCTCATTGCTATTGATGTGATTGTCTTCATGCCACATGTCTATATGTTTTAGAAGCACAATCATATGGTCTTTGCTGTGGTGCAATCTACTTTCCATGATATGCCTTGAGGTGACATAAACAAGCTTGTAAACATGCCATGTCGTTGTTGCTGTTTTATACTTAGTGAAAAAACTGCTAAGTCTGGAATCTGTTTAACCTGATGCCATGTTTGCTTGATGCCCTAGTCAAATCCATGCTTGTTTTGGAGTGGCCAATGATCATGTCTTGTTGTCCATGTTATTGTCTATCCATTCATGCCCTTACTTGCTCATATGACCTGCGGTAGCTTATTTATTTCTTGCTCCCAAGTTGCTATAAATTATACCTGTCAGGATTTTATCAGCATGTTCAATTTGGTGGAGCTTGTTGTTATTGATCCATGCCTCCTATGGAGATGCTCCAATGGAGTTGTTTGCTTTATGATATTTCTACTACATGCCCATGCTATTTATTTTCTTATTAGAGTTGATATGCTTGTTGTTTTGTGCCTCTGAAGGCAGCATCGTGATGATGTTTCTGCCTTCCCAAATTTTGACTAAGTCTGGATAATTTTATTGCAACTTGCCATGCTTGGTTAATTATGTTCCAGCAAGATTTTGGGTGTGTTCTAAGTTCATGCTTGTTAAGCATCATGTCTAGTTCACATCCATGCCTCTTGTTATCATGTTTGGGTGCTGTAGCTTATATATATCTTGCTCCAAAGCTGCTATGTGGCTGTTAACTTCAGCTTGTTGTTATATCTTGTTTCGTGTGTATGTGTCGATCCGTTGCTCCATTTTGAGTGTGCCCTATATGAAACTTGTGTGATTCTGCATGTAGAATCATAATATCATGTTGTTTTCATGTTTGGAGTGTGTTTGCTTGTTGTTTGGATCCATCTTGCACCATTGCCATGCTTGTCTTGTTTTGCTCATATCTTCTAGGCAGTAGCTCCGAATTAAATGAACTTTATATGAAACTTGACTAGAATTTCGTGTAGATCATCATGGTGCATGCTAACTTGATGTTTAACAACTTGAACATAAGATTTGTTCAGATCTGGACTAATTTCAAATTATGCATATGAGGACTTACCGGATTTGATATGTGTAGTTTCCGACCTCATTTAACTTGTTGTTTGGTGTTGTTCTTGTGTGCTTCATCCCTTGCCATGTAATACATCATATAGACTTGTCTTGCATCATACTTGGTTGAGCATCTTGTCATGTTCTTGTGCTGGGTGTTTACCTTGTTGTGTGCTTTCTTCTCGCTAGTTCTTTTCCGTTGCGATCGTGAGGATTCGTTCGTCTACACGTGGTTCATCTTCAAGGCTTCTTCTTCGTCTTCCTCACGGATCCGTTCTTCTTCCTTGCAGGATCTCAGACAAGATGACCATCACCTTGGATACCTTTACTATCATTGCCATGCTTAGTGTCTCGATGCTATCGTTATATGTCGCGCTACCCATCTTTATTGTCAGCCCCTCTCCTTGTTGCCATGAAACCTCTAACATTTGACACCTCCCCAGCAAACCATTGTTTGGCTATGTTACCCGCTTGCTCAGCCCCTCTTATAGCGTTGTTAGTTGCAGGTGAAGATGAAGATCGTTCCATGTTGGAACTTGTTGTTGGAATATCACAATATGTCTTATATATATTAACACACCTATATATTGGGCATGGGTGGAAGTCTTGGCCTTTTTCTCGGTGTTTTGTTCCACTCATGCCACCTTAGGAGCCGATAAACCGGCATTATGTTCCTTGATTTTGCGTTCCTTACACGGTTGGGTATATGGGGACCTCTTGACACTTAGTCTTTGAATAAAACTCATCCAGCAAGGCCCAACATTGGTTTTAATTTGCAACATACTAAAAACTTAATTAATTAATTAATTACATAGGGAGTTAGTGCTACCCGAGGATTCTTCTACATATAGGGGGGCCAGTGCTGATGGTGTTGGCCCCAAACGGGCGGACTGCAGGACCGCCTCGGGGAAACTCGAGGTATCTGGCTCCCGTAGGATGTCCCATCCGGTCGTGGCCTGAGACGAGATACGTGCAGCTACTATCAGGGTGTCGACACGCCGGGAGGTCTTGCTGGACTTGTTTTACCATTGTCGAAATGTCTTGTGCACCGGGATTTCGAGCCTGATCGGATTGTCCTTAAGATAAGGGGTGATAATATTATTATTACTTCTGCTGATCGTGAGTGCTTGTGATGGGCTAATTTGGGACACCCCTGCAGGGTTATGATCTTTCGAAAGCCGTGCCCGCGGTTATGTGGCAGATTGGAATTTGTTAATGTCCGATTGTAGACAACTTGACAGAGGATCCGAAGTAAAACACACAACTGTGTGAGTAACCGTGACTGTCTCTTTTCACTTTGAGAAGAGAACACGGTGGGGTTATGTTTGACTCGTAGGTAGTTCAGGATCTTTAGCGATCATTACTAGTTTGCGACCATTTGCCTAGATGCTCATCTTATTCTTGTACTCGTAAGTTAGCCACCATACATATTGCTTAGCCGCTGCTGCAACCTCACCACTTTACTTCTTCCTACCCATTAAGCTTTGCTAGTCTTGATACCCATGGTTATGGGATTTCTGAGTCCTCGTGGCTCACATATACCACAACAACAGTTGCAGGTGCAGGTTTCCGATGACTCGACGTGAGAGCGTTGTTCGTTGTGTTGGAGTTCTTCTTCTTCTTCTTCCTCTTCTTCTTCTTCTTCTTCTTCTTCTTCTTCTTCTTCTTCTTCTTCTTCTTCTTCTTCTTCTTCTTCTTCTTCTTCTTCTTCTTCTTCTTCTTCTTCTTCTTCTTCTTCAGTCTTGGGTTAGGTTCCGGGTCGGCAGCCTGGGATAGCAGATGGATGTCGTTGTGTTTTCATGTTTGTATCCGTAGTCGGATACCTTGTATTGATGTTGTTGTATTCATGTGACTTGTATGTATTGCTGTATCCCCCATGTATGTATGTAATGGTACGATGTAATGATATCCATCTTGCTAAGCGCCCGAAATGCAGTTGTGCCCCAATCACGTAAGTGTCACGTGATCGGGATAGAATCGCATCTTGGGCCTGACACTTGCTCATGCCACTGAAGCCATGGGAGGGAAGAAGACCGGTAGGACCTCTCGCACCCACTCCGGCAATCGCTCATCTTCGGAGTGCAGTGCTCCCGTCGAGAACGCGCCCGAGAGCTCCACCGGCAAGAGCAAGAAATCCAGAGCTGCTCCACCATAAACAAAGAATGTATCCATCAAGGAGGATGGCACGAGAGGGGCTTTCACATAAGCTCCGCCCTCAATAGCAAATAGGAAGACGCGCTCGTCACCTTCCTGCGGGCGAATGTCGACATGTTTGCATGGCAAGCATCCGACATCCCGGTGTTCCTAGGGAGGTGATTGAGCACAATCTTGCTATCTGCCCTCATGCGCGACCCTGTCAAGCAGAAGGTCAGTAAGAAAGCTCTAGAGCGGCAAGAGTTCATCAGAGAGGAAACCAGGAAGTTAGAGGCGGCAGGCTTAGTGAGAGGAGTGCTCCATCCAACGTGGCTGGCCAATCCGGTGGTGGTGCGCAAGGCAAATGGGAAGTGGAGACTATGTATTGATTACACAAACATCAATAAGGCTTGTTCAAAAGACCCTTTCCCGTTGCCGCACATCGACCAGATTGTAGACTCCACGGCCGGATGTGACTTGTTATCATTCCTCGACGCTTACTCAGGCTACCATCAAATCTTCATGACAAGAGAAGATGAAGAGAAGACAACATTCATCACCCCATGTGGTACGTATTGTTTCATACGGATGCCTTCCGGGATGAAGAGTACTAGCTCAACATTCACAAGAGCAGTCCAAATTGGTTTTGAGCTCAGCTACATAGAAATATGGAAGCCTATATGGATGATATAGTGGTCAAAACCAAGGACAGAGCAACGCTTGTACTAGATTTGGAAGAGACGTTCGTGAATCTGCGCAAGATCAACCTTAAGCTGAACCCTGAGAAGTGTGTCTTCGGTGTCCCGTCCGGAAAGCTTCTCGGCTTCTTGGTGTCACAACATGGAATTGAGGCGAATCCAGACAAGATCAAGGCCATCGAGCATATTGAAGCACCCAGGCGGATCAAGGATGTGCGTCGGCTTGCTGGCTGCGTTGCCGCCATGCGCGGATTCATCTCCAAATCTGCCGAGCGCGCCCTCCCCTTTTTCAAGATTTTTGAAAAAGGCGGGCCTAATGGAGTGGACCCCAGAAGCCGAAGCAGCACTACAAGATTTGAAGAAATACCTCTCCTCTAAGCCGATACTGATCACGCCTAAACCACAAGAGCCATTGCTGCTGTATCTAGCGGCAACGAATTAAGTGGTCAGTGCTACGCTAGTAGCCCAGAGGGAGGTCAATATGGAAGAGATAGCAATGACAGAACCTGATGCCACTGGGGCCGAAGCGACGCAACCAAATGGAGTGGTGCAGAAGAAGAAGATGATGCAGCACCCGGTTTACTTTTTCAGCTCCCTCTTGCAGGGGGCTAGGTCGAGGTACTCCGGCATGCAGAAATTGCTCTTCGTCCTCCTTATGGTCTCGAGGAAGCTGCGTCATTACTTCCAAGCACATGAAGTTACCGTCGTCACCCGCCTGCCGTTGTAGCGGATATTGCATAAGCCAGATGCGACTGGGAGGATTGTGGAATGAGCCTTGGAGCTGTCAAGCTTCGGTTTGAAGTTTGAAAGCACTTAGACGATTCAGAGTAGAGTCTTGGCAGAGTTCATTGCAGAATGGACATCATCGCCCGACAAAGAGATCCAGGAGACTACTCTCCCCGGTAAGCATACGAGTCGCAACTGGATTATGTACTTTGATGGGGCTTTCTCACTACAAGGCGCCGATGCTGGTGTGCTGCTCGTTGGACCCATCGGAGAGCACCTCAGGTATGTGGTCTAGATGCACTTCCCCAGGGAGATGTCGACGAACAAAACTGCTGAGTACAAGGGACTGCTTGCTGGTCTCAGGATTACGGCAGACCTTGGAATCAAGAAGCTCATCGTCAGAGGTGATTCAAAGCTTGTCATCAAGCAAGTGAACAAAGATTACTAGAGCCCGCTGATGGAAGCCTACATGGATGAAGTGAGGAAGCTGGAGGAACGTTTTGACGGTATACAAACAGAGCATGTTCCCTGAGCGGAGAACAACATCACCGACTACATGTCAAAACGCGCCGCCCTCAAACTGCCTATGGAACCAGGTACCTTTGTGCTTCGATTAAATCAGCCATCCGATGAACCATCAACCGAGCAGAACAAGCGAAGGAAATCAGGCCCCGACAAGTACTTTCTCGCCAAGCCCCCAGGGGTTGCCGGCAAAGATGTTGCTGGGGATGCTGAGCCTGCCGTGGGGCGACAGACTCCGGCAGGGCATCAAGCCCTGACCGTGGAGACAATCGCTCCCGTAGCAGAGGAAATGCCTTTGGTCCTTGCCATCGAGCCCCAGGCTCCGGCATGGGCACAACATACCGTCCAATTCCTCCAAACCGGGGAGCTTCCTGAGGAGCAGGAAGAAGCAGAGAAAGTAGCCCGTAGGTCCGCCATGTACCAGTTCGTCGACGACGTCTTGTACAGAAAAAGGCCTAACGGTGTGAAACTGAAGTGCATTCCCCGGGAGGAAGGGCTAGGGCTGTTGGCAGAGATACACGGAGGCATATGTGGCTCCCACATAGGGTCGAGGGCCCTTGCCGGCAAGGCATTTCGGCAAGGTTTCTTCTGGCCCACTGCCCTCCAGGATGCAACAACACTAGTAACCTAGTGTGAAGCGTGTTAGTTCCATTCAAAGAAGCTTCATCAACCAGCTCAAGCTCTCCAAACAATCCCTCTTTCCTAGCCATTCTCGATCTGGGGCTCGATATACTGGGCCCTTTTCCCCGTGCTGTAGGGGGCTTTGATTACTTGTACATTGCAATCGACAAGTTCACAAAGTGGCCAGAGGTGGAAGCAGTGAGAAAGGTGACAACGCAATCAGCCGTCAAGTTCTTCAAGGGCCTGGTCTGCCGAGTCGGGATTCCAAATAGAGTCATCACCGACAATGGCACGTAGTTCACAAGCCACTCCCTCATGCAGTATATTCAAGATATCGGCAGCAAGGTCTGTTTTGCTTCTGTTGTGCATCCTCGAAGCAACGGCCAGGCGGAGGGGGCAAATGCTGATGTACTGCGAGGCCTCCAGACAAGAACTTTCGACAGACTGCCCAAGTGCGGAAGGCGCTGGATTGATGAACTGCCGACGGTTCTTTGGTCAATTAGAACGACACCAAATCGAGCCACCGGCCAGACACCTTTCTCCCTCGTTTACGGGGTAGAAGCAGTTCTCCCCACGGAACTCACATATGGGTCACCCCGAGTGATCGCTTATGACGAGCTTGAGCAAGAGCAGCTGTGCCAAGATGACGCAACGCTCCTCGATGAAGAGCGTCTTCGGGCGGCTGTGTGAGCAGCGCGCTACCAGCAGGCATTGCGCCGCTATCATAGCCGCAAGGTTCATGCCCGAAGTTTTGAGGAAGGCGACCTTGTTCTTCGACACGTTCAGTCGACCAAGAATTCCAACAAGTTGACACCGAAGTGGGAAGGCCCTTATCGGGTAATACGAGTCACCAGGCCTGGCGCAGTCCGCCTGGAGACCAAAGATGGTATTCCAGTGAGTAACTCCTGGAACATCGAACATCTTCGCAAGTTTTACCCGTGAGGCGCGGTTGTCGGGCTTCCCGACAAGACACCCTTTTGTACAAGCCTTGCTGGCAAGGCATGTAACCCTTCGTACAAAGCCAGGCGCAGGCCCTGAGCATAAATAAATGAAGCGCTGGCTCCCTAAGTTTTAGCATGCATGCTAGGTTGAGTATCTTTCTCTATTGGGGTTGATAGTGCTTGACGGCGGCTAATCCCTAGCATAGAGGTCGAGTTTGCGTCTCTATATTTCCTTTCCGTCCCCTTGTTCGCAGGATGCGTGGGCATTTCTGCTGAGCCGTTTGGAAGAAAGAGAATGTGCCGACGCTCTGACCCCGGCAAAACTGAGGTTGCCGGGGGCTGCACGACCAAGGGTCAAGCCACGGCAAGACAAGGTTGTCGGGAGCTACAAAACCAGATAAGTCTTTCATCCCCCACTCCTTCCTTCCGTATGGAACTTGGACGTACGACGCTTCGTTCGCTCTTATGTCATCATGCTCCCTTTTTCCCTGTGTCCAACAAGCTTTATTTTGGACCGGAGCTCGGTAGTAGTGTGTTGGGAAGGGAGCAGACGAAGGGCCTAACCCTACCCTGCTCCTACTTCCGCCAAGGGCGCGAATACAGCTATGGAGCGGGGGAGGGATGGCACGGCTTGTTGCCGGGGCATGTTATTTATCTTAAGATAACAAGGATCCGTTCCTTGGTGTGGCTCCTGCCCGCGCACGAAGAAACCTAACAAACACCCTTCTCTTCATTAATACGTTGTAACCAAGTACAATTCGTACGGAATGCATACATGAGCGAGGGGGTTACAAGATTTAAATCTTACAAAGGCCCGTAGGCTTAAAAACTAAAAAGAGATAAGATGCACGTAATTCCTTTCTTGTCCCTCTCCTCAGGAAATGGTACAAGATGGTGAAGGGCAAAAGGAGCACCTAGGCGAAGCGCGAGCAGCAGAAAGCACCAAGAGATCATCCCGGTGGTCGTCCCGAAGGAGGCTGGCGATGATGGCGCCGGGAAAAGAGCCGAAAGATGGGGCAGAGGGCCGGCAATGCACGAGTTGATGCTCGCGTACTCCGACATGACGACTGTCGCCCACCTTCTTCATCTTCTCCAACCTATCAACGACAGCCACCCAAGGAGGCGACCCTGAGAAGTTCGAGGGGCTGGCGGTGCAGATGATGGCGCCGGCATCGCCCAGAGACATCGTATCTGCCGCCTAGTCGGACCCGTCATCCTCCCGCCCACTTCCCTCGTCGTCGCTGTTGCTGTCCTCCCCATCGCTCTCGCTAGGGGAGGACCCTTCGTCGTCAGTCGAGCTCTCCGCACAGCACCCTTGTCTGTGTCCCGAGCGCCCGAAGACCTTGATGGAGAGCAGATCACTCTTCGCTAACCTGAAGCAGAGGACGTGCCCCTTCGTCAAGCAGTGTGCGCGCGCGAAGGTCTTCCACCCCCGGCGGAGGAGAATCACATGAAGAGCGGGGAACTTGGTGTTCACCCACATGGCGCCATGGGAACACCCCAACATGTGAAGCATCAACCTCGGTGGCTGATCGACCTCTAACACCCTCGCGAACGCTTCGGGAAGATTGAGGCAACTGTGCGGCGGCTCGCGCAGTTGCAAGATGAATTCCAGCGCCGTGTTCGTGACATGGCCGCGTGGGGAGTCAGGAAGAGACGACGGAGGAGATGGAGACGGAGATGATAACGGCGCGGGTATCCCCCGACCTCGTCCGCCTCTGCCTCGACCGCCTCGACGACCACGACCCCGGCCGGCGCCTCTACCTCCCGTGTGATCCTCGTCCCGGGTATCTGGCTCTTCTTTGACCGTCGCCGCCCTTTGACGGGAGGACGACCTGGTCTCCTCCACAGAGGCACGGCCACGTCCACGCCCTCTCGGCATATCTTGGGGAGGAAAGGGATCGAACTGGAAGAGGATGAGTGGAGGGGAGAGGCACCGTCCCTCTACCCCCCCTCTTTATAGAAAGGCGACCGCCCGAAGCAACCACTCCAAACGCCGGAGGCACAAGAAAACAAGACCGACCCACTGCTCCAATCAGTGGCGCCCGGCCCCCCGCCCCAGCATTAAAGCTTGCACCATCTGCGTCCGCCGCCTGCCCTCCCCGATGCATGAGGGGCACGTGGCGAACAGATCGGGGTTTTAGGTGGCACGTGGTACGATCGTTTTTCGCACCCCATGATCGTGGGGCGACCCAAGTCCACCTAGTGAATGGGCCGCACCCCCGCAACTTCCTCTATTTTTTATGGGGGGGGGGGCAAACCGTCTCTTTACTATTTGAACCGCAAGGTGACGCCAGCATGCTGCGGTCATCCCACGCACGACCCCCACGTCAGTGTAGATCATGGGGAAGCGCAACCACCAGAGGAGTTACTACGGTAAAAAGAATCCAACCCTACTGCCCGTGCACCATTCTAGGCCTAGCCCAATGTCACACCCTGATTTTCATGCCACAAAACTTAAGCTAATAATCATGCTAAAATGTGGTTTAGCAAAAACTTTTGAGTGTTTTTGACCTTGCTTGATTGGTTTTCTGTTTGCTGTTTGCAAGTGCTCTAAAATAAAATAAATCATCCAACTCTTATACTTCATCTCCTTGATCCAAAACCTTTTCCCAATGATCATGCCATGTGTATAGAATAGTATAGTATTTTATTATAAAAATAATTTGGCCAAATAGTATTTTCTATAATTAGTTTTCCAAAAACCCCTAAATTGAGGTTTGTACTGCAAGTACTTAATTAAGGGTGTGAAAAATCTTTCAAAAAGTATATTTGAATCCTATTAGGCCTAGGACTCCCACAAACCACAAAAGTATAATTTAAAAAGTTATTTTCCTATTTTATTTAAAGGCTTTTTCTGTAGGCCAGAAATGGTCTTTAATAGGTTAAAATTATTTAGCTATTTCAAAAATATTTTTTCAAAATTCAGGGAAGCTCACAGGACATATATTGTCCATATATAAGAGTTTCAGCACATGGTCATGTTCCAAATATTGGACAAATCCTTCAAAAACCCTTTTGAATATTTCAAGCTTTTGAAATATTTACAAAAGAAATACTCCCTCCATCCCAAAATAAGTGACTCAACTTTGTACTAAAGTTAGTACAAAGTTGAGTCATTTTTAAGTCACTTATTTTGGGACGGAGGGAGTATTCACTAAAAATTCCAGGAAAATTTTATCATGTCAGATATGACATATCTGATGATATTACAAAGCCTCATGCCTTGAAGATCAAGAAAACATCATGAAATCCCCTCAAAACCATTTCTGTCCCTTTTGAAGTTTGAGCAACTTTACATTGCCAAACACGTCCAAATGCTCTCAAACTTGGTGCACATGCTGAAATGATGTAAATATGCATCTATGCCAAATGGCACAAGGTTTGGAGAAGGATAACTTGACCAAAGTGCCCCAAAACCCTTTCTGACCAGATCCAAATTTGAACAAATCTACATTGCCAACTTTTTACTTGTGACCTCAACTTTTGTGGACATGCTCACAACCCCAAATGATGACACTACACCAAGTGTGGCATCAAGGAGGGATGAATTGCATGACTAAATCTTGGGAAGTCCATTTCTGTTGATTTCTAGGGTTCACCAAAGTTACATTGGTAACTTTCTTCAAATGGGCTCAAACTTGGTGGAGCACCCTATTTCTATATGCCATTTGATCCTGTTAAGTCTCATGTCATTTGGACTTCATCTACTTTCCCAAATTTACATCAAACACCTTCCACCATTTTACCAAAACCACTGTTTTGACCCCTTTCACTATTCCCCTTTACATCTAATTTTTACCAAAGATGAACCTGATCACCTTCTACCTCCAGCAACTCCCCCATGCCCTCAGCTCAATCATTGGAGGGGGTAAAACCCCCATATACCTCTATGTTTTTACCATGGCAGTACTTCCCTCTCCTCCTCCTCTTACTATTACACTTGACTTACACCCTAAGCTACCAGAGGGCATCTCCAGACCAGCCAGAAGCCAATGGACAAGGTGGCCACGTCCAGAGCGCGTGGGGACATGCCCATGCCAGCCATACGGGCGCTCTGGAGCGCGCTACAGTGTGCTCCCGCACTGTAGCCGCGTCCTGCCCGAGGCACCCGACAGCCTTGTGCGTCAGGATGGTGTCTCCCGAGGTGGCCTCGACATCCGGGACACGCCTCGCTGTCGGGCCCCTCCTCCCTTGCCCTCCTTATCCCTCCGTGAGCTCGCCCGAGCGCGTCCATGGACGTTGCTCACGGTGCACCGCAGCCCCTCTACTAAGAGGCCCTCCCGAGCTGTCCTGTTGCCTCTTTCCGCTTTCCCTCTCTCACGTGAACCTCCCGGACAAGCCCCCTCTTCCCCTAGTGCTCTTTCCCTCTCTCCATGCCCCCCATGGTCGCCGTCGGCCTCCTCCCGGCTCCGGCAAACCAGGGCCCCTCCCCCTCTCCTTTGACCTACAGAAGAACCGCCTAAGGGCTACGGAGCACCCCCCGCTCCTCCCCGCCTCTTTCCGTGCCTCCTAGTGCCGGTGCCACCACTGCCCGACAAGGCCGTCCGCCATGGCTGGTGCAGGAGGCGCTCCGGTCCTCCCCTGCCGTCCCCAAGGGTCCTCCCTGAAGCGCCGCTCCAGGGCGACCCCTCCGGTGGCCGGACCTTCGCCGAGGGTGGCCTGTGCCGTCGGGGGCAAGCGCCGGCTGCCGCACAGCCGGGGGACTCGTCCCCTCTGTCATGGGCGCGGGAGGAGGGAGACGACCCTGCGGGTGCTCCCCGCAAGTCAGCGACCCAATGGGAGGCCCCACCCGTTTAAGTGGAGACGGCTCCGGCTTTGACCGCCTCCCCCGCGCGAAGACGCACTTCTTGGAAGCCGCCTTCGACGTGGCCCCTTCGCGCGTGCGGCTGAGCCGCTGGGCCGGCCCAATGGCGCCCGGCCACGAAGTCTCGCGCAGTGCGCGCTGCTGCCGCCCCAGATCCAGCCCATTTTTGGTAAATCCTTTTCTTTTCTTTTCTGTAAGACTTGTAAAATCCATAAACAATTAATTTGAACTCGAAATTTGGTGATTCAAATTTCCAGTGACTCCGTTGCATACCCCGTTGATACTTGCATTGTACATAACTCTATTATGTTTAGAGTTGTGTTGGGTGGTTGAAGATATATGCTATAGTAGTTGGCTACGAAAAATGGGTCAGGGTTATGCATGGAAAGAAACAAGTGTGGTCTGACATACTTGCAAATAACCCAGTGGGTGCCACTAATGCCCATGGGAGATGATAAGGAACTAGGGCACTACTTGGTGGAGAAGTAGTGTACCAAGTCTTGATGAAAGTGTTGTTTACAGAGACGGATTAGATTTAAGATTTGTCGACCGTCCCAACCAAACATGTGCAACCACTCTACCCTTATATGGGAAAGGGCATTATCGATTACCTAGGCCGATACTAGCATGGTGCCCGCATTGCTAGTGACGGGGGTGACACGAGGTCACTCTCGGGACGGGGTCGTGCTTGGATAGGCGGCCATGACTGTTTTTACAGGGCACCAGACACACCGTTGGTACCCCGTGCTTGTGGTACGTGATGAATATGGGAGCGAGGCTCCAATATTTTAAGACGTGAAATGTTTGGCACGGGGCTGTTACCAATCGAGTGGACTCTGTGTTAGTGTCGTCTAGGGAAAGATAGTGATCGGGTGCTTACCCCGGGTATTTGAGGTACCGCGGGTCGTGGATGACACGAAGGATTCCTGGATCTTGTGGGTAAAGTGTGCAACCTCTACAGAGTGTCAAACTATTCGAATAGCCGTGTCCACAGTCAAGGAAAGTTGGGTGGTGCTGCTTAGACTATGTCCTTAAGTTTCTGGAAAACAACACGGTTTGGGTAAATCTGTTGACGTGATTCATGGGAAAGTCACGATGAGATTGAGCAAGAGTTGTTCTTAACTCTTTCTTGATGTTGATGTCTGTAACCTCCTAATACTTGTTGCAGCCGCATTCATATCCTTGATAAATGTTGATCATACTTGCACGAGAAAATTTAGCTTTCCGCAAAACTGCCAATTTAGCAGTAGAGCCTTGCATAATTATTCTGTCATCACACTTGGGTTGCTTGCGAGTACATTCAAAGTACTCATTGGCTTGCCACTGGTTATTTTATTGGCCAGGCATGAAAGAACAGGATATGATGAGGATTTCTTGGTGACGAACATGCGAGCTAGGATGGTTCCCTGTCAGAATGCCTGTAGGGTTAAGGCAGATGGCATGGGTCCAAGTTGTTATTGAGGATTTCCGCTGCAATGATATACTCAAGACTTGACCATAAAGGTCACAATTTGTGTAACACGGTATGTATGGATGTAAGACTCTTGTTATTCAGCTTCTGTGTGTTCAGTGAGCATTGATCTCTGGGATCACTGTACACATGCATTCGGTGATCTCGACTTATGAGTCGGGGGTCCCCATAGAGCTGGTATCAGAGCCATCCTGACTGTAGGAAGCCTTAGTTAGCATGGCCGTTAGTTAGGGTAAAATTATTTCTAAAACTATTGCTAGTTTTCAAAACTATCTATACTTCTCCTCGCTTCTCAGTTTTTTGAAAACTAAGGTGTACTTTCCTTATTGATCTCTTCCCCTTCAAAACTTTTGGTCGCTAGAACCCCTATGCCCCTGACCACGAGATTCCTTGTAATCCTCGTGGGTAGCCTAGAAGGAGTACACCTTGCCAAACACTCACCCACCTCTTCCGAACACAAGATTGGCGACACCATAACAAGACGGTGCCAACAGAACATACATCCTCGAGGAATGAGGACATGAAGACCTAGAAGATGGTGGCACCCTTGACACTGCCCCAAGATGGTGCAACCTTAGCCTACGATGACTAGGTCACATGATATGCAAGATCATGATATACATCGCTAATGGAGTAATCTTGTCACTACCGGTGTTGTATCGGCAACCACCGGTGGAAGAGAACCTCGCCATTTGGTCCGCCTCACTAGAGTGAGCAGGAAAACGGTTCTCTTCGTCCCCCGCTCTTGGTGTTGATGTTGTCATCAACATAACCGACATGTTGGACCTCTATTATGCCTTGTTATTATCATTGCATAAGGATTACCTACCCAGTACCGTCGACGCCTTAGAAGACAAAAGGGATCGTTATGATTAAGAAGACAAGAGGAGACCAAGTCAACGCCGGCTACGAGGAGACACCTTCCCCACATCACCTCATCAGGCGAGAAGTTGTTGAAGATTCTTCAAGCTCAACCCGGATCGTTCATCATACAACTACAAGGGACATAGCAACACCCGAGGAAAGCTCAGAAGACTGCACGAGGCACAAGGCACGACTACTAGTCCGAGAACCCCTAGGGTAGGATGACTCGTGTACCCCCTATGCGCAGTCGAGCCCGTATGATGGTTTGAATAGAACCATGATTGTGTGTTGCTTGTTTTTATTGTTTGTGTTTTGATATAAGTCGCACTGTTGCCCTAGGCAACAAGTACACGACTATATCACATTCCTAGCCTTGTTTCTTTTGTTTCGCCCTTTTTGCACCTGTTTGTTCACACTTGCACTATAGAACCCCCTTTAGGCATTCCCCTTCTCTATGCTACTTTTTCCCTCTCTTCTCTCTCCTCAACTGAAGACCAACAAGACAAGATACACCAAGGATTCTACTTCGGCAACCAACTGGCACAGAAGACTTTTGCTGCAGCCTCCTCGAGCAAGTGCAACCCCGTGGAGTTATGGTTTCCCCTCAAGATTAGAAACCCATCCCCAGACCCTTCGAGACTTCATAGATACCCCAGAACAAATCCTTAACCATGCGCTTAACCCATAGAATTACAAGAGAACCAGCTAAGTCTCTATAACCTTGCACAACACTGGGTTTGTAATGGAACTAGTGGACATAGTGAACGAGCACATTGTCATCCTAATATAGCACAAGAACTAACGATGCCATAGGGAATACCAAATTGAGGATATAGGAATAGAGGACAGATGACTTAGTGACTTTATATCAGTGACTTCGAGGAATTATCTGAGACCTTGATGGATTGTGAGGTTTTCATGTTGGTGGGATCATGATTAATAGAGTATGCGTAACTTTCATCACGCTGGAGTAACTTGGATTTGCAGGGCAATTGTGATCGCAAATTGAAATTCTTGGAGGTATAAGGATTTGACCTAGCCAGGGGATATTGATAGAAGATAGTTGACATTTTGAGAATGACTTGGGGGAAATGTAGGAATTCTCATTTGGCATGAGATTTGTATTTATGTAGGTGATTCTGGTCGGGTATAGATGCTAAATATGTCTACATGGTCTGCAGTAAAATGGATTTAGACCGTTGATCTTGATCATGATACCATGTTTCTCGGTGAATGGCAAACTAGGAGATTGGATTACTTGTCGGAATTGATTTAGGGATCTATATAAGCATGACCTTAGAGTTTACTTGACCATGATGGTGGGAATTTGGTGGACTTACTATAGTAATGGATAGCCCTTCCAAGTATTTGGGTATTATAGGGACTTTAGATCATGTGGAACACCATAAACATTGGATTTGTAGGATTAATAGTGGGCTATTGGAGTTTAGTCATGGGAACGAAACAAGATCTTGGAGTGGCATATGACGCATTTCCTTAGAATAGAGATGCATTATCTTGGACCTTGCAAGAATAGGCTGAGCACTTGGATTGTGGTGTTTAATTCAAGCTTAGCAGCTTGTATGCTCCATGGATTCTTAGGGGTAGCCATACATATGATTTTGGGGATCGTAGACATGTATAATTTTGTTAGCCCTCCTCTTGGGAGTCATGAGGATATGTATGGCATGAGTGGTGATTGGAGTTGACCTATGCGAGATGATGCTTTCGGTGGTATGTAGTGATTTGTTTAGAGGACTAGATAGCACTACTGGCATCTCAAGAACTATGCTTAAGGATAAGATAATAAACGTTCACTCGCACACTAGAATCCTGAAACCCTTGAGCCTCACCAAGCCACAACATGGTCGGATCATGACCACGGGCCTTGGCTCTAAGTCAAGAAGACCTCTGCCAATACTCAACGGAGACCACCACCAATACCCCAGCCTACCTCACGTACCCCATAGACTTCATGGAGTACTTGGACAAGTTAGATGTCATCTTTATTTGGCAACATACTTGGCTACCCGAAGGCAGAAGAAGAGTCGTTCAGCTGGTCAGAAGACATTTGAAGACCGCCATGTCAAGAAGAAAGAATTACACCAACCACCGTCATCAAGAATAAACTTCCAAGTCAAAAACGAGGCATATCTGCAAACCACTCCTCTCGAAGGAACCAAGCATTTCCATGTCGAAGGGACGCTCACACCAAGATTTATCGACCTTCTTCAAGACCACTGCAAGACGAATAGTAGACGGCTACCAGCTAGATTTACCACCTGAGTTACCCACCATGCACCAAATTTTCCATGAGTCACAACTCTGGAAATACTTTTAACTTCCTAACTAGCCCGGTCCCTGCGAGAACATCGATCACCGAGCCATTAACATCCAGCCCAACCTAACCAATGCAAGAGACCCCTCAGCAACCTGCATCAAAAAGGGCAACATGCAAGAAGCCACACCACCAAGTACTTGAAGGTTCCATGGAGCACCACTCGGAAGCCGAACCAACAAGAAGAAGTGAAGACTACCCCATATCCAAGTCTCCGTATTCCTTTCTACGTCTAGTCTGGGAATCTCGGGGACGAGATTCTTGTAAGGGGGGGTAGGTCTGTCACACCCTGATTTTCATGCCACACCACTTAAGCTAATAATCATGCTAAAATGTGGTTTGGCAAAAACTTATGAGTATTTTTGACCTTGCTTGATTGGTTTTCTTTTTGCTGTTTGCAAGTGCTCTAAAATAAAATAAATCATCCAACTCTTATACTTCATCTCCTTGATCCAAAACATTTTCCCAATGATCACGCCATGTGTATAGAACAGTATAGTATTTTCTTATAAAAATAATTTGGCCAAATAGTATTTTCTATAATTAGTTTTCCAAAAACCCCTAAATTGAGGTTTGTACTGCAAGTACTTAATTAAGGGTGTGAAAAATCTTTCACAAAGTATATTTGAATCCTATTAGGTATAAGACTCCCATAAACCACAAAAGTATAATTTTAAAAGTTATTTTGCTATTTTATTTAAAGGCTTTTTCTTTAGGCCAGAAATAGTCTTTAATAGGTTAAAATTATTTAGCTGTTTCAAAAATGTTTTTTCAAAATTCAGGGAAGCTCACAGGACATATATTGTCCATATATAAGAGTTTCAGCACATGGTCATGTTTAAAATATTGGACAAATCCTTCAAAAACCCTATTGAAAATTTCAAGCTTTTGAAATATTTACAAAAGTAATATTCTCTCAAAATTCCAGGAAAATTCTATCATGTCAAATATGACATATCTGATGATATTACAAAGCCTCATGCCTTGAAGATCAAGAAAACATCATCAAATCCCCTCAAAACCATTTCTGTCCCGTTTGAAGTTTGAGCAACTTTACATTGCCAAACTCGTCCAAATGCTCTCAAACTTTGTGCACATTCTCAAATGATGTAAATATGCATCTATGCCAAATGGCACAAGTTATGGAGAAGGATAACTTGACCAAAGTGCCCCAAAACGTTTTCTGACCAGATCCAAATTTGAACAAGTCTACATTGCCAACTTTTTACTTGTGACCTCAACTTTTCTGGACATGCTCATAACCCCAAATGATGACAATACACCAATCGGTGCATCAAGGAGGGATGAATTGCATGACTAAATCTTGGGAAGTCCATTTCTGTTGATTTCTAGGGTTCACCAAAGTTACATTGGCAACTTTCTTCAAATGGGCTCAAACTTGGTGGAACACCCTATTTCTATATGCCATTTGATCCTGTTAAGTCTCATGTCATTTGGACTTCATCTACTTTCGCAAATTTACATCAAACACCTTCTGCCATTTTACCAAAACCATTGTGTTGACCCCTTTCACTATTCCCCTTTACCTCTAATTTTTACCACATATGAACCTGATCACCTTCTACCTCCAGCAACTCCCCCATGCCCTCAGCTCAATCATTTGTGGGGGGTAAAACCCCCATATACCTCTCTGTTTTTACCATAGCAGTACTTCCCTCTTCTCCTCCTCTTACTATTACACTTGACTTACACCCTAAGCTACCAGAGGGCATCTCCAGACCAGCCAGAAGCCAATGGAAAAGGTGGCCACGTCCAGAGCGCGTGGGGACATGGCCATGCCGGCCATACGGGTGCTCTGGAGCGCGCTACAGTGTGCTCCCGCACTGTAGCCGCGTCCAGCCCGAGGCACCCGACAGCCTTGTGCGTCAGGATGGTGTCTCCCGAGGTGGCCTCGACATCCGGGACACTCCTCGCTGTCGGGCCCCTCCTCCCTTGCCCTCCTTATCCCTCCGTGAGCTCGCCCGAGCGCGTCCATGGACGTTGCTCACGGTGCACCGCGGCCCCTCTACTTAGAGGCCCTCCCGAGCTCTCCTGTTGCCTCTTTCCGCTTTCCCTCTCTCACGTGAACCTCCCGGACAAGCCCCCTCTTCCCCTAGTACTCTTTCCCCCTCTCCATGGCCACCATGGTCGCCGTCGGCCTCCTCCTGGCTCCGGCGAACCAGGGCCCCTCCCCCTCTCCTTCGACCTCCAGAAGAACCGCCTAAGGGCTACGGAACACCCCCGCTCCTCTCCGCCTCTTTCCGTGCCTCCTAGTGCTGGTGCCACCACTACCCGACGAGGCCGTCCGCCACGGCTGGTGCAGGAGGCGCTCCGGTCCTCCCCTGCTGTCCCCAAGGGTCCTCCCTGAAGCGCCGCTCCAGGGGGACCCCTCCGGTGGCCGGACCTTCGCCGAGGGTGGCCTGTGCCGTCGGGGGCAAGCGCCGGCTGCCGCACAGCTGGGGGACTCGATCCCCTCTGTCACGGGCGCGGGAGGCGGGAGACGACCCTGTGGGTGCTCCCCACAAGCCAGCGACCCAGCGGCAGGCCCCACCCGTTTAAGTGGAGACGGCTCCGGCTTTGACTGCCTCACCCGCGCGAAGACGCACTTCCTGGAAGCCGCCTTCGACGTGGCCCCTTCACGCGTGCTACTGAGCCACTGGGCTGGACCAATGGCGCCCGACCACTAAGTCTCGCGCAGTGCGCGCTGCTGCCGCCCCAGATCCAGCCCATTTTTGGTAAATCCTTTTCTTTTCTTTTCTTTTCTGTAAACTAGTAAAATCCATAAACAATTAATTTGAACTCCAAATTTGGTGATTCATATTTCCAGTGACTCCATAAATCATGATGTATCACATGGTGCTATTTGCACATTTTTCCAAAAACATTTTCCTCACAGATATTTATCAAAATGCTATTTATCCATTCCTGTGATGAACTTTAGAAAATCACAGAGAGCTCAAAATTGATCCAAATGCAATGATTCAAATTCCTAGGTACTTATATGCTCATAACTTAGTTTTTGAACATTTTTCCAAATACCTTCTGTAGCACATCAAATATTGGTCTATTTATCCATGTATAGCCAACTTTGCAAAATCATAGGAAATTCTTTTGAACTCCAAATCAAGTGAAACCAACTCCTAGTTGCTTCTAGAATCATTCCTTGTTAAATGGGTGGATTTGCCCATTTTTCCAAATAATTCTTCTGTACACTTCTTACAGGTCCATTAAACCACTTGATTCCATCATATTGAAATGTTCCAAACTATCCATTGATCCAATGCCTATGAAACGACCTTGGTAATTTTTCATATGACCAGAGGTATCCTAGAAAAGTCCAACTCCTATTTTTAGAGCACTTTTATTTTTGCCTTGTTGTGTTGCTTATTATGATTGTTTCCGTCGTTAGTTGACGAAATAGACGGAGTACTTGGAGATGGACCAGAAGGTTTGAAGACTCTGAAGGACAAGGCAAGCAGCCCTTTTACCATGTTGAACCCTTTTATGTCATAAAAGCATTTTTATCGTTTCATCGAGTGCATGATATATCTTGAGCGGCAACCTTGCTAGGCTTGCCTCCGTTGCATACCCCATTGATACTTGCATTGTACATAACTCTATTATGTTTAGAGTTGTGTTGGGTGGTTGAAGATATATGCTATAGTAGTTGGCTACGCAAAATGGGTCAGGGTTATGCATGGAAAGAAACAAGTGTGGTCTCACATACTTGCAAATAACCCAGTGGGTGCCACTAATGCCCCTGGGAGATGATGAGGAACTAGGGCACTACTTGGTGGAGAAGTAGTGTACCGAGTCTTGATGAAAGTGTTGTTTACAGAGACGGATTAGATTTAAGATTTGTCGACCGTCCCAACCAAACATGTGCAACCACTCTACCCTTATATGGGAAAGGGCATTATCGATTACCTAGGCCGATACTAGCATGGTGCCCGCATTGCTAGTGACGGGGGTGACACGAGGTCACTCTCGGGACGGGGTCGTGCTTGGATAGGCGGCCATGACTGTTTTTACAGGGCACCGGACACACCGTTGGTACCCCGTGCTTGTGGTATGTGATGAATATGGGAGCGAGGCTCCAATATTTTCAGACATGAAATGTTTGGCACGGGGCTGTTACCAATCGAGTGGACTCTGTGTTAGTGTCGTCTAGGGAAAGATAGTGATCGGGTGCTTACCCCGGGTATTTGAGGTACCGCGGGTCGTGGATGACACGAAGGCTTCCCGGATCTTGTGGGTAAAGTGTGCAACCTCTGCAGAGTGTCAAACTATTCGAATAGCCGTGTCCACAGTCAAGAAAAGTTGGGTGGTGCTGCTTAGACTATGTCCTTAAGTTTCTGGAAAACAACACGGTTTGGGTAAATCTGTTGACGTGATTCATGGGAAAGTCACGATGAGATTGAGCAAGAGTTGTTCTTAACTCTTTCTCGATGTTGATGTCTGTAACCTCCTAATACTTGTTGCAGCCGCATTCATATCCTTGATAAATGTTGATCATACTTGCACGAGAAAATTTAGCTTTCCGCAAAACTGCCAATTTAGTAGTAGAGCCTTGCATAATTATTCTGTCATCACACTTGGGTTGCTTGCGAGTACATTCAAAGTACTCATTGGCTTGCCACTGGTTATTTTATTGGCCAGGCATGAAAGAACAGGATATGATGAGGATTTCTTGGTGACGAACATGCGAGCTAGGATGGTTCCCTGTCAGAATGCCTATAGGGTTAAGGCAGATGGCATGGGTCCAAGTTGTTATTGAGGATTTCCGCTGCAATGATATACTCAAGACTTGACCATAAAGGTCACAATTTGTGTAACACGGTATGTATGGATGTAAGACTCTTGTTATTCAGCTTCTGTGTGTTCAATGAGCATTGATCTCTGGGATCACTGTACACGTGCATTCCGTGATCTCGACTTATGAGTCGGGGTCCCCACACCCAACAACGCGTTGCGCTTATGAATGGCCCAGGCCCGGGGGCTCCTGTCGGTGTACAAAAGTAGGGGCACTCTTTTATACCCCTTACCTGTGCACGGGCAGTCAGAAGCCACGCCTGTGACCACACATAACAAAGCAGAGGAGGGAAGCCAGAGACACAAAGTTACCAGAGCAACACCAAGACGGTGGCACAAGAAGACCAAGCAAGAAGACAGGCTCTCCCCCGACAAGGACACTTGCCGGGGCGGCCTGCACGCCCTCGGCAAGAGCCTTTGCCGGGGCGATTCACCCAAACGCCTCAGTCGCAGCCACCCTTGAGCCTAGGAACTCCAACGTCATCAACACCATTGGAACCAAGGCTCGGGAAGCGCCCACGTGATGGCGTGCAGATCTTTGTGGAGACAAAGGTCTATGGCTCACGAGATGAGAACCCGACGACAAGGTAATGGCAAGGCTCCTTGCCGAGGATGCCCACGAAGCCCCGACTAGACTCCTCGCCAAAGACACCCGAAAGCTCCAGCGAGCCTCTTGCCGGGGAAGCTCACGGAGGCCCCGGCAAGACCCTTGCCGGGAACAAACGCAGGACCGCGGCAAGCCCTTGCCGCCCCATCATCGGCCCAGCTCAGCGGTCGACCCATTAGCCCAGGCAGGTACCCACGTGGCGGTACGTGGTTCCTGGTCCAACTAGTCAAGCACCTGCGTGGTGGCATGCAGATCTTCGTGAAGATCCTACCACCACGCCACCTCAGCTGCCTGCTCCGCTGGCCTGGACGCGCGTCGCAACCAGACGGGATGGGCCTCGTTTCCATCCCCGATAAAGCAAGTGGACACCTAAGTAGTGCATTCAATGCGTCTTGTCCCGTAATGGCATGAGATAAGCTTACGCACTGTACACCTTTGCACCTCCTGTGTGCCACTTTGGCAGCCCCTTTGGACTATTAAAGGAGGCCCGCGGCATACTGGAGAAGGATTTGGACCCTTGGGAGCTAGACATGCACCTTAGCTAGTTCAAGAACTCAAGAACACTCGAATATACACCAAAGCAGGACTAGGGTATTACGCATTCTCGCGGCCCTAACCTAGGTAAACGATCCTTGTACTGACTCTTAGACCCGCTCTTTGCACAACCTCGCGCCCGCCAACCATAGAAGGGATTCCAGTGATCCCATAGGTGTCGTTTCGTACCGACACTTCCCATAGGTTTTTTAATAGGGGAATTTGCTAAGTGCGAATTTAAAGAACAAACATCTAGTTCACTGAAACCTAGCACATCACATAAAGTTCTTGGAATAGTGGAAACACTTGCACCAAATCACATAAAGCATATCACTCATAATCTTTAATCTTGATTTTAATAGTAGGTTACCGTTCATAATAAATCTTTTTAGGGATTGAAACTTCCAAGTCAAGATTGTCTTCAAAATATTTCATTAGGATCAATAGGAGCACGCTTTCTAGCAATCAATTACATAAGTTCATCCATCTTTCCATTCAAAGAATTAATTCCTTCAATAGCATGCACTTTTTTTACTAGTAGAAGATATTTTGGTATGCCATTGAGAGTAATTTCCCATAATATTATATAGGAGTTTGGTAGCTTGTCCTAATGTGATCTCCATAAAAGTACCACCCGCGGCGGAATCCAAAAGATTTCTAGATGCAAAATTTAATCCCGCATAATTTTTTTGTATGATCATCCATAAACTTAAACCATGAGTAGGGCAATTTCTTATCATTAATTTCAGCCCCTCCCAAGATTGTGCAACATGTTCATTATCTAGTTGCTTAAAATTCGTTATATCGTTCCTAAGGGAGATGATCTTAGTGGGATGAAATTACTTGGAAATAAAAGCATCCTTACATTTATTCCATGAGTCAATACTATTTTCAGGCAAGGACAAAAACCAAGTTTTAGCACGATCTCGTAGTGAGAACGGAAATGGCTTCAATTTAACAATATCATTATCCACATCCTTTTTCTTTTGCGTATCAAACAATTCGACAAAAGTATTTAGATGGGATGCATCATCTTCATTAGGATTACCAGAAAATTGTTTTTTCATAACGAGATTCAACAAAGCAGCATTAATTTCATAAGATTCCGCACTGGTGGTGGGAGAAATCGGAGAACTAATAAAATCATTATTATTAGTGTTGGAAAGGTCACACAACTTAGTTTTTTCTTGAGACACCGTGAGAAAGTAAGAAATCTAGCGCACAAGCAAACAAAAGGCAAACGAAAAAGATGAAAAAGACGAAAGGAAAGAGACAAATAAAAAGGCAAATATTTTTGTGTTTTTTTTCTGAAAATGTTTTAGAAGTGGGGGAGAGCAAAACGAAAGGCAAATGGCAAATAATATAAATGCAAGAGATGAGATTTTATGATAGGTACTTGGTAGGCCTGGAGTAAATCTTCCCCGGCAACAACACCACAAATTCTTCCTGCTACTTCTTGAGCTTGTGTTGTTTTTCCCTTGAAGAGCAAAGGGTGACGCAACAAAGTAGATATAAGTATTTCCCTCAGTTAAGAACAAACGTATCAATCCATTAGGAGGAACACACAAGTCACCAATAGTTGCACCTACACAAACAAACAAATACTTGCACCCAACGCGATAAAGGGGTTGTCGATCCCTTCACAGTTACTTGAAAGGATGAGATCTGATAGAGATAGGTATAAAAGAAAAAGAAAAGTGCAAAATAAAGTAAAGGTAAATAAATTGCAGCAGGGTATTTTTTGTGTTTTTGGTTTTGTAGATCCTGAAATAATATGATAAAAATAGACCCGGGGGCCATAGTTTTCACTAGAGGCTTCTCTCTTGAAAGAATGCATACGGTGGGTAAACAAATTACTGTTGAACAATTTACAGAAAAGCAAATAATTATGATGATATCCAAGGCAATGATCAAGGATATAGGCATCACGTCCATGACAAGCAGACCGACTCCCGCCTGCATCTACTACTATTATTGCACACATAAACCGCTATCCAGCATGCATCTACTGTATTAAGTTAACAAGAACAGAGTAACGCCTTAAGCAAGATGACATGATGTAGAGGGATAGATCCAATCAATATGAATAAAGCCCATCTTCTTATCCTTAATGGCAACAATACAAATACGTGCCTCGCTAACCCTTCTGTCACTAGGTGAGGACACCGCAAGATTGAACACGTTACAAAGCACCTCTCCCATTGCAAGAAAAATCAGTCTAGTTGGCCAAACCAAATCAATAGATCAAAGGGAAATATAAAGCTATCTTAATCATGCATAAAAGAGTTCATAGAACACTCAAATAATATTCATAGATAATCCGATCATAAACCCACAATTCAACGGATCTCAACAAACGCGCCGCAAAAGAAGATTACATCAAATAGATCTCCAAGAGAGAGAAGAAGCCATCTAGCTACTAGCTATGGACCCATAGGTTTGTGGTAAACTACTCACGAATCATTGAAAGGGTAGCAAGGTTGATGTAGATGCCCTCCGTGATCGAATGCCCCTCTGGAGGAGTACCGGCAAAGGCCTCTAGATGGGAACTTTCAAGGACAGAAACCTGCGATGGTGGAAAAGTATTTTTGGTGTGCCTTTTGGTGTACGGGGAATATTTGGGTATTTATAGAGCACAAATTAGGGTTGGAGGAGCATCAGGGGGCCCACAAGCCTGGGGGCGCACCCCTGGGGCGCGCCCGTCGGGCCTCTAGGACTGGGGGTACCCAGGCCCGTCTACATGCGGCCCAGCGCATGGCTCCATCAACAGCCTAGTGCGGCCCAACACCAGGACTAGACGAGCAGTGCCCTCGCGGGGCCTCCCGCCTCGCGAGGCGAATGGAGCCAAGGCTTCCTGAGAAGCAGTCTCCCAAATCCGCCTCCTTAGGGGCGGACATCTCTCGGCTCGACACCTAGCTTCACGAGGCGCGGGTGACGTGGGGCATGATGAACATGGTCAGAAGGGTGCCAGCGGGCGCAGGAAAGGACAGTTTCCTCTTTTGTTCTAAGGAGACATGGACATACGTGGGTTCCCAAGGAATCCCCCAAAGGATTCCATTCCGGTGCAACAAGACCCAGACCACGAGCTCGGCAGGATTGAGGTCATTAGCCCACCTGCGCATCATGTCTAGAAGCTTTGCATGCGAAGACCACCTTAAGTCCTGATAGGATGTACTACTGCCCCCCTTCAAATTGGCCATTGTGGCATCCCTCCCCTCCTAAGCCATGAGGGAAGAGGACCAGGCCGGTATAAGTATAGGCCATTCTTTGCCATAGAGAGCAGAACGAAGCATCGGATCAAGAGAGGGGATCGATGCATGGGATCGAGAGAGGGGATCAAAGCATCAGATCCAGAGAGAGATCAAGCCCTAAGCCCTCACGAGGCTGCTCATCCTTGTACTAGTTCATACTCATCCTCTTCATGAGGCAATCCACGCAAAGCATGAGTAAGATTTTACACTACAAGGTGGCCCGAACCTGGGTAAATCACCGTGTTCCTTTCTTCTCCTTCGCGCTCGCTCGAACACGAAGAAGCATGGCCTTCGTGCAATGAGCATATGATTGTAGCCAAGCGGAGTGCTTCGTGCACACCCAGTTTTTGAAACATTCTAGGACCGTGGATCCCTGATTCTGACATTTGGTGCACCAGGTAGGGGCGTGTCGAAGTTTCTTTGCGTCGATCCCCTTCAGCTCCATCGTCGCGATGGCCAATGCTCGCCGTGCTAATGCCGAGGGCCGGGCTGCCCGCGTCGCCAAGGTGGCGCCGACAGGTCACGGCGGTCATTGCCACTCTGCTTTTGGCGCGACCAAAGCCGCCTCTGACCCCGCTGCCCATGTGCAGCAGGCTTCTTTTGTGCCACCCTCCATGCAACGTGGTGGCCGCACTGCCACACCTTCTCTCACTCCCGCCACGACTTTGTCCTCCCACGCTCGTCGCGGGCCG
This sequence comes from Secale cereale, assembly GCA_902687465.1. Classification (NCBI taxonomy): domain Eukaryota; kingdom Viridiplantae; phylum Streptophyta; class Magnoliopsida; order Poales; family Poaceae; genus Secale; species Secale cereale. The sequence continues at coordinate 462,787,568 of LR738711.1, forward strand.
GCAAACGCATATGCTACATTTCTCATGGCGTGTGACCTGCTGCGCTACCGTCCCACTGATGAAGGCTATGATGGCTGGCTTAGCTGCATCACCGAGCTCGTCAACACCGCAAGGGATGCTCTGGCGCCTTCCCACTTGCTCCGTCCTCTGCACCTCGTGCGGGTGGTGTGGTACACGACGCGCTTCCTCCTCCTCCCATGCGCAGCGACAATGTCGAGCCAAGGCGCGGTCGCGCAGTGCATCCCATGGAGCACCGACACCGGCACGTGATGAAGCCAACTACCAATTACTGCCGCAGCCACAGTACCACGGGTGCGCGCTTTCGGCTCTGCCACATCAGCACCAAGACCGAGCCGCCCTGCAAGATGCGACACGTGGGCGCCCAGACCGTGCTTCTCTTGCGCGAGCCACACCTGTGAGCACGGCGGGCTGTCGTGCCTTCACCCGCGACCTGCGACACGTTGTCTGGCTGGTCAAGTTCAAGCCGGAGCTGCCTCCGTGCTACGACAGCATCCCCAACCCCATGGAGTTCCTCCAGCTCTATGCATTGGTGTAACATCCTGGTTTTTGGCACTTTTCTTTTTCTTTTGATTTATTTTGATTTTGCTCTGATTTTCTTTTTGGAGTGGTTATGTGGCCCTGCAACCTGGGAGATCATCATCATTTCTTCTCCCAAGTGGCTCATCATCCTAAATCTTTCTGTAGATCATGTCACTTCCATTCTAGCCAAACCCTAAAATTCTTTTCTAACGAATATTCTTTTTTCTATTAGAGGAATAACCATGTTGGCCCTAGGTTGTGAAGCAACCTATATTTCCGTCACTCCCAAAATTCCGAAATAATTCTCATAATTCCCTTGGGTCATATGTTCCTCAAATATGGCAAAACATTTCCTTGTCCAGTTCAAAAATAATTCCCCAGTATTCATTCTTCATTTCTGTCCAAGTTGAAACTTTGTGAAGGAAGTGTCATTTCTCTTATCTTGTTTGTTCCCAAACTTTTTGGGCATTCTTTCATGTCCAAATAATTGCCACATGCCAAAATTCAACTTCATTTGCCTAGCCAATCTTCCACGGTGATATTTCAAAGTTTATGTTCTAATAGAAGCTTTGTGTAGGAAGTACTAGCTAGGAGTATCCAAATGAGTTAAAATTTTGCATGCCTCTTCATGTGCTCTTACCATTACCCTCCTCCAACTTTCAGCCCAACCCAAACATCTACGTGAGCACAGGATCAAAACTTTGCTTCTGTCAATATTTTCAGGTTGTGAATCAAGTATATTTTATACTGCTTCATTTTGGCTAAAAATGTACCGAGCATTCTCAGGACCATAAAACCTCTCTCCACCAATTTTGGTATCAATTCATCAAACCCTTATTTCTCTAGAATATCCCAAGTTTCTGGACAGAAAGGATATCTGTGAAGCAAGTACCATTTTGGCATGCCCAATTTGTGTGAAAATTTTACAGCATCTCTATATGTCCAAATAACACTGCCGTGCCAAATTTGAGCTTAAGTTGATACTCCATTTGAGAGCATCATCTTGATCTATTTTCTGGACCATTTTGGTCAGTTGCAAAGCAACTATATTAAGCTTTGGTCCATTTCTCCTCAAACTCCCCAGGACTGTAGTCCTTCCTTATTGAATCACCCGAGACAACTTATTTGGCTCATAGCTCTTTCCTGTTGATCACTAGTGCGCAGCCAAGGTTGCTGCAGGAAACTTGTGAAGCCTGTTTCTTTCTTCTCTCAGTGCCGAGATCAAGCCATAGCCTCATAAATGCTCCATATTAGAAGTACTAGGCCCCAGACAAGGTTTGCCATCCTCTACAGTCCTACCCATGGCATGTCACGTGGTGACCGCGCAGCTAGCATGCCTATTCACGCGCTCTGTGCGCCGTGGCCGCGTTCAGAGCGTCGTTTGTGCTTCAACCTCTCTCCCTCTCACCGGCTTCGCATGCGTGAGCATGTCTGGCGTCTTCCCCTCGTCATCGCCACCTCTCTGGACCCCTCTGCCCCTCCGTCCGCTTCCTCGTTGCGCTCGCCACCGCATGCCTAGGGGAGCACAATGCCCCGACATGGTTTTAATGCGCTCGGCCGTTTCCTCCCCATGCTCCCTTGGCCTCCTCTGCCCCCGTGAGCTCCTCCTTATTCCTCCCCGTCACCTACCTCCAAGCTCACGCGTGTGCACACGCTTCCGCGGCTCCGGCCACGCATCCCCGGCAACGACAGCGCAACACACTCCTCCCCTCGGCTATATAAGCCACCCCGCCCCCATTTCTCTTTGCCATTAACCTCCACCACCTCCCAGAGCCCCGCCTAGCTACTTCCCCGAGATCGAGGAGCTCTTATTCCTTCCCATCGCCACAATGGCCGCCGCCTCTGTCCGGCTAAATTCCGGCAAGCCGCCCACTTTCTCTCCTCCTCTCCACCACCAGCAGCCTCAACCACCACCCTGAAGCCACACAAGCACCTCTCCTCTTTCCCCGATGGCCAGAAGGCACGCACCCACTTCCGATCGAAGCATCGTCCGTCGCGGCCATGATCCCGCCCTGCCCGATGCTCCCTAATGTTCGAGTGGTGGAGGGATGGGTGCGCCGCGCCGTCCTGAGCACTCCGGTGGTCCGAGCTCCGTCGGAGGAGGCCCGAGCAGCCGGAGCGAGCGCCGACGCTGGCGACCACATCTATTCTGCGGGCGTGAGTCAAGGAGGAAGAAGAAGGAGGCAGGCAGGAGAGAGAGAGCGTGCGGAGGGACCCGCGCATCGGCGTCCCAGCTTGATGGCCCCGCCCCTGCTAACGTGGATAAGGGGACACGGGGTTTGCTCGTGTACGTTTTCATCCACCGAAAGCGTATTCCTCCTCTTCTTCGGGCCAGAATGCGTTTTCCTCTCTGGAAAACGAATTTTCTAAAAAGGTGCGTTCTGTTTTTCCTGTTAAGGGCCTGTTTGTGATAATTTTTATTATAGATAGGTTGCTAGCCGGAAAGCAATCGTATCTTTTTGATCCTAACTCCAAATGAGGTCATTACAAAGGCCACTTCTTCATCTCGTCGAGCCTGCTCTGTTGGTATAATTTTCACCAAGTGACAACATTCTGAAAATGACCATTATGCCCTTGCCCTTATTCATCCCCCTCCAAGAGAGAACGTTTTCTAACGGTTCTTTCTGCGAGTTTCTCGCACTTCTTTCTGGTGAATCAAGTTCCCCCAGGCAGGCCACACCCTCCATTTGCATGATTGCAATGCAGTGATATGGTTTACCTATTTAAACTTGCTTAAAATATTGAAATTGGTTTGTGCATATGCCTTTCAGGTTGAAAAGTGTTGGGTCTACTTTCGCAAGGGCTATCCAGGTTGGTCTTGAGCCACAGCTGCATAGGAATATTGAAACATATATGGTTGACATAGTGGTCAAGACTAAGGACAAATGAACCCTCATCCAAGATTTAGAAGAGACATTTGCCAATTTCTGCAAGATCAACTTGAAGCTAAACCCAGAGAAGTGTGGATTTGGAGTTCCCTCCGGCAAGCTGCTTGGTTTCTCCGTATCGCATCGTGGTATCAAAGCTAACGCTGACAAGATCAAAGCCATTGAATAGATCCAGACACCAAAGACGATGAAGGATGTCAGGCTTTTAACTGGGTGTGTTGCCACACTGAGCAGATTCATCTCCAAGTCTGTCGAGCATGCCCTGCCGTTCTTTAAGATCTTGAAGAAGGTAGGACCTATGAAATGGACCCCGAAAGCAGATTTAGCACTGCAAGAGTTGAAGACCTACTTGTCTTCTGTGCCTACCTTGGTTGCGCCAAAACCACAAGAGCCGTTGCTGCTATATCTAGAGATAACTAATCAAGTGGTTAGTGCAGCCTTGGTAGCGCAGCGAGAAGTAGAGGAAGCGACAACCTCAACTGTTGTTTCTTCCGGGACAAAGATGAGCACCACCCGACAGAGTCAGCTCTGGATCACGATAAGGACGAGCAGTAGCAGTGGTGACCCCAAGGATATGGCAAGGAAGAAAGTGGTAAAGTGCCCAGTATACTTCATCAGCTCTCTGTTGCAGGGGGCTATATCCAGGTACTCTGGTGTGCAAAAATTGGTTTTTGGCCTAGTAATGGCGTCAAGGAAACTGCACCACTACTTCCAAGCTGATGAGATAACGGTTATCACACGCTTCCCGTTGCAAAGGACACTCCGGAACCCAGAGGCTATCTGCAGGATAGTGGAGCGGGCTTTGAAGTTACCAACCTTGGTTTAAAGTTTGAGAGCACACCCGGTATATAGAGCAGGGCATTGGCAGAGTTTATTGTAGAATGGATGCCAACCCTTGATGAGCACAAGCCAGAGACAATTATCCCCGGCAAGGGATCACCCCAAGAATGGATTATGTATTTTGATGGTGCCTTCTCCTTGCAAGGCGCTGGAGCTGGCATGCTTCTCATCGCCCCCACTGGGTAACACTTGAGTACGTCGTATAGATCCACTTTCCATGGGAGGAGGCCACCAACAATACATCAGAGTATGAAGGGCTCCTTGCCGGGCTCAGGATTGCTACCGAACTGGGAATCAAGAAACTAATCATCCGAGGAGATTCGCAGTTGGTGGTGAGGCATGTCAACAAACATTATCAAAGCCCATTATGGTAGGCATACGTTGAGGAAGTGAGAAGATTGGAGGAGCATTTTGATGGATTGCAAACACAACACGTACCCCGTGCGGAAAACAACATTGCTGATCATCCGTCAAAATGTGTTGCACAAAAGCTTCCTGTCAGACCAGGAACTTTTGTTCTCCACCTTACTCAGCCCTCTGTATCCCCAACAACAATGGCAACAAATAGGACGAAATTGGACTCCGGTAAGCCTCTGCCAGTCGAGCTCTCTGGGCACCTAGCATGGACCCCGCCGGAAACAACTCCCATTTACTTGCCGGTTGCATCCTCCCGCCGTACCCACGTCCCCGCAGTCGAAGAGCATGCCCCCCTGAATGCGGTGGTGCCGTTAGTCCTTGTTGCCGAGCCCAGGCTCCAACTTGGGCAAGGCACATTGTCCATTTCCTCCAAACATGAGAACTTCCAAAAGAGCAAGATGGGGCTGAAAGAGTAGTCGGAGGGCCAGTATGTACCAGTTTGTCGATGACACTCTGTACAGAAGGATGCCCAACGGTGTGAAATTGAAGTGCATTTGCCGGGAACAAGGGAAGGAACTGCTAGCAGAGATTCACAAAGGCATGTGTGGCTCCCACATTGGATCAAGGGCATTAGTTGCGAAAGCATTCCGGCAAGGATTCTATTCGCCCACAGCTCTCCCAGATATGGTCGAGCTCGTCACAAAATGTGATGCCTGTCAGTTCCATTCCGAGAACTTCCATCTCCCTGCCCAAGCTCTTCAGACAATCCCTTTGTCATGGCCGTTTTCGGTCTGGGGGCTCGATATCCTCAGCCCTTTCCCCCGAGCTGCTGAGGGATTTGAATTCTTGTTCATTGCCATCGACAAGTTAACAAAGTGGCCGAAAGTAGCTGCCATGAGAAAGGTGACTGCTCAGTCAGCTATCAAGTTCTTGAAAGAATTGGTGTGTCGCTTCGGGGTCCCGGCATGGATCATCACCGATAACGACACCCTATTCATGAGCCGAGCCTTCATGCTACATGTTCATGCCCTCGGAAGCAAGATCTCATTTGCTTCTATGGCACATCCCAGACGCAATGGACAAGTTGAGAGGGCGAATGCTGAAGTGCTTCGGGGTCTCAAGACAAGAACCTTTGATAAGCTGCAGAAGTGCGGCAGGCGATGGATTGATGAGTTCCCGGTAGTTCTTTGGTCCCTCAGAACGACACCAAATTGAGCTACCGGGCAGACTCCCTTCTCCCTAGTCTATGGGGAAGAAGCAGTTATCCCCACGGAACTCATTTATGGGTCTCCTCGAGTGCTTGCTTATGATGAAATCGTGCAAGAGCAGCACCGGCGTGACGATGTTGTGCTACTCGAGGAGAACGGCCGCTATGCGTGCTGCACACTATCAGTAAGCCCTGCATCGGTATAATAGCAGCACGGTTTGTGCCCGGTGTTTTGAGGAAGGCGAACTTGTCATTCGGCGTGTTCAGTCGGCCAAGGGTACAGACAAGTTAATGTCGAAGTGAGAAGGCCCTTACCGGGTGGTACGAGTCACCAGACCTGTCGTAGTCCGTCTGGAGACTGGAAATGGCATTCAGTTGCAAAACTCATGGAACATTAATAAGCTAGGAATGTGTATTCTTGAAGACAAACTGACCGTTACTCTATTTTTCATTACATCTATAGTCGTCGCTCCATCACAACAAATAATTCCAACTCTGTTTAATTTAGGATGACGGAAGAAACAAACATCTTATAGTTCTATACATTTACATTGTTGGCAAAATACCACGAAAAAAATCAGTACGCATAAAAAAAGCAGGCTGAAACTAATATTTTGTTAATAAAGTGTAATTATTGATCTACTAACTGCAACTTTGTATACTTTTGCCTCTAACCTTGCTAATGAAGTCATAATCTTTAAGATCATTTACGTTCTAAAACCTATAAAATATTCGGATCATCAGAACTAAGGAAACTCATCTGGGAAGCTACAGTATAGCCATACATATCTTCCATTATATGATCGTAGATTTATTCACGTCATGGTCTTACTAATACGCGTGATAAACCCAAACGGCTGATGTTATAAAAAAACTCACACAAATCATCGATCCAAACATGACCGTACCCTCACTCATGAAAGGGTTCTTGCACTAACCCATGGCCTTCAATACATACCTATACAAAAATTGAATTGTATGAAGCTAATACCCGCACTTGGAGACATGATATGCAGCAGGGGCATTGATGCGGAGCTCATCCAATCACTATATGTCCTATTCATTGCTTAGGCTTTTTGCTACAGATTGGTATGTTCTTTTGTGCTTCTAAGATTCACATATCTTATTGGTATGTGAGAATAAAACCGAAAGAACAGACTTGGATAAATGAAAAACAATAGATTTTACTTGCAAGAAAGAAATAGAGAGTAGATTGGACAAACCATGTTGTGCAGAAATATGTCCAGATCGTTGGTGATTTTGAGTCCCCTAATTGGATTGTGTAACACCTACAAGTATTTGAAATTACTCAGCAAAACGATGTAAACACCGAAGTGGAAAATGATTACTCAACTGGTGAGCTCCGAACGTCGCATGAGTTTTACCCTAGAGCAACCTGTTGAGAAGGAAGCAGAAGCATTATCATGGACCTTCTGGCATGCTGACCTCCTGATGAGAATAAACACAACCAACACAAATCAAATTGGCAAAATCCAGTTTTGGATAGAAGACAATTAGCCGCCACCAACTACAGAGAGAAGAATGTGCCAAGCGTAGGGATAAAGAGAGGAATATAGCCCTTGTGGTGGGACTCCGATCCTAGGGTGTGTGTTAGGGATCCATCGATGGTTGGCGAGCCCGCCCGGGCCACGGAGGCAACACGATATCCACGCAAGCTCAGGATCCTTGGAGCATCCCCTGGCAATGGACCAGTGCACATCGGTGATGGCCTGAGGAAGCCCCCTCCGCGAGTGGCTCCAGCTGCGGATTGTTCACACAATGTTCAAGAGTGTGCTTAGGGGCAATCAACATGGAGTTGAATCAAACAGAGAGCAATTATAATCTTTGCAAAATCAAGAGCAGATCAAGGCATTGACTACTTGCTACCATCAATTCAAGTTGGTCCTTGATGCAACTAGCTGCACCAAGATTTGCTCTATTACTGGTACTCATACAGCGGAAGGATTTAGATTCTCTACTATTATTGTCTAAAACCAAGAAGACATAATAAAATATTTGATCAAGGCTATTGCACCCCCTCTAGCAAATTTCCGTGAAGATTCTCTACTATTAATGTCTACAACCAAGAAGGAATATTAAAAATATTTGATCAAGGCTGTTGCAACCCCTCTAGCAAATTTCTGTGAAGTTCTGCTAGATGGTATAACATGCAATCTAACTATATTTATCATCACAGCCAACCACTAATGCACATCTTTAGCCAAATAACATCAGAGATGTAGAGTGGAACCATATAGTACTTCTGACCGCGACAAGGATTTTTTTTGCTATAACTGCCTTTTTTTGCTTGGACCGGCCACATTATTTGCTGCGACTTAGCGACAGTGAGCCATTGTTTTTGCTGGAACCAACAAGTTTTATTGATGTAAACATAAATTTGTACTGTTGGGAGAAAATATAAATGGGGCATTAACTAACAACAAGGCTATTGGATCTTGACACCAAATCAGTAAATTAAATAAGTAGAAGTGCAGAGGAACTGCTGCTATTTAAAAACAGAGATCTATCCTATTGATCAAATCAGTAGGTTATTTTAAGCTGAAAACGCCTTTCTGGTTAAGCAAACCATAGATAAATCATTACTCATGCACCTTGTCAATTAGCACAAAAATATATGCAAAGTATCCCAGAGAGTTAGAAGACTCAAAATTATTTAACCCGCACATAAGAGAAGACACAAGCAGAGCGAGCAAGCCATGCAATTCAAGTCAGAAAAGTACTAATTAGTTATTGTATCTAAATGGGCAGTCTTATGTAAACAAGTTTAAATAATACAAATTAGTTTTCAGGGAGTATGTACATACTATTTTGACAAATGGGGTATATACAACTATTATTAGAATATATACTACCATATGGAGTACATAACTACGATACTAGCAATAACGATCAGTTTATACTGATTGTCAGAAAGGACCATATGGTGTCTTTTCTTTTCAGATTATAGTATACTACTTTTCTCAAAGGGGTATAGACGAGAGGGCTATCTTCCATATGATATTTCAGTATCGATCGGCAATATATGTTTCTTTCTGTCTTGTAATATGTATACTTAACCAATGAGGAGAAAGTATACACAAAAGAAATTGAAGTACTGAACTAAGGGAAGCCTGTGAGGAGAAGCATGCATGCATCCAATGAGAAAAGGTACTATATACCTGAACAAAGGAAGTATATGCTGTATTATCCGAAGGAGTAAGAAGAACAAATTAGAAACTTGAGGCACGAGATGAGCCAAATAACTTAATATTATAATTTCATCATCAAACTGGTGTTGTAGTAATTACAATATATACATGCTACATGATGTTAGAAACAAGAACCAAACAGAACACTCGTCATGAAGTAAAAGCAACTTAAGAAATAATTAAATTTAAATCTGAAATACTATAGGGAAATCTTGATGAAACAACTACACACAATGAACCTAATAAACCTAAGGTCCTAGCCGCACCACACTTGCTATTTGCTAGAATAATTGCTAGCATCGATATTACATACAGATCCCTCATCCATGAGTTTGAGCTAGCTAGGGGAGCATATTTTTATCATACAAGCGACATACTCTGATTATAGGTGAGGTAATACTAAAGGAAAATTTGCACTCTATAGAATGATGCAAATAACTGGTCTACTTTTGGTAATCACAAAACAAAAATGAACTTCAGAAGGATTAAGTCTGCACACAAAAATATGCAATTGAAGCAAATTCATATCCAATCACAGGACATGAAAGAAGCAGCTTGATTCTCGGTGTAGAGGATGAAGTACAGGAAGACGGGAAACTAATACCAATTAAAATCACAATTGATAGAGGTTCAGCGCACACTCAACTAAACTATTCAGCGTCATGTAAACTGCTATCTTCTAAAGATATTTCCCTTTTCTTGACGCTTGTCCAAAACAACTGCAAATCAGTATTGCTCGAGCTGTTTGAACGATGTACCTTGGCTACACGAGCGGACGTAATTCATTCAAAGTCAGCAATACAGACAAATTCAGGCGAAGTTGAGAACAGCGGGATTCTGACGACTTCGGCAGAATGACAAGACACTTATGTCCAGCACGGAAGAAACGACGTGATTGGGCTGGAGCTTCGGTCGTGGTGGTAGATGTGTACTTATATCTACGTACATCCGCCTCTAGAAAGGCAAAAGGAGACACTATCGGAGTCCCTGCCGGACACCCCATGGTTGTAGAAGTGGTTTGTGTCAGAGACGTTTTCGAACGCAGGAAGGATTGGATCAAAAATTGAAAAGATTGGATGAAAGAAGAGGAATGAGATCGGGTTGGATTGAATCAAAGAAAAGGAAGGAGACCTGGTCTGCCGCGGAAGCGCGTCGAGGTGCCGTGGGGGATGTCTCATGTAAGAGGAAGAGACAGATCGATTGAATAACGAGACCATGTTTGTTTTTTTAGTGGTAGGAGACCGAGTCTGGTGCGGAGTTGTGCGTAACGCATCATGATATTTTTTAGGGGAAGGAAGGAGGCCCAGCCCAATATGGAAAGCAATCGACATCGCAATCTTATTTATAACGCACATAACACAATTGACTATGGATAAAAACGCATGAAAAACGAAAACACAAAGAAAATAATTAATAGACGTATGGAGAACTATGAAAGGCTCTGTCCTTTAATATTAGGTAAAGATAAGTGAAGCACATGAAGCATTCTATAAAGCCATACTCAAAAGATATAAGTGAAGTGCAATGAGCGTTCTACAAATTGGCCAAAGACTATCTCATACCAGCATGGTGCATGAAAGAAAATTAAAAAATAAACACAAAAGACTCTCCAAGAATTTACGCATATCATGGGAACAAACAAAAACCGAAAACTTACTGATACTTGTTGAAGAAAGATGGGATGCCTTCCGGGGCATCCCCAAGCTTGGACGCTCGAGTCTACTTGAATATTTACTTGGGGTGCCTTGGGCATACCCAAGCTTGAGCTCTTGCCTCTCCTTCTCCTCACATTGAGACCTCCTCGATCTTCGAACACTTCATCCACACAAAACTTAACCGAACTTTTAGTAGCGGGGTTAGTGCATTTGACAACCAAATCACATCATGTACTAGTGTAACATTATTGTACAATTATAATCGAACATTACCCACTGTATGATATCACAATTCTATGGCCCCAAGTAAGGGAGGTTTCAACAAGAACTCAAACATACACAAATAATGAACATATAGCTGCAATATGTAAAAACAGGACAGTCTGTAAAGATTTGAATAACGGTCATACTTCTCTCACCCTAACAATTCTGAATAATTTGGACGTGAAAAACAATTTGTATATCAATAATGTGTGATTCTTTTTAGAAATTTACGACCTTCCAGTAAGAAATGTAAATTCACACACTACAGCCAAACTTTCTTTTTATGCACCGCACATACCAACCAAACAATCTAAACATCCTAAAGGTAAATCTTGGCACTTTATTTTTATAACACAATGGATTTGTACAAGGGGAAGGGGATAATTAATTTTGCAAGAAACTTCCATGAAAAATTCTACATTGTTTCCATGGGCATGAACACAAGTGTTAAAGGTCGACCCTTACTTCCCCAATGCATCACCTTTCAATCGCTTCTCTTTTTGAAAAAGTTTTTAGGTCCCCCCCCCCCTATTTTTTTAACTTAAAAAAAGCACTCGACAGAAATAAACGACTCTCTAAAACTTCTGGGTTGTCTCCCTTGCAGAGCTTTCTTTAAAGCCATTAGGCTAGGCATATAGTGCTCAAGTAATGGATCCACCCAGATCCCAAGGTATATCAAAGCCAATTTGAATTAACAATGATTTGTAATTTAGTAGTGAGCACAAAGTGATGTCCGTCATGTAATAACGAAGCCTAACTCTCTTCACACGCATTGTCATGTCATACAAGAACAATTCATGTACATCAAGTAAAGGCCAATACATAGCATAAGCAGTTTCTTGCAATTTTGTTGTGTTGGAAACATAGAGAGGTGGAGATGTAGTTCCTCTCTCATAATAATTGCAAGTACGAGTAGCAAGGACATGCACATTATATTCATCAAAATCATCATGTGCAACGGTAAAAGGCAACCCATCAATGTAATCCCTAATAAGTGCAAACTTCTCTGATATAGTGTAGTTGGAAGAATTCAAAAAGATAATAGGACTATCATTTGTGGGTGCAATAGCAACAATTTCATGTTTAACATAAGGAACTATAGCAAGTTCATATCCATAAGCATAATTCATATTGGCCACAAGCATAGCAAGCATCATCAAAAAGGGATATTTCAAATGAATCAATGGGATCATAACAATTACCATAGCATTCATCCTTCGGTAAGCACGAAGGGAAATTCAACAATGTATTAGTTGAAGAGTTACTCTCATTAGAAGGTGGGCATAGGTAGCTAATCCGCTCTTCCTCCTTTTGTTCTTCGCTCTCCTCGTCATCTCTTTCATCCAGTGAGCTCAAAGTTTCATAAATTTCTTCTTCCATAGACACCTGCACAATAGTAGTCTCTTCTTAGACACTGGAGACTTTCTCAATAAATGCATCAATATCGGCATTATATTTAGAAATCTCATAGCAATATTTAAGTGTAGCAAAAAATTCACGTCTGTAAATGGCATCACCATAATTTTCACACTCTTTAAACAAAGATTCAATTTCACAAGCACCCTTAAAAGCAACAAATTCTTCTATTCGTTCCACATCATAGTAATCTTATATACCATTAGCATAAGAAGCCAAGGTTTTAGTATCATTAAATTTGCATGAAAAGGGAAGACGTGGAGCATTCATCCTAGAGCAACAAGTATAATCATATTTCAAGCATAGCTCCCGAGCATACCAATGCAACATATGAATTTGATCCAATAAAAATTTCCCTTTTTGAGTCAAGCAATAATCCCTAAAGTATTCAGGTTGACCCAACGTTACTCCCATTATCAAGTTGAATGGGGTTTCCTAAGGATTATCAAAATAGTGTTTAATAATTTTCACATAACTAGCATTAAGGGTTTTAGGAGGTTCCCCATATCCATGAATAGCAAGTACAACTAATTTTTTTGGTATTTCATGTTCCATATCCACAACTAAAGATAGAGAACAACTTAGAACAGGAAATAAAATCTACTTAGATATAAAGCAAACACACACACACACACACACACACACACACACGAGAATATTCACCCCACGCTATCGCTCCCCGGCAACTGCGCCAGAAAAGGTCTTGAAAACCCACAAGTGTAGGGGATCATTTCTAGCCTTTTTCGATAAGTAAGGGTGTCGAACCCAACGAGGAGCTAAAGGTAGAAAAAAATATTCCATCAAGTTCTATCGACCATCGATACAACTCTATGCACACTTGACATTTGTTTTATCTAAAACAATAATAAAAGTAGGAGCACTTTGCGAGAATAAAACTATGAATAAATTGTAAGGCAATAAATGTAGATAGCTTCTATCAACGAGAAAGTCATTTGTCCCTAGGCAATCGATAACTAGACCGGTAATCATGCTTGCAATTTTATATGAGGGAGAGGCATGAGCTAACATACTTTCTCTACTTGGAACATATGCACTTATGATTGGAACTCGAGCAAGCATCTGCAACTAGTAAAGATCATTAACGTCATCAAACCCAACCATAGCATTATGTATCAAGTCCTCTTTACTCCCATACGTCATACCCCCTTACTCGGGTTTAAGCTTCTGTCACTCTAGCAGCCCACCATAAGCAAACCATGAACATATTGCAACAACCTACAATGGGGACCCCTCCGCTTGCGCGATACGGAGGGCACCATAGGAAAGCACCATATTAAAATATACAATCATACCAACCAAGATCACTATTAACCCATAGGACAAAACGGATCTACTCAAACATCATAGGATAGCCACATATCATTGGGAAATAATATATAGTGTTGAGCACCATGTTTAAGTAGACATTACAGTGGGGAGAAGGGGTGTTACACCGCAGCATAGAGGGGGAGAAAGTTGGTGTTGACGGTAGCAAGGTTGTTGATGTAGATCTCCGTCACAATCCTAGCTCCGGCGGCACTCCGGCGGCACTCGCAGAGAGGGGGAGAGAGCCCCCCTCCTCCTTCTTCTTCCTTGGCCTCCCCCCCTAGATGGGAGGAGGGTTCCTTCTCTGGTCCATAGCCTCCATGGCGGCGGACGAGCTCTCGCCCCTCCGAGATTGGATCTGTCTCTCTGTTCTCTTATGTTCCGCGCTCCTGTTTTCTGGCCCTTCATCGTTTCTTAAATCCCCAGAGATCCGTAACTCCAATTGCGCTGAAATTTTTACATGATTTTCCCCATAAATTAGCTTTCTTATGCCTGAAGAAGGGCCCCAACCAACTTACGGGGAGGTCACACAACACCTGGGCACGCCGGGCACCCCCTGGTGTGCCCTGGTGGGTTGTGGAGGCTATGGGCCTCCGTTTACGTTGATTCCACCTCCCAAAATTCACAAATATTCCAAAATAATTCTTCGTAAATTATTATTGCATTTGGACTTCATTTGATGTGGATTTTCTGTGAAACAAAAACATGCAAGAAACATGAACTGGCACTTGGCACTGGATCAATAAGTTAGTCAAAATAAATCATAGAAATTGTTGCCAAAAGTATGTGAAAGTTGAATAATATTGGTATGGAACAATCTAAAATTATAGATATGATGGAGAAGTATTAGGGCACTGGGGTGGTTCCCACGTGATGGAGGGCACCATCCTGGAGCTGCCCAATGCTGGGTATATCCCCACGGAGGTCGCCACCCGCGTGTTGGATGCCAACTAGCAGGTGCCCGCTCCCAATCCAGGGGAGAGGGTAGTCTTCGTCGCCCACCTCGTCAGAGGTCTAGTTTCCCGATGTACCCCTTCGTGCATGGGGTAATGTTCTATTATGGACTAGATTTTCACCATCTAGCCCCGAACTCCATACTCCACCTCGCCACCTTCATCACGGTCTGCAAGGCCTTCCTCCGTGTCAAGCCGCACTTCGGCCTATGGCTGAAGATCTTCGGCGCCAAGCTGATATCTAGCGGCTCTTATCGGGCGGGGTGTGGAGGTGGCATGATCATTAAAATCCAGAAGGTCGAATGGTTGCTACCTCTTGAGCATGCGTTAGTTTTCCCTTGAAGAGGAAAGGGTGATGCAACAAAGTAGCGTAAGTATTTCCCTCAGTTTTGAGAACCAAGGTATCAATCGAGGATTAGACAACGCACAAGTCACCTAGTACCTGCACAAACAATCAAGAACCTTGCAACCAACGTGATAAAGGGGTTGTCAATCCCTCACGGTCACTTGCAAAAGTGAGATCTAATAAAAATAGTAAAGTAAATATTTTTGGTAGTTTTTTTGTAAAGATTGGAAAGTTAAGATTCCAAAATAGTAAACGAGATGCAATGTAAATAAAAGAGATTCAATATAATAAGAAAGAGACCCGAGGGCCATAGGTTTCACTAGTGGCTTCTCTCAAGATAGCATGTATTACGGTGGGTGAACAAATTACTGCCGAGCAATTGATAGAAAAGCGTATAGTTATGAAGATATCTAAGGCAATGATCATGAATATAGGCATCACGTACGTGTCAAGTAGATCAAAACGATTCTGCATCTACTACTATTACTCAACACATCGACCGCTATCCAGCATGCATCTTGAGTATTAAGTTCATAAGAACGGAGTAACGCATTAAGCAAGATGACATGATGTAGAGGGATAAACTCAAGCAATATGATATAAACCCCATCTTTTTATCCTCGATGGAAACAATACAATACGTCCGTTGCTGCCCCTACTATCACTGGGAAAGGACACCACAAGATTGAACCCAAAGCTAAACACTTCTATTGCAAGAAAGATCAATCTAGTAGGCCAAACTAAACCGATAATTCGAAGAGACTTGCAAAGATATCAAATCATGCATAAAAGAATTCAGAGAAGAACCAAATAATATTCATAGATAAACTTGTTCATAAATCCACAATTCACCGGATCTCAGCAAACACACCACAAAAGTATTACATCGAATAGATCTCCAAGAGAATGGAGGAGAACTTTGTATTAAGAATCAAAGAGAAAGAAGAAGCCATCTTGCTAATAACTGTGGACCCAAAGGTCTGTGGTAAACTACTCACGCTTCATCGGAGGGGCTATGGTGTTGATGTAGAAGCCCTCCGTGATCGGTTCCCCCTCTGGCTGATCGGCGGAAAAGCCCCAAGATGGGATCTCACGCATACTGAAAGTTGCGGCGGTGAAAAAGTGGTTTTGTGGCTCCCTCTGATGTTTCTAGGGTATAAGAGTATAGATAGGCGAAAGAAGTACGTCGGTGGAGCTATGAGGGGCCCACGAGGGTGGGGGTGCGCCTACCCCCCTGGGCGCGCCCTCCTGCCTCGTGGCTTCCTCACGGAGCTCCAGACTTCTACTCCAAGTCTTTTGGATTGCTTTCGGTCCAAGAAAGGTCATCGCGAAGAATTCATTCCGTTTGGACTCCGTTTGGTATTCCTTTTCTGCGAAACTCTAAAATAGGCAAAAAACTGAAACTGGCACCGGGCCTCTGGTTAATAGGTTAGTCCCAAAATAATATAAAAGAGCATATTAAATCCCATTAAACATCCAAAACAGATAATATAATAGCATGGAACAATCAAAAATTATAGATACGTTGGAGACCTATCAAGCATCCCCAAGCTTAATTCCTGCTCTTCCTCGAGTAGGTAAATGATTAAAACAGAATTTTTGATGTGGAATGCTACCTAAGATAATTATCAATATAATTTTCTTATTGAGGCATGAATGTTCAGATCCGAAAGATTCAAGACAACAGTTTAATATTGACATAGAATAATAATACTTCAAGCATACTAACAAAGTAATCATGTCTTCTCAAAATAACATGGCCGAAGAAGGTTCATCCCTACAAAATCATATAGTTTGCCTATGTTCCATCTTAGTTACACAAAATATTCAAATCATGCACACCCCCGTTTTCAGCCAAGCAATTGTTTCATACATTAGTATTCTCAAACTTTTTCAACTTCACGCAATACATGAGCGTGAGCCATGGACATAGCACTATAGGTGGAATAGAGTGGTGGTTGTGTAGCAGACAAAAAGGAGGAAGATGGTCTCACATCAACTGGGTGTATTAATGGGCTATGGAGATGCCTATCAATAGATATCAATGTGAGTGAGTAGGGATTTCCATGCAACAGATGTACTAGAGCTATAAATGTATGAAAGCTCAACAAAAGAAACTAAATGGGTGTGCATCTAAATTGCTTGCTCACAAAGACCTAGGGCATTTTGAGGAAGCCCATTGTTGGAATATACAAGCCAAGTTCTATAACGAAAATTCCCACTAGTATATGAAAGTGACAAAACAAGAGACTCTCTATCATGAAGATCATGGTGCTACTTTGAAGCACAAGTGTGGAAAAAGGATAGTAGCATTGTCCCTTCTCTCTTTTTCTCTTTTTTTCCTTTTTTTTCATTTGCTTCTTTGGTCTTTCTCCTTTTTCATTGGCTTCTTTGGCCTTCCCCTTTTTTTCCTCACACGGGACAATGCTCTAATAATGATGATCATCACACTTCTATTTTTTTACAACTCAAGGATTACAACTCGATACTTAGAACAAAATATGACTCTATATGAATGCCTCCGGCGGTGTACCAGGATGTGCAATGAATCAAGAGTAACATGTATGAAAATATTGTGAAGGGTGGCTTTGCCACAAATACAATGTCAAATACATGATCATGCAAGGCAATATGACAACGATGAAGCGTGTCATAGTAAACGGAACGGTGGAAAGTTGCATGGCAATATATCTCGGAATGGCTATGGAAATATCATAATAGGTAGGTATGGTGGCTGTTTTGAGGAAGGTAAATGGTGGGTTTATGGTACCGGTGAAAGTTGCGCGGTACTAGAGAGGCTAGCAACGGTGGAAGGGTGAGAGTGCGTATAATCCATGGACTCAACATTAGTCATAAAGAACTCACATACCTATTGCAAAAATCTACAAGTCATCAAAAACCAAGCACTACACGCATGCTCCTAGGGGAAGGGTTGGTAGGAGTTAACCATCGCGTGATCTCGACCTCCACGCAAAGGAAGACAATCAAAGAAACACCTCATGCTTCAAATTGGTTACACAACGGTTACCATATGTGCATGCTACGGGACTCGCAAACCTCAACACAAGTATTCCTAAAATTCACAATTACTCTACTAGCAGGACTCTAATATCACCATCCTCATATCTCAAAACAATCATCAAGCATCAAACTTCTCATAGAATTCAACGCACTTTATATGAAAGTTTTTATTATACCCATCTTGGATGCCCATCATATTAGGACTAGTTTTACAGCCAAAGCAAATTACCATGCTGTTCTAAAAGACTCTCAAAATAATATAAGTGAAGCATGAGAGATCAATAATTTCTATAAAATAAAACCACAACCGTGCTCTAAAAAGATATAAGTGAAGCACTAGAGCAAAATTATCTAGCTCAAAAGATATAAGTGAAGCACATAGAGTATTCTAATAGATTCCGATTCATGCGTGTCTCTCCCAAAAGGTGTGTACAGCAAGGATTATTGTGGTAAACTAAAAAGCAAAGACTCAACTCATACAAGACACTCCAAGCAAAACACATATCATGTGGTGAATAAAAATATAGCCTCAAGTAAAGTTACCGATAGGCGAAGACGAAAGAGGGGATGCCTTCCCGGGGCATCCCCAAGCTTAGGATTTTGGTTGTCGTTGAATTTTACCTTGGGGTGCCTTGGGCATCCCCAAGCTTAGACTCTTGCCACTCTTTATTCCATACTCCATCAAATCCTTACCCAAAAACTTGAAAACTTCACAACACAAAACTTAACATAAAATCTCGTGAGTTCCGTTAGTACAAGAAAATAAACCACCACTTTAAGGTACTGTAATGAACTTGAAGGAAATATGCCCTAGAGGAAATAATAAAGTTATCATTTGTTTCCTTATATCATGATAAATGTTTATTATTCATGCTAGAATTGTATTAACCGGAAACTTAGTACATGTGTGAATACATAGACAAAACAGAGTGTCCCTAGTATGCCTCTACTAGACTAGCTCATTGATCAAAGATGGTTATGTTTCGTAACCATAGACATGAGTTGTCATTTGATAAACGGGATCACATCATTAGGAGAATGATGTGATGGACTAGACCCATCCGTTAGCTTAGCACTATGATCGTTTAGTTTTATTGCTATTGCTTTCTTCATGACTTATACATGTTCCTATGACTATGAGATTATGCAACTCCCGAATACTAGAGGAACACCTTGTGTGCTATCAAACATCACAACGTAATTGGGTGATTATAAAGATGCTCTACAAGTGTCTCCGAAAGTGTTCGTGGTGTTGGCATAGATCAAGAATAGGATTTGTCACTCCAAGTGTCGGAGAGGTATCTCTGGGCCATCTCGGTAATACACATCATAATAAGCCTTGCAAGCAAATGACTAATGAGTTAGTCACGAGATGATGTATTACGGAACGAGTAAAGAGACTTGCCAGTAACGAGATTGAACTATGTATTGAGATACCGACGATCGAATCTCGGGCAAGTAACATACCGATGACAAAGGGAACAACATATGTTGTTATGCGGTTTGACCGATAAAGATCTTCGTAGAATATGTAGGAGCCAATATGAGCATCCAGGTTCCTCTATTGGTTATTGACCGAAGATGAGTCTCGGTCATGTCTACATAGTTCTCGAACCCGTAGGGTGCGCATGCGTAACGTTTGATGACAATTGGTATTATGAGTTTATGAGTTTTGATGTACCGAAGGTAGTTCGTAGTCTCGGATGAGATCACGGACATGACGAGGAGTCTCGGAATGTCCGAGACGTAAATATCGATATATTGGAAGGCTATATTTGGACATCGGAAAGGTTCCGAGTGGTTCGGGCATTTTTCCGGAGTACCGGGAGGTTACCGGAACCCCCCGGGAGAAGTTATGGGCCTTATGGGCCATAAGAAGGAAGCACACCAGCCCACAATGGGCTGGTGCGCCCCCCTTGGGCAGGAGGCCGAATTGGAAAAGGTTTGGGGGGTGGCCCCCCCTTTCCTTCTCTCCTACTCCTCCTTCCCTTCCTCTCCTACTCCAAGTAGGGAAGGGGGGAATCCTACTCCCGGTGGGAGTAGGACTCCTCCTAGGCGCGCCATAGAGGGCCGACCTCTCCCCTCCTCCACTCCTTTACATACGAGGGTGGGGGCACCCCATAGACACACAAGTTGATCAGTTGATCTCTCCCAACCGTGTGCGGTGCCCCTCTCCATAGAAACACACCTCGGTCATATCGTTGCAGTGCTTAGGCGAAGCCCTGCGCCGGTAGCTTCATCATCTCCGTCACCACGCCGTCATGCTTAGGCGAAGCCCTGCGCCGGTAGCTTCATCATCTCCGTCACCACGCCGCCGTTGTGCGGTGCCCCTCTCAAGAGCTCGTGGGACGTCATCAAGCTGAACGTGTGCTGAACGCGGAGGCTCCGTACGTTCGGTGCTTGATCAGTTGGATCGCGAAGAAGTTCGACTACATCAACCGCGTCACTAGACGCTTCCGCTCCCGGTTTACGAGGGTACGTAGACACACTCTCCCCTCTTGTTGCTATGCATCTAGTAGATAGATCTTGCGTGATCGTAGGAAAATTTTGAAATACTACGTTAACCAGCAGAACTCATTATTTATTTATATTGGTGTTAAACCTACTGTATTCCAACTTCTCTATCGTTCAAACCCCCCCCCCCACCGATAATACTCATAGATTCAGAAAAATAAGCAAACAACACACGAAAAATAGAATCTATCAAAAAGAGAATAGTCTGTAGCAATCTGTAACTTTCAAATACTTCTATAACTACAAAAATTCTGAAATAAATTTGTGGACGTGCGGAATTTGTCTATTAATCATCTGCAAAAAGAATCAACCTAAAAGCTCCCTCTAGTAAAAAAATGACAGCTAATCTCGTGAGCGCAAAGGTTTCAGTTAATTACAGTAAGATCGCAAAGACTTCACCCAAGTCTTCCCAAAGGTTCTACTTGGCACAAACACTAATTAAAACATAAAACCACATCTAACCAGAAGCTAGATGAATTATTTATTACTAAAAGGAGAAAGAACAAAAATAAAATTGGGTTGCCTCCCAACAAGCGCTATCGTTTAACGCCCCTAGCTAGGCATAAAAACGCAAATAGATCTAGGTATTATCATCTTTGGTATGCAATTCTTCATTGAACACACATAACCGTTAGGAGGTTCTTTGGTTTTGTTAATGATCAAACTCGTAGGCAAGAAATCAAGAAATTCATTTGTAGCAAAAGGTTCCTTAATGATATGGAAAAGGTTGGGGTGAACACTTATTGATTTGAGGTCTTCCTTTTCCTTACTAGAAGATTCACCCTTATTTTTAGGAACATAGATAAACCTAGCAACTTTGGTAGGAGGAGGATTTGAGGTAACTTTAACGGCAGAAAAAGTGGACCCCAAGTGGGTAATAATATCTTCGAGTTTATCAATTCTAGTGGAATCTTGATCTATCTTCTCATTAACTATGGGTTCCTTCTCCCTAAGTTTTGTTAGAGTAAATCCTACCTTAGATCCATATTGGGTAATTTGGCTGTGGATATTTTTATCCAAATTTTCGATTAACTCTTTAGTGGCCATTTTATTTTCAATAATTTCAAGCCTTTGCATCACATGTTCTAAAATTAAAATGGTTCCATTGACCAAAAGAGGTGGTGGGCCTAACAAGTCTATCATAGCATTATAAGAATCAAAAGTATGGCTTCCCAAGAAATTCCCTTCGGTAATGGTGTCACGAACATATCTATTCCAAGGAGTGATGCCTACGTAAAAATTACGAAGAAGAACGGAAGTGGATTGCTTTCTAGTAGATCTATTTTGAGCATTGCAAATTCTATACCAAGCATCTTTTAGATTTTCTCCCTCCCTTTGTTTAAAATTGAGAACTTCATTATCAGGAATATTTACAATGATAGGAGGACTATCCATGAGGGCGAAACAAACAAAATAACACAAGGTCACACAAGAAGCGAGCGAAAAGAGGCGAACGGAAGAGGGGCGAAGAAAAGGCAAAGGTTTTCGAAAATCGTTTTAGAAGTGGGGGAGAGGAAAACGGGAGACGAATGGCAAATAATGTAATAAGAGGGAGAAGAGTTTATGATGGGTACTTGGTATGTCTTGACTTGGCATATATCTCCCCGGCAATGGTGCCAGAAATCCTTTTTGCTACCTCTTGAGCATGCGTTTGTTTTCCCTTGAAGAGGAAAGGGTGATGCAGCAAAGTAGTGTAAGTATTTCCCTCAGTTTTGAGAACCAAGGTATCAATCCAGTAGGAGACAACACATAAGTCACCTAGTACCCGCACAAACAATTAAGAACCTTGCAACCAACGTGATAAAGGAGTTGTCAATCCCTTCACGGTCACTCGCAAAAGTGAGGTCTAATAGAGATAGTAAAGTAAATATTTTTGGTATTTTTGTTGTAAAGATTGGAAAGTAAAGATTGCAACATAGTAAATGAGATGCGATGTAAATAAAAGAGATTCAATATAATAGGAAAGAAACCCGGGGGCCATAGGTTTTACTAGTGGCTTCTTTCAAGATAGCATGTATTATGGTGGGTGAACAAATTACTGCCGAGCAATTGATAGAAAAGTGCATAGTTATGAAGATATCTAAGGCAATGATCATGAATATAGGCATCACGTCCGTGTCAAGTAGAACAAAACGATTCTACATCTACTACTATTACTCCACACATCGACCGCTATCCAGCATGCATCTAGAGTATTAAGTTCATAAGAACGGAGTAACGCATTAAGCAAGATGACATGACGTAGAGGGATAAACTCAAGCAATATGATATAAACCCCATCTTTTTATCCTCGATGGAAACAATACAATACGTGCCTTGCTACCCCTACTGTCACTGGGAATGGACACCGCAAGATTGAACCCAAAGCTAAGCACTTCTCCTATTGCAAGAAGGATCAATCTAGTAGGCCAAACTAAACCGATAATTCGAAGAGACTTGCAAAGATATCAAATCATGCATAAAAGAATTTAGAGAAGAAACAAATAATATTCATAGATAAACTTGTTCATAAATCCACAATTCATCAAATCTCGGCAAACACACCGCAAAAAGTATTACATCGAATAGATCTCCATGAGAATCGAGGAGAACTTTGTATTGAGAATCAAAGAGAGAGAAGAAGTCATCTAGCTAATAACAATGGACCCGAAGGTGTGGTAAACTAGTCACGCTTCATCGGAGGGGCTATCATGTCAATGTAGAAGCCCTCCGTGATCGATTCCCCCTCCGCCAGATCGCCGGAAAAGGCCCCAAGATGGGATCTCATGGATACAAAAAGTTGCGGCGGTGGAAAAGTTGTTTCGTGGATCCCTCTGATGTTTCTAGGGTATAAGAGTATATATTGGCAAAAGAAGTACGTCGGTGGAGCTATGAGGGGGCCACGAGGGTGGGGGGTGCACCTACCCCCTCGGCGTGCCCTCCTGCCTCGTGGCTTCCTCGCGGAGCTCCAAACTTCTACTCCAAGTCTTCTAGATTGCTTTCTGTCCAAGAAAGATCATCGTGAATGTTTCATTCTGTTTGGACTCCGTTTGGTATTCCTTTTCTGCAAAACTCTAAAATAGGCAAAAAAAATAGAAACTGGCACTGGTCCTCCGGTTAATAGGTTAGTCCTAAAAATTCTAACCTATAAGGATGCTAGCCGACCCTCCTCCATGGAGCTCCCCCGAATTCCTGCACTTGTGGCCGTCGGATCTTGGTCAATAGGGTCTTCTACCATGTCTCTACCATTAAATTTTCATCTTTGGTCAATCTGGTTTTCACCTTTCAGTGGTTTCTCATCGCCCATGACTGGTGGGATCGTTCCTGGTGCCTATTGGCTTGGTGAGGATTTCCCACGTGCATGTGCACAGCGCATCCAATCCCCCCCTCACGTGCGGCGCACATTATGTGGGGCCCCAGCCCGGACGAACCCTAGCTCCCGAATCACCGATCCATAGCCGCCACACCCCTTCCTCCCTCTTCCCTTCCTCCCTCGCCACATAGCCGCCACACCCCTCCATCTTCTCTCTCCCGTCACGCAGCCACCTCCATCCTCCCATCCTCATCACCCCGACCGGCCTTCATCCGTGGCTTAGGCCCCCATGGAGGCAGCTGCGGGCAAAAGCAGGTTCGCCCTTGGTCTCCCTTGCGCTCGCCACCACCGAGCTCCACCTCCCCCACCCGCCGGCTGCCTTCTCCTCATGGAGGACTGCCGTGGTCAACGCATCGCGCCACCACATCCTCGTCGCCTTTGCGCTGTGACCTGCGCCACTTCTGCCTCCACACCATGCCGTCAACTTCACCACTCCCATGGTGCCTCCCTGACTGACGTCGGCACCCCCGTACTGCACCACCCCAAAAATGCCTCCATTGGACCTCGTCTGCGTCGCGTCGTGTCCAATATGTTGCCCCGTGCTCTACCTATGCCCATGCATACTCTCTCCCAGGTCTATCTCACTCCCCTCTCTCTGTCTTTCTATGTCTCGATTTGGCATGAAACTGAGTGACTTCTCAGGTGATGTTGGCGGGAAGGAGCCATACAGAGGCGCCCATTGCTACTGCTGGTGCTCCAGAAAGATTGTGACTTTTGGTTAATTTCGGAGCTGGTGCTTGGTGTTTGATGCTATTATCTTATTGGAGGAGTTAGGGAGGGAATATGCTAGAGTGATGGTGCTGGCTATGGAGGATTTTGGTGCGGCCTCGGTAAGGCTAATCCAATTTGTTTCCCCCCTTTCTTTATAATATTTTTTGTTCATTGATTGTTGTGAGCATATGCCCAAACTGGAGTAAGCTTATTTGTGCGTTTTATTTTTGTCTTGACATTTTATTGGTAGCTGCTATGTACTAGTGGCTCAAGGCATTGTTGATTAAACTCTCTTGTAGATGTTCATTTTGAATGGAAACTAGCTTTGCATATTCGAAGTATTGGAAAAATCATTTTCTCACGTAAGTTAGTTGAAATCTCATATGAATTGAGTTGAACCTCATATGATTTGAGTTGAAATTGTCTCTTTGAGTTGATCTGTAATCATGTACTCCCTCCGTCCCAAAATAAGTGACTCAAAAGTAACTCAATTTTGCACTAAAGTTAGTACAAAATTGAGTCATTTTTAAGTCACTTATTTTGCGACAGAGGGAGTATTAGAAAAATCATTTGCTCAAGTAAGTTAGTTGCACACTCGTCTTGCATTCAAAGGTGTTTACTTACTTGTTATTCGATTATCGGGCTCAGGGAGCATATTAAGAAAAGACCACCCATGGCTACCTCTGAGAAAGTTCAACAATTTGTGAGGGTGAGTATCTTTTCCCATTGTGTGTTACTGTAAGAAGTTAGAACTGATGGCATCAGAGCACTTCTATGATATAGTCATTGTTCAACTATATGTATTGGTATGCTATATTTACGTCCGTTAACCATTTGTGCTTATTACCATGCACGTATATTTCTCGCAATTTCATAGCTACCAGATCTTCAGTAAACCATTTATAGAAGAGATATTTTAAAAGCTTATAGGGCAGTGTAGTGTTTCCCGTTGATAGTAAGTTCACTTCCAGTTTAGAAGCTTATGTAAAGTGTTTCATGGGATGATAAGTCCCCAGTCCTCTCCCTCTCTTGATTGATTGATATATCCATATATCACAAGGGAATGAATATTAGTTTTAGCAGGGATTAATGGTTCGTCACAATTTTTGAACTTCTTTTGTCCTCCAAATTGTATCGAAGGCAGTCAAGTTCCATCCTCTAATTTCTTGTGATTTTTGTAGGGCCTGTTAGTGTTGCTGCATCTTGATCTCCTGCTTTGTTGCATGTCTGTTCTGCTCCTTGAGGTCGATCTGCTTGGTTTATGTCTAGCTAAAATGCATATTTCCGTTACTGTACGTGTTGCCATGTTTTTTACTTGGGAATTAATCCATCCATTCGAAATTAACCAACGCAAAAGGTCATCTCAGCTAATCAAAAAATGAGTAGCTCTCCGCGTCAGTTAATTCTGAATAGGGGGGATATATTTTTCTGTAGTGAAAGTGCATGTGTGTTGGTCTGATGTATATAAGTGAAAGGGAAAAACAAATGGGGGAAGTGAGCTTCTTGATTTTCTTTTTCCCTTTTGTTTCTGTTTGATAATTGCTCCCAACCCTGATGCTTGAGAGTTTTTTATTCTACCCTATTTTATTCCTTTGGAGCTGGTCGAAGAGATCAAGACAACTAAGACAAGCTAACGAGGCAAGATACCACCAAAAGAAGAGCCCTCCTTTCCGGGAATGCGAGCCTGGCGGGATGGGATCACCCCGGAAACAATCCTCCAACAGCGCCCTGGTAGGCCTTCCGGGGGCTCACGGAGGCAAACTACCACCTCACATTGACGCCCGTCGCCAATCAGTGCGGTGTCAAGCTCCAGAGTGGCTCAGTGGCAACCCCCTTCCACATGGAGGCCACTTTCTCTGGGAAGAACCTGCAAATGACACCCGTCATGTGATGTGTCAAGCAAACAGGCCCGAACCTGCCGAAACAGCTTGGCCAGACCTGTCGGGCGAGCTGTGATGTGATGTTAAGCGGTGCATTTAATGAGCCATGTTAGCCTGAAGAGTTAGGTATGATAGAAGTATTTTCTATCTTATTAGCATAGAAAGACTGATTTGCCCCTCTAGTGACCCCTTAATCTATAAAAGGAGGCTCATGGCAACAGTAGAAAGAATTCTGCCATTCGAACCCTCACAGTCATACACGCACGACCGCTCTCACCCAGAGGCAACCCTGCCGGGCAAGAGCACCGTGCTCCTTTTCCACCATTCCACCATCAATCCACCGATGCAGGATTATGGTTTTACGCCTCGCGGCGGCACGAACCTTGGTAAATATTGCCCGTGTGATCCCTGTTATGTTGCGCCACGCTATCCGCTCTTTGTGCAACGTGTCCATCCCCCTGTGGAACCAAAAAGGTACCATTGCCCCATAGGTGGTTGTGGTATTCCCTCGACATCTTTGGCACGCCAGGGGGAGCGGTGCGACGCTTCGGAAAAATTAACGTTTTTTTACATTAACTGCCACAGTACCACGCCCCCACGACTCGTGGTAATTATGCGAGTGGGCGTTGGGTGGACTGACCATCATGACGAACCGCTGATTGCACAGCCTCCAACCCTCCACATGTCCGCACACTGTTGGGGCCTAACCCAACGTGCCCAGCTGCACATATGGCTTAGGCCCGGGGGCTTAAGTTGGTGTACACAAACAAGGGTGTATGTTTTCCCCTGACTTGTCCCCGGACGACGAGTCAACAGGCCCAGGAGCAAGTGTACCACGCCAGCACCAAATGAAGACTCGAAGGGGTCAGTCCTTTGAAGAACCAGAGAGTAGGTCCTAAAGATCAAGGCAAACAAGGCTAGCTAACAAGGCAAGATACCACCAAAAGAAGAGCCCTCTTTGCCGATCATGCGAGCCCGGAGGGGTGGGATCACCCTGGAAACAAGCCTCCAATAGCGCCCCGCCAGGCCTGCCGGGGGCTCATGGAGGCGAACTACTACCTCACATTAACGCCCGTCACAAATCAGTGCGGTGTCAAGCTCCAAAGTGGCTCAGTGGCAGCCCCCTGCCACATGGCGGCCACTTCCTACAGAAAGAACCTGCAAATCACACTCGTCTTGCGACGTGTCAAGCAAGTAGGTGCGAAGCTGGCGAAACAGCCCGTCAAGACATGCCGGGTAAGTTGTGATGTGACGTTAAGCGGTGCGTTTAATGCGCCCTGTCAGCCTGCAGAGTTAGGTATGATAGCAATGTTTGCTATCTAATCAGCCTAGAAAGACTGATTTGCCCCTGTGGTGACACCTTAATCTATAAAAGGAGGCACATGGCAACCGGAGAAAGGATTCAACCATTCGTACCCCCAGACTCATATGTGTGCAACCGCTCTCGCCCCGAGGCAACCCTGCCGGGCAGGAGTGCCGTGCTCATTTTCCACCATTCTACCATCAATCCACCAAAGTAGGAGTAGGGTTTTACGCCTCGCGGCGGTCCTAACATGGGTAAAAACTACCCGTGTGATCTCTGCAAGTTTACCACACCAGCACCAGATCAAGACTCGAGGGGTCAGTACTTCAAAGAACCAGAGAGCCGGTCGAAGAGATCAAGACAGCCAATACTAGCTAACATGGCAACATACCACCAGAAAATAGCCCTCCTTGCCGGACATGCAAGCCTGGCGAGGTTAGATCACCCCTGAAACAAGCCTAAAACAACGCCCCGGCAGGCCTATCGGGGCTCACAGAGGCAAACTACCGCCTCACATTGACGCCCGTCGCCAATCGGTGCGGTGTCAAGCTCCTAAGTGGCTCTGTGGTAGCCCCCTGCTACATGGTGGCCACTTCCTACGGAAAGAAACCATGAATGACACTCGTCTAACGATGTGTCAAGCAAGCAGGCGCGAAGCTGGCGAAACAGCCCAGCAAGACCTGCCAGGTAAGTTGTGATGTGACGTTAAGCGGTGCGTTTAATGCGCCCTGTCAGCCTGCAGAGTTAGGTATGATAGCAATGTTTGCTATCTAATCAGCCTAGAAACACTTATTTGCCTCTTTGGTGACACCTTAATTTATAAAAGGAGGCACATGGCAACCGTAGAAAGGATTCAACCATTCGAATCCTCACACTCATACGTGTGCGACCGCTCTCGCCCCGAGGCAACCCTGCCGGGCAGGAGCGCCGTGCTCATTTTCCACCATTCTACCATCAATACACCAAAGTAGGAGTAGGGTTTTATGCCATGCGGCGGCTCGAAACTAGGTAAAAATTGCTCGTGTGATCTCTGCAAGTTTACCACGCCAGCACCAGATCAAGATTCGAGGGGTCGGTACTTCAAAGAATGAGAGAGCTAGTCGAAGAGATCAAGACAACCAAGACTAGCTAACGAGGCAACATACCGCCGGGAAAGAGCCCTTCTTGCCGGACATGCGAGCCTGGCGGGGTTGGATCACCCCTAAAACAAGCCTAAAACAGCGCCCCGGCAGGCGTGTCGGGGGCTCACGGAGGCAAACTACCACCTCACATTGACGCCCGTCGCCAATCGGTGCGGTGTCAAGCTCCTACGTGGTTGTGTGGCAGCCCCCTGCCACATGGCAGCCACTTCCTACAGAAAGAACCTGCAAATGACACCCGTCCTGCAATGTGTCAAGCAAGCAGGCATGAAGCTGGCGAAACAGCCTGGCAAGACCTGCCAGGCTAGCTGTGATGTGACGTTAAGCAGTGCACTTAATGCGCCCTGTCAGCCTGCAGAGTTAGGTATGATAGCACTGTTTGCTATCTAATGAGCCAAGAAAGAGTGATTTTTCATTGTTGTGACCTCTTAGTCTATAAAAGGAGGCCCATGGCAACTGTAGAAATGATTTTTCCATTCAAAGTCTCACACTCATACACCGTGCGACTGCTATCACCCCGAGGCAACCCTGTCGGGCAAGATCGTGCTGCTCGTTTTCCACCATTCCACCATCAATCCACCAAAGCAGGAGTAGGGTTTTCGGCCTTGTGGCGGCCCGAACTTGGGTAAAATCTTCCTGTGTGATCTCTACAAGTTTACCACGCCAGCTCATGATCAAGACTCGAGGGGATCAATCCTTCAAAGAACTAGAGAGCTGGTCCAAGGGATCAATACAACCAAGACTAGCTAGCGAGGCAAGATACCACCAGAAGAAGATCCCTCCTTGCCGGGCATGCGAGCCTGGGGGGTTGGGATCACCCCCGAAACAAGCCAATAATAGAATCCCGCTAGGCCTGCCGGGGGCTCACAGAGGCAAAGTAACACCTCACATTGATGCCCGTCGCCAATCTGTGCGGTGTAGAGCTCTGAAGTGGCTCAGTGGCGGCCCCTTGCCACATGGCAGCCACTTCCTATGAAAAGAACCTGCAAATGACACTCGTCCTGCAACATGTGAAGCAAGCAGGCACGAAGCTAGCGAAATAGCCCTGCAATACCTACCGACCGAGTTGTGATGTGACTTTAAACAGTGTATTTAATGCGCCCTGTCAGTCTGCAGAGTTAGGTATGATAGCACTGTTTGCTATCTATTTAGCCTAGAAAGACTGATTTTTCCCTGTGGTGACACCTTAATCTGTGAAAGGAGTCCCATGGCAATCGTAGAAAGGATTCGGCCATTCAAACCCTCACACTCATACGCACAAGACCGCTCTCGCCCCGAGACAACCCTGCCGGGCAACAGTGTTGTGCTTGTTTTCCACCATTCCACCATCAATCCACCAAAGCAGGAGTAGGGTTTTACGCCTCGCGGCGGCCCAAACCTGGGTGAAAATTGCCCATTTGATCGATGTCATGCTGCGGCATGCTCTCCGCTCTTTGTGCAACGTGTCCATCCCCCCACCGAACCAAAAAGGTACTCTTCTCCCATAGGTGGCCATGCTATTCCCGCGATATCTTTGGTGCGCCAAATATGTCACGGGAATACCACGACCAACTATGGGACGAGGGTCCCTTTTTGGATCGACGGGGGGGGGGGGGGGGTGGACACACTGCGCAAAGAGCGGAGAGCATGGCGCATCACGGCAGAGATCACATGGTAGTTTTTACCCAGGTTCGGGCCGCAGCGAGGTGTAAAACCATATTCCATCTTTGGTGGATTGATGGTGGAATGGTGGAAAACGAGTACCGTGCTCTTGCCCGGCAGGGTTGCCTCGGGGCGAGAGCGGTCGTGCGTGTATGAGTGTGAGGGTTCGAATGGCCAAATCCTTTCTACGGTTTCCATGGGCCTCCTTTTATATATTAAGGGGTCGCCATAGTGGCAAATCAGTATTTCTAGGCTGTTTAGATAGCAAACAGTGCTATCATTCCTAACTATGCAGGCTGACAGGGCACATTAAATGCACATCTTAACGTCCCATCACAGCTCGCCCAACAAGTCTTGCCGGGTTGTTTCGCCAGCATCGTGCCTGCTTGCTTAACACATTGCAGGACGGGTGTCATTTGTAGGTTCTTTTTGGAAGAAGTGACCGCCACGTTGCAGGGTGCTGCCACTGAGCCACTTAGGATCTTGACACCGCACTGATTGGCGACGGGCGTTAATGTGAGGTGGTAGTTTACCTCCGTGAGCCCATGGCAGGCCTGCGGGGGCGCTGTTGGGGGCTTGTTTCCTGGGTGATCCCACCCCACCAGGCTCGCATGCTCGGCAAGGAGTTCTTCCGGTGGTATCTTCCCTCGTTAGCTAGCCTTGTTTGTCTTGATCTCTTTGACCAGCTCTCTACTTCTACAAAGGACTGACACTCTCGAGTCTGGATCTGGTGCTGGCATGGTAAACATGCTCCTGGGCCTGTTGACTAGCCGTCCGAGCACTAGTCAGTGGAAAACATACACCCCTGTTTAGTGGCCCGACCAGGATAGGCATTACACGATGCGCGGGGGATGCGAAAACCGGCCCATACTCAAGATCATGGAGAAGCCAGAAAGATCTCTAGAAAAGCAAGCCCTCCCTGCACCCTGCCTATGCACTGGTTAGAGCCTACCATGGCGATTTTCAGCGGCACTGCCCTGCTAGGTCCCGCGCGCAGCAGTTGGTGAAGGATCTGGACACAGCCTAACACATGCGACAGGATGCCGAAGACATGCTAGCAAATCATTCCTATCAAGTAAACCTCTGGATCAAAAGCTTGATCGAGGTCGTGGAACATCTTGGCGCCCAGGCCGCAAACATGGACATGGTGGGACTAGTCTTCTCATCCAGCAAGCAGGAGGCCCCCGGCATCAAGCTGAGCATCTTATTCGGCGAGCTGGCCGCAAGTTGAAGGTGCATGAAGAGGGGAGGGCCTGTCGCTTCGCAACTAACTCCCGGAAGCTTGCTCGCGACGCCCTCTTCATGGTCCTGAGCATTCTGGCCTGCCATCACCCAGACCTTGATCTGCGTGATGGCTTCAGGAAACCGCCGCCGGACGCAGATGTCTCCGCCACCAAGGAGAAAGCCAGCCCACTTGCTGACAAGGTTCTTGACGTCCCCATCGCTTCGCGAGACCGCCAGGCCCAACGCTAAATTATTCTTGCCACCGAGTTGGCCTGTAACCAAAATAATGACGTGCACCAAGCACTTAAGTATCGCTCTTTTATGTTTTATGTAGAGCTCGAAACTTTCACTTAATCTGGATCGTGTGTTTATCCCTTGTGAATTTTATCAATATAGTGTTCGTATGGATGGCTTCAATGTAATTGTGATGTTGCATGCCGATATCATATTGCCGCAAATGTCGTAAGGGGCTGGCCCTTAATAGTTATTTTGGCATGGATGCATCCCGGCAGGTTTTTCCTCTATGGTCTCCGTCGCAGCCTCTCTCTCCGCAAGCAGGGCTCTGACTAGAGCGAGTGTTGTAGGGTGGAACCCTAGGTGGAGATCTTGCACGAATTGGAGGGGAATCCCCAAGAACAAGAAGGACACAAGGGAAGAACACAAGAGAAACACTCAAGAACAAGTCCAATCACACATCCACTAGACTCACAAACACATGAGATCCACAAGGTACATGAACAATCAAAGGGAAATAAGATACATGGTAGAGCTCATCCCAATCCTATGAGGAGAGAGGTCTTGATAATCCACAAGGATTCTTCTCCCGTGGGAGGTCTTGATAATCCACAAGGATTCTTCTCCCGTGGGAGGTCTTGCACCCACTAGGGATCTTCTCCAAGGTGGAGGTCTCACTCTCTCAAGAGGAGAAGGTAGGAGCAAAGCTCACATACAAATGAGCTATCATATTTGCTGACCCTAGAAAGGAGGTGGAGGTGGTCTATTTATAGTCTAAGCCACGAAGGGGTAAGCGGCGAGGGATACAAGGCCAAAGGCCGACGGTTGCGCACCGGCAGGGCGGTAGTACCGGACCTCGGGCGGTAGTACCGCTTGGGAGCGGTAGTACCGCCCGTTCCAGACTGGACAAGCCATTCTTCTTCCGTCTTCGCTTCCACGCTTCCCTTTCTGATGGTGTAGGCGCTCCTTGGCGCTTGCGCTCCTCCTCGTCGTCCGTGAAGCTCCGAAAATACCTATGCATGCACACAAGTGGAGTGTCAAGTAGTATACCATCCTCGAAGGGGTCAAGTGAACACGTGTAAAGGAGAAGATTCACCTTTATGTATGAGAAGTAGATGGTGCACGTGTCACTTGCCAAATGGGCTCTTGACATGGTGATGTCCGTAGGATGCTCCGCATCATCCCCTCCCCCTTGGGAAAGATCCGACCTCGGATCGAGAACCAAATCACCATGGGAAAGAGATGGCGTCGCCGTGTAGAAGTGGATGATCACCAAGTACTCATCATCTTGAAGCTCAAAGAAATAAGCATGCATCACAAGTAAGTTGTCCAAGTCTCCAAGATCAATGATCATAGCATGGTTGCACTCAAGGTATGTGGATATGAGGGATGCACCAAATTGAGACAAGTGACAATGATCAATGTATATCATGTGAAAGGCATGAACATATATGTCATCAACCCAAGAAAGCAAGTTAGAGTGGAACATGGGTGATGCAACATAGCGAGCAATCATGGTGATCAAGTCAAACATGCTAGTAGTGCGAAGATGCAACGTACTAGAGGTAATCATGGCAAGCATGTCATGTGTGCAAATAGTGAGCATACGTGATGCACATGGCATAGCACAAGCATGAAAGCAAGATATGAGTAAAATAGCATCAATGTGTTGATGAGAGGCCATATGGAAATAGCAATGGGATATCATGACTCTCCCAACACAAGAATCAACAATAGCATGGGGCACCAAGAAATCTTGGCAATAGCTACTAGTATCTCCTCCAAGCATGCAAATACACATAGAAGTGGCATAATAGTGAATCATGTGTAAAGGCAAAGAAGGGTCACAATTGCATGGCAAAGTCATAGCAAGAGGCATAACATGCAAAGTGAACATGATAGTATGGGCATAAGGTGACAAGTGGTAAATAACCCATAGCCGCGTGAGAGCCAAGTAAAAGAGATGCGCGTAGTCGTTGCGCGAAGAGAACGGTGGTAGGCACAATCCACGAGATACCAAAGCGTCGTCGCTCTCAAGAGCTCGTTTTGTCAACTCATGGGATTGTGAGGTTGACAAATATTCATGAGTACCTACACAAAACAAAGACAAAGGAAAAATCATGTGTGCGTGGTATATGTACACATCATCCATCATGATGCGCACGTGCATGTGTTCGTTAGCACAAAATAACCAATGCTCAAATAAATGAGATGTGTGATATAGAAACATGTCATCCATCATGAGAGGTTTGTTATTATGTATAGCATAATGGAGACTCAAATGGTGTAATGCATCATGACAAATATGTAGGGCATTGTTATTCATGGAATGCATATGGTGCACACAATCATGGTAATCATGCAAGGTATGGCATGCATCAAGATCTCCTAGTATGTATGAAGAAACTATGGGGGTCTCCGCATGAGCATTAGTGGAAAAATCACATGGAGTATATTGACAACATCCAAAACAAGGCATATTTGGAACAATGTGATCATGGCATGGCATAGTAGATGAATTGCGCAAATCATGTAAAGGAAGCATGGCAATATCATCGCACGAAAAACAAAAGCCAATGAACATCATCTTGTCATCTATGCCACAAGTGCAAATAGGATTTACTTTAATGGGGCATGCATAGTTACTATGTTGAGATTGAAAAGATGCAATATGGGAGATCTCACTCATAGCATATGACAAGTTTAGAGGGTTCTCAAACATGATGTGACCTAAAGAATTTTCACATGATATCCTATGGAGCATAGCATCACAACAAGGCAACTCAACATGCTCGTCATCATATTCATCATAGATAGGTGGCATGTCTAAGCATGGATAAGACCTAGTATGTGGTGAATCCATAAGGTGATCATCATCATGGGAGCGATCAATGTCAAGATAGTCCACTAGTGGGACGAGAGAAGAACCATCACCTATGTTACCTTGTTGATTCCACTCAAGTGTAGGTGAGGTGGCAAAGACCAAATGGTGGTCATCTTCATCTTGATGGAACCATGTGGGAGGTGCGTCATATTCCACCATGGACGTCGTCTTGTCCATAGGAAGGGCGAAGTCGTCGAGGATCGGCGCGTCATCAAATGTGGGACCTAGCACCAAATGAGAAGACACAATAGAGGTAGAGGTCAAGTCATTAGTGTAGGAAGTGGCTTCACATGCCATATCAACCATCTCATTCTCTCTATATGGTGGCTCACTCACTCCCTCAAAATAGGTGCACTCAATGTCGCGTATGGTGGAGTCACTCATCTCACTCAAGTGGTGGGGGTTTTGGCTCTCCTCACATGGGAATTGGGGCAACTCGTCATATATGGGGCTAGTGGTGAAGTCACTCTCATTCTCAATATGGTGGCAAAAGTCACTCAAGTCATCATATGTCGCCGTGGTCGAAGGGAAAAT
Source organism: Secale cereale (assembly GCA_902687465.1). Classification (NCBI taxonomy): domain Eukaryota; kingdom Viridiplantae; phylum Streptophyta; class Magnoliopsida; order Poales; family Poaceae; genus Secale; species Secale cereale. The sequence goes on from LR738711.1 coordinate 462,823,006, forward strand.
CCCATGCTCAACCATCTCGTAATCGTCGCCGTGGATGAAGGCCTAAGATGGCACATCATCACTCTCGCCTCCAAAGATGGAAGCATCATCCTCACTCGCCGCCTTGTCGCTCGCCTCCAAATCTTGGTCTTCGAATGGCTCTGTAGTCGTAGTCGGCGCCGTACCATCTTGAAAAAGAGTCGAAGTAGACTCGGCATCAATAATGGCACGAAGAGGGATGGCGGTGGAGTCGAACTTGGGAGCGTAATCTTGGAGCTCGTTGGGCTTGGACATCGTGGTGGTACTAGCCTCATGCTCGCCATCTTGGAGTTTGGTCTTCGATAAATGTGCTTGCGGTGGAGTCTTGGCCTTCATGAGGTCTTGTTCCGCCTTGAGAGCACCAATGTAGTTGTCGTCGAGGGACTTGTAGTTCTCGATGAAGATAGTCTTGTAGATGTCGTTGTCCAATCCCATCATGAAGTAAAACTTCATCCAAATGGTGTCGTCCACGCCGGCTCGTCGCAAGGCATTCTTCATGTCGTTGAAGTACGCGTCGATGGACTTGGATCCTTGTATGGTGTTCTCCAATTGGCGTAGAAGTTGTTCCGTGCAGGTGGGAGGCACGAACTCTCGCCGCAGAGCTTTCTTCGTCTTGGACCAACTCATGTTGTAGTTCTCCGAAGGTGTGTGAAGCCACCATGTCGACGCGTTGTCGTGGAAGTGTCTTGTGGCGCACTTCACTTGATCTTCGTAGGGAACTTGATGTAGCTTGAGGTAGTCGTCCATCTTGCGCTCCCACTCAAGATACTCCTCGGGGTCTTGAGTCTCATAGAAAGGAATCTCGTGGTCGTTGACGAGGTTGTAGTAGCTCATGGAAGTCGCGGACTTGAGCTTGGGGAGCATCTCTTGAGGTGCGGGTCGGCGAAGATGCCGCAAGTCCGAAGGCGAAGATGCCTTGAAGACACTTGGCGAAGATGCCAAGGTAGATGGTGAAGCCGTTGAGCGGTTGTTGATGTTGAGCTCGTGACCTTCACGTTCTTGTCGTTGATGGTGTTGATGCCGATGTGATCTAGTCATGGCACCGAACTCGTCGTTGTTGTTGTAGACCGAAGTAGACGTGCTTTGCCTATTCATCACAAGACTCGAGTAGAGGGTGAGTAGCAAATGAGATAAACAATACCAAGATACCGTTTCCCAAAGTTGAGGATGTATCCCATTTCACTCAAAGTGAAATGAAAGAATAGTGGAATTGGTACCGGACTTTTTCACTCACACCTACAAATTAAAGCTTATGGTGGAGCTCGGTGAGGATAGAGACACAAAAATTTGATGCAAAAAGTTAGTAAGAGTCAATAATGTTGGAAAAGATTCACAAATTCGCAAGTGAAACAAGTAGACCAATAGCAAAATGTGGCACACGGAAACACACACATGGATAGATAAATGGGGTCATGCAACCAAGGAATGAGCACAAAATGTGGAGTCGATGGAAAATGCTCGTGTTGCACAACTCAAGAGAGACGCTAGCACGATTGCTCAATAGGCGGATACGACACTTGTGCACAACCTATAAGATGCAAAATGTATGAACTTGTTATCCCAAGTATGCTATGTGTATGATGTTCCGATGTTTCGCACACGATGATCCAAGATGATCAATATGGTAGTATGATATGCAATGTGGCGATGCTATGGCTATTGCTTACAAGCTCTTTGCTCTCTTTTTGCTTAAAAGCTTATTCTTTTTTTTTGATATGGCCACTATGCACAAACCAATATAACAATTGTGTATATGCGGGAACAATCTTGTGACACAAGGGATGGTACTATGATAGCAAGATGATACCAATATATGGTATGTATGCAATGGATGGTGTATAACGATGACCACTAATGTGCACATGTAACTTTGCCGGCAATACTCAAATGGCTAGTCTCGATGGGCAAGTGACGCAAAATGGGCTAGGGGTTAGCAATGCAATTGCAAGGAGTATATACAATGGTGTCGTCGAGGTTACCGTCCGATGATGATGATGAGAGGCGGTGTTGTCGATGGCGACCCGTTCCTAATTAGCCGAAACACCTTAGGAAACGGAAAAACCACAACTCAAAATCTCAAAGGCCAAAGTCAAATGGTGGTAGTGGAAAGTGGTGGTGGTGGTGTCGAAGATGACAATGCGGAAGTGGTGGTGGTGGTTGATGAATAAGCACTCGTCCCTAAGTAGCCTAAACACCTTAGGAGACTCAAATCACAACTCAGGCAAGCACAAATGCTATGGGAAATAAAATGGTTAGGTTGCGGAAAGGTATGGTGGCTATGCGGATGATATGGTGGGGGGCCTAGGCAAACATGCCAAATTTGACAAAATTTGATGGAGTCAAATGATGATGGTAGTATTTTTGTGGTATGGGGGATGTCAATAGCTTCAAAACGAGCTAAAGAACGTCAAAATCGGACTCCGGATGAATTAGTTATGGTCAAAACGGTGAAACTCGGAATGATGAAAATGTGCGGGGCGGTAGTACCGCTTTGGTTGGGCGGAAGTAAAAAATTAGTACCGCTTGGAGGGCGGTAGTACCGCTTGGATGGGCGGTAGTACCGCTGGTGTCGGGAAAATTCGCAGATCGGGATCGGGGCGAATTTGGGGCGGAAATGGATGATTTCGGGGGCGAAATTGGATGGATTTCGTGGATGGAAAGTGGTGAAACTTGGGGAGATGCTAGATCCACTCGAAACCAAGCAAATCCATGGATCAAATCCAACAAAACATCATCAAACCAACAAATCACAAAAAAAAATTGGGGCTATTTTTGGTGGGGATTTTTGAAATTGGGGAAGAACACAACAAAACAAGGCTAGAAAACACGAAGGGGGGCTCCAATTTCGTGAGAAACCTTAGCTCTAGATACCATGACGTTGTAGGGTGGAACCCTAGGTGGAGATCTTTCAAGAATTGGAGGGGAATCCCCAAGAACAAGAAGGACACAAGGGAAGAACACAAGAGAAACACCCAAGAACAAGTCCAATCACACATCCACTAGACTCACAAACACATGAGATCCACAAGGTACATGAACAATCAAAGGGAAATAAGATACATGGTAGAGCTCATCCCAATCCTATGAGGAGAGAGGTCTTGATAATCCACAAGGATTCTTCTCCCGTGGGAGGTCTTGATAATCCACAAGGATTCTTCTCCCGTGGGAGGTCTTGCACCCACTAGGGATCTTCTCCAAGGTGGAGGTCTCACTCTCTCAAGAGGAGAAGGTAGGAGCAAAGCTCACATACAAATGATCTATCATATTTGCTGACCCTAGAAAGGAGGTGGAGGTGGTATATTTATAGTCTAAGCCACGAAGGCGTATGCGGCGAGGGATACAAGGCCAAAGGCCGACGGTTGCGCACCGGCAGGGCGGTAGTACCGGACCTCGGGCGGTAGTACCGCTTGGGTGCGGTAGTACCGCCTGTAAGCGGTAGTACCGCCCGTTCCAGACTGTACAGGCCATTCTTCTTACGTCTTCGCTTCCACGCTTCCCTTGCTGATGGTGTAGGCGTTCCTTGGCGCTTGCGCTCCTCCTCGTCGTCCGTGAAGCTCCGACAATACCTATGCATGCACACGAGTGGAGTGTCAAGTAGTATACCATCCTCGAAGGGGTCAAGTGAACATGTGTAAAGGAGAAGATTCACCTTTATGTATGAGAAGTAGATGGCGCACGTGTCACTTGCCAAATGGGCTCTTGAAATGGTGATGTCCGTAGGATGCTCCGCATCAGCGAGGGTGCAGGCAAGAAACCAGCAGAGGTACCTTTACGTACCAGATTCCCCATACGAACACTTGGGTACTCGAGGAATAAACAAACGTGCAGATTCTAAGATTCATAATGATGTAAAAAGTAGAATGCACTTAGCTTTCATCGGTGTCTTCATGTAACCTTTCTCCAGAAGCGACCGCTCGCGCGGTTCACATGTCCCGATAAGGGTTGCATTGTTTGTGCGTTAACCCCCAGCCCCCGGCACGGGTCAACTGGGAGCATAAGTATCTTGTGACGGCAAGGCGCAATGCCTAGTGCAACTCGTTTTCCTCCCCTTTCCCTTTCTCCACACGCCTTTTCTAATCCAACAGCATAAGGCGCATGTAGCCACGCAAATGTGGGCGGCCTTGCCCATGCAAGCTTACCGGGGCACCGATTGACGAACTTGCACTGGCGATCTATTCAGGATCTCCCTAAATAGTGTAGATACTAAACCGAGCGTCGCACGGGCTTCGTCAACGTCGACGATGCTTAAACCCAGAGTAGCAGGATTATCAAGGAGTGGTAGTGACAAGGGGAGAAAACTTGGTACCTTTGCACAATGGTCTCTTCCCCCGAGCAGAACGCGCATGACATTGTTGTCGTCCAGCCCGCTCAGGGTGAGACCATTGTTCTTACCGTTAATCTCCGTCATCTTCATGACCACGGCATGCGGAGATCGGAGAGAGAGGGTAGGACCAGTATGGGAGGGATATCGTCTCCCCGCGCCCTCTGGTGAATCATGACGTGCCACCCACCCCTTGGATTCCCGCAAGTGATCCCCCTACCAGGCGCGTCAAAGATGCCGCTTGAATACCCCGGCTACCTATGGGACGAGGGTCCCTTTTTGGTTCGGCAGAGGGATAGACACATTGCACAAAGAGCGGAGAGCATGGCGAAGCATGGCAGAGCTCACACGGGTAGTTTTTACCCAGGTTCGGGCCACCACGAGGCATAAAACCCTACTCCTTCTTTGGTGGATTGATGATGGAATGGTGGAAAACAAGCACGACGCTCTTGCCCGGCAGGGTTGCCATGGGGCGAGAGCGGTCGCGCGCGTATGAGTGTGAGGGTTTGAATGACCCAACCCTTTCAACGGTTGCCATGGGCCTCCTTTTATAGATTAAGAGGTCACCACAATGGCAAATCAGTCTTTCTAGGCTGATTAGATAGCAAAGAGTGCTATCATACCTAACTCTGCAGGATGACAAGGCGCATTGAATGCACCGCTTAACGTCACATCATAGCTTACCTGACAGGTCTTGCCGGGCTGTTTCGCCAGCTTCGCACCTGATTTCTTGACACATCGTAGGACAGGTGTCATTTGCAGGTTCTTTCCGTAGGAAGTGGCTGCCATGTGGCAGGGGGCTGCCACTGAGCCACTTAGGAGCTTGACACTGCACTGATTGGCGACGGACATCAATGTGAGGTGGTAGTTGCCTCCGTGAGCCCCCGGTAGGCCTGCCACGGCACTGTTGGATGCTTGTTTCCAGGGTGATCCCACCCCGCCAGGCTCGCATGCCCGACAAGGAGGGCTCTTCTTCTGGTGGTATCTTGCTACGTTAGCTAGTCTTGGTTGTCTTGACCTCTTCGACCAGCTCTCTGTTTCTTCAGACGACTGACACCTTTGAGTCTTGATCTCGTGCTGGTGTGGTAAACTTGTTCCTGGGCCTGTGCACGCTCTGGGGTAATGTACCCAAGGTTCGTTGTACCAACAGTGCGGTGGTAGGCTCTAACCAATGCACATGCAGAGGTGCATGGAGGGCTTACTTTTGTTGAGATCTTCCTCACTTATCCATGATCTTTAGTCCGAGCCAGTTTGTCACGGGAATACCACAGCCACCTATGGGACAAGGGTCCCTTTTTGGTTCGGCGGGGGGGGGGGTGGACACGTTGGACAAAGAGCATAGAGCATGGCGTAGCATGGCAGAAATCATACGGGTAGTTTTCACCAAGGTTCGGGCCGTCCCGAGGTGTAAAACCCTACTGCTGCTTTGGTCGATGGATGGTGGAATGGTGGAAAACGAGCACGACGCTCTTGCACTGTAGGGTTACCATGGTGCGCGAGCGGTCACGCGCGTATGAGTATGAGGGTTCGAATGGCCGAATCCTTTCTATGGTTGCCATGGGCCACCTTTTATACATTAAGGGATCACCACCATGGCAATCATTCTTTCTAGACTGATTAGATATAAAAAAAGTGCTATCATACCTAACTGTGCAGGCTGACAGGGCGCATTAACGTCATATCACAACTCGCCTGACAGCTCTTGTCGGGCTGTTTCGCTAGCGTCGCGCCTGCTTTCTTGACACATCGTAGGACGGGTGTCATTTGCACGTTCTTTTCATAGGAAGTGGCCGCCATGTGGCAAGGGTTTGCCACTGAGCCACTTAGTAGCTTGGCAGTGCACTGATTGGCGATGAGCGTCAATGTGAGGTGGTAGTTTGCCGCTGTGAGCCACCGGCAGGCCTGCCAAGGCGCTGTTGGAGGCTTGTTTCCTGGGTGACCCCCCTCCCACGCCAGGCTCGCAAGCCCGGCAAGGAGGGCTCTTCTTCCGGTGTTTTTTTGCCTTGTTAGCTAGCTTTGTTTGTCTTGATTTCTTCGACTAGCTCTTTGGTTCTTCGAAGAACTGACCCCCTCTAGTCTTGATCTGGTGCTCGCATGGCAAACATGCTCCAAGGCCTGTTGACTCTTCGTCCGACGTAAAACCCTACTCCTGCTTTGGTGGATTGACGGTGGAATGGTGGAAAACGAGCATGGCGCTCTTGCCCGACAGGGTTGACTCGGGGCGGGAGCGGTTGCGCGCATATCAGTGTGAGGGTTTGAATTGTCGAATTCTTTCTATGGTTGCCATGTGCCTCCCTTAATAGATTAAGGGGTCACCACAGGGGCAAATCAGTCTTTCTAGGCTGATTAAATAGCAAATAGTGCTATCATACCTAACTCTTCAAGCTGACAGGGCGCATTAAATGCACCGCTTAACGTCACATCACAGCATGCTCGGAAGGTCTTGTCGGGCTGTTTCACCAGCTTCGCGCCTACTTGCTTGACACGTTGTAGGATGTGTGACACTTGCAGGTTCTTTCCATAAGAAGTGGCTGCCATGTGGCAGGGCGCTGCCAAGCCACTTAGGAGCTCGATGAGGCACTGATTGGCAACGGGCGTCAATGTGAGGTGGTAGTTTGCCTCCGTGAGCCCCCAGCAGGCCTGCCGGGGCGCTGTTGGAGGCTTGTTTCCGGGGTGATCCTACCCCGCCAGGCTTGCATGCCCAGCAAGGAGGGCTCTTCTTCTAGTGGTATCTTGCCTCGTTAGCTAGACTTGGTTGTCTATATCTCTTTGACTAGCTCTCTGGTTCTTCAAAGGACTGACCCCTTCAAGTCTTGATCTGTTGCTGGTGTGGTAAACTTGCTCCTGGGCCTGTGCATAGTTTGGGGCAACGGACCCGGGGTTCCTTTTAGCAATAGTAGCCCTCGAGCCTGGCACGACAGCGCCACTGGACGTCGCCATGGTAGGCTCTAACCAATGCACACGCAGAGGTGCATGGAGGGCTTGCTTTTCTTGAGATCTTCCTTGCTTCTCCATAATCTTGAGTCTGGGCTGGTTTCTGCATCCCCCACGCGTCGCGTAAAACCTGTCTTAGTGGGGCCACTCTCTATTATGGCCCGTTAATGACTTTAATGCATGGGGGAGTAACTGCTAATTCACTCTTCCCACCACGCCCTCATACTTAGCCATGTATGTTGCATGCATTGAGTGGGGTAGGTAATAGAGGCGTGCGGCGTGGAAGAGTGTTAAACCAGGGGCCCATGTCTTCTTGAATTGGCGCAGGAGGGTGGTGGTTACCCACCAGGGAATCAGCCTCCACCCCTAGCTCGCCTATAAAAGGAGGAGCGGGGGAGGAGTGGAGGCACTCATCCAAACTCCTCTCTTCTTCTGATGCTCATTCCTCTGCTTAGAGGAAACCTGTGAGAAGGAGTTCCAAAAAGCCACTAACGCCCTGTGCATTGTCGGGGGTGCATCTTTGCACTCCTCTCATCGCCAACTTAAATGGTGGGCACGTGAAGTCAATGATGTGGAGCCTACAACAGAGTTTCGGAAGCTGCTCAAGTGGTCCCGCATGCCTATCATCTTTGACGAAGAGGACCACCCTGGATGTACCACTGCGGGAGGGTGCTTGCCCTTGTTGGTCTCACCAACAATCCGCAACCTCAAGGTCACAAAGATGTTAGTTGATGGTGGGGCTGGGTTGAATTTGCTTTCCACAAAGGTTATCAGTAGACTCTAGATAGCAGAGGATGAGCTTGAGGTTACCGGCATGTTTCAAGGAGTTAATCCCAGCATGAGCCATCCTAAGGGAAAGATCACGTTGCCTGTAACATTTGGGGGAGAATTGAACTACCGTACTGAGAAGGTTTTATTTGATGTGGTTGATCTCCCCCTGTCTTACAATGTAATTCTTGGACGGGTAGCTCTAGCAAAGTTCATGGCGGCGTCCCACTATGCCTGCAACACCTTGATGATGCCAGGACCAATGGGAGTTCTTTCTATTCCATCAGACGAGAAGGACGCAATCATTTGCGTGGATAAGATGTACAAGGATGCAGTTGCAGCAGGGCCACGGAGATCACTGGTCCCGCCAAAGAGAGTAAGAAAAAGGAGAGAGCTGGTAAGAGCCCCGTTAAGGAACCCGGGAAGCGTACCTCTCCGAAGTGTGTTGCGCCTATTGCTGACTTGCCAGAAAGCTCCAACAGCAAAAGGTCTAAGGTTGCCGCACCTGCTATGAAAAAGGTCTCGGTAGGGCTAGATGGCACTCATGGTACCTTTACTATCAGTGCCACGCTTGATGACAAATAGGAAAGCGCGCTCGTTGCCTTCCTGTGGGCGAATGTTGATGTGTTTGCTTGGCAACCATCTGACATCCCCGGTGTTCCCAAGGAGGTAATCGAGCACCACCTTGTTGTCTACCCACATGCAAGGCCCTTCAAGCAGAAGTTTCGGAAGCAAGCTTTGGAATGGCAGCACCTCATTGCCGAGGAGATCATGAAGCTTGAGGCCGCTGGTTTGGTCAGAGGAGTGCTGCAACCAACATGGTTAGCAAACCCAGTGGTCATGCGCAAGGCCAATAAAAATGGAGGCTGTGCATAGACTTCACTGATTTGAACAAGGCCTGTTCGAAGGACCCGTTTCCCTTGTCGTGCATCGACCTGATCCTGGACTCCACCTCAGGTCATGATCTTCTCTCTTTCTTGGATGCATATTCTGGGTACAATCAGATTTTTATGTCTAAGGGAGATAAAGAGAAGTCCTCATTCATGACCCCATGTTGCACATACTGCTTTGTGTGCATGCCTTTTGGGTTGAAAAATGTCGGATCCACGTTTGCAAGAGCAGCCCAGATTGGTTTTGAATCACAGCTGCACGGGAACGTTGAAACTTATATGGATGATATTGTGGTCAAAACCACGGACAAATCAACCCTTATCCAATATTTGGAAGAAACATTTGCCAATTTGTGCAAGATCAACTTGAAGGTGAACCCGGAGAAGTGCGTGTTTGGTGTTACCTCCGGCAAGCTACTTGGCTTCTTTGTGTCCCAAAGGGGGATAGAGGCCAACTCAGACAAGATCAAGGACAGTTAAAGATGTCAGACATTTGACAGGGTGCGTTGCTGCACTCAGCAGATTCATCTCCAAGTCTGTCGAGTGTGCTTTGCCGTTCTTCAAGATCTTGAAGAAGCCAGGACCAATGAAGTGGACCCCGAAAGCAAATATGGCACTACAAGATTTGAAGACCTACTTGTCCTCAATGCCTACCTTGGTTGCTACTAAACCACAGGAGCCGTTGCTGCTATACCTCGCAGCAACAAATCAAGTGGTCAGTGCAGCATCGGTGGCGCAGTGGGAAGTGGAGGAGGAAACAACCTCAGTTAGTGCCCCTTCCGGAGAGGAGTATGAAAATAGCTCGGCAAGATTAGATATGGGTGAGGACAAAGAAGAGCAAGGCAGTGGTAACAACCCCAAGGATGCGGCAAGGAAGAAAGTGGTGCAGTGCCCAGTGTACTTCATCAGTTTCCCTATTATAGGGGGCTAGATCCAGGTACTTTGGCGTGTAAAAGTTGATTTTTGGGTTAGTCGTGGCCTCAAGGAAACTGCGCCACTACTTCCAAGCCCATTAGATCACAGTTGTTACATGATTTTTGTTGCAAAGGAAACTCAAGAATGGAGAGGCTACAGGAAGGATAGTGGAGTGCGTATTGGAGTTATCCATCTTTGACCTGAAATTTGAAAGCACCTCAACAATATAGAGCAGGGCATTGGGAGAGTTTATTGCAGAATGGATGCCAACCCCTGATGAGTAGGTGCTAGAGACAGTTATCCCCGGCAAGTAATCACCCCAAGAATGGATCATGTATTTTGATGCTGCTTTCTCCCTACAAGGTGAGGGGGCTGGCGTGCTACTCGTCGCTCCCTCCAGCGAGCACTTGAAGTACGTGGTCCAGGTGCATTTTCCCCAAGAGTAGGCAACCAACAATACAGCAGAGTATGAAGGACTCCTTGCCAGACTCAGGATTGCCACAGAGTTGGGAATCAAGAAGATGGTCATCAGAGGAGATTCGCAACTTGTGGTGAGGCAAGTTAACAATGATTATCAAAGCCCATTGACAGAGGAATACGTTGAGGAACTGAGAAGGTTAGAGGAGCACTTTAACGGATTGCAAACAAAGCACGTGCCCCGTGCAAAAAACATCATTGTTGATCATCTGTCAAAGTGTGCTGCGCAGAAGCTTCCTGTGGGACCAGGAACTTTTGTTCTCCACCTTACTAAGCCCTCCGTATCCCCGGCAACAATGGCCCAAAAGATGAGGAAATTGCACTCCGGTAAGCCTCTCTCGGTAGAGCCCTCCGGGGCACCTCGGAGGGACACTTCCGGAAACAACTCACATTCGCTTGCCGGGTTGCACCCTCCTACCGAGACTCGGGTCTCCGCGGTGGAGGAATGCGCCCCAATGAATCTGGAGGTGCCGCTGGTCCTCCTTGTCGAGCCCCAGGCTCCAACTTGGGCAAGGCGCATAGTCCACTTCGTCCAAACCGGAATACTTCCCAAAGAGCAAGAAGATGCTGATAGAGTAGCCCGGAGGGCCAGTATGTACCAGTTTGTCGATGACGCTCTGTGCAGAAGAATGCCCAACAGTGTGAAATTGAAGTGCATTTGCCGGGAAGGAGGAAAGGAACTGCTGGCAGAGATACATAAAGGCATGTCCGGCTCCCACATTGGATCAAGGGCATTATTTTGGAAAGTATCCCGACAAGGATTCTATTGGCCCACAGCCCTCCAAGATGCGGTCGAGCTAGTCACCAAGTGTGAGGCCTACCAGTTCCATTCCAAGAACATCCATCTGCCTTCCCAAGCTCTTGAGACAATCCATTTGTCATGGTCGTTTCCGGTCTGGGGCTCGATATCCTCGGCCCTTTCCCCTAAGAAACCGGGGGCTTTAAATTCTTGTTCGTTGATATCGACAAGTTTACAAAGTGGCCCAAAGTAAATGCCGTGAGAAAGGTGACTGTTCAGTCAGCTATCAAGTTCTTGAAAGGATTGGTGTGCCGGTTCAAAGTCTCTGCACGGATCATCACTGATAACAACACCAAGTTCATGAGCCGCGCCTTCATGCAATATGTTCATGGCCTCGGAAGCAAGATCACATTTGCCTATGTTGCACATCCCAGAAGCAATGGACAAGCTGAGAGGGTGAACGCTGAAGTGCTGCGGGGCCTCAAAACAAGAACATTTGATAAGCTGCAGAAGTGCGGCAGGAGATGGATAGATGAGCTCCCGGTGGTTCTCTCGTCCCTTGGAATGACACGGAACTGAGCTACCGGGCAGACTGCCTTCTCCCTTATCTATGGGGCAGAAGTAGTTATCCCCATGGAACTCATTTACGGGTCTCCTCGAGTGCTTGCCTACGATGAAGTATCGCAGGATCAGCACCGGCGAGACGACGCTGTGCTTCTCATGGAGAACTGTCGCCTGGCTGCTACGCGTGCTACACGCTACCAGCAAGCCATGCATCATGTATCATAGCCGCAGGGTTCATGCCCGGTGTTTTGAGGAAGGCGACCTTTTCCTTAGGCACGTTCAGTCCGCCAAGGGTACACGCAGGTTGTCGCTGAAGTGGGAAGACCCTTACCGGGTGGTACGAGTCACCAGACTTATTGCAGTCCGTCTGGAGACCGGAGATGGCATTCAATTACAAAACTCATGGAGCATTGAGCATCTCTGCAAGTACTACCCATTAGGCGAGGCTGTCGGGCCCTGCCCGGCAGCCACCCTTTTATACAAGCCTTGCTGCAGTTGCATGTAACGCCTTGTACAAAGCCAGGCGCAGACCCCGAGCAACAGAGAAATAAACGAACCACTGACAGGGGCCCCCCAACAAGTTGCATGCATGCACAAGCATATCATGAGCATCTCATGTTCATGTATATAAGATTCCATTTTGCATCATCCTCATCTGCATACACCACAGGTTCCTGCCGTGGACTTGGGTCCCCAAGAGAAGATGAGAAGAGAAGCCAACGTTGCAATCTCCGGAAAGCCAAATAGATAAGTTCTTCCCTTTTATCCATACTTGTTCTGTAATGACTTGTGCATAAGAAAACCTCGCTATCTTTTCTAAACTTAGGTGCTCCAATCCTTTGAATCAAACGCTGCTTTGGTCAGGATGGTCGTAGTGGCCTTTGTTGAAAAAGAGTTGGCGGGGGCTAGTCCCTCTTCACGTTTTACGCCCGGCAAGCTTGGCCCCGTGACAATGAGACTAAGGGTACCGGCAAGGTATCCTGCCGGGAAAAACTTGTTTACTTGAAAGTATAGATCCATTACACCTCTGCATGGACCCGTTACATGCACAAGTCCCTGGCGGGATTTTTCTTTTTCGTTAATATGCTAATCAACAAGTACAAATATTACAGAGCACAAACATGGATAAATGGAGCACATTTATTTGAATTAAAATTTGGCAAATGCCTACAAGTTTTAGATTGAAAAAAGATAAGTGTCGTGTGATCCTTTTCTCTGCTCCTCTTTTCCCAAATATGACAATAAGAGGGGAAGGGGACAAAAGGAGCCCTAGGAAAAGGAGATGATGAAGGGAGCCAAGTGAACGCCCCCCTTGTCAGCAACACCAGGACCAGCAGGACGAGCGAAGCCGGAAGCCACGAGGAGGCCCACCGAGAGTCATACCAGTGGACTACTGAAGAAGGACGGGAGCACCAAGCAAGAGGGGGGGGTGGAAGATGAGGCAGCAGACCGCGGGTCGGGGAAAAAGCTCCAGTGCCGTCGTACACCGACCTGTCGGAATGCCTCCCGTCTCCTCCGCCCTCCCTCACCATTTTCCCGTTACTGTCGGCGTTCTGGGAACGGGGGTACCCAAACTTGCCTGCTTGCGGCCCAGGGCGTGGCCCGCAAGGCGGCCTCGTACGGCCCCGCGTCTTCAACAACCACTCAAGACCCTCGAGAGGGGCCAAGCCTCGCGAGGCGGACAACACAAGGCATCCCCTGGCTCGGCCTCGCCAGGCTGGCTCATGAGGATCAGAGATATCAAGGTGAGGAGCAGCTCGTGAGGTCCTCGTGATGTGAGCAGTGACCACCAACACCAGGCGGGCGCCATCGGGCGCAGAGTGCCAGTTTCCTCTTTGGTGCTAAAGGAGCAGGTGCAGGCGAGGAGTCCCGAGGTGTCAGGCAAAGGTTTCCATTTCGGTGCAACGAGACCAAGACCAGCAGGACGGCAGGACGGAGGTCATCGCGGAGCCAACGATGGCGTCACCACGAGAGCCTTTGGCAGGCGAAGACCACCTTTTGTCAGGATAGCTTGTACTAGCTGTCTCCCTTCAAATTTGGCCGTTGTGGGATCCCTCCCCGCTCAATATTTGGGAAGAGGACCCTCGCCACTATAAGTAGATCTCGCCACCACCATTGGGATCATATCATGTCGAGTTGGTCAGATAGAAGGCCACACACCACAAGCTCACCCGAGCGCGAGAACACCTCTCCTCAAGAAGTAGTTCATCCATGTACTAGTTCTTCCTCAGCCAACAAGGCAATCCACCACACCACACTGGATTAGGGTATTACACCACAACGGTGGCCCGAACTAGTACAAATCTTGTGTCTCTTGTTCATCGGATCTGACGAGCTAGGCTTAGGGCTGTTGAGTAGACGAGCTAGGGCGGAAGGAGAGATCTTCGCGCGCACCCCGGAGTTCGAACCTTAAGGGTTTTGCCGGAACCCTAGATCCGACATTTGGCACGCCAGGTAGGGGTGCGCTGAAACTTCCCTTCCGTCGCTCAGCGCTCCTCCGTTCCAACAAACCATTGCCGATGCTCACAGAGCCCATGCTGAGCGGCGGGCTGCCCTTGCTGCCTGTGTTGCTCAGACTGCTCCTGCCGGTGGACCACCCCGTTGTTCTCCATCGCCTGCCGCCAATGTCACAACCGGTCCGACATGGCAAGAACAGCAGGTATCGTCCCTGCACCACTCCATGCGGTGCGATGGAGGCACCGCTACCCCGCCGCTGACTCCGGCGGTCTCTTCGTCCCATGCTCCGCGGACCCGCGGATGCGCAGGTTGCGTTGCTCATGGCACGCGAGCTCCTGCGATACCGCCCCGTCGACGACTTCAACGAAGAATGACTCGACCTTACCACCGAGCTCGTCAGTGCCGCCGGGGGCTCTCCGGTGCCATCCCTCTCCTTGCCTCGTCCACCCCCCCATGGGGAATATGGGGCCCAAGAAGCTCCACTGCTACCATCGCGTCAAGGCGTCGTCCAACACCCATGGCTTGTGGCCCTGCGGCGTGACCGCCCACTCGTGGTGCTATCATGCGAAGAAGGAAGCTGCCAAGAGATTCAACGGCCCCGCGGTGGATCACCTGTGCTCCCTCCACCGCAGCGTCAAGACCACGCGCCCCTCAACACGGCGGCGTGCGAACACCAAGACCAAGTCCCACCACCCCAGCAAGCTCTGGTGTCGACAGCAGGCTGCAAGGCCCTCGCTCCCGAGCTGTGCAACGTCAACTGGCCTGGGAAGTTCAAGCCCGACCTGCTTCCACGCTAAGACGGCACCCCGACCCTGCGGAGTTCCTGTAGTTCTATGAGCTGAGCATCGAGGCGTCCGGCGGCAACGAGAAGATCATGGCGAACTGGTTCCCCATGGCCCTCAAGGATGGTGCGCGCTCATGGCTCTTGAACCTGCCCGCGGGATCGGTCTCCACCTGGAGTGAAATGCGCGAGCGGTTCATCGCCAACTTCCAGTGCACTCGATACGGTCACCCGGTCGCGGGCGACCTACGGCGTATCAAGCAGCTACCAGGAGAAACCCTGCAGAAGTTTATCCAACGCTTCAACAGTGTCCGGGTCAAGATCCCCAAGGTCACGGACGAGGCCATCATTTCGGTGTTCTCAGATGGTGATACGTCCAAAACGTATCTATAATTTCTGCTTGCTCCATGCCACTTTTGGGTGATATTGCTATGATATTCATACACTTCCATACACTTTTGATCATATTTGGACTAACTTACTAATCCAGTGCACCCCAGTGCCAGTTTCTGTTTTCGGCTGTTTTTGTATTTCAGGTTTTCACGTTACGAGAACTGCCAGGAAAAATCCAGAAAAATTATATAAAAAATCAGCGTTTCGGAAACTACCGTGCGTCCGAAGGACAGCGGGGGGGGGGCACCAGGGCTCCAGGCGCCCTGGCGGCGCGCCCCCCCTGGGCCGCGCCGGGGGGGGGGCGCCTGGGCCCCCCGAAGCTTCCCCGATGCCCCCCTTTGGCATATATTTAAAGCGTCCTCCAAAACCCTCAGAACAGGAACTCTTTTCGCGATCCCATCTCTATTCCGCCGCCGCCGCCGCTTCCAAGATCGGGAGCACTAGGAGAACTCTTCCCGGCACCCTGCCGGAGGGGAGAATCACCACCAGGAGCTTCTCCACCACCATGGACGCCTCCCGGATGAGTCGTGAGTAGTCTCCCTTGGACCATGAGTCCATGACCAGTAGCTATGTGATGTTCTCCTTCCGTTCTTGTGCTTCACTAATTAGTCCTCGTGAGCTGCCCTACATGATCGAGGCACATATGTAATCCTTATGCTGTTGCTATGTTGAGTTTGCTGGGATCCGATGGATTATGAGATTATGTTCAGATTGATCTTGAGGAATATATTTGATTCACCTGTTTTATATTTATGTTCATAAGTAATTCTTGCATGTTCTCCGTTGTTATTTATTGCTCTGGCCAAGTAGTAGGTAGTGACTCCAAGAGGGAACGTTATGCTCGATTATGGGTTCATGCCCCTCGATGACTAGTTTGAGTGACAGAAATATGAGTCTAGGGGATGTGCTGTTGCCACAAGGGGGAAAACAACGGTGCTTGTGCCCGCGGGTGCAAGGATTGTTTACTTTACGCAAAGTTCTTTTAATGCAGTTGTCTGTTGCATTGAGTTTACACTATGGGTGGGACTCACAACTTAATACCAGCGAGATGTTCTGGATAGATATCTCAAGGTGGATGATTAGTAGTAGATATTGATGGATTTCGGTCTACTTACTTTGGCGTACCGCCCATGCTTTGAACCTCAACCTTTCTTGCAATGTAGTCAGCATTGGTTTGCGTTCGTGGTCCTGTCAATTGCCCAGCTATAATTTGTTTACCTCACATAGCTGTTTTATCGTCTTTTGGGAGAGAGACATCACTAGTGAACATCATGAGACTCCGGTCCTTATTACCATCATTGATCACATCCACTATTTACTTTTCGTTTTATTTACTATTGCAAACACTATCTATCACTACTATCATCTGCTTTTAATCCTTTGTGAAGTACAAGGCCGGAGGGATTGACAACCTCTCTGTACTCGTTGGGAGCAAAGTTATTTGTATCTGTGTGCAGGTCCACGTTGATTGCTAATATCTGGCGCCGTTAGCAGTTGACACCTACTTGTTGAACCTAGGAGTCTCTGGGGATTCGATCCTTGGCATCTTTGCTAAGGGAAAAACTTCCACAATACTGCATCTTACACCTTCCACTTGGGGTAACCAACGAGGGGTTAGAGGCCCATCAAGGAGTTTTTCTGGCGCCGTTGCCGGGGACTCCACTCTTCAGGATAGGGGAGTTGCATGCTATCTTTTACCTTTGCTTTTTAGTCTTGTTAGTTTACCTTTCAGTTTTTGCTTTATTACCTTTTATCGAAAATAAAAAAATAGTTATCTTCCTTGCTTGCTACTATGGGTTCCACCGAGAACACCAAGTTGTGACTTCACTAGTCACAACAACGATGACTTTATCAGCACACCTATCACTACACCTGCCACTTCAGCACCTTCATATGAAATTAAACCTGCTTTACTGAACTTAGTTATGAGAGAACAATTCTCCGGTGCTGGAGATGATGCTGCTTTACACCTAAACAACTTTGTTGAACTTTGTGATATGCAAAAATACCAAGAAATAGATGGTAATATTGTTAAGCTTAAGCTTTTTCCTTTCTCCTTGAGAGGCGGAGCTAAAATTTGGTTTCAGTCTTTGCCTAGAAATAGCATAGATTCTTGGGACAAGTGCAAAGATGCTTTTATTGGAAAATACTATCCACCTGCTAAAATTATCCAACTTAGAAGTAACATAATGAATTTTAAACAATTGGATAATGAACACGTTGCCCAAGCTTGGGAACGTATGAAATCTCTTATCAAGAATTGCCCTACTCATGGTTTGACTACTTGGATGGTTATCCAAACTTTTTATGCAGGCTTGAACTTTACCTCGCGGAACTTGTTAGATTCAGCCGCGGGAGGAACTTTTATGTCAACTACACTTGGTGCTGCCACGAAGCTTCTCGATGAGATGATGACCAACTATTCCCAGTGGCACACCAAACGCGCTCCAACAGGTAGGAAGGTAAACTCTGTCGAGGAGATTTCCTCCTTAAATGAAAAAGTTGACTTGATCATGTCTCTACTTTCGAAGAAATCTACCGTTGATCCTCGTGATGTTCCTTTAAATTCTTTGATTGCTCAAGAACAAGTAGATGTGAACTTTATCTCTAGAAACAATTTTAACAACAATGCTTATAGGAGTAACTTTGGTAACAATCCTAGACCGTTCCCCTCTAACTCTTATGGGAACAATAATGCTTATCCTAGTACCAAGAACTCCACTACTGAACTAGAGACTATGCTTAGAGATTTCATCACTACCAAAAAAGCCTTTAATAAGAGTGTAGAAGAAAAACTACATAAATTAGATGATCTTTCTTTTAAGGTAGACCATTTAGCCAATGAGGTAAAATTGCTAAAAATTAAAACTTCTCCTCTTGAGGAGAGGGAAGTCACTCCTATAAATGCTATTCAAGTGCAAATTAATGAAAACATTAGGATGATGGCTAAACTTAAAGAGAGATGGGCTTGAGAAAGGAAGGAAGAAGATAGAATTAAGAGCCTTCCTACCCACCACACTGTTGCTACTATCCAAGTTGTTGAGGATGTTCAAACTCTTAGCACCCAATGTACTCCTGGTCCCGTTGGACCTATTAATGGTGATGCTATGACTATAGAAACTACCAAACAAGTGAACCTAAAGGACACCACTACCACTTTACTTGATGCTCGTGACCTTGATTTTGATAATTGCACTCTTACCGAAGTTATTGATTTCCTTCACAAGATGTCTAGAGATCCCCGCACTAGCATGCTTAACCTTGCCTTCACAGAGCATATCACTAATGCTCTCATCAAAGCTAGGGAGGAGAAACTTAGGGTAGAAGCCTCCATACCTAGAAAGCTAGAAGATGGTTGGGATCCTATGATAAAAATTAATTTGAATGACTTCTCTTGTTATGCATTATGTGATGTTGGTGCTAGTACCTCTGTTATGCCCAAAAGAATATATGATATGCTTAAATTGAAACCTTATGATTCTTGTTCTTTTGGTGTTCGTCTCGTTGATTCTTACATAAAAAAACCTTTGGGGAGGATCGACGATGTTCTTATTGTTGTCAATGATAATTATGTTCCCGTTGATTTTACTATTATGGATATTGAATGTGATCCTTCATGTCCAATTATTTTGGGACGTCCCTTTTTGCGCACCGTTGGTGCTATCATTGACATGAAAGAGGGTAATATAAAATTTCAGTTTCCTCTCAAGAAAGGGATGGAACACTTCCCTCGAAAGAAGATCAAGTTACCTTTTGAGTCCGTTGTACGGGCTAGCTATTCTTTTACTCTTGATAAAACTTGACCTCTTTGCATTATGCCTAGCTTAAAGGCATAAAAGAAAGCGCTTTGGGAGGCAGCCCACATGAATAATTTTTTTTGCTTTTGTTGTGTCTTGATGTTGTTTACTACTGTAGCATCATCATTGTATCTTTGCTTTTCATATTTGTGCCAAGTATAGCCTCTGATTGCTAGAAAGTTCAAAAGTTGTGAGGTGCTGTCCAGGAAACAGATTATGTCCTTGGATAGAAAAATTCGTATAAAATCACCAGATCATCTTTTTGGTCGGAATTTTTTTGACAGCGTTCTCTATATAATTGTCTTTCGTGCGTCTGTTCTGAGTTTTTTGATTTTAGTTACAGAAGTATCCCGAACAGATCAATTACTACCTGCTGTTCTGTTTTTCACAGATTCTGTCCTGTTTTGCCTTTCCTTCATTTTGCAAATCAAGAACTTGATTTTTCTTTGCAAAAACCTTTTGGCAATCTTGAGAAACAGTAGAACTTCAAGAATATCTTTATTTCCAGCAAGGTATAATTATTTTATTAAGGGTACTAACCTCGCTAATCAGATTATGATGAGTTATCTATGAAGGGAGTTTTCAAGTGTGCGAGGGAAGATGATAAAAAAGATTCAGGAGTGTCAAGCGCTCAAGCTTGGGGATGCCCCCGTGTACCCCCAAGAAATATTCAAGGAGACTCAAGCGTCTAAGCTTGGGGATGCCCCCGTGCATCCCCTTCTCCATCAACATTATTAGTTCGTCTTTCGTTCCGCTATATTTTTATCACTTCATGTGTTATGTGCTATGCTTGGAGCGTCTTGCTTTTAGTTTTCTTTTTAGTTTTTCATAACGAGTCGGAACTCAGCTTTCTTTATGTGGGAGAGAAACACGCTCCACTTCTACCTAGAACATAACATAGAATTTTCATGTCTATCTTCGCTGTGTGTGTTCTTTGTCTTTTAATAGCTACTATCATGCTTTGCTCTTAGTATTCATGCTTATCTTTTCAAAGAGCTTTTGTTTAGTTGGTTGCTTGAACTCTCTTTAATTATCATGCTCACCTTATTAAGAGAGTTTGCTTCCGTTGCATTGGTTAATGTGTCTATGATAAAGATGCTACTTGCATAATGGTGCTTAGTAGTTCAGGTTTTCTTATGGTTAATCTCAAATAGCTGGGGGATTCCCAATGTGTTATTGGTGTACCAACATGGTTTGTTTGCCTATGATGTGGTATGGTTTAGTAATATATTCCTTCGAGAATTTATTTTGATTGACTTGGCGTATGCTCACGCATATTTAAGACTGTAAAGAAAGTCTGTCAAGCCTTGATGATCTTTTATTTCTGAGTAGCGATATAACTACCATGCCTGATTCAATGTTGCTTTGTCGCTCTGCATGATTATGACCGTCATTGCTCTCTTAGTTGGTCGCTCCCAGTCTTTTGCTAACCTCCACCTGTACTAAGCAGACTAACTTTGCAATACATAGCTCATGGGAAAGTAGCTTAAAAACTACTGTGGTAAAGAATATGTCACTTATGTATCTTATTTCTTATAAGTTGCTTGCTGAGCGGTAACCATGTTTCTGGGGACGCCATCAACTGTCACACTTTTGTTGAATATCATGTGAGTTGCTATGCATGTTCGTCTTGTCTGAAGTAAGGGTGATTTGCCGTGGGTTGTATGAATATGCATATTGTTAGAGAAGAACATTGGGCCGCCAACCAAAGCCATGTATCATGGTGGAAGTTTTAGCTTGGACGTTAATCCTCAATCTCTTATGAGAATATGCTTATGCATTAAAGAGGAGTCCATCATCTATTTTCTATGTTGTCCCGGTATGGATGTCCTCAAGTTGAGATCTATCAAAAATGAGAAATCAAATGCGATTTATTTCCTTGGACCTTTGTAC
The DNA here is from genome assembly GCA_902687465.1 of Secale cereale. Classification (NCBI taxonomy): domain Eukaryota; kingdom Viridiplantae; phylum Streptophyta; class Magnoliopsida; order Poales; family Poaceae; genus Secale; species Secale cereale. The sequence continues at coordinate 462,843,953 of LR738711.1, forward strand.
AGGTGGCATAGAAGTACCCCTTTGTGACACTTGGTTGAAACATATGTAATGCAATGATAACCCATGGAAATCCGAGCTAATTAGGACAAGGTGCGAGCACTATTGGTATTCGATGCATGAGGCTTGCAACTTATAGGATGTCTTATGCATGACACATATGAAGTACTACTACCGTTGACAAAATTGCTTCTATGTTTTCAAAAAAATAAAAAGCTCTAACACATAACCATTCTTTTACTTTTATGTTAAAGCACCAACTACTGAGAGCATGATTGTCATTCTGAGTGTAATGTGCATTGTCCCAAAGTAGCATTGTCTTTTGCATGATTGGGATATCGTTTATTTTGAAATCATTGTATCTAGTCATCACTTAAACCTTGAAGGTGCCCTTGCATTTATGTTTTGCTTCACTAAAGGGGGCAAGCTAGATATCACTTTATCATATTTGCACATCATGTTCATTGCAAATCTTTTTGATGTTTCAGTCTCATGTTGTAAAACTTTCAGTCATTTGTGATTTTCTCGTGAGGCAACTTAATTACTATAGAATCATTGTCTCAGTAAGCTTTTGTCATATGACTATTATAAGTCCTATATGGTTAATAGCATGTCACCACAGAAATTATTCTTGTTATCATTTACCTACTCGAGGACGAGCAGGAATTACGCTTGGGGATGTTGATACGTCCAAAACGTATCTATAATTTCTGCTTGCTCCATGCCACTTTTGGGTGATATTGCTATGATATTCATAGACTTCCATACACTTTTGATCATATTTGGACTAACTTACTAATCCAGTGCACCCCAGTGCCAGTTTCTGTTTTTGGCTGTTTTTGTATTTCAGGTTTTCACGTTACGAGAACTGCCAGGAAAAATCCAGAAAAATTATATAAAAAATCAGCATTTCGGAAACTACCGTGCGTCCGAAGGACAGCCGGGGGGGGGCACCAGGGCTCCAGCCGCCCTGGCGGCGCGCCCCCCCTGGGCCGCGCCGGGGGGGCGCCTGGGCCCCCCGAAGCTTCTCCGATGCCCCCCTTTGGCATATATTTAAAGCGTCCTCCGAAACCCTCAGAACAGGAACTCTTTTCGCGATCCCATCTCTGTTCCGCCGCCGCCGCCGCTTCCAAGATCGGGAGCACCAGGAGAACTCTTCCCGGCACCCTGCCGGAGGGGAGGATCACCACCGGGAGCTTCTCCACCACCATGGACGCCTCCCGGATGAGTCGTGAGTAGTCTCCCTTGGACCATGAGTCCATGACCAGTAGCTATGTGATGTTCTCCTTCCGTTCTTGTGCTTCACTAATTAGTCCTCGTGAGCGGCCCTACATGATCGAGGCACATATGTAATCCTTATGCTGTTGCTATGTTGAGTTTGCTGGGATCCGATGGATTATGAGATTATGTTCAAATTGATCTTGAGTAATATATTTGATTCACTTCTTTTATATTTATGTTCACAAGTAATTCTTGCATGTTCTCCGTTGTTATTTATTGCTTTGGCCAAGTAGTAGGTAGTGACTCCAAGAGGGAACGTTATGCTCGATTGTGGGTTCATGCCCCTCGATGACTAGTTTGAGCGACAGAAACATGAGTCTAGGGGATGTGCTGTTGCCACAAGAGGGAAAACAACGGTGCTTGTGCCCGTGGGTGCAAGGATTGTTTACTTTACGCAAAGTTCTTTTAATGCAGTTTTCTGTTGCATTGAGTTTACACTATGGGTGGGACTCGCAACTTAATACCAGCGAGATGTTCTGGATAGATATCTCAAGGTGGATGATTAGTAGTAGATATTGATGGATTTCGGTCTACTTACTTTGGCATACCGCCCATGCTTTGAACCTCAACCTTTCTTGCAATGTAGTCAGCATTGGTTTGCGTTCGTGGTCCTGTCAATTGCACAGCTGTAATTTGTTTACCTCACATAGCTGTTTTATCGTCTTTTGGGAGAGAGACATCACTAGTGAACATCATGAGACTCTGGTCCTTATTACCATCATTGATCACATCCACTATTTACTTTTCGTTTTATTTACTCAAACACTATCTATCACTACTATCATCTGCTTTTAATCCTTTGTGAACTACAAGGCCGGAGGGATTGACAACCTCTCTGTACTCGTTGGGAGCAAAGTTATTTGTATCTGTGTGCAGGTCCACGTTGATTGCTAATATCTGGCGCCGTTAGCAGTTGACACCTACTTGTTGAACCTAGGAGTCTCTGGGGATTCGATCCTTGGCATCTTTGCTAAGGGAAAAACTTCCACATCACTGCATCTTACACCTTCCACTTGGGGTAACCAACGAGGGGTTAGAGGCCCATCAGATGGCGTTCGTGACGTCAAGATGAAGGAGGAGCTCGCTATCCACGAAGACCTGTGCATGTCCTTGGAGCTGTTCAACCCCGCGACCAAGTGCGCCAGGGCCGAGGAGGGGCGCCTCTCGCTCGTTGAGCTCCCCGCTGCTAAACCCGAAGACAAGAAGGCCAAAAGCAAGGACGTAAAGCGCAAGGGAGCGGCAGTGCTTGCAGCCGAACCAGAAATGAAGCGCGGCCGCGACTACCCGGAGCCACCCAAGAACGGCCGAGCATTTTGCGCCTTCCACAACATGCACAACCACAACACCCATGACTGTCAAGAGCTCAGGGCCCTCTGCGAAGGACGCGTCATCCAACGCCCCGAGCGCGGCAGCCGCGGCTATGGTCGCGAGGGAGGTCGGACCTGAGGACGCTGGGACGACCGCGGACCCCGCCAGGAGTGGCGTGACCAGCCTCGAGAGGACCGTTGGCGCGGCCAGCCCCGCAAGGACGCCTGGAGGGATCAGCCCCGAGAGGACTGTCCTCAAGGTAGGGCCGGCCTACCACCGCTACCACCGCCAAGGAGAAACGACGACCAGGATGAGGGGGTTGGGGGCTTCCAGGAGCCGCGTGCCATCGCTTGCATCTTGGGCGGTGCACAGGCCCCAACTTCTCAGCGCCTCATTAAGAAGTTCGCCTGTGCAATAAACGCGGGTCTTCCTAAGCTCGAGGCTACCCGCCCACTTAGGTGGTCCAGGTGCTCCATCACCTTCAGTTCAGCAGACCAGCTCAAGTGCACAGCTACCGCTGGCGCCCTCCCGATGCTCTACTCTCCCGTCATCAGCAACGTGCATGTTACCAAGGCCCTCATCGACGGTGGCGCAGGACTCAATGTCCTGTACATCGAGACATTCGATAGCCTCCAAGTACCCTACGATCAACTACTACCTACAAGCCCTTCTTCGGAGTGACTGATCGCTCCACCACTCATGTGGGGCAAGTTCGCCTACCTGTAACCTTTGGCAAGCGTGACAACTACCACACTGAGCTCATCGACTTCGATGTCGCCAATATCCATCTTCCCTACAACGCCATCCTCGAGTACCCAGCCCTGGCCAAGTTCATGGTAGTAACTCACCACAGCTACAATGTTCTCAAGATGCTTGGAAGCGGTGGCGTCATCACCATCGCTTGCAAGGAGAAGGACGTAGTGTGCTCACTCGAGCGCGCTTACCAGGCGGCAGCAGTCGAAGATCCGGATAGAGACAACATCATCTACCCACCTGAGGTTGTTCCCAAAAAGAAGAAGCAGCTGATGGCCATGGAGCCTCATGAGGACGCAACACAGGGAGGCAGCACCTCGGGACCTGCACCTAGGGAGGGGCCTCCTCCCTCTCACGCATAGGAAGGCACGCCCGGCGCCCCCTCGGGCTGGGCTCGGGGGCTCTCCTCTGGAGGGCCTATGACCTAGCCAATGTCACGAGGGAGGCGCTCGGGCAGCACGTGGAAGAGTGCTTCGCTGCACACTTCCCTCCGGAGGCCTCAAGGCGTGAGGCACCAAGCGCTCAGGAGTTCATCAGCCAGACCATTGAAGACTTACAGGAGCCGAGAGCCATGCGGGGCGTTCGCCGCCCACCTCCTCCAAGGGCAGCTGTCGGTCCATGCTTAGGAGATGGGCTGCGTGTTTGTGTCAACGTCCCGGCACCCAATAGTATCGCATCTCAGGAGCTTTACTGGCCTTCCCAGGTGGGCCGGTGCCAGGGCCCCCCTCACAGCTATGTGCCAGGCAGCCCTGCACCAACGCCACATGCGGGATGTCCTTGCGGCTAGCGAGGCTAGGCACAAGGAGATCCAGCCGGAGTTGGACTCGTCCCTCCGCAAGATCTGGGGAACCCCGAAGCCTCGCAAGGGGTCGGTGCCAGGTGGCACGTAAGGAGCAACGCCTTCGTCGAGCACCTTCAACTACACCAACACTACTTCAGCAGCTATGCCAGCTGACATCTTTCGATTTTTGTTCAACTGGGAGCGCCCCTCGGGCAGCATTATTCCCAGGTCGCACGGTCCTATCCCTGTGACGCGCATCCTTTTGCATCTCAGATCACCTTTTGGGGGTGCCCCTCGGGCTGCATTATCCCCAGGCCGCGCGGGTTAACCCTCGTGGCATGTATCTCCCTTGCTTTTTACCAAAGATGTTGTTGTCATCCTTGTCATTTTCCATCCGGATCACTCAACTAACCATCACCCCTCCGGGTCTCCTTCGCCACCTAACGGACTTCTGTTTATCTCGCAACGGAGCTGCATACATTGGCTCGTCGCTTGTGCTCGGGTCCGTCCCAGCAACACTGATAGACCCGAGGGACCGAGCTCTGACCCGCGGCCCGCTCCACAAGCGTCACCTCACCAGGTCCTCGGTGCCTTCGTCTCCCTGCGTAATTATCAGAAGCCAAACACGGGCATGGCCCTAAGACGTTCTACTGTAGGCTAACCCACCGGAGTCTCAGGAGCACAGTGACAGGCAGCCACACCGGTCTCCCATCCTCACGTACTTCGCTTGCGCGTTAAAGGGGGGAGGGTCCCTGAGCATCGTGTCTCAGGGGTTCTCACTGATTCTCCAGCCCTCACCCCTTGGCCTTGACCACGGCATCGTGACCTGGCATACCAATGGCGGCAGAGCTTCGCTCGAGGATCGGGACCCTAGGACGCAAAGCATTAGGAAGGACGAGGGGAGGCGGAGTCGGTTCAGAGAGCTCGGGCCTATTCGTACGTCAAGGGGGACCCCTGGGCATCGCGACCCAAGGGCCTAACTGGTCCCATAGCCCCTCACTCCCTGGTCTTGTCCTGGTTTCCGATCAAGGCCAGTGGCGGCTAAGGCACATGCGGGGCCGGGCCGTGCCTACGCAGAACATCAAGGCCTGAGTCGAGCATTCCCTTCCTTCGGGTCCGTTCATACGTCAAGGGGGACTCCTGAGCATTGCGACTCAGGAGCCTAACTGGTCCCGTAGCCCCTCACTCCCTATTCTTGTCCTGTTTTCCGGTCAAGGCTAGCGGCGGCTGAGGAATGCGCGGGTCGGGCCCTCCCGACGCAGAACTCCAGGGCCAGTAGGAGGGAATCGTGAAATCTCAGCCTTATGAACAAACCAGGTGTGCTCTTTGGGGGAACCACCCTGCGATCATCAAGATAAGTCATTAATCCCTTAATGCCCCATCCACGCTCGCTTAGTGGGATTCGGTATTAACGCTTCAGCAATGTTGCCTCGCTTTTTTAGCCTTAGGAAGCCGCTTGAACGCCAAGGGGGACCTCTTGAGCATCGCGCCTCAGGAGCTCTTACCGGACCTCGGGCCGCTCACCTCCTTGCCTTAACCACAGCATCGCCACCTGGCATACTAGCAATGGCTACAACTTGCCTTGGGACTGGGGCATGTCGGCGTAGAGCCCTATGCAACCAAAAGTGTAAAAAAGGGGGTTGATATTGCTGAAACGAGGCTCGCAAAATGAGTGCGCTGGCGAAACAACAAGATAGAAGCAAAAGCATTACAAGTCCTTTACACACCCCGTGGGTTTCGCTTTTAATCCCCACTGGGAACACCACGAAAGGCCTTCGGGGTATCCTAACTATGGTCACCATCTCCGACGCCATCATGGACAGCGGGCCGCGATGGCCCACTTCCGACCCTAGGCGGGTCACCACGAGTGATGTGCCCGCGAGCCCGACGCGTTTCGGGCACGTCGCGAGCTCGGGGGCGCGTAGCTATCGTCGCTTGTCTCCGGGGACTTGGCAGACTTAGAAGAGCTGATAGACCTCCGGAGGCCGTCGCTGCCGATGGACAAGTTAGCGGCGGAATCGACGTCCGGCACGTCGCCAACAGCATCCCCCTGGAGGCCCCTTCGAGGACAGCATTCCAGGCGGCGTCCTTCTATGTCGAACACCTTGAAGCACAGCGTGGAGACGCCTTCGAACTCGAAGTGGATGGCGAGGGCGCCTTCTGAGCCGCAAGCATGGGCAACCTCACCCCATCCGTGAGTCATGAAGACCTTGCCTGAGGAAACGACCTCGACCTCTGCCCTCATCGCCGGGGCCCAACACTCGGCGTGTCACAACCACAGCCCGAGCGGCCCCCTCGGGGGCACCTCCGTGGCGAAGAATGGCGGGAGACAAATCCAAGATCTAGGAGGCATCGCCGCCAACACCATGAACTCACGGGAGGAGCCTCTGGCGTGAGTTTTCGGGCAGCAGCGCGCACCACAATGGCACAGTCGGTACGGTCATGGCACAGGCGGCGCTGAGCGCCAACACCCTCACCATGGCCCGGTGCCCTGGCATAAAGGGGCAGCGGATAGCCTGGGGGAGGACGCTCGTGCCAAAGCCTCGTCACTTCCGGCTTCATGGCGGCACCGTGAGGACGGAATGGCCTCTTCTTCGGGGGGAGCACCACTGGCTCCACACGAGGAGTCTTCCCCTTCTCGGCGGCGGAGAATCATCAAATCGGTGCGATGAGCAGCACGACCAAGCACATGTCAAGGAAGAAGAGGCAAGAGGAACGAAGGAAGAATATGGGCGGCGGAGGCTCCACTCGACGCTTTATTTATAGCAAGGAGAAGGCAAACCGCCAGCCCTCGAAATCAAAGGTAATAATGAATTGCTATGCATGCAGGGACTTGTCAAGTCACGCAGTCGCCGAGGATGCGTGGGCAAGTGGAGACGCCCACATCCCATCAAGCGCCACGCGTAAAGCAAGGCCACAGGCTTCGGGGCCCGTGGCGCTCCGCACATGGCCTTTAGCTTCACCGCGAAGCCAAGATCGAGCGCACCTTGGTCCCGGGGCTACTGACGGCGTTCTGGGAATGTGGGTACCCAGACTTGCCTACCTGCGGCCCAGGGCGTGGCTCGCAAGGTGGCCTGGTACGGCCCCGCGTCTTCAACAACAACTCAAGACCCTCGCGAGGCGGACGACACAAGGAATCCCCTGGGGCGGCCTCGCCAGGCCGGCTCATGAGGATCGGAGATATTAAGGCGAGGAGCACCTCTTGAGGTCCTCGTGATGTGAGAAGTGATGACCAACGCGAGGCGGGTGCCAGTGGTTGCAGAGTGCCAGTTTCCTCTTTGGTGCTAAAGGAGCAGGTGCAGGCGAGGAGTCCAATGCGTCAGGCAAAGGTTTCCATATCGGTGCAACGAGACCAAGACAAGCAGGACAACAGGACGGAGGTCATCGTGGAGCCCACGACGGCATCACCACCAGAGCCTTTGGCAGACGAAGACCACCTTTTGTCAGGATAGCTTGTACTAGTTGTCTCCCTTCAAATTTCGCCATTGTGGGATCCCTTCCCGCTCAATATTTGGGAAGAGGACCCTGGCCACTACAAATTTGGCCAGCCACCACCATTAGGATCATCTCATGTCGAGTTGATCAGATAGAAGGCCAAACACCACAAGCTCACCCAAGCGCGAGAACACCTCGCCTCAGGAGGCAGTTCATCCATGTACTAGTTCTTCCTCAGCCTACAAGGCAATCCACCACACCACACTGGATTAGGGTATTACAACACAACGGTGGCCCGAACCAGTATAAATCTTGTGTCTCTTGTTCATCGGATCTGACGAGCTAGGCTTAGGGCTATTGAGTGGACGAGCTAGCGCGGAAGGAGAGATCTTCACGCACACCCTAGAGTTTGAACTTTAAGAGTTTTTCCGAAACCCTAGATCTGACAGTTACCGCTGCCAAGGAAGGGCGTGACGAATGATGAGCGACCGCTATGGCCTGCGGGTGGCGTGCACTCAGGAACCGTGCAAGGTGACGAGCATGACCTGTCACCTCTCCCGAAGGAGCGGCAAATGATAGTGGCATCACTAGTAATATCTACGGGATGCTGCCACCCACCTCGATGGGCAGGATGGTGCCACCATTTTCAGCATCAGCCCCGGCCATGAGCACTGCACCCCAGGATGGCACCTGAACCCCCAAAGGCCTCATCGCTGGGAGGATGAGCATCGGTGACTCACAGCGGGAGCCGACGTCCATCATCAAGTGGCTGACCCGGGCAAAGGAAGCAAGCACTCCGCCACCCGGGCAGCATTCAGCACGTCCCACGCCCCAGATGACCCTGCCATGAAATCTCCCCACATTTACGACTAGACTCACTCCCCAATCTTTAACACAAGCATCCGGCATCAACAACCAGAAAGTACGGCCCGGGGCCTGGCCCCAGGCTCTATCTTCAGCATAAGCAGAACAACGAGATCAGAAGAAGAGAGGGGTTTGGATGAGTGCCTCCACTCCTCCCCTGCTCCACCTTTTATAGGCGAGCTGGGGGTGGAGGCTGATTCCCTGGAGGATAACCATCGCCCTCCTCAGCCAATTCAAGAAGACCTGGGACCCTGCTTTAACACTCTTCCACGCCACGCGCCTCCGTTACCTACCCCACTCAATGCATGCATTATATGTGGTTAAGGATAAGGGCGTGGTGGGAAGAGTGAACTGGGAGATACTCCCCCGTGCGTTAAAGTCATTCACGGGCCATTCTAGAGAGTGGACCCACCTAGATTGTCGTTACGCGACACGCGGGAGATGCGGAAAACAGTTTCGAATCAAGATCACGGAGAAGCAAGGAAGATCTCAAGAAAATAAAGCCCTCCCTGCACATCTGCATGTGCACTGGTTATAGCCTACCATGGCGACGCCTAGCGGTGCTTCTGTGGCAGGCTCGGGCGCTACTGTTGGTGCTAAGGACCTTGGGTCCGTTGCCCCAGACTATGCACAGGTCCAGGAAAATTTTTATGTCGGATTCAGGGTTCCGCAAAATCCTACTAGGTTTGAACTCTGGGGTGCGTGCGAAGATCTCAACCTCGCCTATCTAACTACTCGTCGTCTCACCAACTAGCACGATGAACTGGAATGTAAAAGAGACACGAGGCAGTTTATCCTGGTTCAGGCCACCTAGCGGTGAGTGGCCCTACTCCAGCAGTATGGTGGATTAGCCACGAGATGGGTTGTGGATGAACTATTACAATGGGTGGATGACCTCCGGAGGAGAGGTGATCCTGCTAGGTGGTGGTGGAGAGGCTCAGAATGATCCATCCCCTTGTCGGGTGGTAGCCCCTACTAGTTGCCTTGGTCCTCTTCCCCAAAATGTTTGGTGGGAAGGGATCCCACAACGGCCAATTTGAAGGGGGGCAACGAGTACATCTTATCCTGACTAAAGGTGTTCTTTGCCTACAAACTATCTGATCCTGAAACCAAGGTGGGCTCGGTGATGACCTCCATCCTCCCATCCTGGCGGTCTTGGTCTCATTGCACTGGAATTGAAACCTTTGGCAGATTCCTCGGGACTCCGCATCTGAGCATGTGTCCTTAGCACCAAATAGGAAACTACTGTAGTGCACCCGCTGATGCCTGCCTGGCCTTGGTTGCTATGGCTTGCGTCATGCAAACCTCACGAGGTGGGGGTTGCATAGAGTTCTCCGCTCCTTAAGAGCCAGCCAGCCAAGGCTGCCCCTTCGGGAGGTCCTGGTGTCGTCCACCCTGCGAAGCTTGGTCCCTCGCGAGGCTCTTGAGTGCCGATGTTGAAGATGGGTCGTACCAGGCTAAAAAGGTGCCACGTCATGGGTGGCAGGCAGGCAAGTCTGGGTACCCTGGTTCCCAGAACGCCTATACTAGCCCTCGGGCCCAAGGCGCGCTCGGACTTGGCTTCGAGGTGAAGCCAACGGGAAAGGGTGAAGCCTCGCGGGCCCCATTCGCTTGCAGTCCTGGTCGACGCGTGGCGCCTGGACTTAACGTGGGCATCTCCACTCCCCATGTCGCCTCGGCAACCGTTCGACTTGACCGGAGCCTGCTTCATGCAGAAAAACTGTCATCATTACCTGTGATCGTGGGGGTTGACGGTTTTCCTTCCCCTTGCTATAAATGAGGGAGGGGAGGGTCCCCTCCGCTCGTCTTAATCTTCTTGCCGCTTGCATCTCCTCCCTTCTCCTCCTTCACGCTGTGTCATGGCACCGATTCGGAGGATCTCCGCAGCGGAGAAAGGCAAGGCCCCTGCGGAGGGACCCAGTCCACTTGCACCGAAGAAGAGGCCCGATCACTCCAGGGACGCCGCCCGTGGGCTTGAGGTGACACGGCCTAGGCTGGAACGGCCGCTGCCGGGCTTCCCGACCCCCTTCTATGCACAAGGCCAAGGGCGAGAACGCGGTGCCCGTCTTCGCCTCGGAGTTGACCACGGAGGTCCACCCGCGGCTAGGCGGCTGGTCCACGATGGTGCCCATGCTAAAGGCACCTCCCGGAAGTTCGTGGTGTTGACGATGATGCCACCGCCTTCTTGGATCCGGCTCCCAGGGTTATTCGCGGAGCTGATGCCTGCAAGAGGTCCTGCTGAGTTGCGGTTGCAGCACGCTGGGTGCTGCAGCCAGGCTTCTGTGTGGAGATCAAGGTCGTCCCCCCAGTCGGTGTCTTCATGACTCAAGGGTGGAGCGAGACCGCCTGCGCGTGCCGTCCTGAAGGAGCCTCCGTCATCCACTTCGCGTTCGACGCGGTCTCCACGCTCTTCTTCAAGATATTCGGCGATGACGGCCAACGCCTGGAGTGCTACCCTAGGAGGAGCGACCCGCGTGATGCGGCTGCGGGCACTGAACTTTCCCTTGGCCTTGTCGGCGGCTCTTCCTCCAGCAGTGAGTTGTCGGAGCGCAGCAACGATCCCGAGACCAATGATGACGACAGCTACGAGCCCCCGAGCTTTCACCCAGCCCGTAGTGGGGCACGAACGTCTGCCTGGCGTCGCCGGTGAAGCCTCCAGTGGTGCTCTCCTTAGCCTCCTTCTTTTGTACCCTGTGAGGAATCGTGTCAAGCCCCGCGGGGGCGTGTAAGAATCGTAATATTTTGGCTTTCATGTATTCACCCCTTTGATTAATGTTACGATTGCGTATTCCGCTTGGGCATCACCCACATTTTCGTTCTCGAGGTATCTTGGTGCTCTACACCGACATTACCCAGTCCCCAGGCAGGCTTCAACCGTCGTTGGTATGCCAAGTCGCAATGTCGTGGTCAAGGCCAGGAGGTGAGCAGCCCAAGGTCTGGTAAGAGCCCCCGAGACGCGATGCTCGAGAGGTCCCCTTCAGCACACAAGCGGCTCACTAGAGGCCGAGAAAAAGAGGAAGATAACATTGCCCAAGCGGGGCTGCTAGAGGAAAAGAGAGAGGCATCCGGTCGCGAGATCTTAGCCTATGCGGTAGGGTGACTTATCTTGAAGTGGTTCCTCATGGTGGGGGTTGCCCGGGACCTTGCTATAGCATTCCCAGGCGAGGCCCACGCTGGTCTCTCCCCACTTGGCTCACATAGATGCTCTACGCCCTCGGGTCCCGGCCCTCGAGCGAGGCTCAGCCGCCGCTGGTATGCCAGGTCGCGTTGTCGTGGTCATGGCCAGGGGGTGAGGGCTCGAGAGCTAGAATGAGCTCCTGAGATGTGATGCTCAAGTGCCCCCCCCTTTAGGATGCAAGATGGTTGTGTCGGGGGGAGTGGCATGCAGGGCCACTCCTAGTTCGGCCCTAGAGTCCTGTGAATCAATCTAGAAAAGAAGTCATAGCATGCGGTGGCGCTTGCCCTGCTGTCATTGTTCTTTCTGTAGGAATGCGTAGACACTGATGACCTGTTGAGGTGACGTGCGCGATATTGGTCGCGAGCCAGAGCTTAGTCTCTCAGATTTTTTCGGTGCTGCAGGGACGGACCCGAGTACAGGCACTGTGCCGATGGTTTCTTGTAACGAGTAGTGACATGTCAGCACTGAGCGGGAGACGCGACCAGCGCCGGAAGTAATCATGAGAAAACTCAAGCTAGTGTAAGGCAAGTTTTGATAGATGTGTAAGCAATACATGTCGCAGGGACGGACCCACACGATCTGGGAATGATGCAGCCCGAGGGGCGCCCCCAACTGAATTCAAACAAAAAGACGAGACATGCCACAAGGACGAACCCATGCGGCATGGGGATGTTGCAGCCCGAGGGGCGCCCCCAACTGAACAAAATGGGAAATGTCCCCTGGCATCGTCGGTGGAGAAGTGTTTGTGTAGCTTAAGACGCTAGCTGCAGATGTCGCTCCTCATGGGCCACCTGGCTCTAGGACCTCGCGAGGCTCCTGAGGTTCTAGGAGCTCGCGAAGGACCAGTGCCCCTTCCACTAGGATCTCCTGATGACTGGCCTCATGAGCCGCCGAGACGTCCCGCATGTGGCGCTAGTGTAGGGCAACTTGGTTCCGTAGGCCGAAGGGCATGCGAACGTAGCTGTGAGGAGGGCCCTCACACCGGCCCACTTGGGTCGGCCAGTAGGGCTCCTGAGATGCGACTCTGTTGAGTCCCAGGATGTTGATGCAGACGCATAGCCTGCCGCCCGAGCCTGGGACTGTAGCTGCACTAGGTGGTGTGGGGCGACACTCGCCTCACATTGCTCTTGGTACCTCCAAGTCTTCGATGATCTGGTCGATGAACTCCTGAGCACTTGGCGGTTTGCGCCTCGTGCCCTCCTCGTGGAAACACACGCTGAAGCACGCCTCCAGATGGTGCCAGAGCGCCTCCCGTGTGTACTTGGCTAGGTCTAAGGCCTCCAGAGGAGAGCCCCCGAGCCTAGCGGGAGAGGGGCGCCAGGCGAGCCTTCCTATGTGAGGGAGCAAGGCGACCCGTACACGGGTGCGGATCCTGAGGCGCGGCCGTCGGGTGCTGCTTCCTCGTGAGGCTCCAGGGCGAGCAGCTACTTCTTCTTCTTTGGGATGGCTTCAGGAGGGTAGGCAAAGCCCTTGGTGTCCGGGTTCTCCACTGCCACAGCTTAGTAGGTGCGCTCGGGAGTGCACACTGCGTCTTCTCATCACAGGCAACCACGACGATGCCGCAGCTTCCCGACATCTTGAGGACATTGTAGCCATGGTGGGTCCCCGCCATGAACTTGGCTAAAGCTGGGTAGCCAAGGATGGCGTTGTATGGGAGCCTGATGTGGGTGACATCGAAGCCGATGAGCTCAATGTAGTAGTTATTGCAGTCGCCAAAGATGACAGGAAGGTGGATCTACCCTATTGGTGTTGTCGAGCCGTCGGTCACTCCGGATAAATGCCTGGTGGGTTGGAGCTCGTCATATGGCAACTGGAGCATGTCGAAGGTCCTGACGGAGAGGACATTGGGTCCTGCCCCACCGTCTATAAGGGTCTTGGTGACGAGCACATTGCTGACGGTAGGCGAGCAGAGCAGAGGTAGGGTGCCAGCCGTGGCCGCGCACTTCAGTTAGTCAGTGGAGTTGAAGGTGATTGCGCACTTGGACCATCTGAGAGGACACGTTATCTTGAGCTTGGGGAGCACTGCATTCACCTCCCGGGAAAATTTCTTGAAGTCGCAATGAGATGCAGGGGCCTGAGCGCCTCCGAGGATGCATGCCACCGCGCGCGGCTCCTGAAAGCCCCCAGCCCCTTCATCCTAATTGTGATCGTCGTTCCTTCTCGGCGGTGGTGGCTGCGGAGGAAGGGCTTCGTTGTCTCGGGGGCGATCTTCACGCTGTGGGTCCCTCCAATGATCCTTGCAAGCCTGGTATCTCCATGGTCCCTCACGAGGCTAGCCCTGCCAGTGGTCCTCGCGAGGCCGCTTGCGCCAGCCTTGGCGAGAGTCAGGGTTCTCCCAGCGTCCTCCTCCACGGCCGCCTTTGCGTCCGTAGCCTTGTTCGCCGTGCTCGGGGAGGCGTGGGAAGCGTCCATCACGGACAGCCCTGAGTTCCTGGCAGTCGTTGGTGTTGTGGTTGTGCATGTTATGGAAGGCGCAGAACGGGCGGCTGCCCATAGAGGAGTCGGGGGTAATCGCACCCGCGTTTCATCTCAGGCTTAGCCGCGAGTACTGCCGGTCCTTTGCGCTTGGCCTCCTTGGTCTTGGCCTTCTTGTCTTCTGGGTGAGCCTCAGGAAGCTCGAGAGCGAGAGGTGACCCTCTTCTGCCTTTGCGCACTTGATAGCAAGGTTGAACATCTCTAGAGCCGAGCACAGGTCCTCCTGAATGACGAGTTCCTCCTTCATCCTAATGTCCCGGACGCCATCAGTGAACGCCGAGATGATGGCTTCATCAGATATCTTGGGGATCTTGATTCAGATGTTGATGAAACGCTGCATGTACTTGCACAGGGTCTCTCCAGGCTACTGCTTGATGTGCGAAGGTCAACCACCATCAGGGCACGGTCGTGGGTCCCTTCGAAGATGGAAATGAAGCGTTCACGTAGCTCGCCCCAGGAGGAGATCGATTTCTTCGGGAGGTTCAGGAGCCACGAACGAGCGCCATCCTTAGGAGCCATGGGAACTCAGTTGGCCATGGCATTCTCGTCGCCATAGGCCGCTTCGGTGCTCAGTTCGTAGAGCTATAGGAACTCTGATGGGTCGGGTGTTCCATCGTAACGCGGGTGTAGATCTGGCTTGAACTTGCTGGGCCAGACGACACGATGGAGCTCCAGGGTGAACAACTTGCAGCCCGTTGCTACTTCTCGAGCTTGCGTTGTATTCCCTCGAAGAGAAAAGAGAGATGCAGCACAGTAGCGTAAGTATTTCCCTCAGTTTTTGAGAACCAAGGTATCAATCCAGTAGGAGACCACGCGCGAGTCCCTCGCACCTGCACAAACAAATAAGAACTTCGCAGCCAACGCGATAAGGGGTTGTCAATCTCTTTACGATCACTTACGAAAGTGAGATCTGATAGAGATGATAGTTTGATATTTTTGGTATTTTTGGTTATAAGAACAGAAAGTAAAAGCGGAAAAAGTAAAGTAGGTGTAGATTGATATGTTGACAATAGACCCGGGGGCCATAGTGTTCTCTAGTGGCTTCTCTCATGATAGCGATATTCTACGGCGGGTAAACAAATTACTGTCGAGCAATTGATAGAAAAGCGATTAATTATGAGACTATCTAGGCATGATCATTATACATAGGCACGAAACGATTCTGCATCTACTACTATTACTCCACACATCGACCGCTATCCAGCATGCATCTAGTGTATTGAGTTCATAAGAACAGAGTAACGCCTTAAGCAAGATGACATGATGTAGAGGGATAAACTCAAGCAATATGATATAAACCCCATCTTTTTATCCTCGATGGCAACAATACAATACGTGCCTTGCTGCCCCTACAGTCACTGGGAAAGGACACCGCAAGGTTGAACCCAAAGCCAAGCACTTCTCCCATTGTAAGAACTATAGATCCAGTAGGCCAAACCAAACCAATATTTAGAAGAGACTTGCAAGGATATTATAATAATACATAAAGAGTTCAGAGAAGAACCAAATAATTCTCATAGATAATCTTGATCATAAACCCACAATTCATCGGATCTCGACAGACACACCGCAAAAAGAGATTACATCGAATATATCTCCTCGAAGACCGAGGGGAACTTTGTATTGAGATCCAAAGAGAGAGAAGAAGCCATCTAGATACTAGCAATGGACCCAAAGGTCTGTGGTAAACTACTCACAACTCATGGTGAGGCGATGATGATGATGTAGAAGCACTCCGTGATAGATCCACCCTCCGACGGAGCTCCGGAACAGGCCCCAAGATGGGATCTCACGGGAACAGAAGGTTACAGCGGTGGAGCTAGGGTTTTCTCTATTGTTCTGGTGGTTTCGGGGTACGTAGGTATATATAGGAGGAAGGAGGGCTCCGGGGGCCATACGTGGGACCCACAAGGCAGGGGGCGCGCCCCACACCCTCGTGGACACCACGTAATCCCTACTCCGTGGTTCTCAAGTCTCCCGTGCATGAATTTCTCTAAAAATATCTCTCCCGAAGGTTTCATTCCGTTTGGACTCTGGTTGATATCCCTTTTCTGTAAAACCCTGAAACAAGCAAAAAACATCAATCTAGACTCGGCCTTTGGGTTAGTAGGTTAGTCCCAAAAATAATATAAAAGTGTATGACAAAGCCCATTAAACATCCTAAACATCATAAATAATAGCATGGAACAAATAGAAATTATAGATAGGTTGGAGACGTATCAAGCATCCCCAAGCTTAATTCCTGCTCGTCCTCGAGTAGGTAAATGATAAAAACATTTTTTTTTGATGTGGAATGTTAACCAATATAGCTTTTCAATGTAATTCTCTTAATTGTGGCATGCATGTTCAGATCTGAAAGATTCAAGACAAATGTCTATATTGACATAAGAAATAATAATACTTCAAGCATACTAACAAAGCAATCATGTCTTGTCAAAATACTATGGCTAAAGAAAGTTATCCCTACAAAATCATATAGTTTGGCTATGCTCCCTCTTCATCACACAAAATAGTCATATCATGCACAACCCACATTTCAGCCAAGCACTTGTTTTCATACTCTATACTTTCAAACCTTTCAACTTTCACGCAATACATGAGCGTGAGCCATGGACATAACACTATGGGTGGAATAGAGAGGTGGTTGTGGAGAAGACAAAAGGAGGGAGATAGTCTCACATCGACTAGGTGTATCATCGGGCTATGGAGATGCCCATCAATAGATATCATTGTGAGTGAGTAGGGATTGCCATGCAACGGATGCACTAGAGCTAAAAATGTATGAAAGCTCAACAAAAGAAACTAGTGGGTGTGCATCCAACTTGCTTGCTCATGAAGACCTAGGGCATTTGAGGAAGCCCATCGTTGGAATATACAAGCCAAGTTCTATAATGAAAATTTCCACTAGTATATGAAAGTGACTAAACATGAGACTCTCTATCATGAAGAACATGGTGCTACTTTGAAGCACAAGTGTGGAAAAAGATAGTAGCAATTGTCCTTTTTTCTTTTCTTTTTATTTTTTTTATTTTTTTGGGATTTTATTTTTTTTCTTTGGCCTTTCCTTATTCTCTTGGAAGGGCTTTATTGATTTAGCCTTTCCTCACATGGGACAATGCTCTAATAATGATGATCATCACACCTTCATTACAACTCGATAATAGAACAAAGTATGACTCTATATGAATGCCTCTGGCGCTGTACCGGGATGTGCAATGAATCAAGAGTGACATGTATGAAAAATTATGCATGGTGGATTTGCCACAAATACGATGTCAACTACATGATCATGCATGGCAATATGACAATATGATGCGTGTCATATGAACGGAACGGTGGAAAGTTGCATGGCAATATATCTCGGAATGGCTATGGAAATGCCATGATAGGTAGGTATGGTGGCTGTTTTGAGGAATATATATGGTGGTTGTTTTGAGGAAGGATATATAGTGGGTGTATGGTACCGGCGAAAGTTGCGCGATACAAGAGAGGCTAGCAATAGTGGAAGGGTGAGAGTGCGTATAATCCATGGACTCAACATTAGTCATAAGAACTCATATACTTATTGCAAAAATCTACGAGTCATCAAAACAAAGCAATCAACACATGCTCCTAGGGGGGAGGTTGGTAGGAGATAACCTTCGCGCGCCCCCGACCTCCACACAAAGGTTGACACTTTACAAATACCTCATGCTCTAACTTCGTCACATAGCGGTTCACCATATGTTTATGCTACGGGAATCACTAACCTTAACACAAGTATTTCTCAATTTCATAATAACTCCACTAGCATGACTCTAATATCACTATCCTCATATCTCAAAACAATTATCTAGCATCCAACTTCTCATCATATTCAATGCACTTAGCGTGAAAGTTTTTACTACATTGATATTGGATGTCTATCATGTGAAGACTAGTTTTATAGCCTAAGCACATTACCATGCTGTTTTAATAGACTCTCAAAAGGATATAAGTGAAGCATGAGAGTTCAACAATTTCTTCAAAATATTATCACCACTGTGCTCTAAAAGATATAAGTGAAGCACTAGAGCAAAAACTATTCAACTCAAAAGATATAAGTGAAGCATATAGAGTGTTCTAACGATTCCTAGGCCATATTTAACTCTCTCAAATAGGTGTGTCCAGCAAGGATAATTGTGGCAAACTAACAAGCAAAGACTCAAATTATACAACACGCTCCAAGTAAAACACATATCATGTGGTGAATAAAAATATAGCTCCGAGTATAGTTACCGATGGATGAAGACGAAAGAGGGGATGCCTTCCCGGGGCAACCCCAAACTTAGGCTTTTGGTTGTCCTTGAATTTTACCTTGGGGTGCCTTGGGCATCCCCAAGCTTAGGCTCTTGCCACTCTTTGTTCCATAGTCCATCAAAGCAATACTCAAAACTTGAAAACTTCACAACACAAAACTTAGACAAAAATCTCGTGAGCACCGTTAGTATAAGAAAGCAAACCACTACTCAAAGGTACTGCAATGAATTCATTCTTTGTATATATTGGTGTTAAACCTACTGTATTCCAACTTCTCTATGGTTCATACTTCCCAATATTACTCATAGATGCATTGAAATAAGCGAACAACACACGATAAACAGAATCTGTCAAAAAAACAGTCTTTAGTAATCTGCAGGTTTCACATACTTATGTAACTCCAAAAAATTCAAACTAAATTGGTAAACATGAGGAATTTGTCTATTAATCATATGCAAAAAGAATAAACTAAATAGCACGCTCCAGTAAAATCTGATGACCATTCTAGCAAGCGCTAATGATTCTGTTTTTCACAGGAAGATCACATAAACTTCACACAAGTCTTCCCAAAGGTTCTACTTGGCACAATGTCACACCCTGCATTTTGTAACATGGCTTTTGCATCAATGAAGCATGAAAATTTGGACCAGCAAAATTTATTTTGGCATCGTTTGGCTTTTATTTGGTATTGAGTTTTTCTTCCTATGTTTTTCATGTGCTCATTAAAGTCAACTAATACCTCTTGTAGAAATTCATCTCCATACCCAAAACTTCTGCCCAATGATCATACCAAGTGTTTATAGCAATATAGTATTTTCTTATAAAATGAATTTGGCCAAAATGTATTTTTCAAAATTTAGTATTCCAAAAACCCCTGAATTGAGGTTTGCACTGCAAGTGCTTAATTTAGGGTGAGAAAATTATTTCAAAAAGTGTATTTGAGACCTAGTAGTCATAGGACTCCCAGAAACCCCAAAAGTAAAATTTTAAAAGTTATTTTCCTATTTTATTTAAAAGCTTTTTCTTAAGGCCGGAAATGGTCTTTAATAGGAGAAAATTATTTAAGTATTTCAAAAATATTTGCCAAAATTCAAAGAGACTCATAGGACATATATTGTCCATATATAAGAGTTTCAACACTTGGTCATGTTCATAATAATGAGCTAATCCCTCCAAAACCCTTTCTGGATATTTCAAGCTTTTGAAATATTTACAAAGGATATATTATCCAAAAATTCCAGGGAAATTCTATCATGTCATATGTGACATATTTGAAGATCTTGCCAAGCCCCATGCCTTGGGAAGCAAGATAACATCCTCAAAACCCTTCATAACCATTCTGTCCATATCTGAAGTTTGAGCAACTTTACATTGCCAAACTTGTCGAAATGCTCTCAAACTTGGTGCACATGCTAGAAAGGCCTAATAAGGCATCTAGACCAAATGGCACAAGATTTGGAGTAGGGCAACTTGATCAGAATACCCCAAAACCATTTCTGTTCAAATGCAAATTTGAACAACTTTACATTACCAACTTTTTACCTAGAGCTTCAAACTTTGTGGGTATGATCAATACCCCAAATGTTGAAACTACACCAAGTGGTGCATCAAGGGGAGATGATTAGCTTGACTTAAACAAGATGAAGCCATTTCTGTTGATTTCTAGGGTTCACCAAAGTTACATTGGCTAGTTTCTTCAAATGAGCCCAAATTTGGTGAAACACCCTATTTCCGTATGACATTTAATCCTGTTAAGTGTCATAGCCAGTGGAGATCATTTACTTGTCCAAAACTTGATCAAACACCTTCTGCCTTTTTACCAAAACTATCATCTTGACCCCTTTTATTATTTACTTTTGCCTCAGCTTTCTACCACAGCTTCATCTAGTTACAATCTACCTCCAGTAACTCCCCCATGTCCACAGCTCCATGATTGAGGGGTGAAAACCCCAATTCACCTTGCTGGACAGCCAAATTCTACCTAGTTGCCAACTTCACTCCTCTCTCACTGATCATCCAGAGCATCCAAAGCCACAGCTGGGTTGATCACTTCGTGCTGGACCCCCCAGACACGGCGGACATGCCCAGGGAGCCAATGACATGCCATGGCATGCGATAAGCTCGCTCCAGAGCGCGCTACAGTGCGCACCCGCACTGTAGCTTCGCCCAATTGCTCGCCCCCGACCACCTCGTGCTCCCCCCTCGCGCCTACCAATGCGCCTCGACGTCTGCGACTCTCCCCGGCGCTGTCCCCCTCCTCCTCCTCCCTCCAGTGGCCGCCCTCGCACGCGCGCTGGCCGCCCGCGAGCTCCACTCGTCGGCCTCACACGCGCGCGCCCTCAGGAGCATCCCCCGCTCCTCCTCTCCCCTCTACTAGGCGTAGACCTCACCCATGAACCTCCCCGACTCGAACACGAGCGCCAGCACGGCCTCTGGCCTCGCCCGTGACCTCGCTAGCGCACGAGTCCACGGTGGACCGGGGCTCGGCTATATAAGCACGACCCGAGCCTCTCCAGCAGCACCCAACTCCTCCCCACACTCCCAGTAGCACTCCAGCACCACCCATTCGCCCTCGGAGAGCCTCCGTGCTCGGGATCGACCGGAGCTCCGCCGCGTCGGGCAACCGGAGATCTCGCAGTACAGCCCCTCTCAGCCCCAACTCTTGCTCGATTTGGAGCCGCCGTACCTCACTAACCTGTTCCCCTCCTTCTCCCACTCCTATTGCAGCCCGGAGCGAGCCAGACAACAACCTCCCGACGATCCTCCGCCGCAAGTCCTCGCTGCCGGCGAACCAGGCCTCTCCGGCGGCTAACTCCAGCACCACTACATCCGTGACTCACTGCTGAGCCCGTTCCTACCCTCCGCTTGCCCCTCCGTGCCCGGAATCGCCGCCGGTGAGATCGCCGTCGCTCTGGCCGTGAAGTTGAAGATGACAGGCGGGCCCCTCCTGTCATCCTCACCCCTCTCTCGCTCCTCTCTCTTCCACTGACCGCCGGGCCCCGCCCGTTAGGTTTAAAAACCCTGACGTGCGCGCGTTGGCACCCGTGCGGTGGGCTATTAGCCCTGGGCCGTGCACTGTGGCCGTTCTGGCCCAGTGGCACAGTGCCTCTTCTCTTTTTCTTTTCTGTGAATATTTCAAATAATTTCACAGAAATAAATATGTGTCCAAATGAATTAATTCCAACTCCTAAAATCTTGTAAAAATCCAACCTATTTAATGGTGTCACTTTCACACATATCCATAGACCTTTTCTGTTCTGTTCAAATTTGAGCATTAAAACTTCTGTTCAAATATTCTTAGACTCCATTCTGCCACTCCAAAACTCCAACTAAGAATTTTTGCCATCTTAGTTTTCCCTCTAGTATTTAACAAAAATAAGTTGACATTTTTCTGAGCACTTTGATTTTTCTGTTTTTATTGTGGTCTTATTTTTCCGTTGTTATTTTGCGACGATTAGATCCCGTATTCGACGAGGTTGCTGAAGAAGAAGGTGGGGAAGGATTTGAAGACTTTGAAGACCAAGCCAATCCAGGCAAGCAGCCCTTTGACCATGATACACTTGTGTTCTTCGGAACCCGTTTGTTTCCAAATTGATGATGATAAGAACGACGGTGGTGACCTAGTTAAGAACCACAACATGATGCATGCTTACTCATGATCTTGCTATGTGCTAGATGTCATGCATATGGTTAGTAGTGATGCTTAGAGATGCATGTGTGCCATGATACCTTCGTGGTTGCATTCTTTTCAAAAAACCCGTCGGGTGCCATTCATGCCCGAGGGAGATGGTGAGATGGGTAACCACTTGATGACGAAGTGGTGTACCGAGACAAGTGTGTGTGATGTTTTTCAAACGGATTGGTTTAAGTTGCGACCGTTATTCCAACCATACATGTGCAACCACTCTACCCCTTATGGGAAGGGGCTTTATTGATTACTTAGGCCGATACTAGCATGGTGCCCGCATTACTAGTGACGGGAAGACTTGAGGTCTTTTCCCGGGACAGGGTCGTGCTTGGATAGACGACCATGACTATTTTCACAGGGCACCGAACACACCGTTGGTCCCTTCGGGTACGCATGCCATTGAAATTAGTGCAAGTCCTGTGATCTATTGTTTGTACTCAAGGGTCATGTACCAACGAGTGGACTCTATGTTAGTGTCGTCTAAGGAAAGATAATGACCGGGTGCTTCCCCCGAGTACTTGAGGTACTACGGGATCGTGGGTGACACGAAAGATTTCCGGATCTTGTGGGTAAAGTGCGCAACCTATGCAGAGTGTAAAACTATTCGAATAGCCATGTCCACGGTCGAGGACAGTTGGGTAACCGCTTTTGGGCTACGTCCAATGTTTGCGAAACCTTGGGTGTGTGTGTTGAGTCAAGGTGGTGACTTGACTCGTTGAGTTGAATCCTATTCATGTTGATATCGGTAACCTATTCTCTTGGTTACGCGAAGTTATTGATGCATATACTTGATGGTAGAATATTTATTCTAGCTCGTTTCTAGATTGCTCATTGTTGTTCAATTGCATTGTTACTTTGAACCAAATCATGGGTTGCTTGCGAGTACATTCAAAGTACTCATTGGCTTGCCACTGGTTATTTAATTGGCCAGGCATGGAGGAACAGGAATATGAAGAGGAGTTCTATGGAGACGATCATGCGAACTAGGACGCTATCCCAGTCAGAATGCCTGTAGGGTTAAGGCAGATGGCATGGGTTCTACTTATCATCGAAGACTTCCGCTATTTGAGTTGTTTGCTATTCTGCCCGTGAGGCTTTATCTGTGTAAAACTTGGCCATAATGGCCATAATTTGTGTAAGACGGTATGTATGGATGTAAGACTCTTGTTATTCAGCTTCTGTGTGTCTAGTGAGCATTGATCTCTGGGATCACTGTACACGTGCATTCGGTGATCTCGACTTCTAAGTCGGGGTCCCCACAGAGCTGGTATCAGAGCCATCCTGACTGTAGGAAGCCTTAGTTAGCATGGGCGTTAGTTAGATGAGACCCTTTTTCAAAAACCTTCTGAACCTCTCTTCTTTTCTAAACCTTACCAATCTGAGATATCATCAGCTTATTAACCTCTCCTATTCACCCTTTGTAGATGGTCGCTGTACCCGAAGAGCACCTGACCACTTGGTTTCCCTTACTTCTCGAGGATAGCCTCCAGGAGTGCCAGTTCCACCGAGCGCCCATCCTCACCTACCTTGAGCATTGGGTTAGCGACACTGAGGTGGAGTACCATGTGGAAGTGATCGTTAAGGCAAGCGATCCTCCCACAAGTTGGTTCTTCGAGGGACCCCAGATGGCAACACTACCTCTCGCTGTCAAGGCTGCTGCACTCAAGGCACTAACCCGTCTCCGCGAGCTTCTTCCGGAGATGGCAGCCAAGATGACGACCCGCTTCTTGCCTTACCGGAAGGAAGGTGAAGATGAAAGCAGCGCACTAGCCCCTCCACTGAAGGAAGGACTCCCGCTTCGATTCCAGGCCTACTTAAGTCTATGTGCCGACAGCTTGGCACAAGACTTGGCCTCGGAATCAATGAAGCTCTGAGAAGAACTTCACAAGACCAAGGCACTTCTTCGTCGAGCTCAAGAGAAGACAAATAGGATCAAGAAAGAAGGTGCGCCTCCAGGACAATCCGCTATCGCATACCGAGGCGGAAGGCCCTCCGGAGATGTATCTTCCAAGGATGAAGAACCACCTCGGCGACGCCGCATGACGGCAAGGGAATATCGCAAGCTTTTCTCGGCACCACCGACAAAGCACCGTCGTATCCAACTCCTCCACTCCCCCACACCCTCAAGTGACAAGGGGGCCCAGAAAGATGAAGACAAGGAGGAAGACCCAGAAGAGCCAGAATACGTGACCGAGCATTCCGCCGCTTAGGCATAATTCGCTACTTAGATATGCCAGTTCGTGACCTCTACGGTAGGATAGGTCGTGTAACCCCTATGCGCAGTCGAGTCCTTGTATGGTTCATATGAAACCATCTAGTGTTTGCTTTTGTTGTGTTTGGATGCATGTCGTATTCTCCCTTCGGGGATATGTAAATGACTGCATCACCCATTTGGATTTTAATGAATGTGTTTGGCCTTTCGGCCCTTGCATGATTGATTAGTGTCACACCCACCCCCTTACTAGGCACCCATCTATCTTGCTTTCCCTCTTCCAAGTCATGAGACCTTTTACCGCTCCAACAGGATGCCTATTGTAACTCGTACTGGTACCTCTACCCAGCAGCCTGAAGCCGGAGCATCCGCTCAATCAGAGGCAGGCCACGACCAAACCAACGACCAAGCTCCACCACCACCACCTCCTCCGAACATGGACATGGCTCAGCTTCTCCAAGCTTTCCGAGAGGAACGCCAAGCCAACACCGCAGCCCTTCAGTTGATTGCTCAAGCTGTCATCAACAACCGCCAGCCGGCGGGGAATGGCAATGGACGTTCCACGTTGGCAGAGTTCAAGAAGCATGCACCGCCAACTTTCATCGAGACTGCTGAACCCCTGGATGCAGACGACTGGGTCCGCACCATTGAGGACTTGCTGGAACTAGTCAGATGCACCGAAGACCGCGAGAAGGTGGCTTATGCAGCCCACTGCCTCGGGGGGACTGCTAGAGCTTGGTGGGATGGGTTCAAGGTCATGCATGCTGGACAAGACATCACTTGGGACAACTTCAAGGCAGAATTCCGCAAGGCCCACATTCCTTCTGGAATCATGGCTATCAAAAAGCGTGAGTTCCGAGCCCTGAAGCAAGGAAGTGGCACTGTCAAGGAGTACATGCAGAAGTTCAGTGTTCTGTCAAGGTATGCCCCTGAAGATGTCAGCACTGATGCTGCAAAAAGGGAGCGCTTCATGGAAGGCCTCAATCAGACTCTGCAATATTCGCTTGTCGTGTGCGACTGCCCAACCTTCCCTGACCTGGTGAACAAAGCACTCATGCTTGAAGACAAGCGGCGTGCTCTGGAAGACACTCGCAAGCGCAATATGGTCAGCAAGGGAAGTTCCAGCAACCAGAAGCCTCGCCCGTGGCAGTCAGCCCCGGTCAAGCCAACCTATCAGCAACCAAGAGCTCCTGCACCTCGCACCAACTATCAGCCTTAGCAGTATGCCAACCCAAGGCCAACTTTCAACCCCAATAACAGTTGTGGCAACAAGATCAACAATCCAAACCAAGTCACTTGCTTTGGATGTGGTCAGTCAGGACACATCTCAAGGGTGTGCCCCAACAAGAAGCCTGATGCCCCGCGCCCCAATGCGCAGAACCCAGGACAAGGCCGCGGGATGCCACCAAGGAACCCAGCTCCTCGCAACCCGCCTAACCATGGGAAGGGGCGTGTGAATCACGTCACTGCTGAAGAAGCCCAGGAAGACCCGGACGTCGTGCTGGGTACGTTTCTTGTCAACTCAGCACCTGCAACTGTCTTGTTTGATTCTGGAGCCACGCATTCATTTGTCACTCAAAGATTTGCATTAAAAAGTGGCATGACCCCTACACTCCTGAATAACCCCATGGTGGTACAAACCCCCGGAGCAGAGATGAGAGCCAAGATAGGCTGTAAAGGAGTCAGTATTACCATTAACGATGCAGACTTCCTAGCAGACCTTATAATCCTAAGATCACAAGGCTTGGATGTGATCCTAGGGATGGATTGGCTCAGCAGCACCAAGGCTTGTTAGACTGCACCAATCGGACTGTCACTGTGACCAATGACTAAGGAGTCGAAGTCAAGTTTGCTTCCAACTCCTCTTCCGCTCAAGCCGCTCAAGCCAACTGTCTGTCTGAAGTTGGGCTAGAGCAAGTACCGGTGGTATGCGAGTACCCCGATGTCTTTCCGGATGAGCTACCGGGAATGCCTCCTGACCGTGACATTGAGTTCATCATCGAGCTCGTGCCCGGGGCAGGACCCATCTATAAGAAGCCTTATAGAATGGGGACGGAAGAATTGGCTGAGTTGAAGAAGCAACTGGAAGAGCAGCTGAGGAAGGGATTTATCCGCCCGAGTGCCTCCCCTTAGGGATCACCCGTTCTGTTTGTGGCAAAGAGGGACGGTACCATCCGCCTATGCATTGACTATCGCTCCCTCAATGAAGTTACAATCAAGAACAAATATCCACTTCCCAAGATTGAAGATCTGTTTGATCATCTCAGCGGAGCCAAGGTATTCTCCAAGATCGACCTCAGATCTTGGTACTACCAGCTGAAGATCAGACCCCAAGATATTTCGAAGACGGCATTCGTAACCCGATATGGCCTGTATGAGTGCACGGTCATGTCCTTTGGGTCAACCAATGCCCCAGCTTACTTCATGTATCTCATGAATAAAGTCTTCATGGAATATTTGGACAAGTTTGTTGTTGAATTCATCGATGACATTCTTGTCTTCTCGAAGATGGAGGAAGAGCGAGCAACATTTGAGGATGGTCCTAGACAAGCTTCGGGAACACCAACTATATGCCAAATTCAGCAAGTGTGAGTTCTGGCTGCATAAAGTTGGATTCTTAGGTCATGTCTTGACCGAAGAAGGATTGTCAGTTGATCTCGCGAAGATCGAAGGTGTGACCCAATGGCAATCTCCAACGACCGTCAAGGAAGTCAGAAGCTTCCTCGGACTTGCGGGCTATTACCGCAAATTCGTGGAAGGATTCTCTAGCATTGCCCGACCAATGACTCAGCTCCTCAAGAAGGACAAGAAGTTCGAGTGGACGCCAAAATGCGAAGAGAGCTTACAAGAGCTCAAGAAGAGGTTGACCACCGCCCCAGTCCTGGCAACACCTGATATTCACAAGGAGTTCGTGAGATATTGTGATGCCTCTCGAACCGGATTGGGAAGCGTTCTGATGCAAGAAGGCCGAGTCATAGCCTACCTCTCCAGGCAGCTACGACCTCATGAAGAGAACTACGCTACTCATGACCTTGAGTTAGCGGCAGTGGTTCATGCCTTGAAGACATGGCGGCATTACCTCCTAGGGAAACGGTGTGAGATATACACAGACCACAAAAGTCTGAAGTACATTTTCACCCAAAAGGAATTGAACATGAGGCAGCGAAGATGGTTGGAACTCATCAAAGACTATGACCTCAGTGTTCAATATCACCCCGGGAAGGCTAACGTGGTGGCCGATGCCTTAAGCAGGAAGGCTTGCTCCTTGAATGCCATTATTCGAGAGAGGCAGCCAGCCTTGTTTAAGGAACTCGAACAATTCAGTTTGGAATTGGTCACCCCTAGATTTCTGGATCATTTGGAAGTCAGACCGACCATGATGGACGAAGTCAAGAAGGTGCAAGGCAGACATGCAAGCATTGAAGGCATCAAGAAGAAGATGAAGCTAGGCAAGGCCCCAGGATTCTCCGAAGACGAGCATGGGGTTGTTTGGTACAAAGGCCGCATCTGCGTACCAAACAAGATGGAGCTGAAGAACCCGATCCTGCAAGAAGCCCACGACACTCCGTATTCCATCCACCCCGGAGGAACCAAGATGTATCAAGACTTGAAGGAAAGATTCTGGTGGCACGGGATGAAAAGAGAGATTGCAACCTATGTTGCAAAGTGTGATGTGTGCCAAAGGGTCAAGGCTGAATATCAACGACCCGCTGGATTGCTTCAACCACTCAAGGTTCCTGAGTGGAAGTGGGATAAAGTCGGAATGGACTTCATCACTGGATTACCAAGGTCGAATAGAGGACATGACTCCATCTGGGTCATAGTCGACCATTTGACCAAGGTGGCCCATTTCATTCCTGTCAAGACTACCTATTCAGGCAACCAGTTGGCAACTCTCTATATCAACCAAATCGTGAGCCTCCATGGTGTTCCACAAGAAATTGTGTCAGATCAAGGCACCCAGTTTACTTCAAGGTTCTGGAAAAGATTCCAAGAAGCCTTGGGAACCAAGTTATCTTTCAGCACAGCTTTCCACCCACAGACCGGAGGTCAGACAGAACGAGTAAATCAAATTCTCGAAGATATGCTCCGAGCCTGTGTCTTGGCATATGGAGCCAAGTGGGAAGATTGTCTCCCTTTTGCCGAGTTCTCCTATAACAACAGTTATCAGTCGAGCCTTTAGATGGCACCATTTGAGGTGTTGTACGGACGCAGATGTCGCACACCCCTAACCTGGTCAGAGACTGGAGAAGGGCTAGTGTTTGGACCGGATATTCTTCGCAAAGCAGAAGAGCAAGTCCAACTAGTCAGAGAACGTTTGAAGGCAGCCAAGTCAAGGCATAAGAGTTATGCTGACACTCGACGCCGAGACATGAGATTCCGTGTCGGAGATCATGTGTACCTGCGAGTAACCCCTCTAAAGGGAACCAAGCGTTTCCACGTTAAGGGGAAACTTGCGCCAAGATTTATTGGCCCTTTCAAGATCATCGACCGACGAGGAGAAGTGGCTTACCAGTTGGAACTACCACCTGAGCTATCCGATGTGCACAACGTATTCCATGTGTCACAACTCCGGAAATATCTCCAAGTTCCGGACAAGCCTAATCTCTACAAGGATGTTGATCACCAAGCCATTGATCTCCAGCCTGATTTGACCTACCGCGAGAAGCCCATTCGCATTCTGGATGAAGCAAAACGACAGACGCGAAGCCGCACCATCAAGTACTTCAAGGTCCAGTGGAGCAACCACACGGAAGCAGAAGCAACCTGGGAACATGAAGACTATATTAGATCCGAGTATCCCGATCTCTTTTAAGACCTAGTTTAGGAATCTCGGGGACAAGATTCTTATAAGGGGGGGTAGGTCTGTCACACCCTGCATTTTGTAACATGTCTTTTGCATCAATGAAGCATGAAAATTTGGACCAACAAATTTTTTTTGGCATCGTTTGGCTTTTATTTGGTATTGAGTTTTTCTTCCTATGTTTTTCATGTGCTCATTAAAGTCAACTAATACCTCTTGTAGAAATTCATCTCCATACCCAAAACTTCTACCCAATGATCATACCAAGTGTTTATAGGAGTATAGTATTTTCTTATTAAATTATTTTGGCCAAAATGTATTTTTTAAAATTTAGTATTCCAAAAACCCCTGAATTGAGGTTTGCACTGCAAGTGCTTAATTTAGGGTGAGAAAATTATTTCAAAAAGTGTATTTGAGACCTAGTAGTCATAGGACTCCCAGAAACCCCAAAAGTATAATTTTAAAAGTTATTTTCCTATTTTATTTAAAAGCTTTTTCTTATGGCCAGAAATGGTCTTTAATAGGGGAAAATTATTTAAGTATTTCAAAAATATTTGCCAAAATTCAGAGAGACTCATAGGACATATATTGTCCATATATAAGAGTTTCAACACTTGGTCATGTTCAAAATAATGGGCTAATCCCTCCAAAACCCTTTCTGGATATTTCAAGCTTTTGAAATATTTACAAAGGATATATTCTCCAAAACTTCCAGGGAAATTCTATCATGTCATATATGACATATTTGATGATCTTGCCAAGCCCCATGCCTTGGGAAGCAAGATAACATCCTCAAAACCCTTCATAACCATTCTGTCCATATCTGAAGTATGAGCAACTTTACATTGCCAAACTTGTCCAAATGCTCTCAAAGTTGGTGCACATGCTAGAAAGGCCTAATAAGGCATCTAGACCAAATGGCACAAGATCTGGAGTAGGGCAACTTGATCAGAATACCCCAAAACCACTTCTGTTCAAATGCAAATTTGAACAACTTTACATTACCAACTTTTTACCTGGAGCTTCAAATTTGTGGGCATGATCAATACCCCAAATGATGAAACTACACCAAGTGGGGCATCAAGGGGAGATGATTAGCTTGACTTAAACAAGATGAAGCCATTTCTGTTGATTTCTAGGGTTCACCAAAGTTACATTGGCTAGTTTCTTCAAATCAGCCCAAATTTGGTGAAACACCCTATTTCCATATGACATTTAATCCTGTTAAGTGTCATAGCCAGTGGAGATCATTTACTTGTCCAAAACTTGATCAAACACCTTCTGCCTTTTTACCAAAACTATCATCTTGACCCCTTTTACTATTTACTTTTGCCTCAACTTTCTACCACAGCTTCATCTAGTTACAATCTACCTCCAGTAACTCCCCCATGTCCACAGCTCCATGATTGAGGGGTGAAAACCCCAATTCACCTTGCTTGACAGCCAAATTCTACCTAGTTACCAACTTCACTCCTCCCTCACTGATCATCCAGAGCATCCAAAGCCACAGCTGGGTTGATCACTTCGTGTTGGACCCCCCAGACACGACGGACACGCCCAGGGAGCCAATGGCATGCCATGGCATGCGATAAGCTCGCTCCAGAGCGCGCTACAGTGCGCACCCGCACTGTAGCTTCGCCCAATCGCTCGCCCCCGACCACCTCGTGCTCCCCCTCGTGCCTACCGATGCGCCTCGACGTCTACGACTCTCCCCGGCGCTGTCCCCCTCCTCCTCCTCCCTCAAGTGGCCGCCCTCGAACGCGCGCTGGCCGCCCGGGAGCTCCACTCATCGGCCTCACACGCGCGCGCCCTCTGGAGCATCCCCCGCTCCTCCTCTCCCCTCTACTAGGCGTAGACCTCACCCATGAACCTCCCCGACTCGAACACGAGCGCCAGCACGGCCTTTGGCCTCGCCCGTGACCTCGCCGGCGCACGAGTCCACGGTGGACCGGGGCTCGGCTATATAAGCATGCCCCGAGCCTCTCCAGCAGCACCAAACTCCTCCCCACGCTCCCAGTAGCACTCCAGCACCACCCATTCGCCCTCGGAGAGCCGTAGTGCTCGGGATCGACCGGAGCTCCGCCGCGTCGGGCAACCGGATATCTCGCAGTACAGCCCCTCTCAGCCCCAACTCTTGCTCGATTTGGAGCCGCCGTACCTCACTAACCCGTTCCCCTCCTTCTCCCACTCCTATTGCAGCCCGGACCGAGCCAACCAGCAACTTCACGACGATCCTCCGCCGCAAGTCTTCGCCGCCGGCGAACCAGGCCTCTCCGGCGGCCAACTCCAGCACCACTACATCCGTGACTCACTGCTGAGCCCGTTCCTACCCTCCGCTTGCCCCGCCGTGCCCGGAATCGCCGCCGGTGAGCTCGCCGTCACTCTGGCCGTGAGGTTGAAGATGACAGGCAGACCCCGCCTGTCATCCTCACCCCCCTCTCGCTCCTCTCTCTGCCACTGACCGCCGGGCCCCGCCCGTCAGGTTTAAAAACCCTGACGTGCGCGCGCTGGCGCCCGTGCGGTGGGCTATTAGCCCTGGGCCGTGCACTGTGGCCGTTCTGGCCCAGTGGCACAGTGCCTCTTCACTTTTTCTTTTCTGTGAATATTTCAAATAATTTCACAGAAATAAATATATGTCCAAATGAATTAATTCCAGCTCCTAAAATCTTGTAAAAATCCAACCTATTTAATGGTGTCACTTTCACACATATCCATAGACCTTTTCTGTTCTGTTCAAATTTAAATTCAAATTTGAGCATTAAAACTTCTGTTCAAATATTCTTAGAATCCATTCTGCCACTCCAAAACTCCAACTAAGAATTTTTGCCATCTTAGTTTTCCCTCTAGTATTTAACAAAAATAAGTTGACATTTTTCTGAGCACTTTGATTTTTCTGTTTTTATTGTGGTCTTATTTTTCCGTTGTTATTTTGCGATGATTAGATCCCGTATTCGACGAGGTTGCTGAAGAAGAAGGTGGGGAAGGATTTGAAGACTTTGAAGACCAAGCCAATCCAGGCAAGCAGCCCTTTGACCATGATACACTTGTGTTCTTCGGAACCCATTTGTTTCCAAATGCATGATGATAAGAATGACGGTGGTGACCTAGTTAAGAACCACCACATGATGCATGCTTACTCATGATCTTGCTATGTGCTAGATGTCATGCATATGGTTAGTAGTGATGCTTAGAGATGCATGTGTGCCATGATACCTTCGTGGTGGCATTCTTTTCAAAAACCCTGTCGGGTGCCATTCATGCCCGAGGGAGATGGTGAGATGGGTAACCACTTGATGACGAAGTGGTGTACCGAGACAAGTGTGTGTGATGTTTTTCAAACGGATTGGTTTAAGTTGCGACCGTTATTCCAACCATACATGTGCAACCACTCTACCCCTTATGGGACGGGGCTTTATTGATTACTTAGGTCGATACTAGCATGGTGCCCGCATTACTAGTGACGGGAAGACTTGAGGTCTTTTCCCGGGACGGGGTCGTGCTTGGATAGACGACCATGACTGTTTTCACAGGGCACCGGACACACAGTTGGTCCCTTCGGGTACGCGTGACATTGAAATTAGGGAAAGTCCCGTGATCTATTGTTTGTACTCGAGGGCCGTGTACCAACGAGTGGACTCTATGTTAGTGTCGTCTAAGGAAAGATAATGACCGTGTGCTTCCCCCGAGTACTTGAGGTACTGCGGGATCGTGGGTGACACGAAAGCTTCCCGGATCTTGTGGGTAAAGTGCGCAACCTCTACAGAGTGTAAAACTATTCGAATAGCCGTGTCCACGGTCAAGGACAGTTGGGTAACCGCTCTTGGGCTACGCCCAATGTTTGCGAAACCTTGGGTGTGTGTGTTGATTCAAGGTGGTGACTTGACTCGTTGAGTTGAATCCTATTCATGTTGATATCGGTAACCTGTTCTCGAGGTTACGCGAAGTTATTGATGCATATACTTGATGGTAGAATATTTATTCTAGCTCGTTGCTAGATTGCTCATTGTTGTTCAATTGCATTGTTACTTTGAACCAAATCATGGGTTGCTTGCGAGTGTCACATGGCGGCCACTTCCTATGGAAAGAACCTGCAAATGACACTCGTCCTGCGACGTGTCAAGCAAGCAGGCGCGAAGCTGGGGAAAC
Source organism: Secale cereale (assembly GCA_902687465.1). Lineage (NCBI taxonomy): Eukaryota > Viridiplantae > Streptophyta > Magnoliopsida > Poales > Poaceae > Secale > Secale cereale. The sequence goes on from LR738711.1 coordinate 462,877,153, forward strand.
AGCACGGCAAGACCTGCATTTAATGCACCTTGTCAGCCTGCAGAGTTAGGTATGATAGCACTGTTTTCTATCTAATCAACCTAGAAAAACTGATATGCCACTATGGTGACCCCTAAATCTATAATAGGAGGCCCATGGCAACCGTAGAAAGGATTCGGCCATTCGAACCCTCACACTCATATGCGCGCGACCGCTCTCGCCCCAAGGCAACCCTGCTGAGCAAGGGTGCCATGCTCGTTTTCCACCATTCCACCATCAATCCACCAAAGTAGGAGTAGGATTTTATGCCTCGCGGTGGCCCGAACCTGGGTAAAACTGCATCTCTTTCATATTGCGCCACGCTATCCGCTCTTTGTGTAACATGTCCATCCCCCCGCCGAACCAAAAAGGGGCCCTTCTCCCATAGGCGGCTGTGGTATTCCCGCAACATATTTGGCGCGCCAGGTAGGGGGGTCACTTGCGCGAACCCGGGAGCTTGAGTAGCATGTCATCTTCATCACAAGCTTCACTGTCTTTGGCTCCATCAACCATGGCGCCCAAGAAGAAGTCTGGTGCCGCCGCTCACCCGACCACATTGAGGGCTTCACTTCCCGCGGCCGCCGATGCAGCGGGGAATGCGGGGACGCTCGGGAATGCGGGCACTATGGGGGATGTGGTTGACACAGGGGGCGTCTTGGTCACGCCTCCCGCGGCCGAAGCAGGAGCAGAAGGCACTGGAGCAGAGCAGCATCAACAAGATCCCGGCGGTCAGGCTCCACGAGGTAAGAACAGAGAGATTACTCCATCCATACGTCCCTGCCCAGCTGAAGACCGGAGTCTTGGTGGTGTCGCTCGTTCTGGGGCAAACCGCAACTCTCCGGCCGCTCTTGCCGCGAAATATGCGCCACCCCGGAACAGGCCAACCTAACTGTTGTGCCCGACGGTGCAGTTGGCCCTCAAGCGCCCCACCTCGTTGCCACGATTCCCTAGCGGCTGGCTCACAATGACGAGGGCACGGCAAGGTCGTCACCGGCACCATCAGAAGGCGGGCGATGATGCGGTCCACAACTTCATTTCCGATGCCAAGCACCGCCTCGTAGGCTATGGCGCGGGAATAACTGCTGCTGAGATTCCCGCCGGTGGCTGATCAGATGGATGAGTGGCGAGCCACCATCCAAAGTCTAATTGGTATTGCCGAGACGGGAAGATCACAGCGAGCTGGCCCGTCCCGACCTCCCCAGGTGACAGCAACGGCCCATGTTGCTAGTCGTGCTGAGTAGGCCACCCCCACGGTGTAGTCCCCGCCACGGCGGCCGGCGTGTGAGCCACACCACCAAGAGCCCGATTACGCCAAGATGGCCTCGTCAGACCCTCAAGCGCATCAAGGCCAGCAGCGAGCCCTGGAGGGCAGGCAAGGGGAGCGTGCACGCGTCAGCATTGAGCAACACCGCGGCGACCACTACCAGCCCGACGAGCGCAATGGCTTCAACGTCGACGAGTCAGCATTCGATGGGAGCGGGTACCTGCCTTTCGAGGCTGGGTGCCCTGCCTTCACCCATGAGCTGTGGCAAGTCTGTTGGCCGTCTGCTCGCACGTTCAAGCCGGAGATTCCAGAGAAGTATGATGGACGACTGAACCCGGCAGAGTTTTTGAGCATCTACACCATCATTGTTCAAGCTACCGAGGGAAGATATGAGAAGGTATTCGCCAGCTACTTTCCTTTGGCCCTCAAGCCAAATGTGATGTCTTGGCTGATGCATCTACCGAAGAACTCCATTTCAACCTGGGCTGACCTATGCCATGAGTTCGTGGGCGCCTTCACGGGAGGCCACCAAGAACCAAGGCGGCCCAACAATCTACTGTTGCTCCCGCAAAAAGAAGGAGAGACTCTATGGAAGTACATGCCAAGGTTCAGTCGAGTTCACACAAATATTCCAGACATCCACCCAGCTACAGTGATAGCAACATTCCAGCCAATGTGCGCAATCGACGGATACGTTCCAAGATGAACTTTCGGCTGCCCAAGATTATGAAGGAGCTTTACACCTTGGTGGACAAGTGTGCTCGGGTGGAAGAAGGGCGGAAACTCCCTGGAGAACAAAATGGCATGGACATCGACAAAGAGGATGACGATGATGCCTCCAGTCAGAAGAGGAAGAACAAGGAGCGTAATCCACCACCGGTGCTACCACTGTGTCGTCCGCACGTCCTCCCAATACATGCACGAGAATGAGGAGAAAGACTCACTCCCCAAGCTTTAACACAAGCATCCGGCATCAACAGCCACAAGCTGAGAGCAGTCGTGCTCGTTTTCCACCATTCCACCATGAATCAACCAAAGCAGGAGTAGGGTTTTACGCCTTGCGATGACCCGGGCCTAGGTAAAAACTGCGTGTGTGATCTCTGTCATACTGCGCCACGCTCTCTGCTCTTTCTACAACGTGTCTATCCCTTCGCCGAACCAAAAAGGGACCCTTGTCCCATAGGTGGCCACGGTATTCCCGCGTCAGTGACTATGTATATGAAAAGGTGGAGCTATTTTGAAGCACAAGTTTGGAACTAGCATGCCCCTTCTTCTTCTTCTTCTTTCATTTTTTGTATATCTACTTTTTTTTGTCCGGAGTCTCATACCGACTTGTGGGGGAATCATAGTCTACATCATCGTTTCCTCACTGGGACAATGCTCTAATAATGAATAATGATCATCAAACTTCTATTTACTTACAACTCGATACCTAGAATAAAGTATGACTCCATATGAATGCCTATGGCAGTGTACCAGGATGTGCAATGATCTAGCATAGCAAAGATATCAAAAAACTAACAAGCATGAAAATATGATGCTAGCTATCTTACAATCATCCAAAGCAATATGAAAAAGAATGCTCAAGTCATCAAAACGAAAGCGGTGGAAGTTGCATGGCAATATATCTCGGAATGGCTATGGAAATGCCATAATATGTAGGTATGGTGGTTGTTTTGAGGAAGATATAATAACGCTTGTGTGTGATAGAGTGTATCATATCACGGGGTTTGGATGCACCGGCGAAGTTTGCACCACGTCTCGAGGTGAGAAAAGGAAATTCACGGTACTGAATAGGCTAGCAAATTACAAAAAAGGTAAGAGTGCATATAATCCATGGACTCATATTAGTCATATTGAACTCATATACTTATTGCAAAAGTTTATTAGCTCTCGAAGCAAAGTACTACTACGCATGCTTCTAGGGGGGTTGGTATGAGTTAACCATCACGCTCCCCCGACCTTCACACAAACATAGACAAGCTCCAACTTCCTGGCATAATGGTAGACTATACATGCATGCTTCGGGAATCACAAACAATAACACCATTATTCCTAGTTAACATAATTATCCACTAGTACCTCCGACATATTATCATCTCTATATCGCAAAACTATTGCAAGGAATCAAACATATCATATTCGGTGACCAATTACTGTTGACTCTCTAAATAGATATAAGTGAAGCAAGAGAGTTTAATTCTTTCTATAAAAGTTCGTGCTCTAACAAATATAAGTGAAGCAAAAGAGCATTCTACAAATAACGATTTTTTAGATGTAGAGAAATAGGCAATCCAAACTTCAAATGATATAAGTGAAGCACATGAAGCATTCTATAAAGCCATACTCCAAATATATAAGTGAAGTGCAAAGTGCATTCGATAAATTGATCAAGGACTATATCATACCATCATGGTGCATAAATGAAAAGTGAAAATAAATACAAAAGAGGCTCCAAGATTTAGTTATATCACACGAATGAAACGAAAACGAAAAAATACCAATACTTGTTGAAAAAAATGGGATGCCTTCCATGGAATCCCCAAGATTAGACGTTTGACTCTCCTTGAATATTTAATTGGGGTGCCTTGGGCATCCCCAAGCTTGAACTCTTGCCTCTCCTCCTTCTCCTCATATCGAGACCTCCTTGATCTTTGAACACTTCATCCACACAAAACTCAACCGAAAGCTCGTGATATCTGTTAGTATAATAATGCAAATCACTACTTTAAGTATTTTTGCAAACCCATTCATATTTTTTTTGCATTCTAGATATTGTATTATAACTTCTACATAGCTTATACCACCGCTACAATCGATAGTTTCATCCAAACAAGCAAAACAATGCATCAAAAACAGAATCTGTCAAAAACAGGGTAGTTTGTAGTAATCTTAACATTGGCCATAACTTTGTAACTCTTGAAATTCCAAAAAATTAGGAAAAAAATCATAGAAGTACTGTGTAAATTTTTTAGAATATTTTGACGTTCAGTAAAAAAAAAATGAAAAATCACACGCTACAGCCAAAGTTTCTGTTTTTGTACAGCACATACCAACAAGCAATCTAATCATCCTAAAGGCAAATCTTTGCCCGTTATTTTTATAATACAATGCATTTGTACAAGGAGATAATTATTTTTCTTGAAAATTTTCTGTAATTTAAGATTCACAAAGTTTCCACGGGCATTAACAAAGTTCAAGGAACTCCCCCACTTCAACTGTGCTCGTCTTTCTTACTTTCCCTTTTCTTTTTGAAAACTTTTAAGTTCCATCCATATTTTTTTTGTTTTAAAACTTTATAAAATCACTCAAGAGAAATAAATGACTCTCTAAAACTTCTGGGTTGTCTCCCTGGCAACGCTTTCTTTAAAGCCATTAAGCTAGGCATATAGTGCTCAAGTAATGGATCCACCCGGATACCAAGGTATATCAAAGACAATTGTAATTGGCAATGATTTGTAATTTAGTAGTGAGCACAAAGCAACATATATCATGCAATTAATAAGTATAACTCTCTTCCTATGCATCAGCATGTCATAAAAGTACAATTCATGCACATAAAATAAAGGCCAATATATAGCATAAGCAGTTTCTTGCAATTTTACCATGTGGGAAACATAGAGAGGCGGAGATGTAGTTCCTCTCTCATAATAATAGCATGTAGGAGCAACAAGCAGATGCATATTGTATACATCAAAATCATCATGTGTAGTACTAAAACACAACCCATCAATGTAATCCTTAATAAGTGCAAACTTCTCCGATATAGTGTAGTTGGGAGAATTCAAAAAGATAATAGGACAACCATGTGTGGCTGCAATAGCAAGAATTTCATTCTTGACATAAGGAACTATAACAAGTTCATCTCCATAAGCATAATTCATATTGGCATATTAGCCACAAGCAAAGCAAGCATCATCAAAAAGGTATATTTCAAATGAATCCAAGGGATCATAGTAATCATCATAGCATTCATCCTTGGGTAATCATGAAGGGAAATTAAACAATGTATGGATTGAAGAGTTACTCTCATTAGAAGGTGGGCATGGGTGATCAATCCGCTCTTCCTCATTTTGTTCTTTGCTCTCCTCCTCATCTTTTTCAACCAATGATCTCACAGTGTCATCAATTTCTTCTTCCATAGACTCCTATAAAATATTAGTCTCTTCTAGGATAGCAGAGACATTCTTAATAAATACATTAATATCGGAATTTTATTCATAGTTATCATGGCAATATTTAAGTATAGCAAAAAAATTAGATCTATAAACAACATCATCATAATCCTTATAGTTTTCAAATAGGGATTCAATTTCATAAGCACCCTTAAAAGCAACAAATTCGTCTATTCGTGCCACATCATAGTGATCATATATACTAAGAAGCCAAGCTTTCATTATCATTAAATTTGCATGAAAAGGGAAGTTGTGGAGCGTTCATCCTAGAGTAACAAGTAATATCATATCTCAAGCATATTAATTTGATTGCATTACAGTTTCTCTTTTTGAGTCGAGCGATAATCCCTAAAGTATTCAGGTTGATCCAACGTGACACCCATTATTAAGTTAATGGAGTTTTCTCGGGATTATCAAAGTAGTGTCTAATACCTTTCACATAACTAGCATCGAGCCTTTTAGGAGGTTCCCAATCTCCATGAGTAGCAAGTGCACCTATTTTTTCTATATTTCGTGATCCATGTCCATAACTAAATATAGAGAGCAACTTAAAACAGAAAATAAAATCTACTTAATGATAAATAAAACAAGCACGCATGAGAATATTCACACCACGCTATTGTTCCCCGGCAACGACGCCATAAAAAGGTCTTGATAACCCACAAGTGTAGGGGGTCATTTGTAGCCTTTTTCGATAAGTAAGAGTGCTGAACCCAATGACGAGCTAGAGGTAGAACAAATATTCCCTCAACTTCCATCGACCACCGATACAACTCTACGCACACTTAACGTTGGCTTTACCTAGAACAAGAATAAAACTAGGAATACTTTGCGAAAATAAAACTATGAGTACTTTGCAAGATAATAAAAGTTAGTTGTGTGGTAAATAGCTTTTGTCAAACAAGAAGATTATTTGTCCCTAGGCAATCGATCACTAGACCGGTAATCATTCTTACAATTTTATATGAGGTAGAGGCATGAGCTAACATACTTTCTCTACTTGGATCATATGTACTTATGATTGGAACTCTAGCAAGCATTTGCAATCACTAAATATCATTAAGGTAAAACCCAACCATAGCATTAAGTATCAAGTCCTCTTTACTCCATACGCAATAACCCATTTACTCGGGTATGTGCTTCTGTCACTCACGCCACCCACCATAAGAAAATTATAAACGTATTGCAACACCCTACAGAGGGGACCCCTCATGTTTGCGTGAGATGGAGGGCACCGTAGGACAGCACCATAATAAAATATACACTCAAACCAACCATGGCCGTCGATTATCCCATAGGAGAAACGGATCTACTCAAACATCATAGGATAGCCACATATCATTGGGAAATAATAGATAGTGTTGAGTACCATGTTTAAGTAGATATTACAGTGGGGAGAAGAGGTACTACACTGCTGCATAGAGGGGGGAAAGTTGGTGTTGACGGTAGCAAGGTTGTTGATGTAGATTGCCATCATGATCCTTGCCCCGGCGGCACTAGGCGCCACTGGGAGAGAGGGGGAGAGCCCCCATCCTTCTTCTTCCTTGGCCTCCCCCTAGATGGGAGGATGGTTTCCCCTCTGCTCCATGACCTCCATAGTGGCGGAGGGGCGACAACCCCTCCTAGATTGGATCTCCCTCTCTGTTTCTCTTCGGTTGCGCGACCCCCAGATCTGGCCAAAAACCGTTTCTTAAATATCTGGATATCTGTAACTCTGATTGCGCTGAGATTTTAACACGACTTTTTCCAAATATAAGATTCCTTGCGCCTAAAGTAGAGCAGCAATCGCCTTACAAGGTGAGCACAACCCACCACGGCGCGCCTGGGCCCTGGGACATGCCCTAGTGTACTGTGGGGGTTGTGGGCCTCCTTTTGCGTTGATTCCAATTCCCAAAAATCACATATATTCCAAAATAGTTCTTCATGAAATTTTATCGCGTTTGAACTTCCTTGATATTGATATTCTACGAAAAAAACATGCAACAAACAAGAATATGCATTGGGCACTAGATCAATATTATAGTCCAATAAATGATATAAAATGTTGCCAAATATGTGAAAGTTGTACAATATTGGCATGGAACAATCAAAAATTATAGATACGACGAAGAGGTGTCAGCGCCTCGTCGGGGACGCGGGCGCCCTCTGTTGGCTACCGACTCTAGCTCAGTCAACCGCGGCAGGAACTCGACCCACGGGCATGGGCGCGGGGGCACTACTAGGGAATAGCTTATAGGTAGACACTTAGTAGTAGTGCGCTATATTCAGCTACGGTACTGCTAATTACTAGTAGCGAGCTATAGAAACCCCTCGCTACTAGTATATATTACTGATAGGGCATGGCAAAAAAACACGCTATTAGTAAATATCTCCCACGGATAGGGCATAGTAGTAGTGTGGGGTGTAAAACCTACGATAGTACTAAGTGAATAGCTATAGCACATGAGACACCCCATGCTACTACTGAGTCCACTGCCGCACCACCACACCCCCCGGTCCATTCCCACCCCACCAACCTCTCTCTCTCTCTGAACATGCAAAAAACGCTCTCTCATGCAAATCTTGGTTAAGCCCC